>CM035840.1:441237548-441851159 GCA_020510985.1 Pholidichthys leucotaenia
TCTGTTGCTCTCTGATCAATTAATTTTTGCGTTGTCCCAGTCCATGAATGTGATTATTTCTTTTGCAGTGATCTGATATTGCTGATTTTAATGTTTCTTGTTCTGCCTTTTCTTTTTGTGATCTTGTGAGTCGTCCTTGTGTTTCCTTCTCACATTCCTTCTGGTGTTCTTTTTTTCTTGTGGTGAATGATCTTCCAGTTTCTCCAATGTAGGTTTTGTTGCTTGATCTGCATGATATTTCATATATTACATTGCATTTTTTGTCTTGTTCTATTCTGTCCTTGGGGTGTACTAATAACTGTCTTAATTTTTTGTGTGGTTTTACTGCTGTGTTTATTTTGTATTTTTTCATGATCCTTTGAATTGGTTCCATGATCCCTCGTATGTATGGTATGGTTATGGTGTCCTTGTTTTTGATTTCGGCTTTTGTTCTGTGTCTTATTTCCTGTTTGTTTTCTTTGTTTTTGACTTGTTGTTTCCCTTTGTTTATGGCCCATACTGGATATTGGCAGCATATAGTAAGTGCATGTTTTATGTGGTTTTCCTCCTCCTGTCTGTCTTCTTGGTCTGTGATGATGGCGGCCCGTTCATATAACGTCCTGACAACTGATAGCTTGTGTGCTGTGGGGTGTTCCGATGTCCATAGTAGGTATTGATCTGTGTGGGTTGGTTTCCTGTAGACTGTGATTTTTATGCTGCCGTCATCGTTGTGGTGGATTTTCATGTCCAGAAAGGCTATGGTGCCATTTTCCTCCTCTTCGTGTGTGAATTTTATATTTCCAGTGCTGTCCGTGCAGTTCAGATGGTCAGTGAGTTCTTGTGTGTGTCCTTATATTTTTCAAAATGTCATCCACGTATCTCTTCCAAAGGGTGGGTTTACATTGTGTAGGTGCTGTGTTGATGGCTTTGTTTTCCAGATCCTCCATGAAAAAGCTGCTCATAATGGCTGATAGTGGATCTCCCATTGCAAATCCTTCTTTTTGTCTGTAAATTTTTCCTCTGTATTGAAAATAGGTGGATTTTGCAACAAATTGTAATAGTTTGGATATGTCATGAACTGTGAGACTGGCGCGTCTTTTAAGGGTACGGTCATTATTGAGGCATTCTTGCACGATGTGTAGTGTGACATCAACAGGTGTCTTTGTGAATAATGAAATGACGTCATGTGAAATGAGGATCTCGTCCGATTCTATTTTCATATTTTTGAGTTCTTGGGCCAGCTCTTTTGAGTTTTTGCAGGGGAAATCTGATAGTCCAAGGAGGGGTTTGATGATTTCAACCAGGGCTTTTGATAAATTGCACGTGACTGATCCAATACTGTCTATTATTGGCCGCAGTGGGATATTCTTTTTGTGTATTTTTGGGGTTCCATAGATCCGGGGGGTGATGTTGGCTGTGGGTATGAGGTGATTGTATGAGTCCTTTGTGATTTTTTACTTTCTAATAGGGGTTTGAGAAGGGCTTTTAGCATTTTTTTCTTTTCTTCTGTGGGGTTTGTTTTAATGATTTCATATGTGTGTCACGCTGCGCCGCTCATCAGCGGCGCCAGCTGCACGCACACCTGCACATCATCAGCGGCGAGGGATTTAAGCCGCCTCACCCTGGGCTTCGGCCTGAAGCCGTCAGACTTCACTCAACGGATTGCTGTGAGTTCCCTCTCATACTTCAGCAAGCATTGCGGTAAGAAGCCCTTACCTTTTCTTCTCCAAGTCTGCTCCCCTGTGCACAGGTGGATTTCGCAGCGGCGGACCATTCCTCTCCATCGCCTATCCCTCGCTGCTGCACCAGGCTCGCCAGGTTGCTGTCTATCGGACCTCGTTCCTTGCTGTGCCAGCCACCTGCCCTTTCCAAGTAATCTCCTCTCCAACTTGTACATCTCCTGTGTTGGTGTGTGCCCGTCACCCTTCTCCCTGTGCTTTTCCCATAGGGTTGTCCGGCTGTACGATCTCCTGCCTCTGTGCCCGAAGCAGACGCTATCACCAACACATTTACATCTCGCAGACACACATTCATACACCCTTGTTGTCAATAAAGCTATTTGAGCTACTCTAAGCGTGTGTCCCCTGAGCCGTGCACTATGTCAGTACGGCTTCAGCAGAGCGGCTCGGCAGACGGCGGGCTCGCACACCGACTTACCACTCTCGAGGCTCGAGTGGACCAAATAGCTTATCAGCAACAGGTGATACTCAACCAATTGGTCAATATAACTAACCGATTGGACCGCTTGGACCCCCAACAGCCGTTCCCCCCGGCTCGTCAGGGTGGCGCGGCTCCTGCTGCTCCAGCGGCCGTCCAGCAGGCTCCGGGAGCACCGACTCGGCTCACGCCCATTCCAACCCCCGCCCGCTTTAGCGGTAAGCTCGGCGGAGCGCGGGGGTTCTTAATGCAGTGTGAGTCCGTGTTCCACCGTGTGCCCGGAGACTTTCCTTCAGATCATAGCCGAATTGGTTATATTGGGAATCTCCTAGAGGGGCGAGCACTAACCTGGACTTACGCCGTAATGGCGAGGCCCAGTTATGCCACCCTCACTTATGACCAATTCGTGAGACGCTTCCTGGAGGTCTTTGATCACTCTCGTACCGAGACGGTCCAGGTCGATCGGCTTCTCAGCCTCCAGCAGGGAAGCCGGTCGGCAGCGGACTATGCGATCGACTTCCGGGTAGCGGCGGAGGAATTGGGCTGGGATGAACGCTCATTCTGCGGCCTTTTCCTCCGCAGTCTCAATGATGATCTGAAGGATGAACTGGCTGGGCGGGATATCCTGGAGACTCTAGCGGAGCTAACGTCTCTTGCTATCAGTTTGGATAACAGGCTGCGCGAGCGCTCCTCGGGGCGGAAGTCGTCTTCTTCTCGCCCTCGAGGAGCCTTGTTACACCAGTTCCAAGCTCGCCCCCTGGCGACGCCGCCACCATCGCGCCCCGAGGAGTCGGAGCCGATGGTGACGGGCTGGACAAAGCTTTCCCCGGCGGAGAGACAACGCCGCCGTGAGTTGAATCTCTGCATGTATTGCGGGGATAGTCAACACACGGTGGAGCTTTGTCCACAAAAAGCCAAACGGCGGGGTCCGCGAGTCACTGTAGGGGGCCTCGCGGACATCAATCGGTTAAGTCCCCTCACCCAACTGAAGCTGCCCGTCCGATTTTGTCACAACTCCACTGGGCATCTCACTCACGCACTGGTGGATTCGGGCGCGGAGGGCAGTTTTATTTCACAAAGCCTGGCAACCCGATTGGGCATCCGCTGCCAGGCACTAAAAACTCCTCTCTCCCTGGTCAACCTCTCCCATGCCTCCTTGGGGAGAGTAACACACCAGACCGTCCCCGTTCCGGTTATCATCTCTGGAAACCACCGGGAGGAGATAACCTTCTACGTCCTGCCCAACTCTGTGTCGCCTGTCATCCTGGGGTACCCCTGGCTACGCCTCCACAACCCCGTTTTGGATTGGAAGTCCGCCAGGGTGTCAGCATGGAGCACATTTTGCATGAGCACCTATCTACAGTCCGCTGCCTGCTCTCCGTCCTCTTCCCCAACACCTACGGACGCTGCGCCCCCGGACCTATCCCTGGTGCCATCGGAATTTCACGACCTGGGTATGGCGATGTCTCTTCCTCCACATAGACCCTATGACTGTGCAATAAACATCCGCCAGGGGGCAGCCTTACCCTCTGGGCGACTCTACAGCCTGTCGGCGCCGGAGAAGGAGACCATGAACGCTTATCTCAAGGAGTCGCTGAGTGCTGGGATTATCCGCCCCTTGTCATCACCTGTGGGGGCAGGATTCTTCTTCGTGGGCAAGAAGGACGGTTCCCTCCGTCCTTGCATCGACTATCGCGCCCTAAACGACATTACGGAGAAGGATCGCTACACCCTGCCCCTCATGGACACCGCCTTCCATTCCCTCCAGGGGGCGACTTGGTTCACCAAGCTGGATCTACGCAGCGCATACCACCTCATCCGGATCCGGGAGGGAGATGAGTGGAAGACAGCCTTCCGTACCCCGAACGGCCACTTTGAGTACCTTGTGATGCCGTTCGGGTTGACCAACGCTCCAGCCGTCTTTCAGCGCCTAATTAATGACGTCCTCCGGGATTTCATTGGCCTTTTTGTGTTTGTCTACCTGGATGACATTCTCATCTTCTCCAAATCCAGGGACGAGCACCGGGTCCATGTGAGGCGGGTCCTCCAAAGACTGCTGGAGAACCGGTTGTATGTGAAGGCCGAAAAATGCGAGTTCTACACTAAGACAACATCCTTCCTCGGGTTCATCATCTCCCACGACCAGGTGCTTCCGGACCCAGTGAAGGTGAAGGCGGTGGTGGAATGGCCCACACCTGCATCAAGAAAACAGGTGCAGCAATTCATCGGGTTTGCAAATTTCTACCGCCGCTTTGTCCCTAATTTTGGCACCATCGTTGGCCCGTTGACCCGCCTCACGTCCCCTAAGGTCCCGTTCCGGTGGACCGAAGAGGCCGCGGCTGCTTTTCAGGCGCTGAAGGCGGAGTTCTCCTCCTCCCGGGTCCTTAGCCAAGTCAACCCTGCGCTGCAGTGCATCGTGGAAGTGGACGCTTCGGACACAGGAGCGGGGGCGGTTCTATCCCAGCGGTTGCCAGATGATGGGGTCAAACGGCCCTGCGCCTTCTTCTCTCGGCGCTTGTCCCCGGCGGAGCGGAAATACGACGTGGGGGACAGAGAGCTCCTCGCCATCAAGCTCGCGCTGCAGGAGTGGCGTCACTGGCTAGAGGGGGCGGACCTGCCGTTCGTGGTCCTGACGGACCACAAGAACTTGGAGTACCTGAGATCTGCCAAGCGTCTGAACGCCCACCAGGCGCGCTGGTCCTTGTTCTTTGCCAGGTTCCGATTTAACATCACCTTCAGGCCTGGCTCCAAGAACGGCCTGCCCGACGCCCTCTCTAGGCAATTTGCCCCTGAGGAGTCGGAGGACACGGTCCACACCATCCTACCTAGGTCGTGCGTCGTGGGAGCCGTCACCTGGGACATAGAAAGCAAGATCCGGAAGGCGCAGGAAGTGGAACCTGACCCTGGTGGTGGACCGGAGGGGAGGCTGTTCGTGCCATCCACGGTTCGGGGGGAGGTCATCCACTGGTTGCACACGTCCAAGCTCACCTGCCACCCTGGTTCCTCCCGGATGATCGACCTCCTCCAACGGTCCTTCTGGTGGCCGGGCCTGCGGAGGGACGCTGCCCGCTACGCCCGGGCCTGCCCAGTGTGTGCCACCAGCAAATCAGGTAATGCCCCTCCAGCGGGTTTGCTCCAGCCTCTGCCCGTCCCTGGCAGGCCCTGGTCGCATATCGCCCTGGATTTCGTCACCGGACTCCCAGTATCAAACACCTTCGACACCGTCCTGACCATCGTGGACCGCTTCTCCAAGGTGGCACACTTCGTCCCCCTACGAGGTCTCCCAACCGCCCTGGAGACGGCGGACCTCCTAATCCAGCACGTGGTCAGGCTGCACGGGATTCCGGTGGACGTGGTCTCGGACCGGGGGCCCCAATTTTCTTCAGAGGTTTGGAGGTCATTCTGCAACGCCCTGGGAGCCAAGGTGAGCCTCTCCTCCGGCCATCACCCCCAAACCAACGGGCAGTGTGAGCAGACCAACCAGGAGCTGGAGGCTGCGCTCCGCTGCGTCACGGCGTCCAAACCAACGTCCTGGAGTAACCACCTCGCCTGGGTTGAATACGCCCACAACACCGCTCGCTCTTCTGCTACAGGGATGTCCCCCTTTAAGGCGTCCCTGGGCTACGACCCCCCGCTGTTTCCAGCGCAGGAGAGTGAGGTAACTGTCCCCTCAGTTCGGGCGCATCTCAGGCAGTTCCGCTCCATCTGGGCGTCAGCGCGTAGTGCGCTTTTACGCACGGCGGAGCGCAACAGAGCCGTGGCGGACCAGCACAGAAGACCTGCCACAGCGTACCAAGTTGGTCAGCGTGTTTATGTGTCGACCCAGGACGTGATTTTAAAGGGCGAGAGGAGGAAGCTGGCACAGCGCTTTATGGGCCCATACCCCATCACCAGGATTATCAACCCGGTTGCTGTGCGTTTAGCTATTCCCCCCTCCCTCCGCATCCACCCCACCTTCCACGTATCCAAGGTGAAGCTGGCAATCTCCGACCCCCTTTGCCCTCCTCCTGCTGCGCAACCCGCGCCCCGGATGATTGATGGCCATCCGGCCTGGCCCGTCTCCTCCATCCTGGACTCCCGGCGCCGGGGTCGTGGGTTGCAGTACTTGGTGGACTGGGAGGGCTATGGGCCTGAACATCGGCAGTGGGTACCCCCGTCGTTTGTGTTGGACCCATCTCTCATTACTGAGTTCCACCGAGCGAACCCAGAGAAACCATCGCCAGGAGGCGCTGCTAGAGGGGGGAGTACTGTCACGCTGCGCCGCTCATCAGCGGCGCCAGCTGCACGCACACCTGCACATCATCAGCGGCGAGGGATTTAAGCCGCCTCGCCCTGGGCTTCGGCCTGAAGCCGTCAGACTTCACTCAACGGATTGCTGTGAGTTCCCTCTCATACTTCAGCAAGCATTGCGGTAAGAAGCCCTTACCTTTTCTTCTCCAAGTCTGCTCCCCTGTGCACAGGTGGATTTCCCGGCGGCGGACCATTCCTCTCCATCGCCTATCCCTCGCTGCTGCACCGGGCTCGCCAGGTTGCTGTCTACCGGACCTCGTTCCTTGCTGTGCCAGCCACCTGCCCTTTCCAAGTAAGCTCCTCTCCAACTTGTACATCTCCTGTGTTGGTGTGTGCCCGTCACCCTTCTCCCTGTGCTTTTCCCATAGGGTTGTCCGGCTGTACGGTCTCCTGCCTCTGTGCCCGAAGCAGACGCCATCACCAACACATTTACATCTCGCAGACACACATTCATACACCCTTGTTGTCATTAAAGCTATTTGAGCTACTCTAAGCCTGTGTGTGTGTCTCCTGAGCCGTGCACTATGTCAATGTGCTTTCATCTGCCAACATGGTTTCCATCTGTTTTTCATATGTTTCCATGTCCAATATTACTGTCGTTCTGCCTTTATCTGATGGGAGGATTGTGATTGTTTTATCTGTCTTGAGTGAGTTTAATGCTTCTTCTTCTTCTTCTTTTGTAACGTTGCATTGTGGTAATTTGTCCGTTTTGAGGATTCCTGCTACTGCGTTCTGGAGTGCTGCTTTTTCCCCTTGGTCCTGGATTTTTTCACATGCCAGTTCTGTTGCGAGGATGTATTCTTCATGAGGTATTCTGGCTGGTGTGATGGCGAAGTTCAGTCCTCTGCTCAGCACTGTTTTCTCCGTGTCTGTGAGTGTGCGTTTTGACAAGTTTTTGATCCACTTAGCGTTCGTTTCCATGTGTGTTTGTCTTCGTCCGTTCTTCCTTTCTGTAAGTTTTTTTTAGTTTTTTTAATTGGCAGTTTTTTGTTTTGATGAATTCTTGTTCATGTGCGTGTTTTAATTGTGCTTCTATCTGCTCCTGCGTTTCCTGGTCGGTCGGGTAGTGTTTCTTGAAAATGTCCATTTTCTCCTTGATCTGGTTGTTAATTCTGTTCACGTTGTTTGCCATCATTCTTATCCGTTCTTTGATCAGGTCTTTCCGTGCTTTATTGATAATTTTCTCTGCGTTTTTGGTTGGGATTGGATTTCTTATGTTGAGGCTTGCTGGTGTAACATCCTCATCTCTGCAACGGAGGTTAAATCTCAGGTGGTTTCTGAAGCGTGCCCGTGTTTTCTCCAATTTCTCCAGCCGGCGGAAGTCTTTGATACAATTTTGTCCATAACTTCCATGTAATAGCTCAAGTAGGTTCATTTTGTCTTCTTTTAATTATCTATCTTTTGTTCTTATTAAAGACAAGAATAGAAAGGAGATATCTTTACCTTCTTAACATGTTTCGACTGTACACTGCAGCCTTCGTCAGAAGAGTCAGCTGATTGCTGCCAGGTGACATTTATCAGCTGATTTTCGTAGGCCGGGCCAGCTCAGCAGATCTGTCAGATCCACCGAGCCAGCCCCGCCTTCCGCCGTCAGAAAAAAAATTCTGCATGAGTTTCTGGAAGTGAGAATTAATATCAGTAGTTTGACAGTTGGGAGTGTCCCATGGTGTAAACAAACCATTATTTGAGTTAAAAAAGAAAAAGATACAACAAATATAATTACATCATATACAGTACTACAGTATCGCTCTTTAATTCCCTTGCGTGTGGTCCCTCCTAAAAACACAGGTAAAAAAATGCACACCACATTTACTTGAGATGAACATTTTGCTGTACATGGACACCCACAAATGTTCAAATGGAAAGGAGTGCTAGGCAGTCATGGAGTAGGCAAGTGCAATGCTAATGGAGAACTTCTACTTGCACTATGTTCAGAGTACAACCTTGTGATAACCAACACTCTATTTAAGCACAAGGACACACACAAGAAGACATGGATGCACCCAAGATCCAAGCACTGGCGCTTATTAGACTACATCATAGTCAGGCAGAGAGACAGAAGGGATGTATTGGACACCAGAGCAATGAGAGGCGCAGACTGTGGTACTGATCATGTTATGCTGAGATCTAGATTAAGGATTTGGAGATGAAAACAGCACTGCAGGACGGGTGCGAAGCCACCACGGAAGCTAAACACTAGTGCACTGAAATGCCAAAAGAAGCAGGAAGAACTTACACAGGAAATGGATGAAAACTTGAAAGACTGGGACAGCAACATCTCAGAGAATGACATAGAAGAGAAATGGGCAACACTGAAGAATACGGTGTATCAGACTGCGAGTGATGTATTAGGCTACCCTGAGAGGAAACATCAAGATTGGTTTGATGAGCATGATGAACACCTGAAGAAACTACTAGAAGCGAGGAATACAGCTAGGCAGGAAAACCTACAGTGTAACACAAGGTCGAAGAAGAAGAAATACTCAAAGGCTCAGAGTGAGCTACAGAAGTACACCAGAGAGATGAACTCCAACTGGTGGGATGAAAAAGCGGAGAAACTTCAAACTGCAGCAGACAGGAAGGACATGAAAACATTCTTCACAGGTTTGAGAGAAATCTACGACCCTAAATCAAGAGGACTGATCCAACTAAAGGCTATGGATGGTGAAACAGTTTTGCAGGAGAAAGACAAGATCCTGGACAGATTTGCAGATCACTTTGACCAACTACTAAACAACTCTGGAGAGCTCACTGAAGAGGCTAAAGAAGCTCTAGTGCAGCGACCAGCTGTATCAAGTCTGGATGAACCACCAAATTTTGATGAACTAATGGCAGCTATCAGGACAACACATGATGGTAAAGCTCCAGGAAGGGATGGAATTCCAGCAGAAGTGTGGAAATTTGCTGGTGTTCGGCTGACCAACTGCCTGCACAAGCTCATCCAAGAGATATGGGATGCCCAGAAAGTACCTCAAGGCTGGAAGGATGCAAGTATTGTGCCTTTGTTCAAGAAAGGTGACAGGAAAGATTGTGAAAATTACCGAGGTATATCACTACTAGCCACTGTTGGTAAGATTCTCTCACGTGTACTACTTAACAGACTCAGTGAACACATCTCGCAGAATGTACTACCAGAAACCCAGTGCGGTTTTAGAAGTGGAAGAAGCACAATGGACATGATTTTCTGATTCAAACAAGTTCAAGAAAAGTGTATCGAACAGAACATGCCGCTTTATGTAGTCTTCATAGACTTCAGTAAAGCCTTCGATACTGTTTCGCGACAAGGACTTTGGCAGGTACTCAAGAAATATGGTTGCACAGAGGATGTCACGTGGGTACGCCGAGCAAGATGGCAGCACACTAATTTAGCTCTTCTCGCCCTGTCCACCAAACTGTTTTATACCTGACTATTTGTTACATTCCTCGAGCAAACCAGCCTCGGTCAGTGCCTGTATGTTTGTTTAAGCTGCCCGGCGACAGTTTTTGAGTCCAAATGTCTTCTAAGGGAGGACGTACAGGCCGCATATCTAGCAGGAAAAATCCCAGCCGTGTGGAGGAAGCTGCTGTACCCACTTTAGAATCTAATACACAGGACGCCGAGCCAAGGAACATGGAGACTATGCTTGCTGAAATCACCAAAATAAGCATGACGCTTCAGGTGGTCGCAGCAGATACCTCAACCATTAAAACTACAACTACGGAGCTAAAGAATGCAGTGAACAACATACATGAGAGGTTGGAGGAGATAGAGGTACGGATTTCTAAACTAGAAGATACAATAGACCCACTAGTGAACGACAATGAAGCCCGCGATAAAAAGATGGAAATACAGTGATCCCTCACTTATCGCGGTTAATGGGTTCCAGAACCGACCGCGAAAAGTGAAAAACCGCGAAGTAGCGTCACCCCTAATGACGTCATCCATAAATAATACGTACGTTCATTCTCTCACTCTCTCTCTCTTATATGATACGTGTGTGTGTGTGTACGTGTACATACATACGTAGATGTAAACAAAGTGTACATAAATATGTTTTTAGAACTCTTATTCTTATAACAAGATGCGTAACTCAAGATGAAAATGATTTACTGCACAGGTTAATGAGAGCTTTACTGCTCCTCAGGTGACGCCTCATCGTGAGGTGCTGGAGGCGCAGGATCATCGAGGGCAGCTTCCGATAGAGCTGAAGCTGCAGGAGGCGGCGTAGTGGCTCGACGGGAAGACTATTTCGCACAAAATGGCACAAGAGAACAGCAAAAAGTTCCACGCGGCAAGACTAGGTAACACGAGCGATAAAAAGCAATGAATGCGGTCTTCCTTCCCTTCATGGGTGCTCGGC
Source organism: Pholidichthys leucotaenia (assembly GCA_020510985.1). Classification (NCBI taxonomy): domain Eukaryota; kingdom Metazoa; phylum Chordata; class Actinopteri; order Cichliformes; family Pholidichthyidae; genus Pholidichthys; species Pholidichthys leucotaenia. Next base: position 441,248,315 of record CM035840.1, read on the forward strand.
AGGGAGAAGAGGTGGGTGAAACGTCTCGGCCAATCAGCTTGCGGGGTGAAACATCTCGGCCAATCAGCTTGCGAGATTTCCGAGCAGAGCCAACACGAGAACAGCGAACAGAGAGGTGAGCGGCTGTCCGTGTTGATACCTGATGGTCTAATGTAGTCTCCCTGCCTTCTGCTAGCGCCCGCCCATTATTTCTCAATTTTGAATTTTTGATGAATATTTTTGAAAAATTCGCGATGCACTGAGGGCGCAAAAGGTGAAGCGCGAAGTAGCGAGGGATCACTGTATTATAGAACCGCCTACAGGAGCTGGAAAACTACTCTAAGAGAAATAACGTGAGACTTGTGGGTCTGAAGGAAACATACGGAACAAACGGCACGATGGAAGCGTGCATGAAGAAAATCTTATGCGAAGGGCTCGGCATTGATGTGGACGGAGAATTTGAGGTGGAGAGAGAACACCGGACAGCGGCCCCCAGACCTGCCGGGGACCAGCTGCCCAGACCAGTGCTCATTAGATTTCTACGACAATCAGCGAGGGAGAAAGTGATCACCATGGCGAGAGAGAAACGCAGAATAAAATGGGAGAATTTGAAATTATTGGTGTTCCCGGATGTTGCTAGAGAACTGGCGTTAAAGAGGTAAACTTTCACGGCAGCGAGGAAATCTCTGCAGCTCCGTAACGCAAGATACAAGCTGACATATCCAGCTACGTTGCACTTTACATGGGAAGGGAAGAGCTGCAGCTTTACCGATGCAAGGGATGCTGAACATTATATTGAGGAGAATTTTACTAGGCATGAATGAATCTGTATACCATTATGCATATAGCTTGGACCAATGACATTCAATGGGTAATAGATTTAATATTATGTTGTTGAATTGGTGGTGGGGTGGGGTGGGGTGGGGGAGTGAGGATTTAGTTTTGTGCCGCCTGAGCCAAGGCCAGAGGAGATACCTAGTGGCCGGGTGAGCGATACTCCATGGTCCAAGATGTTTTTGTTTTTGTTTGCTATTTTTGAGTTGTTACTAAGGAGCAGGGACCTTATGCCCCTGTTAATGTCGTTTGAAGTGCATTTAAGTTTTTATTATTTTTGTTTCTTACCTCAGATGTTCAGAAGTATTCAGTTCAAAAATGTTCAAGTCTATATTAATATGTGTTTTGATAAGGGTATGGTACTGACTGAAATAACTAGGGAAATAACTGCTAGTATTATCATAAGTAAGACGCAAGTTTTAAAGTGGGATATTGGCTATAGTAGGACATCAGGTAGCCAGTCCCCTATCATGAATATTCATGCTTTTAACCAAATACATGGCCAATAATTATGTTAAATATATCAGCTGGAACATTAACGGCTGTGGGGATCCTAAAAAGAGAGGGAAGGTCCTAACATATCTCAAACATAATAAAGTAGATATAGCTTTCATTCAAGAGACCCACTTTAAGGGAGAGGAGGCAGCCAAACTGAAATGGGGCTGGGTGGGCCAGGTTTTTCATAGCTCCTACTCAAGCAAGAGGAATGGGGTTTGTATTCTAATAAATAAAAAATTGGGTTTTGTTTTGGTCAAAGAACGTAAGGATAATGAAGGCAGAATGGTCTGTATTGAGACAATTATTAATGGGATAAAAATGGTGTTGTGTAACATATATGCACCTAATAAAGAAGACCCAAATTTTTTTTAATGAAATGAACAAAATTTTAGGGGAAACAGAGGGTCAAATTATATTGGCAGGTGACTTCAACCAAGTGATGGATGTATTTTTGGATAAGAGTAAATTCAGTGGATCGACAACTTCAAAGGATAGGGCTGCATTACATATGCTGTGTGAAGATGTGGGCTTGGTGGATATTTGGCGACTGGTAAATCCGAGGGGGAGGGAGTATACCTTCTTCTCCCACTGCCAGAAATCATATTCCAGGATAGACTTTTTTCTAATTTCAAGTAATATTGTAAAATCTGTAATTGAGAGTAAAATAAATGCAATGGCCGTGTCAGATCACGCAGCTATAGAGTTATGTATTGACACTGATATTGACAAGGATAGAAAAGGCAGATGGAGGTTAAATACATCATTTTTACATGATGAAACATTTAACCTGACAATGAAGGAAGAACTCAAGTATTACTTTGAGCTTAACTCAGGTACTACAGGCTCAAGAGCCACAGAATGGGAAGCATGTAAAGCATTTATCCGGGGGAAAATCATAGGACAGGCATCAAAAAAGAAAAATGAAAATAGGGATAAAATCAAGGATCTGGAATATCAAATTAGAAAATTGGAAATAGTATTATCAAGACATTTTTCAGATAAATTGTATCAAGATATATGTAAGTTTAAATTCCATTTGCAGGAAATTTATAATAAAAAAGCTGAATATGCCTTATTTAGGCTCAGAACAACTTTCTATGAGGAGGGAGAGAAAACAGGCAAGCTGCTTAGCAGGCAACTTAAACAACAGAACTCCTACAATATGATACCAATAATTAAGAAGGGGAATGCCCTGGTGTCATCTAGTAAAGAAATAAATGATGTATTTAAACAATTTTATAGGGAACTTTATACATCAAAAGGCAGCTTAAATCCAAACGGCATCAATGATTTTTTTTCTAATATCACTCTACCAAAATTAGCCGATGAATATGTGGAACTTTTAGATAATCCTATAACAGAGGCGGAGATTAGGATGGCAGTATCGCAGATGAAAACGGGGAAATCACCCGGCATGGATGGATTCCCTGTAGAATATTATAAACAATACATTGAAATATTAGCACCAAAGTTATTGGAAGTCTGCAATGAGGCATTCATATTAGGATTCCTCCTACCATCATTTAATGAAGCCTTAATATCAGTAATCCCTAAAAAAGATAAAGACACAACAGATCCCTGTAATTATAGACCCATAAGTTTATTAAGCGTGGACTACAAAATTCTTACAAAGATTCTTACCCTTCGCTTAGAGAGAGTACTCCCTAATATAATTCATTCAGACCAGGCCAGATTTATGAAAAATCGATCTTCTACAGACCATATGAGAAAATTATTACATCTGATCTGGCTTAATCATTCAAACCAGGACCCGATTGTAGCCATTTCACTTGACGCCGAAAAGGCTTTTGATCGAGTGGAATGGGAATTTTTACTTTATACGTTAACACAGTTTGGCTTTGGACCAGTCTTTATTAATTGGATTAAGATAATATACAAAAATCCCAAGGCAGCCTTAACAACTAATGGGACGATTTCATCATTCTTCGACCTTTCGAGAGGTACCAGACAAGGATGTCCACTGTCCCTCTTACTTTTCAACACTGTACTTGAACCACTTGCTATTGCCATCAGATCAGACGGAAATATTAAGGGAGTGGTGGGAGGGAGGAAAGATCATAAATTATTACTGTATGCGGATGATGTTTTGACACTAATTAGAGATCCTTTGAACTCTTTACCACATTTAATGACAACTATTCAGTCTTATTCTAAACTATCAGGATACAAAATTAACTGGAGGAAATCAGAAGCCATGCCTATTTCTGGTACATACCATCCTAGCTCAGTGTCTGGCTTTAACTTCAAATGGGTGTCAAATGGAATGTCATACTTAGGTATAAAGCTAAGCCGGAATATCGAAGATGTCCCCAGTCTGAATCTCGAGCCTATGTTACAGAAAATTAAAATTAAGTTGGATAAGTGGGGGAAATTAAAACTCTCATTATGGGGCATGATCAATGTTGTTAAAATGGTTGTTGCACCCCAGCTCAATTATATAACAATGATGTTGCCAACTGCCATATCACCACAGTTTTTTAAACAATATGACTTCATAATTAAAGAATTTCTGTGGGAGGGGAAGAGACCAAGGATTGGTATGAACAAACTGTGTTGGCCAAAGGATAAAGGAGGCCTGGGGTTACCAAACCTGAGGCTATATCATATCTCATTTGGAATGACCAAATTAGCAAAACACTTAGGCAGACACAGTAAATTGGATTGGGTTGACAGTGAAGCTGAAATGTGCTGTCCATTTACTCCTATAGATAGTTTTTCCCAGTCCCAACATAGATCCCTGAACCCTATCTTATCTCATTCAAAAGAGGTCTGGATGAGAATACACAGGATGTTAAAGATCCCACACCTTAGCCAACCCTACTCATCTTTATGGTATAATCCAGCAATTATTATTGGGAAAACACCATTATACAGGAAAACGTGGCACCTTGGTGGCATACGCCAGGTGAATGACCTGTACCAAGATGGTGTGTTTATGTCTTATACAGATTTGCTCAAGAAATATACTCTTACAGGGAAAGGTCACTTTTGGAAGTATCTCCAAATTAGGAGCTGTCTGACATCAATGAATCAGTATAAGGACTGTAACCCTATCATAGATTTTTTTAAATTACCATTGAAATGTCTTCATGCATCTGCTTTTTACAGACTAATTAATGGTCTACTTAGTAACGGATGTGACAGCTTGAGAAGAATATGGCAGGAAGACCTGGATTGTATAATGAGTGAAGAGTGGTTAAACATTTTGTCAGATAGTGGGAAATATGTAAGGGAAGCCAGAAGTAAACTTATACAGTACAAAATAATGCATAGATACTATTGGACGCCAGCAAAACTACATAGGATGGGTCTGTTAAATAATAATCTACGTATGTTGGAAATGTAAGAAAGAAAAAGGAACTTTTTTGCACTGTATTTGGGATTGCCCACTTGTTCAGCCTTTTTAGACTAAAAATCTCAGGCATATGGGTGAGTGGTTGGGTAAGACATTCCCATTGTCACCAAGAATGTGTCTACTTGGAGACAAATCCCAAGTACCTATTTTATCGAAAAAAGAATTTTCAGTGGTCATGACTGGACTAACTACAGCAGTCAGAAACCGCAGTGGTTTAGCAGTGCTAAACCACTGCGTCACCGTGGGCTGCACGGTGGCGCAGTGGTTTAGCACTGTGGCAGCACAGTTTTACCCTCGGCCGGGGGATCGCGGGGATCATGAGGTCGTGGGTTCGATCCCAGCCCCCGACCAACAGTGAGCTGTGTGGAGTTTGCATGTTCTCCCCGTGTTGCGTGGGTTTACTCCGGGATTTCTCCGGTTTCCTCCCGCATACCAAAAACATGTAGGTTTAGGGCGCTCGCGCACGCAGCGACCAGCAGCTGGTGGCTTGTCACCAGACTGCAAACCAAGTCTACCTACGGGTACAAATAAGTAACAAAAAAAAAAAAAAAAAAAAAAAAAAAGAACTATACTTTCTCACTGGAAATCAATCGAACCCCCTAGAAAGGAAGAATGGGTTAGCTATATGATAAAGACTGCCTCATATGAGTCCATGTTAAATAGGAGGACTGATGGGAATCACACTAAGGGACCAATGTGGAGAGACTTTTGGAATTTTATTTCTTTGGCTAACAATTCAATCTCTTAATGAAGGCCTGTCTTTCTCTCTTTCCCTGTTTTTTTGTTGTTTTTTTTTTGGGGGGGGGGGGGGTTATTGCCTTCCCTCACTGATATCCTTGCTTTGTAATCAGCCACATATACAGTATATATAAATATATATATACAGTATATATACGTATATACTGTATATATTTTTTTTCTTTTCCCTATTTATTTATTCACCCTTTTTGGAGACTGATGTGATACTTGGAAGATCAGTATGTGTAGTACCATCTTGTATAAAGTCAATAAAATCTTTAATTACACAAAAATATGGTTGCACAGAGAAGTTTGTCAGCCTGATCGAGGCACTCCATACAGGTATGCAAGCAAATGTGGCAATGAGTGGTTCAGTATCTAAAGACTTTTCAGTAAGAAACGGGGTGAAACAAGGGTGTGTGCTGGCACCTACACTCTTCTCGCTATATCTGGCAGCCATGCTTGAGGTGGCCTTCAAAGACACTTCAGAAGGAGTATACATTCAAACAAGGAAAGAAGCAGACATGTTCAATGTGGCACAGTTTAAAGCCAAGAGTAAGACATCGATAACGATAGTAAGAGAAATGCTCTTTGCTGATGACAGTGCTCTAGTTGCACACAGCGTGGAAGAAATGCTATCTTTAGTGGAGAAATTTGCAAGAGCAGCTAGCCAATTCAGCCTCCAAATCAACATCAAGAAGACAGAGTGCCTTTATCAACCACCAAAGTTCAAATTATCAACATCACTACCAGAAGAGATCAGCATTGGTACAGAGCCACTAGTCAAGTGCAAGACTTTCAAGTACCTAGGGAGTACTGTTTCAGAGAATGCTAGGCTGGAGGATGAACTATCTCTCAGAATGGGAAGAGCGAGTGCTGTGTTTGGAAACTTGAGAGAGAGACTGTGGAACAATCGACATGTGTCTATCCGTGTGAAATGCAAAGTGTACAGAGCGACAGTACTGGCTACTCTATTGTATGGTGCTGAAACCTGGACTGTCTACAGAGTGCAGGTGAAGTGCCTCAGGGTTCTATTCTGGGTCCACTTTTTTTTGCCCTATATATGCTGCCACTTGGTTCTATCATCAGCAAATTTGAAGGTGTGTCTTATCACTGCTACGCTGACGATTTACAGCTACTTTTCTCTTTTAAGCCTGACCATGTTGACAATTTAAAAATTATTCATGATTGTCTGTCTGCAATTAAGGACTGGATGTCTAGTAACTTTTTGCAACTTAATGCTGATAAAACTGAAGTCCTTATTGTAGCACCTGATAATCTAATTCCTAAGTTGTTTAATAGCATTGGTTCATTAAGCTCTAACGTACGGTCTAATTTAAAAAATCTTGGTGTCATTTTCGATCAGTCGATGAGTTTTGATCAGCATGTCAAATCTCTGACCCGGAGTTGTTTTTTCCACCTTAGGAATATATCCAAAATTAGGTCATTGGTTTCCTACAGTCAGTTAGAAATCATTATTCATGCCTTTGTTTCTTCCCGTTTGGACTACTGTAATGCTCTTTTCACATGGCTTAGCAAATCCTCTTTACACTGCCTACAGGTAGTCCAGAATGCTGCTGCAAGATTACTAACTAGGTCCAGTAGATTCTGTCATATCACTTCTGTTTTGGCCTCCTTGCATTGGCATCCTGTAAATTATAGAATTGATTTTAAAGTTCTTGTTCTTACTTACAAAGCCATTCATGAAGAGGCACCTTTTTATATTAATGACCCGCTCTTTCTACACCAGCCCAGCAGGTCTCTCAGGTCTTCTCATCAGAATCTATTGGTAGTCCCTAGCACTAGGCTCAGAACCAAAGGCGATAGAGCCTTTGCTGCTGTTGCTCCCAGACTGTGGAACTCCTTACGTTTTGAACTTAGATCTGCACCTTCCATTGATGTGGTTCCAAGGTTGTCATAGCCAGGAGCGGCACTGGGGTTAAGCTCCCAGTGCTCATAAAATGCTCCTTACAGCGTGCGTCTCGAAAAGCCTCTGACAACTAAGTCCAACTCCTAGCCTGCCCGTGTGGTTTAGTCTCTAAGTCCAGCGGAACTGCTTTTACTAATAGGGGAAGGGGCGAGGGCGGATCTCTGGCGCCTTAAAACCAGATGCTTCGGGTAGATGGTGGCTTGTCAACCTGGGAAGGTAGCCCATCTAGGGGAAGGTAAACCCTGATTTCAAACCTCTGCTGCCTTGCGGCACACCCGGTCACGGGAAAGGCTTCGGGAGTCAACCCTGAGGAAAAATCCGGAGTCGGAGCCCCTAAGGCAGTTCTCTGTTGTGCTCAACATCGTTCTGGCAGCTCCTGCGACGGCGCTGGTGCCAAACTATAGCAGCCCTGCTGTTCCTTTGGATTCATCATTGACGTGGAGAGGGGGGACATGCTGCATGGGTAACATTTTGTCCTCCATATCTTCCTGCCCAGGCTTGAATCCTACCAACGCCCAACGCTGGAAGGTAGAACACCGGCGTGCATCGGCCTGTTCAGCCACAGGCGGTGCTGTTCCAGCAGAGTAGACGTTTAGGATTCTCTTCCATGGTCATCATAGACCGACGGAGGCCGACGATTGGTGTTTTAAGAAGCAACTAAAGACCCACCTTTTTAGCCTGGCTTTTTAATTAACTATGTGTTGATTGCATTTTTATGTGCTTTTACTGTCTACTTTGTTTGTTTTTTTTTACTGTTTTATGTGCCTGTGTTTTTGTTTTGTTTTTTACCATGTTAAGCACTTTGTGACTCTGTCTGTGAAAAGTGCTCTTGTGGAAATGTGAAAATGACGAGGCAGAGTTTATCTCATAAGTCAGGTTTATTCCCAACTTCCAACATCAGTAAAAGAGGAAAAACACAGACATCCGTCCTTTATATATCCAGGACCTTCAAAGCTCACAGTCACATTGCATTTAATCCCAAGTAACAATGCATCTTCTCTTAAATCCTATCACATCCTCCCCATAGTCTCTGGCAGACCAGGAAATCCCCCAAGGCCGTCTCTTTGCATACCAGAGACTAAACTTTCACATCCTCCTGTTATCTCCAAGGAGACTCAGTTCTTTGTTCAGTCTGAGATGTGAAGCATAAAGTGATATACATATGTGTCCCACATGACCCCCCCCCCCAAACATCTAAGATGGAAGAACAGAATAACAGTCTGCATGTCATGATAAAATCATTACACATCAGCCCACGTGCTGCTTGGGCCTCAGTCTCCTCCCGTATCTGCTGTAAGCGGGCTTCACCACTTCCGCGGCGCCATCAAGCTGAGGAGCTGCTGTCAGGGGGTGAGAACTGTTTGTCAATCCCTGTGGGTGTTCTGGGGAATGTCCCCTAGGGGGTCTGCCGCGCCGAGGAGCCCTGGCCAACAGCACATCCTCGTCCGCCACCACAAAGGCGGGTTTGAGCCTGTTTATGCCAATCTTTTCCTTCCTGCCCCCCAAATCTAGCAAAAAATGCTTGTCCCCTGTTTCCAGCACTCTAAATGGTCCATCATAAGGTGGTCGCAGCGGTGGGCGATGGGCATCATGTCTGACAAAAACAAACTCCGTGTTTTTCAAAGCCTTAGGCACAAAAACGTGGGGAAAACTGTGGTGAACGGGGCCAGGCAGCGTGCCCGATTCCGTGCCACGCTGCAACCGCTGAGACAGGGAGCACTCTGGCGCAGGATTATCTGGGAGAAACTCCCCGGGCAGCCGAAGTGGCTGCGCAAAAACTAGCTCAGCCGGGGAGGCTTCTAAGTCCTCTATAGGTGCAGAACGCAACCCCAATAAAACCCACGGTAGCCTGTCTACCCAATTTGCATCCGTCAGCGATGCTCTGAGAGCCGCTTTCAATGACCTATGAAAATGCTCGCATAACCCATTACCCTGCGGATTGTACGCAGTTGTGCAGTGGATCGTTACCCCCAGGCTGCGGGCCATTGCTGACCAAAGTTTGGAAACAAATTGAGGACCTCTGTCGGACGTAATGTCCGACGGAACTCCAAAGCGTGCTACCCATGCTGTTAAAAACGCGCGCGCCACCTCCTCGGCTGTGGTTGACGCCAGTGGGACCTCTTCCGGCCAGCGCGTGGTGCGGTCCACCATTGTCAGAAGGTGTGTGCACCCCTGTGACGGCGGGAGGGGGCCTACGAGGTCCACGTGAACATGATCGAACCTCTTAGCCGGGATGTGAAACGGCTCCAAGGGAGCTCTCGTGTGTCTGTGTACCTTGGCTCGTTGACAAGCCATGCAGGCTGCTGCCCACTCCTTAACTTGTTTGCGCAGGCTCAGCCATACAAATTTCTCTCCTACCATTTTGACCGACGCGCGCACTCCCGGGTGCGCCAGAGAATGAATCGTGTCAAAAACGTGGCGGCGCCACGGACGCGGTCGCCCAGTGGAGACATCGCAGATTGGGGGGACATACCGTCTTGCAGCACCCTGTTCTCCAGCCTTAACCCTGTTGGTCCAGACTGGAGAGCGCGCACGTCCGCGTCGCTAACCTGATCTGCAGCCATGGCTGCATAATCTATCCCTACGCGGACTGGGGCCGCCACGGCGCACGAGAGACAATCTGCCACTACATTCAGTTTACCCGCCACGTGCTGAATATCGGTAGTAAACTCTGAGATGGCGGCCAGCTGTCTCTGCTGCCGGCCTGACCACGGTTCTGAAACCTTGGCCATCGCGAATGTCAGCGGCTTGTGGTCAACGAACGCGGTGAAACGGCGTCCCTCCAGCCAGAACTGGAAGTGGCGAACGGCCAAGTGGAGAGCTAACAACTCCCTGTCGAATGTGCTGTATTTTCGTTCACTATCGCGCAAAGTCCTGCTGAAAAAGGCGAGCGGCTGCCAAGCCCCGGCTACATGCTGCTCCATGACCGCCCCTATGGCCACATCTGACGTGTCAGTAGTGAGCGCTATGCGGGCCGTTGGGTCTGGATGTGCTAACAACGCAGCGTTTTCCAGGGCTGTTTTGACTTCCGAGAATGCTCGCTCTCGCTCTGGAGACCATTCGATCTTATTTGTGGGTTTTTGTTTTTTGAGTGCAGCATACAATGGTTGCATGAGCTGCGCTGTGCGGGGGAGGAAACGGTTATAAAAATTCACCATTCCCAAAAACTCCTGTAACGCCTTGACCGTTTGTGGCTGGGGAAAATTTGTTACCGCGCGCACTTTGTCAGGCAGCGGAACCGCTCCTTCTGGAGAGACGCGATGCCCCAAAAAATCAATCTGCATCACCCTGAACTGACACTTCGCTGGGTTGATTATTAAACCGTGCTCTCCCAACCTCCGGAAAACTGCCGTGAGGTGGTTTTCGTGTTCGTCTTCGGACACGCTGGCTACTAAGATGTCGTCCAGGTAGACGAATACGAAGGGGAGATCGCGCAACATCGCGTCCATCATGCGTTGGAACGTCTGCGCAGCGCCTTTAAGCCCAAATGGCATGCGCAAAAACTCAAATAGACCAAACAGAGTTATCACCGCTTTTTTGGGTATGTCTTCAGCGCGCACTGGGACTTGGTGGTAACCGCGGACCAAGTCTATCTTAGAAAAAACGCGCGCCCCCGCCAAATGAACGGAAAAATCTTGGATATGCAGGATTGGGTAGCAGTCGTGCGCTGTGGCGTTGTTCAACCTGCAGAAATCTCCACAAGGTCGCCACGAGCCGTCAGCTTTCGGGACCATGTGAAGCGGGGAAGCCCATGGGCTGTTCGAACGCAGGATGATGCCCAACTTTTCCAGGTTGGCAAACTCCTCGCGCGCTATGGTCAGTTTATCTGAATCCAAGCGCCGAGCTTTTGTAAAAACGGGCGGTCCGGTGGTAGTAATAAAATGTTCCACCCTGTGTTTAGCGACGGCCGCTGAAAATGTGGGGACCGTGAGTGCTGGGAACTGAGTGAGCAGTGTGTGGAACTTACCGCTTGCAGCTGTGACGTTGGCTTGTGCTATTGGCGGGGCCACTCGGGCTGTACAGGGAATAGAATAAAAAGAAAGTGCATTAACCGGGCGCCTGTTAGCAAGATCAACCAACAAACCATGTGAGCACAGAAAATCAACCCCCAACATATTGAAATTCACTGCAGCTATGACAAAAGTCCACTCAAATGTACGGCCGTGTAGGGACAGAAGCAGAGTCCTCTCACCAAAGGTCTTAATCTCCGAGCCGTTCGCTGCCGACACCCCGGGACCTCTGGAAACTGTCAGCCGGTCAACAGAGGAAGGTGTGATGAAACTCAACTGGGAGCCTATGTCCACGAGGAAATGCCTCCCCGAGTGCGCATCCTTCAAGTAGAGCAGCTTGTTCTCCTCCCCGAGGGTCGCAGCTGCTACCGACCCCCGGTCTTGGCGTTTCCCAAGCGCTTGAATTGGCACGGTGGTATACATTTGCGTGCCTTCTCTGCAAAGCGGCGATGGTAGAAACAGAGGGTGCCTCCTCCACGATCCTTGGCCCCCGCCGCCGCCATCGTCGGTGATTCTGCTACCACCATCTCTGGCCCCCCGCCATCTCCGGCCGCCGCGGCGAACTCCGTCGCTGCTGCGGTGGCCGCGTGCTGTTTGCTGGCGTTGAGAATCCGATGTGCCTCCTGGGCCAGCGCGCGGAAGTCCCGCTGGGCCAAAAACGGCGAACTGGCCAGGGTCACTCTCGTGGCCGATGGTAGGGTCCTGAGGAAAATGTGGGTGAAGATGAAGTTGTCGTCGTCTGAGCCCCTCAACCTCAGCATGTTCTCCATCAGGTCAATGGGCGTGCCATCTCCCAAGTCGTTCAGAGCCAGGAGCCTCTCCGCTCTCTCCTCGACTGAGAGAGTGAAACGCTGGATGAGCGCAGCCTTCAACCCATCGTATTTGTCGTTGGCCAGTGGCTGCTCCAATAGGCTCTCCACATGCCGAGCCATGCGGTTGTCGAGCTTTGCAATCACATGGTAGAACTTCGTGTCATCTACCGTTATCCCCCGGAGGGCGAACTGTGCTTCGACCAAATGGAACCAGGAGCGCGGGTTGTCCTGCCAAAAGTCCGGTAGCTGGACTGTAGCGGCGTACGCTTGGCTGGGGGCTCCCGATGAGTCTGGCTCGGGGGAATTCTCTACGTGTTGCATGCTACGTCTTAGGGTCACCAGTGTGGAAATGTGAAAATGACGAGGCAGAGTTTATCTCACGAGTCAGGTTTATTCACAACTTCCAACATCAGTAAAAGAGGAAAAACACAGACATCCGTCCTTTATATATCCAGGACCTTCAAAGCTCACAGTCACATTGCATTTAATCCCAAGTAACAATGCATCTTCACTTAAATCCTATCACATCCTCCCCATAGTCTCTGGCAGACCAGGAAATCCCCCAAGGCCGTCTCTTTGCATACCAAAGACTAAACTTTCACATCCTCCTGTTATCTCCAAGGAGACTCAGTTCTTTGTTCAGTCTGAGATGTGAAGCATAAAGTGATATACATATGTGTCCCACACTCTATAAATAAACTTATTATTATTATTATTATTATTAAGAAACTCCACACGTACATGATGAGACACCTTCGAGCCATAATGAACATCTCATGGAAAGACAAGATAACCAACATAGAAGTGTTGAAACGAGCTGGTCTACCATCAATGGAGGACATGCTAATACAGATGAACCTGAGATGGCTCGGACATGTTGAGAGGATGGACCACCAGCGTCTCCCTTGGCAGTTACTCTACTCACAGTTATGCGTGGGCAAACGCAATCAGGGTAGACCAAGGCTCAGATTTAAAGACACTAAAACGAAACTTGGAGAAGTTGGACATAGACAGGAGTTCCTGGCAGCAGAAGGCTAAGGACAGAGCTGTGTGGCGGAAACTGATCAGACCTAAATGAAACAGTCATCGTCACCCAAGACAGACTGCTATGATGATGATGATGGTACCAGCAATTACAATTTCACACCACCAACTTGATAAAACACTTGCAAAAGTATCATGGCAGCAAAAAAGTATGCTGAATTCTCTCAAGAACCGAGCAGAACCAAGTGTGTAGTGCAGCAGCAGCCGCTGTTTTACTGCTGTAATAGGCTAACTAAAAGTGAAACTAAAAGAAGGAAAATGAAAGTAAAAAACAGAGGCTCAGGAATGGAGACATAACATGGGCTTACCTTTAGATGGACAGTTACAGCTGATGAGAGGTCAGAATCAGAATCAGAATCAGATTTATTGCCATTGTTCATGTAGTACACAAACTAGGAATTTGTCTCGGTGCAATGCTGCAACATTAAACATGATAAAATAAAAGAAATTAAAAAAAAAAACTATACAGGCAATAAAGTGTAGAATAAGAATGAGTAATACTAGTCAAAGCAGTTTTTAAATATATTAGCGAGCAGCAGATATTGTGGAGTACCACATAGTGCAGTCGGTGATGCAAAAAGAAAACAGTGATGATTGACATGAGTCTGGTTGAGCTGCTGTACATAGTGCACGAGAGTCAATAAGTCACTTAGTGTTCAGCAGTCTGATGGCAGAGGGGAAGAAGCTGTTCATGTGACGGGAGGTTTTAGTCTGAATGGACCGAAGTCTTCTACCTGAGGGGAGGGGGGCAAACATTACGTGACCAGGGTGTGAAGGATCGGCTATGATCCGGCCAGCACGCCTCCGGGTCCTGGAGATGTACAGGTCCTGGAGAGATGGGAGCTTGCAGCCGATCACCTTCTCAGCAGCGCGCACGACGCGCTGCAGCCTTAGTCTGTCCCTGGCAGTGGCTCCTGCGTACCACACAGTTATGGAGGTGGTGAGGATGGACTCGATGATGGCTGTGTAGAACTGCACTAACATCTTGGTGGGTAGCTTGAGCTTCCTCAGCTGCCGCAGGAAGAACATCCTCTGCTGGGCCTTTTTGATGAGGGAGCTGATGGTCGGCTCCCACTTGAGGTCCCTGGTGATGGTGGTGCCTAGGAAGCGGAAAAAATCTGCAGTGGTGATGGGAGAGCCTGTGAGGGTGAGGGGGGGGGGCAGAGGGGTTGTGACTTTCCTGAAGTCCACAATCATCTCCACTGTCTTCAGAGCGTTCAGCTGCAGGTTGTTGAGGCTGCACCAGGACGCCAGCTGGGCCACCTCTCTCCTGTAGACGGACTCGTCGCCGTTGGAGATGAGCCCGATGAGGGTGGTGTCGTCCGCAAACTTGATCAGTTTGACAGACTGGTGGCTGGAGGTGCAGGAGTTGGTATAAATAAATCATCAAAAATCATAGTACTGAAACAGCCTTAGCGAAGGTCACTAACGACCTCCTCATCACATCTGATAATGGACTAGTTTCTGTACTTGTCCTTTTAGATCTTAGTGCAGCTTTTGATACTATTGATCATAATATTCTACTTGATAGATTAGAACACTATGTTGGACTTAATGGAACTTCGTTGCAGTGGTTTAGATCTTATTTATCTGATAGGTTCCAGTTTGTTCATGTAAATAATGAGTTTTCTTTCAGCTCAAAGCTTAGTCATGGAGTTCCACAGGGATCTGTGCTAGGCCCTACTCTTTTTAGCTTATATATGCTTCCGTTAGGCAACATTATTAGAAAGCACTGTATACATTTTCATTGTTATGCAGATGACACACAATTATACCTGTCAATGAAGCCAGATGATAGTAATCAATTAGCCAAGTTAGAAGCCTGTCTTAAGGAAATCAAAGCTTGGATGACTTGTAATTTCCTGCTATTAAATTCAGATAAGACTGAAGTCATTCTTGTTGGTCCAAAAAACCTTAGAAATTCCTTTCCAAATCAAACTTTCAGTTTGGATGCAGTTACTCTTTCTCTTAATAGCTCTGTGAGGAACCTTGGAGTTATTTTTGATCAGGATTTGTCCTTCAATTCACATATTAAATTTGTTTCTAAGACTGCCTTCTATCATTTGCGTAATATTGCCAAGATTAGGAGCATCTTGTCTCAGAGTGATGCTGAGAAGCTGATCCACGCTTTTGTTAGCTCGAGATTAGATTATTGTAATTCTTTATTATCAGGCTGTCCTAAAACATCTTTAAAAAGTCTTCAGCTGATCCAAAATGCTGCAGCAAGAGTTTTAACAGGTACTAGAAAGAGAGATCATATCTCTCCGGTTCTGGCCTCCCTTCATTGGCTTCCCATAGAGTTTAGAATTAAGTTTAAAATCCTTCTTCTTACTTACAAAGCTCTAAACAATCAGTCTCCTTTTTATTTAAAAGATCTGATACTACCGTATTATCCTAACAGAGCACTATGCTCCCAAAATGCAGGATTACTTGTAATACCTAGAATCTCCAAAAGTACAATGGGAGGCAGAGCCTTCAGTTATAAAGCTCCTCTCCTGTGGAATCAGCTGCCAATCTGGATTCGGGAGTCAGACTCGATCTCTGTTTTTAAGAATAGGGCTAAAACCTAACTTTTTGATATAGCCTACAATTAGGGAGGGATGATGTGTTTCTGAACCCTCCCTTAGTTATGCTGCTAATAGGTTTAGTCTGCCAGGGGACCTCCAGTAATGCACTGGGCCTCACTCCTTTCCTCACTCTCAATGAAATATTTTTTTTGCTGGTCATTAACATTTGTTTGTTCTCTCCCATAGATTGAGTCCCCATCGTGCTGTTTGCTCTCTACATGTCTGTTCTTTTCATCTTCTCTATCCCCTCACCCCCCCAGCCAGTCGCAGCAGATGACTGCCCCTCCCTGAGCCTGGTTCTGCTGGAGGTTTCTTCCTGTTAAAAGGGAGATTTTCCTCTCCACCGTCGCCAAGTGCTTGCTCACAGGGGATCGCCTGATTGCTGGGGTCTTTCTGCAACTGTGGGGGTTCCCCCTACAACTGATAGTGCTATGAGATGACTGTTGTTGTGAAATGGCGCTATATAAATAAAGTTGAATTGAATTGAATTGAATTGAATCTGCCCTAGGACCTTGGCCTATAACCAGGAACATTGCACGCCACCATGCTGAGGCAGTCCCCAACCAATGACCAGGCTCTGGCATGGCGTTGCAGCTCTTTGGTGTTGCCAGTAGTCTTGGATCTCTCCTTCCCACTGGGCTTCAGCCCCGGCGGGTCAAAATGGTGGTGCTGGTGGATTGTGCAGCCCCCGCGTCACCTTAATCCCTTCATCGTACAGGATCCTTCTCTCCATTTCCTATCCTCCCTTTATCAAAGACCAGCGGCGACTGGTAGGCCGGCGACGGGGGCGGGCTTTAGGATGAAGCTGGAAGCCCTTAGCCTGCCTCCAGCACGTTTGGCAGTGCAGGCAAGATGGCCGTTGTGGTAGTGGATTGAAGCGGCACTCCCTTCATGTCCTAAGTGCACGACTGGGCAGTCCTCTTTAGGATTCGCACTGCTCACCTCAATCTGTGGAAGGGCCTAGAAAAGGTGGCCCAAACATTGCCCACTTCACCCCGTCCTGAGTGGGTAGCCATGCCCACTAAAGCATCCCTTTATGAGGTCAAAATTACAGCAAGTCTACGAAACTCAGAGCCCTGAAGGTCGCTATGTGGACTGTCCGGACCCTGTTGGATTCCAAGACCAACACCAATAGTGACCGCCCACGTCATCGCACCACCCTCATCGCGTCTGAGCTCGGCAGTTTTGACATCGACATTGCCATGCTCAGCGAAGCACGTCTCCATGGTGAGGACCCGCTCCAAGAGGTTGGCGTGGGCTACACGTTCTTCTGGAGAGGCTTGCCAGAGGACTCTGATAGGATTCATGGCGTGGGCTTTGCCATCAAATCCTCGCTTCTCCGTCAGTGTCCCGAGTCTCCAACCGGTATCAGAGAGCGACTTATGATGCTGCGCGTCCCGCTGGCCTCCAAAAGGTACGTAACCATCAACAGTGCCTACGCCCCCACGCTCTCCTCAGCAGATGGCATGAAGGATGCTTTCTATGATGCGCTCACCCGCTGCATCAGTTCTATCCCCTGTGCTGACAAGATCCTTCTGCTGGGTGAATTTAATGTGAGGGTTGGTAACAATCACGCCATCTGGGGTGGGATCATCGGGAAGCACGGCGTCGGGAATGCCAACAAGAACGGCCTCCGCCTCCTCAATTTCTGCACGGAACACAACCTCATCATCACTCACACCATGTTCCAGTCGCCTGACAAACTCAAGACCTTGTGGATGCATCCACGGTCAAAGCACTGGCACTTAATCGATTACGTTATCACCAGGAAACAAGATCGTCAAGACGTCATCATCACCAGAGCCCTCAGGGGTGCCGAATGCCGGACTGACTACTGCCTAGTTCAGTCCCTCCTGCCCATAACAGTATGTCCCCCAATCCGCAAGTGCCCAGGTACGAAGCACATCAATCACGCCCCCTTTGCAGACCCGCAGAAGCTGTCTGAGCTTCGCGGTGCTCTTGCTGCCGCACTTGAGGCCACTCCGGACAACCCCAATGACACTTCTCGCGAAGCCATCACTGAGGAGTGGAACACCATCGCCACCACCCTCCTCGAGACCACCACTAGTGTGTTCGTTGTCTCCAGTCGAAAACACCGACTGGTTTGACGACAATGCTCATATGATCTGCAAGCTAATTAAGCAGAAGAACAACGCGCACAAAGCGGCGATCGGCAATCCATCCTGCCCCGTACTGCATGAGAGGTTCTCATGCTTTCATTCCACCGTCCAGGCAGCTCTTCGTCGAATGGAGAACAATTGGTGGTTGAAGAAGGCTGCCGAAATTCAGGGCTTGGTGTGGCCAATCCAGGTGCACAACTTACACCAGTTCTATGACGCCATCAAGACCATCTATGGCCCACCCCGCAGCTCAAACATGTCCCTTCGTTCCTCCGATGGCTTCTCGCTCATCAAGGACATTCAGGGCATCCTTGCCTGATGGGTTGAACATCTCACCGAGCTGCTCAACCGGATCAACTCATTTGATGCTACCTTCATAGACGGCCTCCCTACTCTTTCCCCGATGCTCAAGCTTGACAATTCTCCATCGTTTGTCGAAGTCCATAAAGCCTGCAGAAGCCTCAAGAACAACAAGGCTTCCGGCCCGGATGCTCTCCCGGGGGAGATATTCAAGTATGGAGGGTACTGTATGACATGTCGTCTCCACCGCTTTATCAGCAAAGTCTGGCTCGCCGAGACCCTGCCCCAGCAGTGGAAAGACGCCAACATTGTTACCATCTACAAAAGTAAAGGAGACAAAGCAGCATGCAGCAATTACCGTGCCGTCTCGCTTCTTGCAGTTGCTGGAAAGGTTCTTGCTCGTGTCCTCCTTGCCAGACTCCTTAATTCTGCTGCGGAAGTCATTCTCCCTGAATCGCAGTGTGGCTTCCGGAAGGATCGCAGTACCACCGACATGATCTTCGCCGCTCGTCTTCTCCAGGAGAAGTGCAGGGAACAACACCAGGACCTCTTCATGGCCTTTGTCGATCTCACCAAGGCCTTCGACATCGTGAACCGAGATTTTCTCTGGGCCATCCTAACCAAGTGTAGCTGTCCCCCCAAGTTCACCGCCATCCTGAGAGACTTCTACACGAATATGTTTGCACGTGCTGTAGCTGGAGGTCTGGTCTCAGAGCCCTTTGCCATCAATGTAGGAGTCAAGCAAGGATGCATCCTGGCACCCGTCATCTATAACATCTACTTGGCAGCCATTACCCTCCTCTCTCGACACAGGCTCGACTTAGCCGACAGTATCTCTATTAGATACCGGTTCGATGGCAGCATGTTCAACCTCCGTAGGCTACTCACTAAGACCAAGACCAGTACTAGATAGATAGATAGATAGATAGATGATGGATGGATGGATGGATGGATGGATGGACTCTATTGATCCCAAACTGGGAAATTACTACCACAGTATTCGATCTCCAGTATGCAGATGCTGCTGCCTTTACTTCACTAACTGTGCAGGGCCTACAATGTACCCTTAACATCATGGATGCTTCGTATAACAATGTTGGCCTAGTCATCAATGCACGAAAGACTGAGGTCCTTTGCCAACCTTCATCAGGTGCACCTCAGACCGAGCATAACTTCCTGGTTGGAGAAGAGCCCACCCTGAAGGCCATCACTTCCCTTACCTGGGCAGCATCCTGTCCTCCTCATGCTCACTCAATGATGAGATTCAGAGTCGCATCCGGCAGGCCACCTCTGCGTTTGGCAGGCTCAGTGCTAGGGTATTCCTGAGTAGGAATCTCTCTCTGAGAACTAAGATCGTGGTTTACTTGGCTGTCTGCACCTCCGTCCTGCTTTATGGCAGTGAGGCCTGGACCCTGTACAGGGCAGACGTCCGGAGCCTTGAGGCATTCCACATCAGATGTCTCCAGCAGATCCTTGGTGTCACGTCGAAGGACCGCGTACCACATGTCCAGATCCTGCAGAGTGTTAACCTCCGTAGTATCGAGGCACTTGTGCTTCGCTACGTCGGCCATGTTATTCGGATGCTGGAAAACCACCTCCCCCGCCAGATCTTCTACGGCGAGCTCGCCTCCAGATGGCGCTCTCAAGGAAGGCAGAAGAAGCGGTTCAAGGACCACCTCCATGCCGTCCTGAAGAAGTGCAATGTCTGACCTTCCGATCTGGAGACCGCTGCCGCCTCCAGGGCACTTTGGTGCACAACCTGCCACCAGGCTGTCAACATTTTTGAAAATGACCGTACCCGCGCCCGTGAGGAGCACCGCCGGTGCAGGCACGAGTGTCAGGAGTGTCAACCTACCACACCCAGTGACAGCATCCCTTGCCCCACTTGTGGACAGAGGTGTGCCTCCGAATTCGGCCTTCGCTCCCATCTGAGAAGTCATAGGCGGCGCAACACCACTTCATAGTTTTTACAATAGAGTTTTTACATTAAAGTCCCTATGAAAGGAATTTATTTTCTTCTCAGTGCATTATGTATGTTGTAAACATGTTGCTCAGTCCATGGTGAAAGGTTTTTAACTCTGTAAAGGTGAGTTTTGGAGTTAAAACTGCTAAACTGTAACAGCCTTTTTACCCGTTTGAACAAGAAGGAACTGGCCCATCTGCAGTTTGTTCAAAACTCTGCTGCAAGGCTCCTGACACGTGCAAACAGGAGAGACCACATTACACCTGTCCTTACATCACTCCATTGGCTCCGATCTGTATCGTGTCCACTTTAAGATCCTGGTGCTCACTTTCTGAGCAATTCACGGTCAGGCCCCCGCATATATGGCTGCTCTGATTCACCCTACAGCTTGACCCGCAGCCTGAGGTCTTCAGGACAGCACTTGCTCATGGTTCCCTGCACCCACTTTGCTACCAGAGGTGACAGGTCTTTTAAAGCAGTAGCACCACGCTTGTGGAATGACCTTCCTCTGCACCTTCGAGCCATGGACAGTGTTGTGAGTTTTAAAACCCACCTGAAAACATTCTTGTTTAAAAAGGCATTTTAATCCAAGATTGACTGAAGGCTGTTACCACCTGACTGCATAGAGTGTATTTATTGTATCTTAGTTTTACTTTAATCGTATTTTAACTGTATCTTAACTGTATTACTGTATTTCAATTGTATTTTATTGCATTTTAATTGTATTTTAATTGTTTTGATTGTGTTGCACTGTAAAGCACTTTGTGACTTTATATGTCTGAGAAAAGTGCTATATAAATAAAGCGTACTTTTTTGTTGTTGTTGAAAATTAGCCAATTGGCTAAACTGGCACATTTACAGAAATGTTTATTCAATCAATCAATCAATCTTTATTTCTGATAGATTAAAAGTACAGATTAAAAGAAACAGAATAATATAACAAAAGGGGAAAGAAAATCCAACAAGGTCAAATTAGACAATAACTCCTCTGATTATACAGTTCAACATAAGTTATCCGAAATGGGTGATGGCTGAAGCCGCAGCTTATATTGCCCACCCATATTCCATCCAAGAATTCAAAAGAAAAACAAACAAGAGCGATTACAATTCAGAACAAAGCTAAGACAAAATGTGACAATAAAAAACAAAAAACTAAGCAACAACACAACGCAGACTGGATATGACAATCCTTATGTGATTTTATATGTCATCTTGTATATTTGTTTGGAGTATTTCTTCTTTTAGTTTTTGTTTAAATTGTCCAAGCGTTGCACATGATTTTAATTCAGGTCCAAAATCGTTCCATAATCTGACTCCTTGCACCGAAACACAGTGTTGCTTGGTGGTAGTTCTCACTGAATGTTTTTGAAATATACATGTTCCTCTGAAATGATATTGTTTCTCCCTTATTTGGAACAACTTTTGGATATTTGCGGGCAGTGATAGATTCTTCACTTTAAACATTATTACTGCAGTTTTAAAGTCAACCAGATCTTTCAACTTGAGAGCTTTTAATTTAAGAAAAAGTGGGTTTGTTGGTTCCCTGTAAGGTGCTTTGTTTATTATTCTAATAGCTCTCTTCTGAAGCATAAAGACTGGATATATGTTTGTTTTATATGTATTTCCCCATACTTCAGTACAATATGTCATGTATGGGAGTATTAATGAATGATACAAGGTATATAGTGTGGGTTGATCCAGCAAATATTTCACTCTGTGTAGTATTGCAATTGATTTGGATATTTTACCTTTAATATAATTAATATGTGACTACCAACAGTTTATTATCAATTATTACACCAAGAAATTTAATTTTGGATACCCTTTCAATCTCTACACCATTGACACTGAGTTTAGATACTAAGTTGTTGTGATGGTTGTTAAAAACTATAAATTTTGATATATCTAGCCAGCATTCTGCCAGCTTTATCCCCCTCCTCAAATTGTTTGTGCCTAAGACGAAATAGGGAAAATTCAACTTTTTGTGTTAGAATTGAATTCAGCTCATACTTAAGCTTCAGAAGGGGTGACAAATTTACTAAATTTGTGTCTTGTTTGAATGAAGTCTCTAATATAGCTATTCTCCTCTCCAAATCAATCTGTTTAGCAATGTTAGTTTTCTTTTTAAAAGATGCATATTGAATAATATGTCCCCTAATAAATGCCTTAAAGGCCTCCCAAGCAACCCTGGCAGAGGGAGCAGAATCCCAGTTTGTCTCAAGATATAAGGAGATCTCTGCTTTCAAAGAGGACACAAAATCTGGATTAAAAAGAAGGCTTGAATTAAGCCTCCATCTAGAATTTTTTTTCAACTGACAAGGCGGGATCATATGTAGAAAAACAGGGGCATGATCTGATAGTATTATGCTACCAATGAAGCTCGAATTTACAGAAGAAACAGAAAATTTTGACATTAAAAAATAATCAATCCTGGAAAAGACATTATGAACAGTGGAATAAAAAGTGTAATCCCTTGTGGACGGATTAAAAAAGCCGCCAAACATCTACCAAACCAATTGCATTGCACATGTCTTTCAATATAGAGCCAGATTTAGATGAACGCTGTGAGGGGGTGCTCCGATCTAAAATGTTGTCCATGACCTGATTAAAATCCCCGCCTACTAAAATGGGATAATTACCCATTTCGCTTAATTCGTGTTCCAATTGTGCGAAAAATGCACAATCAACTATATTTGGTGCATAAACATTAGCGAGTATCATCCTATGGCCCTGAATTTCTATAAGAATTATAAGGAGTCGTCCATCATCATCACTAACCTCTTTTAGACACTTGAACTGCAAATGTTTATGAAAAAGGATTGCCACCCCCCTGCTCTGGCTATTACCACAAGACGCAAACCCGTGGCCCACCCAGTCCCGACAGAGTTTTTTAGATTCTGTTTTAGTGAGGTGGGTCTCTTGAAGCAACGCTACATCCACTTTTTTTGATTTAATAAACGCCAAAATTTTTTTCCTCTTAATTGGGTGGTTAAGGCCTTTAACATTCCAAGTAATGAGGTTAAGAAAGCTCTGACAATTAGCCGACATCATAAACGGTACATATTACCATCCAAAATATCCAGCAATTCTCCACCAAAAACCCCCTCACTGGGCAAAAGACAAACACAATAAAAATTAAAAATACAAAAAAAAAAAAAACGAAAACCACATAATCATAAAGTAACATAATCGGTGACCTGAAACCAATGTCACCCATCGGTGCACAAAAAACCGCACCAACCAAAAAAAAGAAAATAAAAAACTCTAGGACCGTGACTGTGAACAGTGCAACAAACTTAGGGAGAGCCGCAACATCGCAGCAGCCTCATGCCTATAGACAATATAGCGTGGGCAAAAAAAAGGAACCTTACATTAATACTGCATCAAATCCTCAGTCAAAAATATATAACAAATAAACATATAGCATATATTCATACCATTGTTCATCAATGTCTCACGGTAGTGAAAGAATCAGGTTCAATGCTTTTTTAGGGTCAGTGAACTCCTGTTTACCACTTGCCAACTTCACAACGAGAACTGCAGGGTACCTGAGAGAGAATGCAATTTTCTTCTGGTGCAGCAGGTGTTTACACTGCTTAAACGCCGCTCTCATCTCGGATACTCGTCTGGAATAATCCGGGAAAATCATGATGTGATGACCATTCCAATCCAGCTTTCCCATCCTGCGTGCTGCCTCCACAATACGCTCCCTATCCTGGAAGCGCAGAAGTCGAATCAGGATAGCCCTGGGCGGCTGCCCGTCAGGTCTGCGTCCAGCGAGGCTCCGATGCGCACGGTCAATTTCCAGCCCTCCAGGGAACTCCATTTTCAGCAGATGTGGGATAGCTTTGCGCATGAAGGTAAGGGCATCTGATTTTTCACAATTTTCTGGAAAGCCGACAAAGCGTAGATTGTTTCGGCGTGATCTATTTTCTAAATCGTCCAGCTTCAAAAGTAAATCTTCTACCTGCGTCTGGGTTGCGGGGGGATTAGCATCCAGAGCTGTATTAGCATCCTCAAGAAAAGCGATGCGAGACTCCACATCTCCCAGCCGGGTAGCTAACTCCGTTAGCTTGGTGTCCACCGCCCTCACTGACGCCTCAATAGAGTTGAGTTTGGCGTCTTGCCTCTCCGATATTTCCTTCAACAGTGCAAAGATCTTAGAGATGTCCTCCGCCATTTGGTCTTTGGCAACACCTGCACCTGTTGAAGGTGGCGGAGAGGGAGGAGGGCTCGATGTGGTATCACCAGCTCTAGCCAGATTTTCCTTGCTAGCACCGGCTTTGGGGCGAAGATTAATTTTCTGCTGTTGCGTTGGCATACTAATCCTGTTCTCCACAAATCCAGTCTCGATGTAAAGTGTTGTAATAATAATAATTTCAGCTGAGGAAACAAGAGAAAAACGCCCTTGTAGAAGAAAAAAAAAGGCTGTCTGCACTGCGGTGCTCCTCACCTAAGCAGCCATCTTCACTGCCCGCGTCTCTCCTCCTCCCCCTCTCTCCTCCATGCTGGCTAGATATATTAAAATGAAAGAAGCTCAGTGTACTATATCTGCTATTAGGACACAGGATGGTACTCTGGTGTCAGACTTAAATGAAATTAATGGTGCTTTCAGAGAATTTTACACCTCGCTTTATTCTTCTGAAATGGAGGCTGGATCTCAAGAGATCTATGCATTTTTATCATCCCTATCTTTGCCCTCCTTAACGAAGGAACAAATAGACTTACTTGACGCCCCAATTACTAAAGAGGAAATTGTGAAAGTGATTAAGAGCTTCCCGACTGGAAAGGCACCGGGCCCTGACGGATTCACTGCAGAATTTTACAAGGCCTGTGTTGATGAGCTTTCTCCTTTACTTTTAGAAATGTTTGCGGAATCTTTTGAACAAAGCCGTTTGCCCCCTTCTTTAACAGAGGCTTTCATTTCGCTTATTTTAAAAAGCAATAAAGATCCGTTAGAATGTAAGAATTATAGACCAATTAGTCTTATAAACTGTGACTGTAAAATTCTCTCCAAAATTTTGGCATTAAGATTAGATAAAGTAATGATATCTCTTATAAATCCTGATCAGGTGGGTTTTATTCGTTCCAGGGGTGCGGCAGACAATATTAGGCGATTTATTGATATCATATGGTTAGTTCAAAATGATCCCTCACTTGCACACCTCTCTCCAGTGGCAGCCCTCTCCCTGGATGCTGAAAAAGCATTTGACAGGGTTGAGTGGCAGTATCTCTTTGCAACTCTAGAGACTTTTGGTTTTGGTTCAAAGTTTCTTTCTTGGATTAAATTACTATATAATGAACCTAGAGCTTCAGTGATATCAAATCGAGTTACATCACAATCTTTTAGACTTTATAGGGGTACGCGCCAGGGCTCCCCTTTAAGTCCCCTGCTTTTCGCTTTGGCATTAGAACCATTAGCTGTTGCTATCCGCAAAGACGGCAATTTTCCAGGTATTCAGGTCCATGGCAGTACCCATAAGATAATGTTGTATGCTGATGATGCATTGGTACTGATTACACAACCTCAAAAATCAATTCCAGCTCTCCTTAAAATTATTAACCAATTTTCACGTTTGTCTGGTTATAGAGTTAACTGGATAAAATCAGAGATTCTCCCTCTAACATCTTATTGCCCTAAAACACTGTTTACATTTGGTCAAAATATAGGCTTCTCTTGGCCAAAATTAGGAATTAAATATCTTGGCATCCTGTTTCCTCACATTTTATCAGATCTGATTCAGATTAATTTTGAACCCTTGCTTGAAAAATTTAAAATAGACATAGAAAGGTGGTCACCTCTTTTTTTGTCTCTCTGGGGCAAGGTCAATGTTATTAAGATGATTTGTGCACCCCGATTTAATTACCTTCTGCAATCTCTTCCTCTTAGGATCCCAGTTGGTTATTTTCGACAATTTGATAGGTTGTGCAATAAGTTTTTATGGAATGGTAAGCGCCCTAGATTAAAGTTGAAAAGATTGCAGAAGTCTATAGATTCAGGAGGTTTGGGGGTCCCAAATTTGGTTTTATATCATTACGCTTTTAGTCTTAGACATTTGATTCATTGGGCTCTCCCCCCTGAGAGAGCTCCCCCTTGGTTTTATTTGGAGAGTTATTTGAGCAGCCCTCTTCCCCTAGTACATCTAATCACAATTAAACTGTCTCCTGAATTTCAGTCGCATCCTATTATATCCTTTTTACAATACGTTTGGAAGAGAGTTGCTTCTATACTAGAGTTTAGCTCTCATCTTCATTCTATGGCTTCTATTTGGCTTAACCCAAGTCTCCATATTGGAAAATCCCCATTTATGTGGAAAATCTGGGTGAAAAAGGACATCTTGATGTTAAAAGATCTATATGAAGGGGGAGCTCTCAAATCATTTGATGTTCTACGGGCACAGTATGGACTACCACAGAATCAGTTTTGGAAATATCTACAACTTCGACATCTGCTGTGTCAAGTCTTTGGATCTACAACTACCCCTCCTCCTGATGTAGATTGGCTCATCCAGGCTTTGAGTTCCTGTGGCAAAAGATCTAAGGCCTCAAATTTCTATTTAATGCTCCTTAAGAGCTCAAATAAAGATTCTACATTCCTTAAACACGTATGGGAAAAAGATCTGAATTCACAATTTACTGATGTTGAATGGGCAAATATTTTAAAGAATGGGAAGAAAGTGTCTAGGGAATTGAAAACCAGACTTGTTCAATTTAAAATTTTGAATCGATTTTACTGGACACCTCGTAAAATGTTGAGAGCGAATCTCACTCACTCTTCAAGCTGCTGGAGATGTCTACAGGGGGAGGGGACATTAATCCATATGATCTGGAGTTGTCCGGTAATACAGGACTTTTGGTTGCAGATCCATAGACATATTATGACAATTGTTAAGCAAGAAGTGCCATTTACTCAGAGACTTTTTGTCCTTGGGGATCCATCAATGATTCAGGACCCAATCTCTGATGCCGAGTGGATCCAGACTGCTCTGATGGTGGGCCGAAAGTTGATCACTTTTTACTGGAAATCTTCCTCTGCCCCACCCGTAGCTCAATGGCTCAGGGAGTTGGGCAAGCTTGCTGCACTAGAACGCCTTTCATATAAGCTTCTGGACAGGATGGACAGCTTCTATAATAAGTGGGGATCCTATCTTACCTTTATAGGTGTAGTAGATTAAGCTAATCATCTTAAGAGTATTAGGGTGGAAATGGAATGTTTTATCCTCTCACTGGGTATACTTGTGTTTTTTGTTTTTTTTTTCTTTTCCTTTTTTTTCTGTTTTTTTTTTTGTTGTTGTTTTTGTGTTTGTTTCTCTGTTTTATTTTCTAAATTGAAAACCCAATAAAATTCAAATTACAAAAAAAAAAACCTATAAATTTTGTCTTACTTAAATTGAGCATTAATTTGTTTGAATCAAACCACAGTTTAAGCTTTCCTAATTCCTTTCCGAGTGTATCCAAAAGTTGTTCCAAATTGCTTCCACTGCATAATAAATTAGTGTCATCGGCAAACAATATTAAATGCATTTTTTCTGAAACTTTACATTATATTATTTATACACATATTGAATAACAATGGCCCCAAAACTGAACCCTGTGGGACTCCACAAGTAACCTTTAGTAACTGTGAGTTTTTGTTACCAACACATACATACTGATATCTATTCTTTAAGTAACTACATAACCAGGACAGTGCTGCTCCCCTAATACCACAATTTTGTAGTTTCTTTAATAATAAATTATGATCCACTGTATCAAATGCTTTTTTAAGATCCAGTAAAACCCCAACTGAATACTCTATTTTCAACGGCAGTTGATATTTTTTCTATAAATTCCATTAGAGCAAATGCAGTTGTCCTCTTGTGTCTGAACCCATATTGCTGCTCACACAATAAATTATTCTTCAGTATGAAGTTGTCAATTCTCTCATAGCATATTTTTTCAAGTATCTTGGAAAATTGCAGCAATAGTGAAATTGGTCTATAGTTTGAAAGTTCCCCTCTGTCACCTGTCTTGTATATCGGAATTACTTTAGCTATTTTCATTGCATTGGGAAATATACCTATTTGGAGAGACAGGTTACAGATATACGGCAGTGGTTTCACTAAGCATTCAGTAATAGTTTTGACTAACAGCATGTCAATACCATCACAGTCCGTAGATGTTTTACTTTTAAACAATTTAACAATTTCAATGACCTCTCTCTCGTCTGTGTTCTTTATGAAAATGGAGTCTTTTATAGCAGTGTTTTTGCTTATTGTATCACCCGTAGGTGCCGTAATGGATATTTCTCGAGCCAAATTAGGACCAATGTTAACAAAACAGTTATTAAATTCATCTGCAGGTGAAGCTGCATTCACACTCTGAGTCGTTTTATTGTTTTTTGAAAAATTGGTTGGGTAGCTTGTATTTCTGTTTTTATTTCCAATGCGGCGGATGAAAAAATAAGCAGCGATGCTGTGGTTTTAAGCAGAGTTTTATTAATCATACCGCTGTCACGAGCCCAAGCGGCTCTCAGAGGAGGAGGACACAAAGTCTGTGTCCCGCAGCAGCAGTTGCAGAATCAGAATGAGAGGGCGAGTTACAGAACCTGTGCAGTATTTATACCTAACTCAGACAATACATCAAAGAGCGGATTCACAGCAGTTGGTACGATCAAAGGGACTGCAGAACAGGCATGAGACATTTGCATTTAAGAGACCTACATAACAATAGGCAGATTTGCAAGCCTCTGCTCCAGGTGTAGGACAAAGAGGTTACAAGGCACATCTACATATTGATTTCAGCCTCTAGGTCACAGTAAGGCCAGGACGCATGAACACTATACATGAATGGCACATTACATCACAATACATGAATGGCACATTGCATCACGATACATGAATGGCACATTACATCTCAGTAGTGCAGCGGGAAAAACCAAGAGAAGAGAGCTGACTGTCCTGTGTGTTGTGGGGGGGTTGAATCAACCCGCCACACGCTCCCCCCCAGAGGGCACGGCAGGGGGCCGAGACCTCGATAATCCATCTATGGGAGCGAGCTGTGGGAGAAGCTCGCTGCAGGCGGAGGGGGAGGGAGGGGAGGGGTAGTAAGTGCCGGCAGGGGCGGTGAAATCGTCCGAGCCGCGCAAAAATTGCTTGCTGCTCCGCGACGTCGAGGGGCTGTCCCGTTGCATGTGCGGAGATCACAAGAAGAAAAATTTGTCTCTGACTCCTCTCGTGGCCATGAAGAAAAGCAGGGGCGGCTGTAAGAAAAAAAAAAATAAAAGCAGAGGGACTGGCATGTTGACTTTAGGGCAGGCGCAACTCTAAAAGCCTTGGGAACCGCAGACAGCTGAATTCCCCTTGTGTGCCGTGGCTAAGACCATAAAATCCAGTGAGCAAGCTGCGGGCCTCAGGTGTACAAGCAAGCCTGAAGGGCCAGTGTGCAGCAGAAGGAAGGCGGTCAGTGAAACCGTTATTGTCCCGTGCGTGGTGTGCCGTCCTCGTAACTCCCCGGTGCGCGCGTGGGTGGGCCGCTGGAGTGGTGAGTCAGGGTGCAGAATCTTGGTGGAGATCGGCGCAGACGGCGCCGATAAAATCCAGGTTTGAGCTGTGGCTGCAGCTTGGCCATGGTGCGTTGGAGCGGTGGGAGGAAATAGACGATCTTTGGCACCGCTCGGCCGTGGTGCGTTCAGGTCCATGTGTTGCGTTCTCCGCCGGCCTTGGAGGTTGCCGTCGTGGAGAAGGGACGAGGTGCCTGCGCTCTCGTGTGGAGGAGGTGCGAGCGCGGCCGGTCCAGCGTGGATGAGCAGATCTCAGATGTGCAGATCTCATCCTGAAGAACGGGTCACCCGTGCAGCTGTCCAGATCAGGAGGTTACTTTGCACAAAACGTGTGCATGTTCGGGGTAACCAGTGAAGCGTTCACTGGCAGCGTGTTCTTTTCTGCCTTCAGGTCATGGTGCGTTGGGGCGGCGAGAGGGAGGAGACGTCTTGTGTCCCTCGGCCGGTTCAGCGTGGATGCCACTTCTCACTTCCACCCTCCCTTCTCACTTCCGCCCTCCAAAGAGAGCAGACGCTTTTCTTCCCAGCTCCAGCTCCGCTCCTTATCTCTCTCCTTCCCTAACTGACTGGATCCCAGCTTGCTATTGTCTGTCTGCGTGTCTTTACTGCTGATTATCGAACGGAATTATGGATTTAATAAGCTGGGCTTTGAACGCAATTGACACTGTTTTTTCAACGAGAAAATCTGGCCCGGGGGAGCCGATCTGCCCCGCAGGCACTGCTGCTGCGGGTTATTTGAAGGACACAAGCAATTGGAAACTCTTGTGCCTGTGTGATCTTTCTATCGAAGATATTGAACATTTATACCTTTTCGGAGCAATGGTCATCGGAATTCTACTGACTGGATCTGGGATTGTTCTGGTGTACCGCAAATTGAAGAAGATGGATAGAGCCTATCAAAAAGCGGACCCGGCAAGGCTCACTCATCAAATTGGCCAACTGGGCAGGACTCTGACAGCGGCAAATGGAGAACTGCACAGGAAAATGGATGACATCACGATCACGCTGAGAGCTGTCCATGAATCGATTTCAATGCCTGGCCATGACGGACTGGAGCACTGAATCTGTAAGAGAATAGACAGTTTTTTCTCTGAAGTCAGTGCTATTCGACCTGTTTCTTTCGGCGCCCTCAGCACTCAGTCCTCCAGATAATCTACAGTATATTTGTTTTCATAACACTGGCGGGCAGCATTTGACTCTCAAGGACAGCTGTCTGGCAAACCATTCCATCTGCCGTGCTCAAGGACATGTGCCCTCTGCTTCAGACTGTAGTCGTAACATCTGCTGCGGGAAGAGACTTTTGTTGTCCTCCAGCTGATTGCCACTGATTGCACTCAACTCACTCACACACACACACAGATACACTATACTGACTTGAAGATATTCATTCACTGCTCTCTTTGTGTCATTGTGTGGATTCTATTGTCTGCTAATTGTGCTTTGAGTTTTTTCTTGTAATCATAATATCGGTCATATATGAACTATATTCTGATAAACAATGCTTTTTTCTCTCTCCTATTGTGTTTACCCCCCCCCCTTTCCCCCCATTGCTTCCTGTTCCCCTCCTGCTGACAGGCGCCTCCATGGCTGCCGCGTCGTTGATAATGTCATTCATGACGTTCTCAGTGTCAAGTCAAATCCCTCGTATATTTACCTGTTATTTACTTGTAAATGTGCTTGGCAATAAATCTTTTTCTGATTCTGATGTCCAGACCAGAAGGCTGCGTCGCACAAAGCGTGTGCGTCTTCGGGGTCACCAGTGCGGCGGAATGAAATAAAGCGGCGTTGGTGAAGGTTTTAAGCAGAGTTTTATTAATCATACCACCGTCACGAGCTCCGCTCCCGGCGCCGTGCATACGCGCCAGGAGCAAGCCCAAGCGGCTCTCAGAGGAGGAGGACACAAAGTCTGTGTCCCGCAGCAGCAGTTGCAGAATCAGAATGAGAGGGCGAGTTACAGAACCTGTGCAGTATTTATACCTAACTCAGACAATACATCAAAGAGCGGATTCACAGCAGTTGGTACGATCAAAGGGACTGCAGAACAGGCATGAGACATTTGCATTTAAGAGACCTACATAACAATAGGCAGATTTTAATAGGCAGATTCACTGTCTGGTTTGGATCTGCCACTAAACAGGACAAGACCAGACTGCAGCGGATCATTAAGTCTGCGGAGAGGATCATTGGTACCGACCTACCCCCCATTGAGAACTTATATCGGTCCATAACCAGGAAACGGGCGGGAAACATCTGTGCTGACCCATCACACCCCGGCCACAAACTGTTTGAACTTCTATCTTCTGGTCGTCGTTACAGATCACTGAAGGTCAAAACCACCCGTCACAGGAACAGTTTCTTTCCTCAAGCCATCACTCTGATGAACTCCTAACATTCACCTAGTCCTACCTGTTGCTGTACTCATGACTTTTCATCCATTATTACATTGCACATAACTCTCACACTGCTTTTACTTCATTCACATTATATCACTGAATCTGAGTCCACATTGAAATACTGTGTGATTGTATATTTTTTCATATATTTCTGCAAAGTGTGGTTAGTCCGAGTAAATAACTGCATATATTCCTGTATATATTTGCATCCTTTTATAGAAACGTGGACAGACTGTAATTTACTGTACATACTCTGGTTGTCATTGAATCCTTATTTAAATCCTTCACCTGAACAACGAGAGCAAGTTTTTAGCCAAAGTCAAATTCCTTGTATGTGTTGTGCATACTTGGCCAATAAAGCTGATTCTGATTCTGATTCTGATTTGCTAGCCTCTGCTCCAGGTGTAGGACAAAGAGGTTACAAGGCACATCTACATATTGATTTCAGCCTCTAGGTCACAGTAAGGACAGGACGCATGAACACTATACATGAATGGCACATTACATCACAATACATGAATGGCACATTGCATCACGATACATGAATGGCACATTACATCACAATACATGCATGGTACATTACATCACAATACATGAATGGCACATTACATCTCAGTAGTGCAGCGGGAAAAACCAAGAGAAGAGAGCTGACTGTCCTGTGTGTTGTGGGGGGGTTGAATCAACCCGCCACACCAAGAATATTGTTAAGTATTGTCCATGTATTTTGAATATTGTCTCTGTTTTTCTCCAGTTCTTTACTGTAATAGTCTCTTTTACTACATCTTATTATATATGTTAACTTATTTTTGTATGTTTTATACCGCTGCTCTGCTTCTTTTGTCCTTTTCTTTAGAAAAGCTTTATATAATTAATTTTTCTTTTTACACGCCTTTTGTAATCCTTTGGTTAACCATGGCTTATCGGCAAATTTATGTTTAAGCTTTTTCTTTACTAACGGACAATTTTTTTCATAGAGAGTGATTACAATGTTTATAAATGTGTCATAGGCTTCATTTACATCTGATACATACACTTTTGTCCAGGCTTGCTTCAGCAAGTCTTCTTTAAAAGAACTGATCGCATTTTGTGATTTGTATCTGAACGATTTTAAAATTTTTTCTGTATTGGCCCCCGTGTGGCCATGGATAAGTGCAAAGGTTGGCAAATGGTCACTTATATCATTTATCAATAATCCACTTTCTATTTTCTTATCAATAATATTAACAAACAGGTTGTCAATAAGTGTAGCAGTGTGGACTGTGATTCTACTGGGATGTGTTATTGTGGGATATAGACTCATGCTGTACATAGAATTCATGAACTCTGTAATTACATTTTGTTGATATGGATTTAGTAAATCAATACTGAAATCTCCACAAATTACTACCATTTTCTTACTGGTAATATTATTGTACAGCTCGACTAATTTATCTCTGAATGTCTCAATGCAAGTTCCTGGCGTTCTATATATACAACTTATAATTACATTTTTTGTTTTATCTTGGTCAATCTCAACAGTAACACATTCCAAAATCCCTGGTAGTGCAAAAGACATTCCATTTAAAAGTTTACACCTATACAGGTCATCAATATACAGTGCAACACCACCACACTTTTTTGAGATCTGTTAATATGAAACAGCTGATATCCCTCTATTGCCATCAGGGGAGCCTGCTCTTCATTAAGCCAAGTTTCAGAGACTGCGATAGCTGTAAATTTTCTGTCTAGCTGTTTTAAATAGTCCTGAATCTGTGGAAAGTTTTTGTTAAGACTTCTGCTGTTGAAGTGTATTATTGATAGTTTACCATCTAGTTGCACTTGACTTTTGAATTCCTTTTCGGTGTAATACAATGATTATGAATATTACTGATAAAGTGGTTATCAGGATCAATATCATTTTCCATCTCTTGTAGTTTATGTTCAGCATAATGGCATATTTTCAGAGTTTGAATTTCCTCACTCTGTGTCAAATGACTTCCTCCGACTGGGGATAACTGATGTCTACTCAAGTCAGTCATAAGTTTTTTTGTTTTTGTTTATTTTTTTTTATAAGTACATTGACATGGTATGTCAAAATAACTATTCTTGCCGTGTGTGTGGATATGGATTTTTATAGTCTCTTAATTTTCTTAATCAGTGTTCATCTGTATTTATTTAAGTCAGTAACATCCCTGATTATTATGGTCTTCGCTTCCTCAGGTGTTCCATTTAGTCTGATCCAAACTCTACAATTTCTTGTCCATGTTGCCTGTATCTTATTTTGTTTTTCAGCATCCGTGCTTGCCGTGCTATTTCAGCATTAGTTTTTGCTAGATGTTCATTTAGGTAAACTTCTGTTCCCCGTAGTTTTTTGGCCTGCCTCAGTATGTCATTCTTTACCCTTCTGTTCACAAAGCGCATCACAGTTGATTTCTTTGTTTTATTATCTTTTCTGGGTAAAGCATGACGGGCTGAAATTGCGTTTGCTTTGACCTTTATATCTCCACTATCAAGGAACTGTAGCACCTGGTTTTCCAGGGAGACTGATTCACTCAGGGGAGCATCCTCTCCTCTCAATCCTGCTGTAGCATGAGCATATGATTGATATTTAATGTCTAGTCCACTTATAATTAGATCATCCATACGAGAACACTGTTCAAGATCCTCGACGCGTCGCTCTAAGTCTGCAATTTTTTTGTCTTTTTCCTTAATTGTTAATTTTAATTCTCGGATATCTTCCATTAGCTCTATTATTTTAGCCTGCTGACTAACCACTTTGGTCAGTTCTTCTGACAAGAAGTTCAGAGATTTTTTGATCGCTTCCATTTCCTCCTCCTTTGGTGGCATTTTTACTGACCTATGGATAGTAAAACAATCTCTGCTGGTGTCGCCGGTATCCAATCCCACCGACCTAAAATCCAGCGGGCCTAAGCTAGCCCCCTCCGCTGCTAGTCCCGCTGCTTACCGCCGCCGTAACCGAGCTCCTGTCCAGCCGGGGCACCGGAAGCTCCTCCACCAAGTCCCACCGCCCACCGCAGCCGAGCTCCGATCCTGCTTCTGTCCAGCTGGGGTCCCGGTAAGACCCTCCACTGAGCCCCGCCGCCTGCCTCAGTAGTTCCTCTGCCGAGCCTCGCCGCTGCAACTGGGCTCCGACTCCGGCTGGGGCCCCGGTGGTCCTCCACTGATCCCCGTCTCCCACCACCGCTGCAGTTGAACTCCGATCCGGCTCGTTCCTCCAGCGAGCCTCAATCACCGGGGACAGAGTCGCTTCTCCATGTCGGTGCTAGGTGCTACGACTAGCTATGGCGTTAGCTATAGCGTTAGCCTAGCAAACGCTTCGGGTTAAGCATAGCAGCGGACCACGAAGAGAAACGCCAATCAGTTCACTCACGCCAATCAGTTTACTCACGAATGAGAGCAGTCCCAAAAGTCCAGTTCTCACAGCGAGCGCAAAACAACTCAACAGAGGTAGAGTCTGACCCACGAATCCAGACAGGCTGAACCACAACTAAAAAAATTGATTTAAGCTGCAAGAGCCTGCAAGACTGAGACCACTCACTCCGCCATCTTGAAAAAATCTTTACACCAGGAGAGATGGATGTCATCATCGACCACCGATGGACTTCCATAACTAACTGAGCTTTGGATTCAACTGTGAGTACCAGTCTAAAAAAGTTCTCAAGCTATGTTCGTAATGTCCATTCACTCCCTCACCATTTATGCAGCAGGGTGGGGTGTCATCACAGGTGAGATAGTTGTTTACAATTTTTCTGCTAAAAGGGAAATTGTGCCTGTTGTGACGCATGAGGTCCATGGTTTTGTATTGATCTGCTTAAAAGTTGTGGATGTTTTCTATGGGAGAAAGAGCAAGCTCCATTTGTGGCTGCTGGTTGGATGCCGAGTTGTGTTGCAGTGATATTATTGAGCCTTGGCAATCCGTTGTTTGCACATGCAGTCTACTATTGAGAATTTTCTGGAGAATATCCTGGATAGTTTTTGTCATTTTGGATATGTTAACAGCTTTAATAAACCTGGAGGTGAAGACAGCAAGCATATTTGTCCACTCCCATGTTCACAACAGTATGACAAACTTGAAAAATTACCAACTTAAGGTACACTGTATCTGTATGGAAAAACACGTGATTAAAGCATTAGTAATTACGATTAACTCAACATTCCAAAACATTAATCGGGATTAAAAATTTTCATCGTCCAACACCACTAATAATAATGTATCAAGGCACAGCAGTTCTTTGTTTAAATGTTTATTTTCCCTTCAGAGGGGCCACTCAGCCAAAGCAAATGGGCTATTGCCCAGGCAACAAAAGCCTGAATGTGTGCACTTCCTTGCTACGAAAGATTGAAAAACAATGCTACTGGGGAGCTGTTACTCTTCCACACAGTGAGCTGTTAGCAGCTTTTCTTATTAAACATCAAAGAGGAGAACATTTAAAGCTCCCTGATTGGCTGAGCTGCCCTCAATTAAAGTCAATTTTCTTCTATTCTGGCAGAGGAAATACTTATCAATGTTTTTATTTTATTCATATCATTTAGATATTAGAAAATACATGTAGATCACTGATATTTGATTTGACTTGTAGCTTCATCAGGTGCTGAGCTGCAGGAATTTTGAGTTTTTTTGGTCATCAATATTTTATCCAGTTTAATGTCAGTGTAATGAAACAGTTTTACAGATACTGACCTCAGAAACACCCACACAACTTTTACTTGGCGTCCCCAAACAAATGTCGCGCCATGCCACTGTTGACACCATGATGGTGCAGTGACTACACCTGCGTGTCTTTGTGGGGGGTGAGGTCACACCTGAAAACTGACTGACCACAGTCACACAGAAGCCAACCGAGGCACAGGCTGAGCAGTTGGCATTTTAGGTTCTTCAATTTATTTTATTTCTCCATATAACAAGTGAACTATAGGTAACAATTTATTCAGACATTTATTGAGAAAGAAACATTCTTACAATTTCAAGTTTTTTCAAGAAATTTTTGTAAAATTCAATCACTTTTAAAACCCTGAAAATACAATATTAAAATTCATGCATTTTTGAGGATTTCCAGCAGCCATGGCAACCTTGGTTGTGATTTGGCACTATGCAAATGAAGCTAATTTGAAAATAAATGAAGTGAACTGAGTTGAATGAGCAACAACAGAAGAAAAAGTCAGCGATACAATCAAAACATGGAACATCTCTGCTTTCTAAATGAAATGTTGGTTCAGACATTTAAGGGATGTGAATCCAGTACAGCCTGATCTCAGGGCAGAGGTTGCATTAAATGAAAATTGTCCTTCATTGACAGATATTTTTCAGCAATGACAGAAAATTCTGAAAGCTGTCATTTGACAGATTACACTGAAGGTGATCTAATTAAAATGAGATAATAGATCATAACAGAATTTTTATAACCATGTCTGTCAAAATGACAGAAAGTCTAGTGCAACCTGTGTCTCAGGGTTTCTAAACTTGAACCCGTAACCACAGGAGGAGCTTCCTGCCACACAAGAGATCAAAGTCTATGTAAAAGGTGTCTCACTTTTAACTCTACTGTGGATCATTCCATGTGATTAAGAGATTCACTCCAGTAAAAGCCTTTCCACATTCAGCACATGGGTTTATTTAACTTTACTCTGGGGAGTTGATGTTATCCCAAGTTACTTTTCTTCATAAAGGCCTTCAAACATTGAACACACACAAATGGATGACTTCATGTTTTCTTAAAGTACTTGTCCGAGTAAAGGCCCTTCCACACTGCTGACATACAAAATGTTAAACACCAGTGTGAATGAGTTCATGTGTTCTTAAGGCACCCCTTTGAGTAAAGGCCTTTCCACATTGACCACACACAAACTGCTTAACACCAGTGTGGATGAGTTCATGTGTTCTTAAGTTACCCCTTTGAGTAAAGGCCTTTCCACATTGACCACACACAAACTGCTTAACACCAGTGTGGATGAGTTCATGTGTTCTTAACTTACACCTTTCAGTAAAGGCCTTTCCACACTGACCACACACAAACTGCTTAACACCAGTGTGGATGAGTTCATGTGTTCTTAAGTTACCCCTTTGAGTAAAGGCCTTTCCACACTGACCACACACAAACTGCCTAACACCAGTGTGGATGAGTTCATGTTTCCTTAACCTACCCCTGTCAGTAAAGGCCTTTCCACACTGACTACACACAAACTGCTTAACACCAGTGTGGATGAGTTCATGCATTCTTAAGCTACCCCTGTGAGTAAAGGCCTTTCCACACTGACCACACACAAACTGCTTAACACCAGTGTGGATGAGTTCATGTGTTCTTAAGTTACCCCTTTGAGAAAAGGCCTTTCCACACTGACCACACACAAACTGCTTAACTCCAGTGTGGATGAGTTCATGTGTTCTTAAGCTACCCCTGTGAGTAAAGGCCTTTCCACACTGATCACACACAAACTGCTTAACACCACTGTGGATGAGTTCGTGTGTTCTTAAGTTACCCCTTTGAGTAAAGGCCTTTCCACCTCGACCACACACAATCTGCTTAACTCCAGTGTGGATGAGTTCATGTGTTCTTAAGTTACCACTTTGAGTAAAGGCCTTTCCACACTGACCACACACAAACTGCTTAACTCCAGTGTGGATGAGTTCATGTATTCTTAAGCTACCCCTGTAAGTAAAGGCCTTTCCACACTGATCACACGCAAACTGCTTAACTCCAGTGTGGATGAGTTCATGTTTGCTTAAGCTACTCCTTTGAGTAAAGGCCTTTCCACACTGATCACACACAAACTGCTTAACACCAGTGTGGATGAGTTCATGTTTGCTTAAGCTACCCCTTTGAGTAAAGGCCTTTCCACACTGATCACACACAAACTGCTTAACTCCAGTGTGGATCAGTTTATGTGTTTTTAAGCTACCCAACAGTGTAAAACATCTCCCACATTCTTCACAAAAGTATTGTTTATCCCTAGTGTGGTGTTTTCTCTGCATTCTTTTTCTACTCTTGTCACTGTGTGGTTTTGCTTCGTTTGCTGCAGTTGGAGGATCTTCATCTTCCTGAAGCTGCTGAGGTCTCACTTTATTTTTCCTTTCATGCTCCTGTAGCAACAAGGACGAAGAAAAGAAAACAGGCTGTGAATATACAGTGCTGGAAAAAGCATTTCAAAAAAGTATTCCTCACATTCATTGATGTGGAAACCAACTTGTGTATCAACTTGATAGACACTGAAAACATTAAATGTTTGATGGGAATATTCATCGTTCAAATACACCAAAACTATAAGAAAAGTACAATTACTTTTCAGAAGCCATCGATTGCATTTACAATTATTTTCCAGGAGTTCACAAAGTAACTGATGAGTATTTGGACCCAAATCTGCTATTTATATACAGTGGTGCTTGAAAATTTGTGAACCCTTTAGAATTTTCTGCATAAATATGACCTAAAACCTCATCAGATTGTCACACAAGTCCTAAAAGTAAATAAAGAAAATCCAGTTAAATGACAAAAATATTTTGCTTTTTCATTCATTTATTGAGGAAAATGATCCAATATTAAATACAGTGCATCTGTAAAGTATTCACAGCCCTTCACTTTTTCCACATTTTGCTGTTACAGCCTTATTCCAAAAGGGATGATTTTTTTTCCCTCAAAATTCTGCACACAATACCCCATAATGACAACGTGACAAAAGGTGGGGTTTTTTTTTAGATTTTTGTAAATTTATTAAAAATAAAAAACAAGAACCCATACATAAGTATTCACAGCCTTTGCTCACAACTTTGTTGATGCATCTTTGGCTGCAATTACAGCCTCAAGTCTTTTTAAATATGATACCACAAGCATGGCACACCTACAGTGGTGTGAAAAAATGTTTGGCCCCTTCCTCATTTTTTTGCATGTTTGTCACACTTAAATGTTTCAGATCAAACCAATTTAAATATTAGACAAAGATAACATAAGTAAACAAAATGCAGTTTTTAAATGAAGGCGTTTATTATTAAGGGTTAAAAAAAAATCTAAATTTGCATGGCCCTGAGTGGAAAAAGTGCCCCCCGCCCCTGTAAAACATAATTAACTGTGGTTTAGCACATCTTTGGAAAACTGAGTTCAATTTCTCTAGCCACACCAAGGCCTGATTACTGCCACATCTGTTCTCAATCAAGAAAACATTTAAATAGGATCTGCTTGACAAAGTGAAGTAGACCAAAAGATCCTCAAAAGCTAGACACCATGCTGCAATCCAATGAAATTCAGCAACAAATGAGAAAAAGTAATTGAGATTTATCAATCTGGAAAAGGTTATAAAGCCATTTCTGAAGCTTTGGGACTCCAACAAACCACAGTGAGAGCCATTATTCACAAATGGTGAAGTGGCTGGCTGACCAAAATTACCTCAAGAACATAGCGTCGATTCAGCCAAGAGGTCACAAAAGACCCCACAACAACAGAACTGCAGGCCTCACTTGCCTCAGTAAAGGTCAGTGTTCATGACTTCACCATAAGATAGAGACTGGGCAAAAATGGCCTGCATGGCAGAGTTTCAAGATGAAAACCACTGCTGAGCAAAAACAACATAGAGGTTTGTCTCAGTTTTGCAAAAAAAAAAAAATCTTGATGATCCCCAAGACTTTGGGGAAAATACTCTGGACTGATGAGGCAAAAGTTGAACTTTGTGGAAGGTGTGTGTCCCATTACATCTGGCGTAAAAGTAACAGCATTTCAGAAAAGGAACATCATAACAACAGTAAAATATGGTGGTGGTAGTGTGATGGTCTAGAGCTGTTTTGCTGCTTCAGGATCTGGGAGACTTGCTGTGATAAACAGACCCATGAATTCTGCTGTCTGGCAAAAAATCCTGAAGGAGAATGTCCGGCCTGTTCGTGACCTCAAGCTGAAGCGTAC
This sequence comes from Pholidichthys leucotaenia, assembly GCA_020510985.1. Classification (NCBI taxonomy): domain Eukaryota; kingdom Metazoa; phylum Chordata; class Actinopteri; order Cichliformes; family Pholidichthyidae; genus Pholidichthys; species Pholidichthys leucotaenia. The sequence goes on from CM035840.1 coordinate 441,289,305, forward strand.
TTAGGTTCTGCAGCAGGACAATGATCCAAAACACACCAGCAAGTCCACTTCTGAATGGCTTAAGAAAAACAAAATGAAGACCTGACCTGAATCTGATTGAGATGCTATGGCATGACCTTAAAAAGGCAGTGCATGATCAAAAAAAACATTTAAGTGTGACATCAAAAAAAAAAAAAAAAAAAAAGAGAGAAATCAGGAAGGAGGCAAAAACTTTTTCACACCACTATGTAAATATAAGATAACTTTAAAATATAACAAATCTGGTGATGACCTGAATTTTTGAGTAAATTTATGACTGAAAAAGTTGGTCTATGTATGACAAACCTCAGAAACTATTACCCATCATCGGTAGTGTAATACATTAACCTGTTGCACTCCGGTGTACCGCGGGCGGACACGTCTCTGTGTCCTAGAGCGCACGAGGGCGCTGCGTCCTAGAGCGCACTGAAAAAAAAAGCTGCATTTCCGTTCTTCCACTACAGACACAGCCGCGAACAGAAAGCCAAAGGAGTGCTTTGATTGGTTTAGATGTGATTGACCTCTCATTCGACTAATAAGAGCCTTGAATTGGGTTTCTGAAACCTTGAAGAACCAATGACTGAAAACCTAGCAAGAAGGACCCGCTTACCAATGGCTGCGAATACAGCCAGCCAATTGAAGCACAGAAGTTTGAAAGCTGTTTTGTGTAAGGCTGGGTGAAGAGAGACTGACTGCTGCAGCAGATGAAAAAAGGACCCGCAGGAAGAACCGCCACAGACCCAGCAGCACGGAGACAACCCACAAGTGCGACCTCTGTGACAGGGACTGCCATTCGCGCATCGGCCTGTTCAGCCACAGGCGGTGCTGTCCCAGCAGAGTAGACGTTTAGGATTCTCTTCCGTGGTCATCATAGACCGACGGAGGCCGACGACGACCAAGGCTGGGTGACACACACACGTTCGCCAGTCTTTTTTTATTACTACTGTTATTTGTTTTGAAAAATCGTTCGCCAACACCGCAATCATGGAAGCGCAAAACCGCAATAATGGAATTATGTTTTGACCGGGTCGCGTGACCAGAACCACGAGTCCGTAACAAGCGGACCAGCTTCATGTTCGTCTGACAATGAGGAAGAGAAGTTCGCCAGCTACGCTGCTGTTGTGAACAGGTAAGTGTTATAAGCTAAATTATTCTTTATCCCTGAAAATTGTAATCAAAAATGACCTTTGACCGATCGGTAAATTACAACTGTGCGGCGCACGAAGTCCGAAGTCAGTGCGCCGCGGTACACGGTTCTTGCGCCGCGTCCGGACCATGAACGCCCCCCCCCCGCTACTCTTCTGTAGCGAGGGGGGGGGGGTGCGCGGTGACCGCGGGGACTGTGCGCCGCAGTCGCCACATGACTATTCCGTCATGTAGTGATGGCCGATGTCCGTCCTCTGTAGCGGAGGTAGGGTGGGGGGTGGCAGTTGTTATCTTCTACATTACAAATATTTTAGAATAATTTTTAGTGCACTCTAGGTTATTTTTTCTTGTAAAAAAAAAAGCCACACATTTTTTACGTGGCATGCTTCTTTGTGTGTGGGGGCTTGTTTGTTCATGCATTCATGAATGAATGAATGAATAAACAACCCCCCCCACACACACACACACACACAGCCCTGAGTGTCACCTTTCATTAGAGCCCAAGATCAAGCTTCTATATTGAATCATTCAAAAGTTACAGACGTTTTTCCAAACTGTGCCATTTGGCACAATTTGGCACAGTTCAAAAACACCTGGGAACTACCTGAGAACAAAGCTGTGTAATATATTCATTTTTTGTGGTATTGTTACAAAATTTGGACCTCAGCTGGATAACACTTGGTTCTACATTTCTGTTGCATTTTCCAGCCCGGGTCTGAAGCTGTGTGTTATTTGCAAGCATTTGTATCCAAAAAAACACCCAGGCCAAATTTATTTTCTTCAAGTTCAGTATGTTTAGATGACTGTTACTCAGTGGCAGGAGCACTTCGAGAGATTATGACTGTTTTGCCAAAAAATTCAAAGTGTTTTCTTTTAAATGAGACCAACCCCATGAAGATGCTGCAAAGGGTTGAAGAACAGCTTTTGATTTACTTTGGTCACGTTATTTTTTGGCGTTTTTAGGGAAATTGACAAGAGTGCAAGGGGTTAAAGAAAGAACAAAAAAAAAAAAAAAAGAGGAAAAAAAATGAAAGAGTATCTGAGTAGCGTTGGAAAAAAGAGAGGTGCCATTATTGAAATGGTATTTGTCAAAGATTAGATCTAGTGGAAGACACATATGCGTTCCAGGGTTGCCAAAAGTTCAAGAACCCATCCATGTCCTGTCTCAGTGCGAATGTCAACTTTTCCATCGAATAAATGTCTTGAATCACGTTAATCCAATCTTCAGGTGTAGGACAGTCCTTCAACATCCATTTTTTTGTTAGAGCTTTTTTACTTGCCAATATTAAAACAGTGAATAAGTGTTTTTCTTCTCGTCTTTCCAGGGAATCCGGTAGTAAACCCAAATACAAAGTTACAAAAGAAAAGGGAACTGTTATTTTGAATATTTTCCCCAATATTGTCTGTACATTGGTCCAATATTGGTGGATAACTGGACATGACCAAAACACATGAAAATGATTTGCAGTTTCATCACCACACAAGCGCCAACAATTCAACCCCTTACGAGTAAATTTGTTTTGTGCAGGTCTTCTGAAAAATCTTACCAAATTTTTCCATCCAAATTCTCTCCACTGCAGGGATGAGCTACTTTTCCATTGCTGTTTATTTAGCTTTTCCCATATTTCCAGTAGTAAAGTGAAATTCCCCTCTTTTTCCCATCTTTCTTTTATATATGATGTGTTGTCTCCTTTTAAGTCTTGAAGACCTTGGTATATTTTAGAGATGTATCTGATCCCTGGGATCCCTTTATATGCCATTAAGAAGACCTTCAGAACACCTGACTGGGCCCTTTCCAAATCCTCCTTTTTAAGTATTTTGTTTATGTGGTGTCTAAGCTGAAAGAACCTGTAAAGGTCTTGATTTATTAGACCTTGTTTTTTCAAATCTTCAAAACTTCTTAAAATTTGCCCTTTAAAAAAATCCTAATATTTTATCAGTCCGTTCTCTTTCCACTTTTTAAATCTAGTGTCTGTTTTATTAGGAGTAAAGTCTTGATCATAGGCAATCCATTGCAGTAATCGATAGGGTTCTTTAGTTTGATTCTCTCTGACTATCTTAAACCAAATTTTTAGCGGGGTCTCTATCCACGGGTTAGTGTTATTCAAAAGTTTAGGTAAGGCATTGTTCCCTATTATCGCCTGTAGGGGGATGTCACTTGTTATTTGGCATTCCATCTCCTTCCATTGTGCAGTGTAGACTGGGTTACATATCTCTACTAAAGTTTTAAGTTGTGCGGCTTTAAAATAGTCCCTAATATTTGGCAGCGCGAGCCCACCTTTGTCTTTGTTTAGCTGTAGAGTTCTATATCTGATTCTAGGTCTCTTGCCCTGCCATATGAATCTTGAGATCCTTCTGTCCAGTTCTTGCCATGTTTTTTTGGGAGGTTCTACCGGTATTGTTTGGAAAAGGTATAGAAGACGTGGAAGTATGTTCATTTTGACAGCTTCAATTCTTTGTGCGGTACCCAAGAATGGTATCATACACTACCGTTCAAAAGTTTGGGGTCAATTAGAAATTTCCTTATTTTTGAAAGAAAAGCACTTTTTTTCAGTGAAAATAACTTTAACCACTTGCACTCCGGGCAATTTTCCTAAAAATGCCAAAAAATAACATGCCCAAAGTAAATCGAAAGCTGTTATTCAACCCTTTGCAGCATCTTCATGGGGTTGGTCTCATTTAAAAGAAAACACTTTGAATTTTTTGGCAAAAAAAACAATCTCTCTACGTGCTCCGGCCACTGAGTTACAGTCATCTAAACATACTGAACTTGAAGAAAAAAAAATTGGACACTGTTTTTTTTGGATACAAATGCTTGCAAATAACACACAGCTGTCCGATCCGGCTGGAAAATGCAACAGAAATGTAGAACCAAGTGTTATCCAGCTGAGATCCAAATTTGGTAACAATACCACAAAAAATGAATATTTTACACAGCTTTGTTCTCAGGCTGTTCCCAGGCGTTTTGGAACTGTGCCAAATTGTGCCAAATGGCACAGTTTGGAAAAACGTCTGTAACTTTTGAATAATTCACTGTAGAATCTTCATTTTAGGCTCTAATGAAAGGTCACACTCAGGGCTGTGTCTGTGTGTGTGTGTGTGGGGGGGGGGGGTCGTCCCCCCCCCCCCGCTACCAAGGACCAAATTCGGCCCTCGCTACATGACGGATTACACTCCTTGCATGCTTTCACAGCGGCTCCCCCCCCCTCGCTACTGTGTGTGTGTGTGTGTGGGGGGGGACCGTGAACGGACCGTGAACGCCCCCCCCCCCCCCGCTACAGAAGAGGGCCATCGCTACATGATGGAATAGACTGATATGCTCCCCCCCGCGGACCGGGGGGCGTTCGGACCGTGCCCCCCTCCGCTCCTCTTCTGCAGCGGGGGGGGGGGCCTTCACGGTCCGAACACGGCAAATGAACCGTTTATCGCGGCGCACGCACTTCGGTAAATTACAACTGTACTGCGCACGAAGTACGATCGGTCAAAAGTCATTTTTGGATTACAGTTTTCAGGGATAAATAATAATTTAGCTTATAACACCTTACCTCTTCAAGGCAGCAGGGTCGCGGCGAACATCTCTTCCCCCATTGTCAGACGAACGTGACGCTACTCCGCTCGTGGATCCCGATCAACATAATTCCATTATTGCTGTTTTGGCGAATGATTTACGACTTTTGTCGTCGGCCTCCGTCTATTCTGCTGGAATGAGTGCAGGTCCCACTTGTGGGTGTTCTCCATGCTGCTGGGTGAGCCTGGGTCTGTAGTAGATTCGTCCAGCGTCCTTTGTTTTCATCTGTTGCAACAGTAAATCTCTCTTCACCCAGCCAGAATTTCTGTGCTTCAATTGGCTCCTGCGTTCACAGTAGGCGGGTCCTCCTTCCTAGATTTTCATTCATTGGTTCTTCAAGGTTTCAGAAACCCAATTCAAGGCTCTTATTAGTCGAATGAGAGGTCAATCAGATGAACTAATCTGTTCGCGGCTGTGTTTGCAGATTTTTTTTTCAGTGGCGCTTGGAGGGCACACCACCTACACCACCACCATCAATATCCTTATCATGCGTCATGCGCACGAGGGCGCACGAGCGCGGTCTTTGGTCAGGTATAAATTTGGAAAACTTGATTAAAAACAGCACCTTTGTTTAATCTCTTATAGACTCCAGCCTGCGGAGATATATTTTGTTTGCATATTTCTTCATCAGGCGATGCCAGCAATATGTCATAGGAGCAATTGGTTTCTATTAGGAGATATAAAATGTGCAAGATTTGCTGACATTGACTAAGGAAAAATTGTAGGAGACTCCCAGTACCCCTGCGGTAGTCTGGTGAGTGTGTACTTTTTGTTTTCAGATATGAATGCAAACCAGAATTGATGATCTGTGTGTGCTGGTATGCCAAAAATACATTTGGAGTTCTAGTTCATTCAACAATGTGTGTGATCCTGGTACACAATGAGCACAAAGAATTATAGCTATTCCTGCAGGTCCTGCACCATCAGGATGTTTCCCAAAGGAATGGGGAGGCTGAGCATGACACTATAACATCTGCTACTTTTAACTCTTTTACAACCTGTTTAACACCTTTTTGAGCTTCAAGACGGAGAGGATATTGTGTGACTTTGATGTTATAGTGACAAATTTTGCTCCCATTTGTTAGACCAACATCTATTTTATCTTTTTACCATAACGAATTTAGAATTTGCTTCAAATAGTATCCCGGTGGTAGTTGAATCAGTTTCGTGAAAAAAGTAGGTCTAAAAGACACAGGTTGAGAAGGTTTAAAAGGAGATTTTAGAGAAGCACATGCAAAGCCTGCCAGTCTGCGTGCGTGTTCAGCCGCCATGATAGGACTTAACCACTTGCACTCCGGGCAATTTTCCTAAAAATGCCAAAAAATAACGTGCCCAAAGTAAATCGAAAGCTGTTCTTCAACCCTTTGCAGCATCTTCATGGGGTTGGTCTCATTTAAAAGAAAACACTTTGAATTTTTTGGCAAAAAAAACAATCTCTCTACGTGCTCCGGCCACTGAGTTACAGTCATCTAAACATACTGAACTTGAAGAAAAAAAAATTGGACACAGTGTTTTTTTGGATAAAAATGCTTGTAAATAACACACAGCTGTCCGATCCGGCTGGAAAATGCAACAGAAATGTAGAACAAAGTGTTATCCAGCTGAGATCCAAATTTGGAAACAATACCACAAAAAATGAATATTTTACACAGCTTTGTTCTCAGGCTGTTCCCAGGCGTTTTGGAACTGTGCCAAATTGTGCCAAATGGCACAGTTTGGAAAAACGTCTGTAACTTTTGAATAATTCAATGTAGAATCTTCATTTTAAGCTCTAATGAAAGGTCACACTCAGGGCTGTGTCTGTGTGTGTGTGTGTGGGGTCGTCCCCCCCCCCCCCCGCTACCAAGGACCAAATTCGGCCCTGGCTACATGACGGATTACATTCCTTGCATGCTTTCACAGCGGCTCCCCCCCCACCTCGCTACTGTGTGTGGGGGGGGGGGGACCCCCCCCTCGCTACAGAAGAGGGCCATCGCTACATGATGGAATAGACTGATATGCTTCCCCCCGCGGACCGGGGGGCATTCGGACCGTGCCCCCCCCGCTCCTCTTCTGCAGCGGGGGGGGGGGGGGGGGCGTTCACGGTCCGAACACGGCAAATGAACCGTTTTTCGCGGCGCACGCACTTCGTACTTCGTGCGCAGTACAGTTGTAATTTACCGATCGGTCAAAAGTCATTTTTGGATTACAGTTTTCAGGGATAAATAATAATTTAGCTTATAACACCTTACCTCTTCAAAGCAGCAGAGTCGCGGCGAACATCTCTTCCCCCATTGTCAAGACGAACGCGACGCTGCTCCGCTCGTGGATCCCAATCAACATAATTCCATTATTGCCGTTTTGGCGAATGATTTACGACTTTTGTCGTCGGCCTCGGTCTATTCTGCTGGAATGAGTGCAGGTCCCACTTGTGGGTGTTCTCCATGCTGCTGGGTGAGTTCTGTATCAATTACAGAAGGAGCAAGCTGTCTATAGCTTATTTCCGTTGTGTTGACACATGGCATAGAGGAAACAATCTGCATAAATTTGGAAACAGCATCATCTGAGAGGCATCTACTGTGATAATATTTTTCTTTAGGAGCCAAATAGTCAGAAATAGTAAAATCAAAGGTTAACAGACAATGGTCTGACAGTACAGGGTTATGAGGAGACACTACAAGATTTTCTATTTCTATGCCATATGTCAGAACAAGGTCCAATGTATGGTGGAGGTAATGAGTAGAATTTCCTACTTTCTGAGAAAACCCAATCGAGTCTAATATTGAATTAAAAGCCACATTAAGGCAGTCACTATCTACATCCACATGTATATTAAAGTCCCCTACTATAATTATTCTATCAGATTTCAACACTAAATCAGCTAAGAAATCAGCAAATTCGGATAAAAATTCTGAATAGGTTGATGGGGGACGATAAACAATGGCAAATAAAATTGGGTTTAACCTGAAATTGCTAAAGTGCCCAATACTGAGGACCAGGCCCTCAAAGGAATTATAACATGTTTTTTGCTTTACATTAACTAGTAATTTGGAATGGTAAATTGTTGCTACTCCTCCTCCACGACCAAAACTTCTGGGATTTTGACAGTTTAAATAACCAGAGGGAGTTGATTCATTTAAACCAACATAATCCTCTTGCCCTAACCAAGTCTCTGTAAGGGAAATTAAATCAATCTGATGATCAATTAACAGATCATGGACTAACAGAGACTTGGGAGTTAGAGACCTAATATTTAACAAACCACATTTAATTTTTAAATTATGAGGAGGAACAGAGGCCAAATCATTCAATTTAGAGGCTTTATGTTTAATTTGAGTTTTACCAATATTTTGCTTTATCACTTTGGGATGCTTATACATTATATTTTTATTTACTTTGGAGGGAGCAGACAACGATTCTCTGATGGGGAAGACAGGGGCTAAGCTGAGGGGTGGCGGATGAAGAGGAGCTGCAGAGAGGCGTGTAAGACTGCGACTCTGCTTCCTGGTCCCAACTCTGAGTAGTCATGGTTTTGGAAATTTGGATAAAAAAGATGCCAGATTGTTAGATAAATGAGAAGCACCATCCAAAGTGGGATGAATGCTGTCTCGTCTCATAAGACCAGGTTTTCCCCAAAAAGAGCTCCAATTGTCAATGTAGCCCACGTCATTTTTAGGACACCACACAGACAGCCAGCGGTTCAAGGATGACGAGCGACTAAACATGTCATCACTGGTCAGATTGGGGAGGGGCCCAGAGAATATTACAGTGGCAGACATCGTTTTGGCAAACTCACACACCGATTCTACATTAAGTTTCGTGACTTCCGACTGCCGGAGACGGATGTCATTAATGCCGGCGTGAATAACAATTGTGGAATATTTACAGTTACTTTTAGCCAGCATTTTCAAATTTGACTCGATGTCGCCTGCTCTGGCCCCAGGAATACATTGGACTATGACCGCTGGAGTCTCTAGGTTCACGTTTCTGACTACAGAGTCGCCAATGATCAGAGTTTTTTCCTCAGCGGGTGTGTCGCTGAGCGGGGAAAAACGATTAGAAACGTGAACAGGTTGGTGGTGTACCGGGGCTTTGCGACTAGGCTTCCTTCTCACCGTCACCCACCCAGTCTCCTCGCTGCTGAGGAGAGCCGGGGAACCGCTGACAGGGGGGGCCTAAGCTAGCTAGCTCCGCTGCAGCTAATGGGCGTCCGTCGAGATTAACTGGCGCAGACGGTGTTTCAATGCAGCGGAGCCGGGATTCCAAATCAGACAACCTCGCCTCGAGCGCCTCAAAAAGACAACATTTATTACATTTACCGTTATCACTAAAAGAGGCAGAGGTGTAGCTAAACATCTGACAGAGAGAGCACACCAGAGGAGAGGAAAGAGAGGCAGTAGCCATAGCTAGTGGCTAGAGAGCTGGAGAGCAAACCACACAGGCAGACAGCAAAACAGGAAGTGACGATACGTTACCACAAGGAAGTGACGATCCCTATGAGCATATGAGTCTATTCCATCATGTAGCGATGGCCGTCCTCTGCAGCGAGGAAGGGGGGGGGACAAACACCCCCCCCCCCCGCACACACACACACACACACACAGACACAGCCCTGAATGTGACCTTTCATTAGAGCCCAAAATGAAGATTCTACATTGAATTATTCAAAAGTTACAGACGTTTTTCCAAACTGTGCCTTTTGGCACAATTTGGCACAGTTCCAAAACGCCTGGGAACTACCTGAGAACAAAGCTATGTAAAATATTCATTTTTTGTGGTATTGTTACCAAATTTGGATCTCAGCTTGATAACACTTGGTTCTACATTTCTGTTGCATTTTCCAGCCGGATCTGACAGCTGTGTGTTATTTGCAAGCATTTGTATCCAAAAAAAACACCGTGGCCAAATTTATTTTCTTCAAGTTCAGTATGTTTAGATGACTGTAACTCAGTGGCCGGAGCACGTAGAGAGATTATGGGTTTTTTTGCCAAAAAATTCAAAGTGTTTTCTTTTAAATGAGACCAACCCCATGAAGATGCTGCAAAGGGTTGAAGAACAGCTTTCGATTTACTTTGGGCACGTTATTTTTTTGGCATTTTTAGGAAAATTGCCTGGAGTGCAAGGGGTTAACAGTCTTTGTAAGGCTTTGGTCTCCGGGTTTATGGTGATTCCTCCTGTGTGTTCCTTCCTATGAAGAATAGCATGAACAGAATCCTTTGAGTCAACATTTTTAACATGTAATCTGCTAAACCAAATCTCTTCATCTTCTGGGTTGAATGGTCTAAGAAGGAATACTAATCAAGGCTTTTCATGTAAACTTTAAATGGAGGTAAACCTTCTTTTGTAGGTATTACTCTCATGTAAAATAGTATCAAGGTAAACAAATCCAATTTTGTCCTTTTGTGTCATTGTTTTCTTAATCTTTCTATAGTGGTCCAGTTATGTTGTTCTACAAATCCTGCAGACTGTGGGTGATATGCTGCATGGTGTTTCACATCACTATTCAACACTTTCGCTAAATGCAAAATAATCTCTAACCATATCTACTATAACTAAACAATATATCTTTTCTTCACATTTGGTTAGCTCAATGAAGTCCATTCAAATGTTCTGAAATGGGTATGTTGATGATGGAAAACTACCCTTCTCTGGTTTTGACATTGCCCTGGGCATTATTCAAAATTTTCAAACTCGCAGGCTGTGATAACTAATAACCAATATCATCATCCCTTCCTTGAAGACATCACAGTCTATGTGTTCAAGTAGCAGCAAAGTGAAATAATTTTTGTGGAAGGATGGGTTTATCCTTTGGTCAGGTATAAATTTGGAAAACTTGATTAAAAACAGCACCTTTGTTTAATCTCTTATAGACTCCAGCCTGCGGAGATATATTTTGTTTGCATATTTCTTCATCAGGCGATGCCAGCAATATGTCATAGGAGCAATTGGTTTCTATTAGGAGATATAAAATGTGCAAGATTTGCTGACACTGACTAAGGAAAAATTGTAGGAGACTCCCAGTACCCCTGCGGTAGTCTGGTGAGTGTGTACTTTTTGTTTTCAGATATGAATGCAAACCAGAATTGATGATCTGTGTGTGCTGGTATGCCAAAAATACATTTGGAGTTCTAGTTCATTCAACAATGTGTGTGATCCTGGTACACAATGAGCACAAAGAATTATAGCTATTCCTGCAGGTCCTGCACCATCAGGATGTTTCCCAAAGGAATGGGGAGGCTGAGCATGACACTATAACATCTGCTACTTTTAACTCTTTTACAACCTGTTTAACACCTTTTTGAGCTTCAAGACGGAGAGGATATTGTGTGACTTTGATGTTATAGTGACAAATTTTGCTCCCATTTGTTAGACCAACATCTATTTTATCTTTTTACCATAACGAATTTAGAATTTGCTTCAAATAGTATCCCGGTGGTAGTTGAATCAGTTTCGTGAAAAAAGTAGGTCTAAAAGACACAGGTTGAGAAGGTTTAAAAGGAGATTTTAGAGAAGCACATGCAAAGCCTGCCAGTCTGCGTGCGTGTTCAGCCGCCATGATAGGACTTAACCACTTGCACTCCGGGCAATTTTCCTAAAAATGCCAAAAAATAACGTGCCCAAAGTAAATCGAAAGCTGTTCTTCAACCCTTTGCAGCATCTTCATGGGGTTGGTCTCATTTAAAAGAAAACACTTTGAATTTTTTGGCAAAAAAAACAATCTCTCTACGTGCTCCGGCCACTGAGTTACAGTCATCTAAACATACTGAACTTGAAGAAAAAAAAATTGGACACAGTGTTTTTTTGGATAAAAATGCTTGTAAATAACACACAGCTGTCCGATCCGGCTGGAAAATGCAACAGAAATGTAGAACAAAGTGTTATCCAGCTGAGATCCAAATTTGGTAACAATACCACAAAAAATGAATATTTTACACAGCTTTGTTCTCAGGCTGTTCCCAGGCGTTTTGGAACTGTGCCAAATTGTGCCAAATGGCACAGTTTGGAAAAACGTCTGTAACTTTTGAATAATTCAATGTAGAATCTTCATTTTAGGCTCTAATGAAAGGTCACACTCAGGGCTGTGTCTGTGTGTGTGTGTGTGTGGGGTCGTTCCCCCCCCCCCCCCGCTACCAAGGACCAAATTCGGCCCTGGCTACATGACGGATTACATTCCTTGCATGCTTTCACAGCGGCTCCCCCCCCACCTCGCTACTGTGTGTGGGGGGGGGGACCCCCCCCCCCTCGCTACAGAAGAGGGCCATCGCTACATGATGGAATAGACTGATATGCTTCCCCCCGCGGACCGGGGGGCATTCGGACCGTGCCCCCCCCCGCTCCTCTTCTGCAGCGGGGGGGGGGGGGGGGGGCGTTCACGGTCCGAACACGGCAAATGAACCGTTTATCGCGGCGCACGCACTTCGTACTTCGTGCGCAGTACAGTTGTAATTTACCGATCGGTCAAAAGTCATTTTTGGATTACAGTTTTCAGGGATAAATAATAATTTAGCTTATAACACCTTACCTCTTCAAAGCAGCAGAGTCGCGGCGAACATCTCTTCCCCCATTGTCAAGACGAACGCGACGCTGCTCCGCTCGTGGATCCCGATCAACATAATTCCATTATTGCCGTTTTGGCGAATGATTTACGACTTTTGTCGTCGGCCTCCGTCTATTCTGCTGGAATGAGTGCAGGTCCCACTTGTGGGTGTTCTCCATGCTGCTGGGTGAGCCTGGGTCTGTAGTAGATTCGTCCAGCGTCCTTTGTTTTCATCTGTTGCAACAGTAAATCTCTCTTCACCCAGCCAGAATTTCTGTGCTTCAATTGGCTCCTGCGTTCACAGTAGGCGGGTCCTCCTTCCTAGATTTTCATTCATTGGTTCTTCAAGGTTTCAGAAACCCAATTCAAGGCTCTTATTAGTCGAATGAGAGGTCAATCAGATGAACTAATCTGTTCGCGGCTGTGTTTGCAGATTTTTTTTCAGTGGCGCTTGGAGGGCACACCACCTACACCACCACCATCAATATCCTTATCATGCGTCATGCGCACGAGGGCGCACGAGCGTGCTCTCGTGCGCCCTCGTGCGTCATAGGACGCAGAGACTTGCCCGCCCGCGGAACAACGGAGCGCAAGTGGTTAAGGTGCGATCACACCAAACGCAAACGTGCAAGTTTTTCGGGCAGCGCGATTACGTTGTAACTCAAGGTAAATGCGTTGAATAAACATGAATTCAGCATCTGAGTGAGAGCAAGACAGGCGAAGGTACCTTTATAACTTCTGCAGTAGTGTTCAGCCTACTGTGGAAATCCCCAAAATAACATCATGCTTTAGGTTTACATTATCCAACTGAGGGCTCACCTGAAAAAGTTGTCCCCGTCTCCAAAACTTTATAAGAAGATGAGTGTTTCACGAATGTACTAGCTTGCTAGTACATCCGTGGCAGGAAGCCGTGGGTAAATAACTCCAAAATCCCGATTCAGCTACAGCGCTCCCGGTCCTCTTCTTCTTCTCTTAGATTTGACTGGTGGTTGGCAACCAGCTTACAGGTGCATTACTGCCACTGACTTCATTATCATCACTCTGTATTTGTATAAGAAGTTCTTATAAGGAGTTCACCTTTACTCCGATAACAGCAGAATCTATAAGCTAGTATATTACCTCGGGCGTGAATGCGCAATTTCACATGTACTCGCCTCTTTCCATTCACTTTGTATGGATTTGCGCCGCCCGTTTGCATTTGGTCTGAACACACCTTTAGGACGTTTAGGTAACGTAACGCCATGACGTGGTGACATGCTGTGTTGTAAATATAATGTGTAAATACAATCAAAACCTCTTTACACAAGAGGGGTACATTCTGGCCTGGAGGGAAATAGGCCAGACTATACTTGGCCTAGGCTCGTTTACACCCTGAGGTATAGTTTATCCTAGTTTCCTATCCATAGTTTGGCCTAGCAAGTTTATCAGAGTATACCCAGGTTAAATCTGGGTTGGGATAGGGCTATGCGATATGGCAAAAAAATCCATATCACGATATGTCTTCTTACATCACAATAACAATATACATCACAATATACACTTCCTGTAAATTCTACAGTTTAGATAATCATATAAAAAGGACCATCTCTTTTTTTGTTACATGTACCATTTTCCCCTCATAATTTTGCAGTGTTATAAAATAGTTGTGCAATGTGCATTTGAGACTTGATTTTCATAAATTTCCATTTTTTCTTTTAAGTCATATGCTGTATGAATAAAAAGTAAACATCCATCCATCTTCTTCCTCTTGATCCTTTTCGAGTTGCAGGGGGGCTGGAGCTTATCCCAGCATCTTTATCAGGAGTAATTTAAATCAAAAAAGAAAAAAAAGATGGTCTGCAAAGGTTTCCAGTTAGCACAACTTAGCATTGTCATTTTAGCATTTTTTAGCAATGTTACTTACCTCCTATTAAAATTAAGTTAGCAAATTATCCACCACAGCACGATGGAAAACGGTCCGAAATCTCTGGCAAACACAAGTAGCAGCTACCTGAACCGGTAGTTTGGAGTTAGCATTAGCAACACCCGGACTGAAGCTTAGCCACCCACCACACCTGTTCGGCTGTGCGCAGTGACGCACTGCAGGGAAGAGACGGGGCACTGACAAGTAGTGGTGAGATGGGAGTTTTAATGAATAAACGGGAGCATGCACATTTTAAATACGATATAAGTGTAGTTATATATAAAGTTGGAACACGGAGGGTGTGTTCCATCTTTAGATGGATCACACTTCTCAGCCTCCCTGGGAAGGTCTATGCCAAGGTACTGGAGAGAAGAGTCCGGACGTTGGTCGAACCTCGGATTCAAGAGGAGCAATGTGGTTTTCGTCCTGGCCGTGGTACATCGGACCAGCTCTTAACCCTCTCAAGAATCCTCGAGGGTTCGTGGGAATTTGCCCAACCAGTTTACATGTGTTTTGTGGACTTGGAGAAGGCATTCGACCACGTCCCTCGTGGTTTTTTTTTTTTTTTTGTGGCGGGTGCTTCGGGAGTATGGGATATCAGGCTTGTTGTTACGAGCTATTCGGTCTCTATACGACCGTTGTGAGACTTTGGTTCATATTGCCAACTCTCGATCGGACTCATTCCCAGTGAGAGTTGGACTTTACCAGGGCTGCCCTTTGTCACCGATCCTGTTCATAATTTTTATGGACAGGATTTCTAGGCGCAGCCAGAGAATGGAGGGTGTTATGTTTGGTGACCACAGGCTCTCATCTCTGTTGTCTGCAGATGATGTTGTCCTGCTGGCTTCATCAAGCAATGACCTACAGGTCTTACTGGGACGGTTTGCCACTGAGTGTGAACTGGCTGGGATGAGAATCAGCACCTCCAAGTTCGAGTCCATGGTCCTCAGACGGAAAAAGGTGGATTGCCCTCTCCAGGTTGGGGACAGGCTCCTGCCCCAAGTGGAGGGGTTTAAGTATCTCGGGATCTTATTCACGAATGAGGGGAGAATGGAGCAAGAGACTGACAGATGGATTGGAGCAGCATCTGCAGTGATGCGGACGCTGTACCGGTCTGTTGTGGTGAAGAGGGAGCTGAGCTCTAAGGCAAAGCTGTCGATTTACTGGTCAATCTACGTTCCTACCCTCACCTATGGCCACGAGCTTTGGGTAATGACCGAAAGAACGAGATCGCAGATACAAGCAGCTGAAATGAGCTTTCTTCATAGGATCGCTGGACTCACCTTCAGAGATAGGGTGAGGAGCTCAGTCATACGGGAGAGGCTCAAAGTAAAACCGCTGCTCCTCCACATTGAAAGGAGCCAGTTGAGGTGGTATGGGCATCTGATCGGGATGCCTCCTGGACACCTCCCTCTTGAGGTGCTTCGGGCACGTCCCACTGGAAGGAGACCCCAGGGCAGACCCAGGACTCGCTGGAGAGACTACATCTCCCAGCTGTCCTGGGAAAGCCTTGGGATCCTCTCTGAAGAGCTGGAGCAGGTGGCTGGGGAGAGGGAAGTCTGGGCTTCTCTGCTTGAACTGCTACCTCTGCGACCCGGGCCTCCGGAAAAGCAGTAGAAGATGGATGGATGGATGGATGGATGGACGGACGGATAAGCGATAGAGTATTCTATGAAACGATAGACGCTTTTATATCGTCATCTGATATATATAGTCATATCGCACAGCCCAAGGCGGGGGTTAATTCGGCCTGTTACACCGGGCTTGGGACCGGCACTAGGAGTACACTGCCTTGTGCACCCCTTGTGGCTGGGTTTGGTTTTGTCTCCTTTAAATATTTTTTTAATTAAGATAAGATAAGATAAGCCTTTATTAGTCCCACAACGGAGAAATTCCAGGACTGCAACAGCACAGGGATAGCAACACTCAGAGCAACAATCAGAAGGCAAGAAAAAAAACAAGCAAGCAAGAGCAGCTAATATACATATGTACATATTACTATAAAATATATATATACACACACACAGACACACAGTGCAGAGCACTGTAGCTGGATGGAATAAATATATGAATATGTAAACACACAGTACGGAGCAATGTAGCTAGATGGAATAATATGTAGATATATAAACACACAGTGTGGAGCATTGTAGCTAGATGGAATAAATATATAGATATATAAACATAAACACACCCAGTGCAGAGCATTGTTGCTAGATGGGATGAAACAGCACAACCGTCTACTTAGTTATCCTACATGGTATGATTATGTGCCCATACATATTCTCACTCTCCATAGCGACCGGTATTTTCCTAGTTGTATGCCGGAGGGGACCATTGTGTAAGTCTACTGCATCTTTTGCATTCAAAAAACTATTAGTTTGTTACGTCTTTTTGCTATCTCTGCGAGCAGCCCTGCTTAGGTTGTACAGTCTGACAGCCGTTGGTAGGAAGGACCTGCGAAACCTCTCGGTTGTGCACCTGGGATGATGTAGTCTGCTGCTAAATGAGCTCCTCAGTGCATTCAGTATGTCCTGCATAGGGTGGAACTCGGACTCCAGCAGAGATGACAGTTTAGCCACCGTCCTTCTCTCTCCTATCTCCTCCACCGGATCAAGGTGCTGCCCCAGGACAGAGCTAGCGTTCTTGATCAGTTTGTTCAGTCTCTTCCTATCGGCTGCAGTAATGCCACTGCCCCAGCAGGCCACTCCAAAAGTGATGGCTGATGCCACCACCGTGTCATAGAATGTCTTCAGCAGCGCGCCTTGTACACCAAAAGACCTGAGTCTCCTCAGCAGGAACAGCCTGCGCTGTCCCTTCTTGTAGAGTGCATCAGTATTGTGTGACCAGTCTAGTTTATTGTTCAGATGAACACCCAGGTACTTATAGGCTGTCACCATCTCGATGTCTGTTCCCTGTATATTTACTGGTGCTGTGAGGGGTTGTCCTTGCCTGCGGCAGTCCACCACCAGCTCCTTAGTTTTTCTCGCGTTGATCTGGAGGCAGTTCCGATGGCACCAGTCCACGAAGTCCTGGATAAGCCCTCTGTACTCAGCTTCATCTCCATTGGAGATGAGGCCAACGATCGCAGAGTCATCAGAGAACTTCTGTAGATGGCAGTGTGTTGTGTTGTGTGAGAAGTCTGCAGTATAAAGGGTGAACAGGAAGGGAGCCAGCACCGTTCCCTGGGGGGCCCCCATGCTACTGATGATCGTGTCGGACACACAGTCCCGGGTTCTCACAAACTGAGGCCGGTTCGTGAGGTAGTCCAGGATCCATGATGACAGGTGCTGGTCCACCCCTGCGCGCAGCAGCTTGTCCTTCAGGATCATCGGTTGGATGGTGTTGAAAGCACCGGAGAAGTCAAAGAACATGATCCTCACCATATTCCCGGGCTTCTCCAGGTGGGACAGAGAACGGTGAAGGAGGAAGATCACCGCATCCTCCACCCCAATGCCATGCTGGTAGGCGAACTGGAGTGGATCCATCGCTGGTTCCACCAGGGGGCGGAGGTGAGCAAGGAGCAGTCTCTCCAGGGTCTTCATCAAGTGGGACGTCAAGGCCACCGGTCTGTAGCTGTTCAGGTCTTTGGGGTGGGAAGTTTTTGGTACAGGTACCACACAAGATGTTTTCCACAGCTGTGGTACCCTCCCCAGTTTCAGGCTCATGTTGAAGATATACGTCACAATCCCACACAGCTGGTCTGCACAGGACTTGAGGAGCTTTGCGCTGATGCCGTCCGGTCCCGACGCCTTCCTCGCCTTGATCTTCCTCAGCTCCGTCCTCACCTGGGTCCTGGTCAGGGTCAGGATGGGGGGCTGTGTGTTGGGAGTGGGGGGGTGTTGGTGGAGTGGGGAGTGGGCAGCAGGACTTGATTTCTTTAGAGGCAGCAGTGGTTGTTGTGGGGGGAGGGCGGTTGGTCAAACCTATTGAAAAACAGATTCAGGTTGTTCGCCCACTCCCTGCCCCCCGTGGCCTGGGGGGAGGTATTCTGGAGCCCAGAGATGGTTTTGAGGTTTCTCCAGACCCCGCTGATGTCGCTCTGTTGCAGCTTGTCCTCCATCTTCTTCCTGAAGCTGTCCTTGCCTACTCTGATCTTTCTAAGTTCTAAGTCTACAATTAAGTCTACAATTCATTTGTGTTATGAAACCCATCCATCCATCCTCTAGAACCCATCCGGGGATCCAGGTGGCGGGGGCACCAGTCCTGGTAGAGTAGCCCAGACTTCCACCCGGTTCACATAGCACCATGATCCCCATGATCCCTCCTGCAGGTAGTGAGCCCACTGGAGGGTGTGCTATAAAACCCTCACCATTAATTAAACAAAGGAAGAAATGCATATTTGAAATTTTTGGAGACTTCGGACTTGACTGACTCCAAGTGATTGGCTCCTGAACATTTCTCGATTGGTCATTTCTGAGGAATGTGATGCCAGTGTTGTAGTGATGCAAAATCCAATTGACAGTTATTGCAGTTATGTAATAGAAGGGGCATGGCCAATGAGACCATTAGGGAGGGTGTTCATTCAGCAGTTTGACTGCTTGAGGGTAGAAACTAGAGGTGTGGAACTTTCTCCATTCTTAGGTTCACTGAATCGTGAGCCTTTGCAAAGATGCAGCACATTATTGCTTGAGATCTCACCACCTGTGCTGTTTGTTAGACCTCTGCTTGTTAATAGAAGAGTACAATAAAGTTATGCTACAATGTTGAAAACTGCTGTCTGCACAGTAAGGAGCTCATTAACTGCATCATGGTGAAGGAAAGTGATAAAGGGATAAAAATTCACCTTTCATTTTGAAAGCAGCTGTTTTGGGGCATTTTGGATTTTCTGGACTGGGTGAGGAGCATGAGCTGGACAAGACGCACGCTACCTGCAGAACACTGGCACTGTTGGCCGCACCATTACATTTAGCATTCCCTTTCATGGGCTGTGCTGGAGGCCTAAGCACCAGAGTTATCCCATACCCATCTTCTAGGAAAATAAACCCACTAGGTCCCTTCCCTCAACAACTAAAGTCCACTGTCCAACTGACAGAAGGAGCAGTGAGTAAATTCTTGAAAAAAGAAACTTCTGGACTTTTGTTTTAAACACACTTGCCTTCTGTGTGTTCATGGTCTTTTGTGTTGATGAACTGGGTTTATTGGATAGATTTTTGAATTTATTCTACTGTGTTATTTTATATTGTGTGGTATCTGTGGTTTGGTTAAAAAAAAAAACTTCAGGTGTAAAAAACAGAATAGACTGGAACCCCACTCAACTCACAAACCGTTACAAGGTGACTGAAGAGAAGCAGCTGTCTAAGCTCTTTCTAAATAGACTTCACACTAGACGTCTTCTGTTAATTGAAGAAAAAGTAGTCAATGAAGTACAGCAAAGAATTTATTTTTAACTCGACCCACACAAAAAAATCAGTTTTCATAAATTACAAAAATAGGTAAAAATTAGCTGAAGGCATAGCATAGAAGGCATAGCATTTAGAAGTCATTAAATGGAAAGAAAAACTAATGAAGTTCATTATAAGTATCTTATTTTTCATATTATTCTTTACTGGGTACATTTCTCAAAGGAAAAACATACTTTCATGAACTTAAAGTATCTATTTTTCAAATTATTTATTATGTCAACCATGCGTCACATCCAACAGCAGCTCACATGCATGGAGAGCCCAGGGATGGCAACAGGAAATTCTGATTTCAGCTGAAATCTAATTTGGTCGATTGACTTATGGGGGGGCTGGGGGGGGCAGCCCCCCTGAAGCTGGGAGGTTTTCAGTAAAACAGAAGTAATTTAGACTGAAAAAAATGATTTTAAAAAAAAATGAAATACCAGACTTAGATAAATCATTAAATTTAATGAAAAGTTAACTTACTTTTTCTTCAATGCTGTCTCACTGTCTTTAGTCCAACATATTTAACAGTTCTATAAGAGTTTATTACACTATTTACACTGGTCACCAAGTCACGTCTAATGTGAAACTTTCTTCCTTTTGGCAGCAAGCTGTGTCAGTCTCTGAACTTTGAACTTCATCTCCTTTTCTGGTTTCTTCAGAAATTGTCCGAGAGTTTCTGTTACCTCGTCGAACTTTGAGCCAATTTTCACCTTTACCGTCACTTTTCTCTCAAGCCAATTCCATCGGAACTTATTTTTGACACTTTTGTCTATTTCTAGCACTGATGACTCCTGATCCTTCGATAAAAATCTCAAAAATTCCGCTGAAAACAATACCAAAAGCTCAGAATTCCAACACGAACCAGGGATGTGATTTGGGGTTGGGGAAATTATCTGAAAATTCAGCAGGGGGTGGGGTCCGGGGCAGAGGGGGGAAATCACATCCCTGAGAACACGCCGCCATGAATTTTTGAAAAAGCATACAACGAGCCATTTGATTGGTCCAATCGTTTGCAACTATCCAATCGCAGGGCTGTTTACAATACAGCAGTAGCTTGAAAACAACACATCTGAGTTATCGCGGGAGACGACTTCCGGGGAAGCGCCGAGCGCTTATGTAATCGTGTTGATTTTCGCTAAAATCGGTAACAATAAGGTACCTTACCCCCCAAAATTTTCTCAACAGATTTAGATGATTCACAGAAATGATCAATTTGAAAATAAATCGGCGGAAATCCGCGGATCGGCGGAAAATTGCCATCCCTGAGAGCCTCAGCCTCTCTGTGTAACGCATGTAGAGAGCATGAAGAGCAGCAGCTTCCTGCTTTTCCTTCCCACCCTCGGTAAAACATGAACAGATTCAGAGAAAGAAAAATCATCGAGGAAAACCGAGTTTAATTCTGTGTGAACAGATTCATTTGCGTTCATGTGTGGTTGTCATGTGGACAGAATTTCTCCACAAGAACACAAACAAGGAGGAAAAACTGCAGCACGGTTTCCTCTGGCAACATTTCCGTGTGGCAGGTTACCACCCTTGAAGTTATGTCACTACTGCGGACAGTGGCTCACTCTCCTTGGTGCCTAGCTGCACCCTGACCACGAGGGGTTTCTGTGACCCACTAGAGCCGGTGTCTGAGGAGCCCGACCAACAACTGTACCAACAATTTTGTCCACAGCTGTATTCCCAAACGGGAGAAGACCATGTTCTTGATGCTGCCTCCATCTGAAAATTGGCTGTGACAAATCCCTTACACAGTCAAACATTGACAACACAAAACGTGAGGGACGGGGATTTCCATTGTGTATTGCTGTTCACTTTATTTCACGTTGCGTGAAAAATCATGAATGACTTCCTGACTCAGTCATGTGGTACGACGTCAACACATACAGCCGTGGACAAAATTGTTGGTACCCCTCTGTTAATGAAAGAAAAAACCCACAATGGTCACAGAAATAACTTGAATCTGACAAAAGTGGAAATAAATAAAAATTCTATGAAAATTAACCAATGATAATCAGACAATGCTTTTGAATTGTGGTTCAACAGAATTATTTTAAAAAACAAACTCATGAAACAGGCCTGGTCAAAAATGATGGTACCCTAAACTTAATATTTTGTTGCACAAACTTTTGAGGCAATCACTGCAATCAAAAATGATTTCTGTAACTGTCAATGAGACTTCTCCACCTCTCAGCAGGTATTTTGGCCCACTCCTCATGAGCAAACTGCTCCAATTGTCTCAGGTTTGAAGGATGCCTTCTCCAGACGGCATGTTACAGCTCCTTCCACACATGTTCAATAGGATTTAGATCAGGGCTCATAGAAGGCCACTTTAGAATAGTCCAATGTTTCGCTCTTAGCCATTCTTGGGTGTTTTTAGCTCTGTGTTTTGGGTCATTATCCTGTTGCAAGACCCATGAACTGCGACTGAGACCAACCTGTCTGACACTGGGCAGCACATTTCTCTCTAGAATACCTTGATAGTCTTGAGATTTTATTGTACCCAGCACAGATTCAAGACACCCTGTGCCAGATGCCGCAAATCAGCCCCAGAACATAACAGAACCTCCTCCATGTTTCACAGTAGGGACAGTGTTCTTTTCTTGGTATGCTTCATTTTTGCGTCTGTGAACACAGCGCTGAAGTGCCTTGCCAAAAAGTTCCAGTTTTGTCTCATCTGTCCATAGGACATTCTCCCAGAAGCTTTGTGGCTTTTTTTTGTTTTGTTACTTATTTGTACCCGTAGGTAGATTTGGTTTGCAGTCTAGTGACAAGCCACCGGCTGCTGGTCTCTGCGTGCGCGAGCGCCCTAAACCTACATGTTTTTGGTGTGTGGGAGGAAACCGGAGAAATCCCGGAGTAAACCCACGCAACACGGGGAGAACATGCAAACTCCACACAGCTCACTGTTGGTCGGGGGCTGGGATCGAACCCACGATCTCATGATCCCCGCGATCCCCCGGCCGAGGGTAAAACTGTGCTGCCACAGTGCTAAACCACTGCGCCACCGTGCAGCCCAGGCTTGTCAACATGCAGTATGGCAAATTCCAGTCTGGCTTTTTTATCATTTGTTTTCAACAGTGGTGTCCTCCTTGGTCGTCTCCCATGAAGTCCACTTTGGCTCAAACAACAACAGATGGTGCAATCTGACATTGAGGTACCTTGATCTTGGAGTTCACCATGAATGTGTTTAGAGGTTGTTCTGGGCTCTTTTACCATTCGTATTATCAGTCTCTTCCATTTTTCATCAAGTTTCCTCCTGCGACCACATCCAGGGAGGTTGGCTACAGTCCCGTGGATCTTAAATTTCTGAATAATATGTGCAGCTGTAATCACAGGAACATCAAGCTGCTTGGAGATGGTCTTATAGCCTTTACCTTTAACATGCTTGTCTATAATTTTCTTTCTAATCTCCTGAGACAACGCTCTCCTTTGCTTCCTCTGGTCCATGTTTAGTGTGGTAAACACCATGTCACCAAACAGCACAGTGACTACTTGTCACTCTTTAAATAGGCCAACTGACTGATTACAAGTTTGTAGACACCTGCGATGTTAATTAGAGAACACATCTTGGTTGAACATGTCCCTATGGTCACATTATTTTCAATCTTTTCTAGGGGTACCATCATTTTTGTCCAGGCCTACTTCATGAGTTTGTTTTTTAAAATAATTCTTTTGAACCACAATTCAAAAGCATTGTCTGATTTTCATTGGTTAATTTTCATAGAATTTTTATTTATTACCACTTTTGTCAGATTCAAGTTATTTCTGTGACCATTGTGGGTTTTTCTTTCATTAACAGAGGGGTACCAACAATTTTGTCCACTTGTGTACGTCAGCAATACACGCCTCGAAATGCACTTTGCCAAATATTTCCTGGATAAGCTTGGAGCACCCTCAGAGCTCCAGAGCCTGCCGTCCCATCACTAAAGGGTACAGAAAAATTTCTGCTGCTTTGAAGGTCCCAGTGAGCACAATGACCTCCATCATCATGAAATATGTTCAAATCAAGCTACAGTGGTACCTCTACTTACGAACGTCTCTACATACGGAATTTTCAGGTTACGAGACGCCTCAACGGGAAAATATTGCCTCTAGTTACGAACAAAATTTCAGGATACGAAAGGCAAAAAAGTACGCGCTCCTCGCAGCTTCCGTAGTTTACCGAACGTAAACATACCTGTAGCTGCTCTGCCATTGGCTATCGCCTAGCATCTTCCTGGTATCCCATTGGCCACGAAGTTGGGTTTTTTTTTCCAAAACTTTATGCGTTTGGTTGATCTCGCCAAAGAATATGGCCGTAATACATCAACGATCAGCACGGTATTAAAACAAAACGAAGCACTTACAAGCCGACAAAAGCAAACGTCCTTGGATCAGAACATGAACCAAAGAAGGCAAACGGTGACGACGTCGACGACGATAGCAGTTAAAGGGTAAATGAACATAATTTTTATTATTTTCTCTTTTATTATTCTCTTTTATTATTCTTTCTCTCATTTTAAACTCTCATTTTATGTTTATTGTGCAGTAATCTAATTGTAACATGTATTTGTTACATGTTTTGATGCGTTTTTACGATTTATAAAAAATTTATGCCCGAATTTTGGGGGCTTGGAACGGATTACGGCATTTACATGTAAAACGTGCCTCTACTTACGAATTTTTCACGTTACGAGAATTCTTCCGGAACGAATTAAATTCGTAAGTAGAGGTACCACTGTATTAGTGATCACCATCCAGTATGTCTTACACTAGTAAATAGGAAAGCTACAAGGGAAACGAGAAGCTGGAAATTTAATATATCAATACTGAAAGACAAAGACTTTATTAACTACTTTAATAAAGAGTGGGAATCATATCTGGAATATAATGATGTGCCAGGAATATCCCCAGGTGTTCTTTGGGAAGCAGCAAAAGCAGTCATGCAAGGTAAAATAATCTTTTACTGTTCATATAAGAATAAAAAAGAAAAAGCACTGGTACTGGACTTAGAACACAAAATTTAATCACTGGAGACAACCTGTGCCGTTTTCCCACAGGAACAGATATTTAACGATCTGAGAAAATTAAAGCTGGAATTAAAAGAAATTACAAACAAAAGAGCACAGTTTTTAATACAAAAACTGCGTCTTGAGAAGTTTGAACACAGTAATAAATCGGGGCGATATCTTGCAAACCAGCTTAGATTGAATAAAGAAAAAACAACTATCCACTTTATCAAGGATCTGACTGGAAATATTACCCATGAGCCAGAAGAAATAAATAACTCCTTCAGAAACTTTTATGAAAACCTCTACTCATCTCAGGTTAACCCATCTGACTCAGACAGAAATAAATTTTTGGACGATATTAACTTACCACGAGCTCTGGATGCACCTCTTCAGGTGTCTGAACTCCAGGAGGCACTTAAGCACATCCCAAACAACAAAGCTCCAGGACCAGATGGTTTTCCAGTAGAATTTTATAAAGAATTTTGGCCTGTGATGGCACCTCTTTAAGATGGTGAACCAAATTAAAGAAGATAATGTAATCCCTTCAAATATGAATTTGGCTAGTATTATCCTGTTCCTTAAATCTGGAAAAGAACCTACGCTTCCATCCAGCTACCGTCCCATCTCACTTATGAATGTCGATCTTAAAATAATTTGCAAAGTTCTCGCCAAAAGACTGGAAAGGAAAATTCCATTTATTACACACCCAGATCAAACAGGTTTCATCAAGGGTAGGCACTCGGCTGATAATACACGTAGGCTATTTAATTTAATAAGACTACTGCAAGATCAATAACGTAGAAACTACAATCTTGTCCCTGGATGCAGAGAAAGCCTTTGGCTGTGTTAAGTGGAAATTTCTTTTTATGGTGTTAAACAAGTTCGGGTTTGGTTCATCTTTCATAAACTGGATTAAAACATTATATACTGTAGGTGTCCAGCTGCATCTGTCCGAACAAATGATCAGACTTCCACTTTAATCTCCAGAGAGGTACTAGGCAAGGGTGTCCACTCTCTCCCTCACTTTTTACCATCTTTATTGAACCATTAGAAGCAGCCATACGACAAAATGTTGATATCAGAGGTATTCAAACTGGAGAAAAAGAACACAAGATAAGTCTATTTTTTGAGTTTTGATTTGATTTTGTATACTTTATTGATCTCCAGAGGGGAAATTGAGGGCATCCACCTGGATGGATGAAGCAGCCACGGTACAGCGCTATCCCTTAACTATTCACACACACATTCACACCTAGGGCCACTTTAGAGTCTCCAATTAACCTAACCTGCATGTTTTTGGCCTGTGGGAGGAAACCGGAGAAATCCCGGAGTAAACCCACGCAGATAAGATAAGATAAGCCTTTATTAGTCCCACAATAAGGAAATTCCAGGATTGCAACAGCACAGGGATAGCAACACTCAGAGCAACAATCAGAAGGCAAGAAAAAACAAGAGCAGTTAGTATACATATGTACATATATATATATATATATATATATATATATATATATATATATATATATAGAGAGAGAGAGAGAGAGAGAGAGAGAGAGAGAGAGAGAGAGAGAGAGAGAGAGACACACACACAGTGCAGAGCATTGTGGTTGGTGGATGTGCAGCAGAAAGTCCAAGCTCTCTCTCCGCGGATGGGGCGGGCCAGCTGGATGTCTTTGGGCATGATGGTGACCCTCTTGGTGTGGATGGCGCACAGGTTGGTGTCCTCGAAGAGACCCACCAGGTAGGCCTCACTGGCCTCCTGCAGAGCCATGACGGCAGAGCTCTGGAAGCGCATGTCGGTCTCTAAGTCCTGAGCGATCTCCCTCACCAGGCGCTGGAAGGGCAGCTTACGGATGAGCAGCTCCGTGGATTTCTGGTAGCGACAGATCTCTCTCAGAGCCACGGTACCGGGCCTGTAACGGTGAGGCTTCATCACTCCGCCGGTGGCCGGAGCGCTTTTCCGAGCAGCCTTGGTGGCTAGCTGCTTCCTGGGGGGCTTTTCCTCCAGTAGATTTACGGGCGGTCTGCTTGGTTCTTGCCATCGCTCTTTATTATTCTGTCTTATATTTCTTGCACGTCGCCTAAACTCCAGCCGGGCACCCGCGTCGTTTTCGCTTCAGTTCCCCGGTATGTCGAGTTTCTCCGTTAGCACTGGGTGGTGGTTGAGTGCTAGCTAGCTCTTCCCTGCTGTATCGTCTCCTGCTGTAAACAGAGGCTCCGTCCGCCGATTTGGGAGACCTTTGGGGCGATCTGTGTGTCCGTGATATATATAGAGTGAAAGGTGTGCCGGATCAGAAAGTTATCACCGGATCAGAAAGAAAAAGGAAGATAAAAAGACTCAGAATTGAGCCGCTGTTGCAAAAGGCAGCCAACTCGTGTGGTGCCGGAACCGGAAGGCACAGATACGGGGAGAACATGCAAACTCCACACAGATCACTGTTGGTCAGGGGCTGGGATCGAACCAGGGATCCCATGGCCAAGGGTGAATTGCTGTGCTGGTGCAGTGCTAACCACTACACCTCTTTATGCTGATGATGTACTGACTTTCCTTGAAAACTCACAAAGATCTCTTCTTCAGACTGTGGCGCTCATTGATAAATTTTCATCATTATCAGAATACTCTATTAACTGGGTAAAATCAATAGTTCTACCTATAAATTGCAATTTCTCAAATACATCTACTATTCCAATACAATCAGGTAATATTAAATATTTAGGAATAGATATTTCCCCCAGGCTCTCAGAGTTATTGCGACTAAATCACATTCCCATTTTAAAAGCAATACAAGATGACTTTACGCGCTGAAGAACACTACCTTTATCACTAATGGGAAGAGTCACAACCGTTAAAATGGCGGAACTTCCTAAAATTAACTATTGGTTAGCAATTATTCCTACCCAACCATCAATGGCCTGGTTTAAGTCTCTAGACTCAAATATAAGTAAATTTTTATGGAAGGATCAACCATCACAAATTAGTTTAAAAACCCTCCAAAAAGCGAAAGAGTGCAGAGGCTTAGATCTACCAAATTTTTTTTAATTACTTTTTAGCCAATAGACTGCAATTTGTTTCAAAATGGTAGGGATGTGATTTGGGGTTGGGAAAATTATCTGAAAATTTAGCAGGGGGTCTGGGGGATGCAATCCCCCAGCGGGGTATGGGGCAGAGCCCTGGTGGGGGGGCAAAGCCCCCCGAAGCTCCTGGGTTTTTATGATTTTTAAGTACCAGAACTGTGCTTAAATGACATAAAACAAACAGCTGAATGTCACTTATTACTGTATAATATTGACTTATGTTCCAAGAAGATAGCATTCCTAAAATATTCCAACAAGTATTATCCATCACGTGTGGCGTTAAAAATATTTTTTAAATAAAGTCCAAAACATCTTCAGCAGGCAAGATGAAGAAAAGTGAAAAGTGAACTCCTGTGGTAGACATAAGGCGTTTGATCGCCTCTAAGGCATTGATCGTGTTAATCACAGGATATTGTTTAGGAAAATGATTGACAGGGGGGTTCCCAAGTACTTAGTACGTATCCTAATTTACTGGTACGCACATCAGAAGATGCTGGTGAAATGGAGGAAGAGTCATTCATCCCCATTTGGTGTGAGCAGTGGTGTCAGACAGGGCAGTATATTGTCCCCTATTCTATTTAATCTTTATATGGATGAGTTGTCAAAACAACTGAATGCCTGTAAAACTGGGTGTTTAATAGGGAATAAGTTAGTGAATCATTTTATGTATGCTGATGATCTAGTTATTCTCAGTCCAAGTAGTGCTGGTCTTCAGGAGTTATTAAGAGTGTGTACTACTTATGGAGAGGAAAATGACATAAAATATAATACAAATAAGAGTTGTGTGCTGATTTACCACACTAAGGAAGATTTGTTAATGAAATTCCCTGTCTTTGAATTGGCAGGCAGGGAATTAATTGTCAAGGATAAAATTAAATATCTGGGACATTTTATTAATGATAGAATAACTGATGATGATATTTTCAGACAACGCTGCAAAATCTACATGCAAGCAAATATTCTTGCACGCAGGTTTGATTTTTGTTCAGATGAGGTGAAACTGGTTCTTTTTAAAACCTATTGTACACCTTTATATACTGCTCATTTATGGATAAATTATAGGAAACAAAGTATGCAGAAATTACAGGTTGCTTACAATGATGCTTTAAGAATTTTACTTAAAAAGCCTCGGTGCAGTGCTTCCGAGTTATTTGTCTCATCACGTGTAAATACACTGCATGCAGTAGTAAGGAATCTTATGTATAAATTCATCTATCGGCTTGATGTATCTAGAAATGAAATCATTCAAGTCATGTCTAGCATTAAGCTCAGTTCTATTCGCTGTCAGTCACAGTTTAGAAGGCACTGGTACAGTAGTCTTTTTAAAGTCTGTACTGTCTTTGTACTTCTTTTAGTAGTTGTGTCTTATTGTTTTGTAACTTTTTGATCGTTTTTCTTATCTGTTTTCAACTGTCTTGTTTTATTTTATTTTATTTATTTATTTTATTTTGATGGACCATGAGTCTGGAATAAAGTCTTTGATTTATTGATTGATTGATTGATTGATATAAAGGTCTACATTTAACCATGAGAAACTCCAGGTTAGCTGAGCAGTGTCTCCCAACAGTGACAGAGTTCGTGTACCAAGCCTTGTTAATATAAATGCATACTCCCCCACCTCTGGTCTTACCGGAGTCATTAGCTGCTCTGTCTGCCCAGAGAGTGTGCCGTCCGGCCAGCTCGACAGCACCGTCAAGTAATTCAATTCAATGTTATTTATAATGCGCCACATCACAACAAAAGCCGTCTCATGGCGCCACACAAGTACTCCACTATGTAGCCATATTTCCGTGAAAATCATGATATTGCAGTTCATAAGTTTCTTATTGTTGGTGATCCGAAGCCGTAGCTCATCCATTCTGTTCGCCACTGACTGTACATTAGCGAGGAAAATGCTGTATAGAGAAAGCCGGTGCGGTGTTAGCTTTAGCTTAGCTCTTAGCCCTCCGCGCTTCCCCCGCCTTTGTTTACGGTCTCTACGCTGCCTGCGAGCACTTCTGGTCGGCCGGGTAGCTTACCTAGCGTTGGGTGTTCTCCAGAGCTCAGCGATGAAACGTAGGTTGCTGATAAAAAGGTCGTTATTTTGTAATCCAATGTCCAAAAGTTCATTTCGGGTGTAGGATGTAAAAGCGAAGCTGTTCTGAACGAACAGACCCGAAATGAGCAGAAATATCGCTGCTAACCCACAAAATCTGAAGAAACGCTGAGCCTCGCGTTGTGCAAGCAACGCCATCTGGTCTGAAAATTTTTGGACGATAAAAAAAAACGGAATTCTGCGAATTAGCGGAAAAATCACATCCCTAAAATGGACAAAATCATCCCCATTAGGAAACCCATGGCTAGATGCTGAACAGGCCCTCTGTGGGTCGCCAAATATCTCTGACTTACTTTTTATAAGTCCCTGTATTAAACGCCATGACTGTTTGAAAAGTATTAATATCAGCTCCTCTCTGACGGCTTGGTGGAAATTTTTAAAAATAAGAGGGTCTTTGCTTGTCACCTGTAAACTCACGCCCATTTGGAATAATCCTGATATCTTGCAACAAAGGAGGACATTAAAATTTCCACTATGGCAAAGAGAAGGGAATAAATAACTTGGAACATCTTATTCAAGGTGGAAATTATATCCAATTTCAGGAACTAGTGTCACAGTACAACATCAGTGATAAAAAGTATTTTGAATACCAACAGCTTAAATCCATAATAAAAGCAAGATTTAATCTTAATCAGACAGAGTTAGAGGTACCAGTTAAAGTGGCAGAATTTCTAAATCTTCGTTCCCCTAAATTGATATCGACAATACATGGACTATTATCAAAGCTGGATGAGTCCGTATTTCTTCCAATATCAAAATGGGAGACAGACTTATTAATTAATAAGGAGAAAAGTTTCTGGACACAAATATGTTTAAACACTTTTAAGATGACTAAAAACTCTTAACTTACAACTTTATACAGTATAAAGTTCTACATAGAATTCATTACACAGGACAAAGGATATACAAAATGGGCCTTAGTCACACAAATATCTGCTCTCACTGCACCAGCAACGTCCCGGGTAGCTATATGCATGCTATGTGGTCCTGTGCACCGGTTCAATAGTTGTGGCAGAAGACATGTGAGGACTTGTTGGCATGGCTTGGGTATAGTGTCCCATTCTCACCCACACTTTGCATATTAGGTGATTTCAAGGGAAATAAATATAGATGCAAGGATGTCACACATGGTTCTCACTGCCTTATGCATAGCAAAGAAAACTATCCTCATGAATTGGAAATCAAGAAATAACTTATGCATGACTTATTATAATAATTTACTATTGGATTATATTAGCCTGGAGAGATTGTCAGCCTCCTCAAATAATCAATTGGCAGAACTCAATTCTCTCTGGTCCCCGCTTATTAATTCTATAATCTGAGGGGTGGCGGGCAGTGGCTCACTCTCCTTGGCACCTCTGGCGGCTGGCTACACCCCGACTGCGGGTGTCTGGGGAGCCTGTTCCGGGGTGGCCGTTTGTCTGGCCCTGGGGGGGGAGGTGGTTGGGAGGGCTGCAGGGTGGGCCGGGTGGGTTGGGCTGTGGCCCCCGGCCAGCCGGCCTTGCCTCTTGGAAGGGGGGGGGCATCCCCCCCCCCAGGCTGGGGTCAGGTGTGCGCCGGTGGTGCAGGTTGGCCCCAGTGAATCCTTGTGCAACGGGGTCGTGTTTTCCCTGGGGCCCTGGCAGCACCTGGGGTAGGTGCCTGCATCCTGGGTTGCCCTCCCCGTCAACTGGGGTCTGTGGGTGTGCGTGTGTGTGTGTGTGTGTGAGAGTGGGTGTGAGTGGGGGCTTGTGTATGAGCGGATGATGAAGTGGGTGTGTGTGTGTTGTGAGTGGGCAGTTGGGGCTGTGTGTGGGTGTAGGTGGGCATGTGTGATGGTGGGTGGGGGTACGTGTGTGTATGGGTGCGGTTACCTGTGGGTGGGTGTCTGGGGGGTGGAGGATGTGTGCATGGGTAGGAGAACTTTGTTGGGTGGCAGGGGTTGGGCAGTCCATCTAGTGGCATGGGGGTTGGCGTTTCGGGGCCTGCTTGTCCCGGCCGCCCTGCTGTTGTGTCGCGGGGTGAGACACTTTGTCGCATCGCCCCTGGTGTCATTGGCAGCAGGTGTGTGTTGGTGCTTGGGGGTGGTTGGGGGGGGCCACTGGCACGGGTTTGTGGCCTTGTTTCTGTCAGGTTGCTCCGGGGTGGCTGTGGTTGCAGGGCGGCCTGCAGCTGTCGTTGTGCGTCTGGGGTGGGTGGTCGTGGGCCTGCGTGGGCGCTCAGGGGTGTCACTTGGCATGTTGGGTGCCGTGTGGGTCTGGCCCATTGTTCACTATTGTGACTATTGTTGTCCATGTTTGTGTGTGTAAGATGAGTGGAAATTTGTATGGCTGCCCCATCATGTTTGTGGCGCTGGGAGCGCCGGGGCACGACGCTGGTGGGTCCTGGGCTGCTTTCACTGGCGGCCCTCGCCCTGGGTTGGGATTTGGGGGCAGTGAGTGGCCTCATGAACCAGTTTGCAAGCTGGCTTCTGGGAAGAGACGGCCTCACTTTTAGACTGCCTACCTCCCAGTCTTATTTCCTGCCCTCTCCCTCCCCGTGACTCTGGGTGAAAAATACAAATCAAACCAAATCAAATTGATCAATACATCTTCTTTGTTACATTTAGGGCTTTGGGGTGGGGGTGTGCCGCACTGCGTTGGCGAAGGGGATACTTTTGCTGCGCGGTGGGGCTGCACTCACCTCAATTTTAATTGCATTTTAAGACACTGAGGGCTTGGGGGGATGGGGGCCCTGCTGCCCATTGCAGTGGCTAGCGGTGCTCCCATCACTATCCCCCCAATTTTAATTGCACTTTGGTAGTCCACACATTTACACACAATTACATCATATAACCAACACCCACCCACCATGTTTTGTGCGGGGGGGGGGGGTCTTCAAAAGGGAAAAAAATAAATAAAGATCCCAGTGAGCACAGTGTCCTCCATCATCCATAAATGGAAGAAGTTTGGAACCACCAGGACTCTTCCAAGAGCTGGCTGGCTGTCTAAATTGAGCAATCTGGGGAGAAGGGCTTTAGTCAGAGAGGTGACCAAGAACCCGATGGTCACTCTGTCAGAGATCCAGGGTTCCTCTGCGGGGGGAGGAGAATCTTCCAGAAGGACAACCATCTCTGCAGCAATGCACCAATCAGGCCTGTATGGTAGAGTGGCCAGATGGAAGCCACTTCTTAGTAAAAGGCACATGGTAGCCCACCTGGTGTTTGCCAAAAGGTTTAAAGTAGTGTTTGCCACTCTTAAAAGTAAATGCATAATATTCAGAGCTATGTATATATACAAAAAAAAAAAAAAAAAAAAAAAAACTTTAAAAGCAACATAATTTTTATTTTAAAGGTCCAATTGCTGTTGTGGCCCTCAGCTACTTCTATTTTAGTTGGAGATGGGATAAATGGCTCTTTGGTTGGCAAAGGTTGCAGACCCCTGTTCTATACCAGCCACTACATTTTTCTGGAATCCTGAAAAATGTCATCAAAAACAGAAGTTGCTGCTCCACAGCAACGTAAAGGTGTGGATGATGATGGACCACCGGCGTACCCATACCTGCCCTTCCTGGATGGACGTTTGCTTCCTCCAGGGCAACATGGTAGTGGAAGAAGTTCAGACAAGTGTGTTGTGTGGTCTCTGCGTCACTGCTGCTCCGACACAAGAAGAATGATGGGTTCTCAACCAGAAGAACTAGGCAGAGTGTTCACTGTGTGAGAAAAGAAAGAATCAAGAGGATGAAGACATTTTCCCTAGCCATTTTGTCTTTGTTATTAGTAACACTGAATTTTGACTTTGGAAGGTGAAAACTTGATCAGGGATGGCAACAGGAAATTCTGATTTCAGCTGAAATCTAATTTGGTCGATTGACTTATGGGGGGGCTGGGGGAGCGCAGCCCCCCTGAAGCTGGGAGGTTTTCAGTAAAACAGAAGTAATTTAGACTGAAAAAAATGATTTAAAAAAATGAAATACTAGACTTAGATAAATCATTAAATTTAATGAAAAGTTAACTTACTTTTTCTTCAATGTTGTCTCACTGTCTTTAGTCCAACATATTTAACAGTTCTATAAGAGTTTATTACACTATTTACACTGGTCACCAAGTCACTTCTAATGTGAAACTTTCTTCCTTTTGGCAGCAAGCTGTGTCAGTCTCTGAACTTTGAACTTCATCTCCTTTTCTGGTTTCTTCAGAAATTGTCCGAGTGCTTCTGTTACCTCGTCGAACTTGGAGCCAATTTTCACCTTTACCGTCACTTTTCTCTCAAGCCAATTCCATCGGAACTTATTTTTGACACTTTTGTCTATTTCTAGCACTGATGACTCCTGATCCTTCGATAAAAATCTCATAATTTCGTTGAAAACAATACCGAAAGCTCAGAATTCCAACATGAACCAGGGATGTGATTTGGGGTTGGGGAAATTATCTGAAAATTCAGCAGGGGGTCTGGGGGATGCAGTCCCCCAGCGGGGTCCGGGACAGAGCCCTGGTGGGGGGGGGGGGGGAGCAAGGGGAGCAAAGCCCCCCGAAGCTCCTGGGTTTTTATGATTTTTAAGTACCAGAACTGTGCTTAAATAACATAAAACAAACAGCTGAATGCCACTTATTACTGTATAATATTGACTTATGTTCCAAGAAGATAGCATTCCTAAAATATTCCAACAAGCATTATCCATCGCATGCTTTAACACTTGATCAAATCAAAATCAGTTAATTTTATCTATTCCATAATAGAAATAAAATTCCAACATACCATTACTTTTTATAATTTCAGCATTCATTTCAGATCATCAGTTTCAATCTCCATTGAGACTTGAGCAGTTCATTTTGCACAATCACTAATGTAGCCAAGTCTTAGAAATATTCAAAAGTTATGAGTCAATGTCCACTGTGCACTGTCAATTTCAAACTGTTTGGAATCATAAAAGGGGATGGTTAACTTTTATTACCGTTTCCTCCCTCGCGCAGCCCAGCTCCGTTGTACGCCACCAGTAAGAGAGTTAATGGCTCTCCACCTTGCCATACCGATTACCGGAAGTGGCCATACGCCACTTCCAGTCCTGCCTGAAAGGGCGCAGCTTCACTGTGTTCGTGGACCACAAGCCGCTAACGTACTTAACGTACTTTATCTTCCTGGAAGATAAAATAAAGCGGAATTCGGCGAATTAGCAGAAAATCACATCCCTGAGAACACACAAACATACAACGAGCCATTTGATTGGTCCAATCGTTTGCAACTATCCAATCGCAGGGCTGTCAAGCTACTGCAATACAGCAGTAGCTTGAACATAACACATCCGGGTTATCGCGGGAGATGACTTCCGGGGAAGCGCCGAGCGCTTATGTAATCGTGTTGATTTTCGCTAAAATCGGAAACAATAAGGTACCTTACCCCCCCCTAAAATTTTCTCAACGGATTTAGACGATTCCCAGAAATTATCAATTTGAAAATAAATCGGCGGAAATCCGCGGATCTGCGGAAAATTGCCATCCCTGCTTGATAGAAAAAAGGTTGTAAACTTATTGGGAAAAGGAAGCAAAGTTAAAAAAAAATTCAAAATAAAGTTGCAAATTTAGAAAAAATAATTTACATTTACAAGAATTAAGATAAGATTAAATGAAGATCTCAATTAATCCTACATTTGGTAAATCAGGAACTACAGTTTTTTGTCATAAATTTGTGACTTTTTTCTTGTAAATTTTAGGGGGTTTTATTACACTAATTCTGAGTAAGTTGGGACGTTGTTTAAAATGTAATTAAAAACAAAATAAAATGATTTGCAAATCTTTTTAAACCTATATTCAGTTGAATATACTACAAAGATAAGATATTTGCAGAACTTCCGGGGGCACTTCACTGTGTGCGACCCAGCAGTCACCCAGTGTATGTTTTGTCTTGCAAGTGTTTTTTTTGTTTTTGTTTTTTGTTTTAGTCGGGTTTTTCAACAACGGCTCTATTGGATTTTTATGGCGTCTGTGAGAAAACTTCAGTGATCGAGCAATGCAGTTTATGGGAACACGTGTCGGGTGTTTTGTACTTTATGCAGCAACGCTACTTCTCCACCTCTCATGCTGTGGAGCAGGAACGCTGGGCACCCGAGAGAATCACACTCTGTCGGGACTTTATTCTCTCCTTTCGGACCTCTACAGCCAGGGTGATGCCAGCCAGTATCCCAAGAGAGCTGTGCAGGCGGATCACAATGTGGAAAAGAGGAAGAAGAGGCAGTCTACGCCAGAGACTTAATCTCCGGTTAAATGACCACCATAAGCTACCCCCACTTCCTACTATCCTGCTGTCAATTGGGCTGCACGGTGGCGCAGTGGTTTAGCACTGTGACAGCACAGTTTTACCCTCGGCCGGGGGATCGCGGGGATCATGAGATCGTGGGTTCGATCCCAGCCCCCGACCAACAGTGAGCTGTGTGGAGTTTGCATGTTCTCCCCGTGTTGCGCGGGTTTACTCCGGGATTTCTCCGGTTTCCTCCCGCACACCAAAAACATGTAGGTTTAGGGCGCTCGCGCACGCAGCGACCAGCAGCCAGTGGCTTGTCACCAGACTGCAAACCAAGTCTACCTACGGGTACAAATAAGTAACAAAAAAAAAAAAAAAAAAAAAATGTACAGTCTATCAGGAATAAGATTAATGAACTAGATGCAAGTTTAAGCCTGAAATCAGTGAAACTTGTTTACTTGCCTTCACAGAATCATGGCTCAATGAGTCAGACCAGGATGACAAACCTAATAGTAAGTGGGTTTGGAAGCCCACTTGGTCTGGATTGGTCCTTGGAGATCACCAGGAAAGGTCGAGGAGTGTGCTTTTATATCAACCGAAGGTACTGTAAAACTGTGACAGTCCAGGAAAGAACATGTACTGTGGATTTGTAACTAGTGACAATCTCACTTTGTGCCTTCTACCTGCCTCGAGAATTTCAACAGCTGTTTCGTACGCTAGTGTACAGTGCTGTGAAAAAGTATTTTCCCCCTTCCTGATTTCTTATATTTTTGATTATTTATTTCACCTACAAAATGCAGTTTTTAGATAATGATTTCCTTTATTAAAAGGAACTCCGATTATATTGGCATGTTAGCTCTATACGCTTTATTTTGATGTTAGTAACATAACTATAATATTTTTTTTGAAAATAATTCCCAGTTTTATATATTTTTAAAAACTTTATTACGATGTAAATTGCCATTTTTGTTTACGTCGCAATGCATTCTGGGTAGTGACGTAGATTGGTTGTGGCCGGTTATCAGCAGCGGTCTATAAACAGCCTTTTCAGTTCGAACCAGTGCGAAGCCAAAGCAATAAAGACAATGGCGAAGACACACAAAGTGAAAATGGACTTGAGAATGAAGACAGCAGCCGCGAGGAAGCTAGAGCTGATCATGTTGGATGGTGTTTTTGTGGCAAATGTTCGCCAATGCTGACAGAGAAGTGTTGGAAAGACAACACTTCTCTGTGTTGGAAAGAGCTCCACTTCATTTCTGCCGCTGTCCATGGTACCTGATGCTATAAATGTATCTTGTTCGGTCACTTGTTAAAGTGGTATAACAGGATGCATGCCTGCTTTACAGATCTGTCCTGTATCACAGCACATCAAAGCTTTGATGCCGTTTGCATTAAGCCGTCGTTTGTAGCCAGACACACCTGTGAGCTCTTTCATAAGCTGGGGGCGACGAAAATCCTCAAAAGCCTCAGGGCTAAAGTGATGACAGCACAGCCGCGGGTCTTTGGGAAGTTGGACTCTTCCAACCGCATCCTCCCACTTTTAATAATAATAATGCATCAGATTAATATAGCGGCTTCATCATAGACACTCAAAGCACACACTCAAGCGTGTGCTTTGAGCGCTATATCGCTTTATCAGATACTCAAAGCACATGCTCAAGCGTGCGCTCTGTGGATTTTTCTTTTTTTTTTTTTGAATGAATGAATGAATCTTTATTTTGGATAGATTAAAAGTAAAGATTAAAAAGAAACAGAATAATATAACAAAGGGGAAAAAAGAAAAAAAATCCAACAAGGTCAAATTAAACAATAATGGATAGATTTGTTTATTTGACAGGGACAGTGCAATAAACAGACAATTAATCAATGACAATCAATCTGATGTGTTGCACAGAGTGTATAGCTATTAGCTAATTTGCAACTCTTGTCCCTGATTATAACTCCTCTGATTATACAGTTCAACATAAGTTATCTGAAATGGGTGATGGCTGAAGCCGCAGCTTATATTGCCCACCCATATTCCATCCAAGAATTCAAAAGAAAAACAAAACAAGAGAGATTACAATTCGGAACAAAGCTAAGACAAAATGTGACAAAAACTAAGCAACAACACAACACAGACTGGATATGGCAATCCTTATGTGATTTTACATGTCATCTTGTATATACACTACCGTTCAAAAGTTTGGGGTCACCCAGACAATTATTTTGTGTTTTCCATGAAAAGTCACACTTATTTACCACCATGAGTTGTAAAATGAATAGAAAATATAGTCAAGACATTGACAAGGTTAGAAATAATGATTTGTATTTGAAATAATTTTTTCCAGATACTCAACCTGCTCAAAGGAAGGTCAGTTTTATAGCTTCTCTAACCAGCTAAACTGTTTTCAGCTGTGCTAACATGATTGCACAAGGGTTTTCTAATCATCCATTAGCCTTCTGACGCAATGAGCAAACACATTGTACCATTACAACACTGGAGTGATAGTTGCTGGAAATGGGCCTCTATACACCTATGTAGATATTGCACCAAAAACCAGACATTTGCAGCTAGAATAGTCATTTACCACATTAGCAATGTATATTAGATATTAGAGTGTATTTCTGAATAGTTTAAAGTTATCTTCATTGAAAAAAAAACTGTGCTTTTCTTTCAAAAATAAGGAAATTTCTAAGTGACCCCAAACTTTTGAACGGTAGTGTAAGTTTGGAGTATTTATTCCTTTAGTTTTTGTTTAAATTGTCCAAGCGTTGTAGATTATTTTAATTCAGGTCCAAAATCGTTCCATAATCTGACTCCTTGCACTGAAACACAGTGTTGCTTGGTGGTAGTTCTCACTGAAGGTTTTTGAAATATACATGTTCCTCTGAAATGACATTGTTTCTCCCTTATTTGGAACAACTTTTGGATATTTGCAGGCAGTGATAGATTCTTCACTTTAAACATTATTACTGTAGTTTTAAAGTCAACCAGATCTTTCAACTTGAGAGCTTTTAATTTAAGAAAAAGTGGGTTTGTTGGTTCCCTGTAACCAGCTTTGTTTATTATTCTAATAGCTCTCTTCTGAAGCATAAAGACTGAATATATGTTTGTTTTATATGCATTTCCCCATACTTCAGTACAATATGTCATGTATGGGACTATTAATGAATGATACAAAGTATATAGTGTGGGTTGATTCAGCAAATATTTCACTCTGTGCAGTATTGCAGTTGATTTAGATATTTTACCTTTTGTCGTCGGCCTCCGTCGGTCTATGATGACCATGGAAGAGAATCCTAAACGTCTACTCTGCTGGAACAGCACCGCCTGTGGCTGAACAGGCCGACGCGTGAATGGCAGTCCCCGTCACACAGGTCGCACTTGTGGGTGGTCTCCGTGCTGCTGGGTCTGTGGCGGTTCTTCCTGCGGGTCCTCTTTTCATCTGCTGCAGCAGTCCGTCTCTGACTATATTAAAGTTTTACCTTTAATATAATTAATATGTGACTACCAACACAGTTTATTATCAATTATTACTCCAACAAATTTAGTTTTGGATACCCTTTCAATCTCGACACCATTTACACTGAGTTTAGATACCAAGTTGTTGTGATGGTTGTTAAAAACTATAAATGTTATCTTACTTAAATTGAGTGTTAATTTGTTTGATTCAAACCACAGTTTAAGCTTTCCTAATTCCTTTCCGAGTGTATCCAAAAGTTGTTCCAAATTGCTTCCACTGCATAATAGATTAGTGTCATCAGCAAACTATATTAAATCTACTTTTTCCGAAACTTTACATATATCATTTATATACATATTGATTAACAGTGGCCCCAAAACTGAACCCTGTGGGACTCCACAAGTAACCTTCAGTAACTGAGTTTTTGTTACCAACACATACATACTGATATCAATTTCAGATCAATTCGGATCAATTTCTGCCTATTTCTATTTACTATCTGGCTCTCTTGCCAATCTTTATGATCCAGCATCACCTTTATTCCATCCGAACGCGTAGATCGCCCAAATGTCTCCTGATTCAGCGGATGGAGCCACTGTTTCTGGCAGGAGGCAGTACAACAGGGACCAGCTATTAGCACTTAACCGGCCCACGATGCTAACGCAAAAGCTCGACATACCGGGAGCAATAAGACGAAAACGACGTGGGTGTCGTGCTGGAGTAAGACAGCAGGCAAGGAATATAAGGTACAGACCCGCCCTCCCATCTGTCATTATGGGGAATGTACGATCGTTACTCAGAAAAACAGATGAGCTAGCGGCTATCTCCCGCTACGATAGCATATACCGGGAGTGTAGTCTAATGCTATTCACAGAGACATGGCTAACAGAACTAGCAACAGATGCTAACATTGAACTGGAGGTTTCCACGCAATACGGGCAGACCGAACACCAGACAATGGGAAGGAAAGGGGCGGTGGAGTGATGATGTACACTACCGTTCAAAAGTTTGGGGTCACCCAGACAATTATTTTGTGTTTTCCATGAAAAGTCACACTTATTTACCACCATGAGTTGTAAAATGAATAGAAAATATAGTCAAGACATTGACAAGGTTAGAAATAATGATTTGTATTTGAAATAATAATTTTTTCCTTCAAACTTTGCTTTCGTCAAAGAATCCTCCATTTGCAGCAATTACAGCATTGCAGACCTAACATGATTGCACAAGGGTTTTCTAATCATCCATTAGCCTTCTGACGCAATGAGCAAACACATTGTACCATTAAAACACTGGAGTGATAGTTGCTGGAAATGGACCTCTATACACCTATCTAGATATTGCACCAAAAACCAGACATTTGCAGCTAGAATAGTCATTTACCACATTAGCAATGTATAGAGTGTATTTCTGATTAGTTTAAAGTTATCATCATTGAAAAAAAGTGTTTTTCTTTCAAAAATAAGGAAATTTCTAAGTGACCCCAAACTTTTGAACGGTAGTGGACGTCAATAACAATTGGTGCAGACTGGAACATATCACGGTAAAACAACAACACTGCAACAAAGACACTGAGTTGCTAGCTGTTAGCATGGGGCCTACCTATCTCCCAAGGGAATACTCACACGTGATCTGCATTGTTATTTATGCAAATCCGACGGCGAACGCTGGGACAGCGCGTGACGTCATCCACTCAGTAACTGGCAGGCTGCAGACAGAACACCCAGATGCTCTTCTCCTCATCTCAGGCGATTTCAACCATATTTCACTGTCTCCCATTCTACCCACATTCACCCAGTATGTCACATGCCACACTAGAGACAATAAAACACTGGACTTATTCTACGCAAACACTAAGGAGGCGTACACCTCATCACAACTCCCCCCCACTCGGGAGATCGGATCACAACTTGGTTCATCTCCTGCCGGTGTACAAACCCCTAGTGCACAGACAACCTCCAGTCATGCGCACAGTGAAGTTATGGTCTGAGGAGGCAATGGACGCTCTAAAGGACTGTTTTGAAACCACTGCCTGGGAGCAGCTCTGCGATCCACATGGTGAGGACATTGATGGCCTCACTCACACCATCACGGACTACATCAGCTTCTGTGTGGACAACACCGTACCCACCAAGACCATACGGTGTTGCTCGAACAACAAACCCTGGATCAACCCTGAGACAAAAACACTTCTGAGAGAGAAGAAGAGGATCTTCAGGTCTGGGAACTGGGAGATGCTCAAGTCCGTACAGAGGGAGCTGAGGAGGAAGATCAGAGAAGGCAAGGACAGCTTCAGGAAGAAGATGGAGGACAAGCTGCAATAGAGCGACATCGGCAGGGTCTGGAGAAACCTTAAAACCATCTCTGGGCTCCAGAATACCTCCCCCCAGGCCACGGGGGGCAGGGAGTGGCCGTTTTTTAATAGGTTTGACCAACTGCCCTCTCCCCCCGACTGCACAACAACCACCACTGCCTCTAAAGACATCGAGTCCTGCTGCCCACACCCCACTCCACCAACACCCCCCCACTCCCAACACACAGCCCCCCAACATGACCCTCACTAAGACCCAGGTGAGGACGGAGCTGAGGAAGATCAAGGCGAGGAAGGCCTCGGGACCGGACGGCATCAGCGCAAAGCTCCTCAAGTCCTGTGCAGATCAGCTGTGTGCAACTGTGGAGCTCATCTTCAACCTGAGCCTGAAGCTGGGGAGGGTACCACAGCTGTAGAAAACATCTTGTGTGGTACCTGTACCAAAGACTTCCAACCCCAAAGACCTGAACAGCTACAGACCAGTGGCCCTGACGTCCCACATGATGAAGACCCTGGAGAGACTGCTCCTTGCTCAACTCCGCCCCCTGGTGGGACCAGCGATGGATCCACTCCAGTTCGCCTACCAGCATGGCATTGGGGTGGAGAATGCAGTGATCTTCCTCCTTCACCGTTCTCTGTCCCACCTGGAGAAGCCCGGGAATGCGGTGAGGATCATGTTCTTTGACTTCTCCAGTGCTTTCAACACCATCCAACCGATGATCCTGAAGGACAAGCTGCTGTGCGCAGGGGTGGACCAGCACCTGTCATCATGGATCCTGGACTACCTCACTAACCGGCCACAGTTTGTGAGAACCCGGGACTGTGTATCCAACACGATCATCGGTAGCACGGGGGCCCCCCAGGGAACAGTTTTGGCTCCCTTCCTGTTCACCCTTTATACTGTGGACTTCTCACACAACACAACACACTGCCATCTACAGAAGTTCTCTGATGACTCTGCGATGGTCGGCCTCATCTCCAACGAAGATGAAGCTGAGTACAGAGGACTTATCCAGGACTTCGTGGACTGGTGCCATCGGAACTGCCTCCAGATCAACGTGAGGAAAACAAAGGAGCTGGTGGTGGACTGCCGCAGGCAAGGACAACCCCTCACAGCACCAGTAAACACACAGCGAACAGACATTGAGATGGTGACATCCTACAAGTACCTGGGTGTTCATTTGAACAATAAACTAGACTGGTTACACAATACCGACACACTCTACAAGAAGGGACAGCGCAGGCTGTTCCTACTGAGGAGACTCAGGTCTTTTGGTGTACAAGGGGCGCTGCTGAAGACGTTCTATGACATGGTGGTGGCATCAGCCACTTTTGGAGTGGTCTGCTGGGGCAGTGGCATTACAGCAGCCGATAGGAAGAGACTGAACAAACTGATCAAGAAAGCTAGCTCTGTCCTGGGGCAGCACCCTGACCCAGTGGAGGAGATAGGAGAGAGAAGGATGGTGGCTAAACTGTCATCTCTGCTGGAGTCCGAGTCCCACCCTATGCAGGACATACTGATCGCACTGAGGAGCTCATTTAGCAGCAGACTACATCATCCTAGGTGCGCAACCAAGAGGTTTCGCAGGTCCTTCCTACCTACGGCTGTCAGACTGTATAACCTAAGCAGGGCTGCTCGCAGAGATAGCAAAAAACGTGACAACCTAATAGTATTGAATGCAAAAGACGCAATAGACTTGCACAATGGTCCCCTCCAGTATATACAACTAGGACAATATCGGTCGCTACGGAGGGTAACAATATGTATGGGTACATATTCATACTATGTAGAATAACTAAGTAGACGGTTATGCTGTTTATTCCATCTTGCTACAATGCTCCGCACTTTGTATATATATTTATATATTTATGTGTATGTATGTATATCCACTGCTCTTATTTATATCTTCCGCATCTTCTTAATTA
The DNA here is from genome assembly GCA_020510985.1 of Pholidichthys leucotaenia. Lineage (NCBI taxonomy): Eukaryota > Metazoa > Chordata > Actinopteri > Cichliformes > Pholidichthyidae > Pholidichthys > Pholidichthys leucotaenia. The sequence goes on from CM035840.1 coordinate 441,332,884, forward strand.
TTTCTCTGAGTGTTGCTATCCCTGTGCTGCTGCAATCCTGGAATTTCCCCATTGTGGGACTAATAAAGGCTTATCTTATCTTACCACCTGATTAACCTATCCACAGTCAACAATACATTTCATGTCACTCTGGCCCATGTCCAAGTAATTTTGCTGTGATTGTACATCAAATCACCAGCACCGGCACACCGGTTGCGGTAATAAGACTTGGAACATGAGGTTGCCGGCTCTCACGACTAGCTCCCCACTGTCCTACAGGGCGTCGCACAAGTCTGCTCCACTTTCACGGGAAACATGACAGGGCATCCCCTAGCTGGCCACGGGAGCGGAGCAGTGCCCTGCAGAGTGAGACACTGTCCTTTGACATCCTGTGGCTCAGCCAGGAGCCGCGGGTCCTGGGCCAGGTCAGTTGCAGCAATCGGGATGCCACCCGGAGCATGGTGCTAGCGATTTGTTGTGGAATCAAGGCAAAATTATTGGGAGATGGGCTGGACTGATTCAAGATACACCATCGACTGTGGATCAGTGAACCAGCGCTGATCATCCGAGCTAGAAGACTAGAAGCTAGTCAGCTATTGGCTAACTGATGCAAGAGGGAGGGCGGAGTTGAATAGGTGAAGGATGTTTCTTAAAGTGATGGGCTTTAAATCAGAACATTTCAAGAAAGCCAGGAAAAGTACAAAACAAATTTTCTTCAATAATTTAAAAAAAATAAAGAAAATGTGAACAAAATATGTCACAAACGCTTCATTAAGACATCAGTGAGCTATTAAAATGTGGAAAAAGTGCAATGACCCCTTCAAAGGGGTCATTCTGGTTAAACAACTTGAGAAGAACAGAAAAAAAATAATTCATGGTGACTTTAATATCAACTGGTCTGATAAAAAAGACAAACAAAAACTGAAAAGCCTCATGACTAAATTTAATTACCAGCAAATCATCAAAGGACCCACCAGGATAACCAAACAATCCAGAACACTTATTGACATGGTATTTACTAATAAACCAGAACGAATAACCAGAACCTATAATCTTGTAACTGGTCTCTCAGATCATAACATGGTTCTTGCTGTCAGGAAACTTACTAAAAAGCGACTACAGTATTTTGGGGGAGTCGATATTGACAAATCAAATTTTATTATCCCCAAATCAAAAAATGAGGAGTTTGAACATTACTTAGAGAATCAAAATTGGGAGCAGCTCATGGCAACATGTGAAGTAGATGATTGTTGTAATTTTATAACTGCAACAATCACAAAGTCTATAGAAAAATTTTCAAAGCAAATTAAAAGTAGACAACAGAAGATTAGCCTACCATGGTTAAAATAATGAAATAAGAAAACTTATGAAGAGGCGAGACTATGCACTGAAAACATCACTAACCTCCAAACTACAAAATGATCACCTTGTGTACAAAAGTTTAAGAAATAAAGTGGTACATGAGCTGCGAAAATCAAAAATATCTTATTACAATAAACTGATAGATCATGCAAAGGGTAACAACAGTTCCCTATGGAGGCATTTAAATAACTTAACTAATAAAAAAAACGATCAGAAGGGGGTAAAGGAACTTAGAATCAATGGCAAGACCGTCAGTGACAAGGCTACTTTGGCAAATGAATTTAATTCACACTTTGTGGGCTCTGTGGAAGACTTAACAAAAATTTTTGTGCTGCCAAATGTGCTCAACAACACAAATTCCATACTCCCAACAGATACTTTTCACATCGATGAGGTAAATGAGAAGTTAATTGCTGGTATTGTTAAAACACTGTCAAACTCAAAAACTAGTGATATCTACAATATGAGCACCTCCTTTCTCAAAATGCACAGCAAAATATTAATCAAACCACTGACTCATCTCATTAATCTCTCCATTAGGTCTAGTACATTTCCATCTGGCTGGAAAAAAGCTGTCGTTATACCAGTTCATAAATCAGGCAGTAAAGACGATATATGCAATTACCGCCCAATCTCTATCTTACCAGTCCTATCTAAGGTTCTTGAAAAAGTTGTAGCTACACAGCTGATAGACTACTTACAAGACAGTCAACTTCTTCATCCACATGAATTTGGTTTTAGACCAGGATACTCAACAGAAACAGCAAATTGTTGCCTTATTGAAAACGTCAAACAGTCCTTGGACAGGGGTAATGTGGTAGGAGCTGTTTTTCTAGATCTCAAAAAGGCTTTCGATACTGTAAACCACAGTTTGCTTTTATCCAAAATGGTATCTTTTAACTTCTCCCCAAATACATTAGAATGGTTTGCATCTTATCTCCAGAATAGAGAACAGTGTGTAAAAGTTCACCAGGATAAATCCTCATTTTTAAACAACCGCATGGGTATCCCACAAGGGTCCATTCTTGGTCCTTTACTTTTCAGCATTTTTATTAATGACTTGCCGTTACACTGCTCAGCTGCAACATGCCAACTTTATGCAGATGATGCAGTTATTTACACAGCTGCCAAGACTCCAGCACAGGCTGCAGATGTACTGTCTACAAGTATGGTTGATGTCCAAGAGTGGCTCCTCAAGAACCATCTATTGCTGAACCTTCAGAAAACAGTCTCAATGTGCTTTTCAATCAAAAAATGTAACCTGCAACATTTTAAAGTTAATATACATGATCATGACATCAGTTTAGCTACAGAATTCAAATACCTTGGCATTGTACTAGATCCTCAACTCAAATTTAATCTTCATATAAAGAAAATTTCAAAAACAGTAAAAAAAAATCTGAACTGCTTTAAATTAATTAGATATTACATACCTTACGAAGCAGCTGCACTGTATATGCATTCTATGGTTTTTTCTCATATATCATACTGTTTGACAGTCTGGGCTCAAGCAGCCCCTTCCACAATAAGACATATAGGTTCATTATATAATCAAACCCTAAAAATCTTGGACAAAAAGCCCATTAGGTGGCATCACTGTAATGTTTTAAAAAAATACAACCTATTGAGTTTTGAGAGCTTCATTGACCTCTGTCTTCTGAAATTAACGTTCAAATGTTTCCATAAATCAGCACCCGAGCCACTTGCTGGTTTCGTCCAAAGACAGGACAGCAGCAGAGCCACCAGGAGTTCTGTTAACAATAACTGTAAAATATTCCACCGCAGAACCACATTTGGACAAACAGCTTTCTCTATAAAGGGCAGTCACATCTGGAACACAATGCCAAATGAAATTAAAATAATAACGGACTTTAAAACATTCACTAAAAATGTTAAAAACTGGCTGAAAAATAAACAAGAATGTACTCATGTATGAATTATTTGTCTGCAAAGTGAGAGTGAATGAAGGGAAGGAATAAATGTGTTTGTTTATAGTGAGTGACGGAGGGAGGAAGGCCTGAAATAGGCAAATGTGAGTTATGTTATATGTGTTAAATGTGAGTCAGGCTGTTATATTTGTGTATTTATAATATTTATGTTAAAGGTGAGTCAGGCTGTTATATTTGTGCATTTATAATATTTATAATATTTATAATTGTGTATTTATAATTTTTCTGCATTGATGTATGTGGTTATTGTGTATATTTTTATCTTGATTCTTTTTTCTAAAGCCCATCCAGGGACAAGAGTTGCAAATTAGCTAATAGCTATACACTCTATGTGCAACACATCAGATTGATTGTCTTTGATTAATTGTCTATGTTTATTGCACTGTCCCTGTCAAATAAACTAATCTACTACTACTACTAAAGGGTTACTGCAAATACGCTGCTATAAAAGTACTAAGTTGTCACATCTAGAGGGCCAGAAGTGACAAGATAAAATGAATAAATACATACACTATTTATGAAGTTGACAGATACAATAAGTCAATGAACACACTGAAGCACAGCAACCATGAAATAATTACCTCTGCCAAGGGAGGAGGTAATGTTTTCGACGGTGTTGGTTTGTTGGTTTGTCCGTTAGCAACATAACTCAAAAAAATAATTAGGGATTTTGATTAAATTTTCAGGAAAGGCATGTAATGGCACAGGGAACAGATGATTAGATTTTGGTGATGCTCTGAGAGTGCATACCGCCACCAAGGACTTTGTATTTGTGCAGCAGGGTTACACAAAAACTACCAGATGAGTTTGGATGAAATTTTCACCAGAGGTGGTTCTTGGGCTACAGACAAACCCATTACATTTTGGTGATCTGAGAATGCATACCACCACCAAGGCTCTCAACTTTTCAGAGTGTTAGCAACAGTACGCCAAAACCAATGAACAGACTTTGATGCTGTTTTCACCAGAAGTGGCTCTAGACCAGGGGTCACCAACGCGGTGCCCGCGGGCACCACATGTGTCGCCCGCAGGCCTGTTCTAAAAATAGCACAACTCGCAAGTGAGCTGCGTCTAAGATGCAATTTTTTCTGCCACTATTTTTTATTTTATATTTTTTAAACTCACACTTGCATTTATATAGATTTTAAAATGACAATGTCTTAAAAATAAAAAAAAAAAAAATGAAAATGGTGAACTCTGACCTAGTTCAAAGGTCAGTATTGTGCGCATGACAAAACCTTCGCGCTTGTGGAGCGTAAGCTTAGCTAGCGGGTAGTTAAGATGGTGGGCGCAGTGCGGTTTCCAAGACCAAAAACATGGCAAAAAAAAGACAGAAAATTTATCATTTTCAAAGTGAGCGGGAGGAAGAGTTCTTTTTTACTACCGTGAAAGGAAGCTGCGTGTATTTCATTTGCGGGGCGATGGCGAAGCGCCACTTCACTACCCACTCCTTTTTTTTTTTTGGACTTATCTTGTACCCGTAGGTAGATTTGTTCTGCAGTCCGGTGACAAGCCACCAGCTGCTGCGTGCGCAAGCGCCCCTTAACTCCCTAACCTGCATGTTTTTGCATGAAAAACGAGAACATGCACCACCAGAACATGCAAACTCCACACAGATCACTGTTGGCCTGGGGCAGGGATCGAACCCACGATCCCCGCGATCCCCCAGCCGAGGGTAAACTGCTGCCGTGGTGCTAACCACTGCGCCACCGTGCATATAAGCACTCTCAGTGCTTGTTTAGTTTCTTCTCATGAAAGGACAGTGCTGGTTGCTCAAGCATGATTCTTGGCAAGAATTGTATGGATATAATTCCAGTGAAGAAGAACACACAAAAGTGTGTTTATTAAATGTAACAGATTTTGAGCAGAATTGCAGCAGATTTGTTCAGTTAAAAATGTGATAAGATTTATTTAATATGAAAGTTGATTTTTCTTAAATGTTGCATAACTTTTTCAAACATGGTTCAACATAGTTCATGAATTAAAAGGGTTTAGATTTTTATGGTTAAAAGGGACTGGTGAAAACTGGACATTTTTTTATGAAATGTAGAAGGGATCATCTGAACAATTGCTGAGATTAATAAAAATAAAGTGTTGAATATTGATCTTGTCTGTTACCCACTCTAAGTTATTGATAATTATTTATTTATGTGTATATATATATATAGACACACAATTTGTTATTTTAGAGGAGTGTGTCAAGCTGGTGCCCTTCACATGACTCGATACCCATGAAGTAGCTCTTGGTTTCAAAAAGGTTGGTGACCCCTGCTCTCGACATACACACAAACCCATTACATTTTGGAGGTGATCCATGAAGCATGGAAGGAGCCTTGGCAGAGGTATGCATTCTGAGTGCTTTCCTAGTTTAATATGTAGTAAAATAAATAATTGTTTAAATGAATTAAACAATTTAAATACCTTTATATGTATTAGCAAATTATTTATTTCCAACTGTAAATAATTAGCACTTGTTTAAAGATCTTTTAATTTCCAATAATAAATTATAAATAATTCATGACACATTTAATTAATTGACAGTGTATTTATTTCAATAGACACACAGTGGGAGGGGGAAAAAATCCTGAATAGAAAAAAAAAAAAAAAAAGATTAATCTAGAATCGTTATCAGCTTGAATCGTGATGCCTAAAGATTCCAACCCTAGTATGGGGCTGTGTTAGTGCCCATGGCATGGGTAACTTGCACATCTGTGAAGACACCATTAATGCTGAACGGTACATACAAGTTTTGGAGCAACATATGCTGCCATCCAAGCAACGTCTTTCAGGGACGTCCCTGCTTATTTCAGCAACACAATGCCAAGCCACATTCTGCACGTGTTACAACAGCATGGCTTCATAGTAAAAGAGTGCGGGTACTAAGGCATAAGGATTGTTAACCTTGACCTTTTGACCCCAAATCCATAGTCAGAGGTCAGGATAATAAGGTTAACCTGTGTAACAGGTTGGGTGGCCCTAGCTTTACTATTTCTATGGAGTTTTTGCGTAGGCTCGTAAAATTCATGTGACTCGCTGGGGTAAACATAAACACGCCGTAGGTGCCGCCATCTTGGATGGCAAGAGCAGCAGTTGCACTGTGACAACCCAGGCGTAACTTGTACTGTTTAGCGATCAGAATGAGTGAGGAGAACACACAGTCACAATCTGACATAATAACATCCTATCATCCTCTTCAACAAATGACACTATGGCCTCTGAAACTGTGTCTGCGATGTCTGTGTCACATTCAGTGGAGTCATTGTCAGCAGTCATAACAGCAGACAAGTGTTTTTAATCTTGCTCCCATGCGCTCCTCTGGTGTGCTGAAATGCCTCAGTTGAACAGAGGTGGCGGGTGTGGGGTAACAGCTGGAGCAATCAGCAGAACAATGACTGCCAGTAATCTGCTCAGCGGGGATGATTTGGGGGCAAACGATGAGATGATATCTTTCAAAGACGAAGGGGAGCAGGAGGAAAAGATATCGGAAAACGTGTCAGCGGAAAGGGATGTGGATGATGTGAAGTCTTGGCTGGTGAACGAGTCGGAAAACAACAGCAGCTCCTCACTCAGAGGTGAGTGAAGCGCGCTGCGTGTTTTTTTTTTGTTTTTTTTAAAGGCTCTCCACGGCGCGCCGCGTTAAAACGTACCTTATTTTATGCACATGTACAATAGTTTTCTCCCCTTTCATGTGTGCATCGTAGCAAGCAGAGAGGCGCCCCCAAACCACAAAATTTTTTTTTTTTTTTGTTACTTATTTGTACCCGTAGGTAGATTTGGTTTGCAGTCTGGTGATAAGCCACTCGCCGCTGCGTGCGAGAGCGCCCTAAACCTACATGTTTTTGGTATGCGGGAGGAAACCGGAGAAATCCCGGAGTAAACCCACGCAACACGGGGAGAACATGCAAACTCCACACAGCTCACTGTTGGTCGGGGGCTGGGATCGAGCCCACGGTGTCATGATCCCCGCGATCCCCCGGCCGAGGGTAAAACTGTGCTGCCACAGTGCTAAACCACTGCTCCACCTTGCAGCCCGTTATAACAAAGCGAGAGATTACGTCAGTGAAGGTAATTATTCAAAAATCCAACTTTTTTTTTTTTTTTTTTTTTTTTTTTTTTTTGCATTTCACACCGGCCATTTAATTCCCCGCTTATCCCCTTATCAGGGGGAACAACAGGAGTACACCATTTTGCGGAGTTTGTAGATACACGTGAGCTATGTGGTTTGTTTCACCCTGCTGCTGCTGTTTCTTGCCATCCAATATGGCAGCACACTCTAACAGGCCAGTGCGGCACGCCCCCTGACGTCATATGCAAAAACTCCATAGTAGGGATGTGCGTAGCAGAGGGCATTAGAGCATCACAGCCATAGTTATTATGACAGCCCCTCCAGGATTTTGCGATCACGCCAATTCACACGAAATCAGCTAATCAGCGCAACCACTGCGCGACCTTGCAACTATGTCCAATCACCTCAACTTTCCCGCAATTTTGGCCAGTCCTCGTCAACTTCCGCCAATTTCACCAATCAAATTTGTCTGTGAGTGGCAGCAAAATGCTCAGTCTAACCAAATAAATGCACCGCATTCACTTCCGTGTCTACAGCAAGTATAAATGGAACACTTCAGCAAAAACAGTGTGTCCATCCATCCATCCATCCATCTTCTTCCGCTTAATCCATTTCGGGTCGCGGGGGGGCTGGAGCCTATCCCAGCATCTTTAGGCGAGAGGCAGGGTACACCCTGGACAGATCGCCAGTCCATCGCAGGGCCAACACAGAGAGACAGACAACCTTTCACTCTCACAATCATACCTAAGGACAATTTAGAATCCCCAGTTTGATGCCAGTTAACCTAAGTTGCATGCTTTTGGCATGTGGGAGGAAACCGGAGAAATCCCGGAGTAAACCCACGCAAACAGTGTGTGATTTAAAAAAACAAAAAAAACCAAAACACCCACCCACAAGGTTTCCAGCACGTCCCTTCCTCCGTCTCCCCCAGCCTGTCGGTGGATGTCTCACCACGTCTCCGTCCTGACCACGTGTACGAAGTGCTGGGTTTATGTTGAAAATGTCCACCTGCTCTAAAAGCACCCCATCGCGGGAGCACATGTGAGGAGAGATTCCATAAAACCACAAACAAATGAGCAAATCTAAAACTACAGCCAGTGTTTGATCATTTCATACCTCTTTAGAGGTAAAATCCATCCATCCATCCATCTTCTTCCGGTGAATCCTTTTCAGGTCGCGGGGGGGCTGGAGCCTATCCCAGCATCTTTGGCCAAGAGGCAGGGTACACCCTGGACAGATTGCCAGTCAATCGCAGGGCCAACACAGAAAGACAGACAACCATTCACTCCCACATTCATACCTAAGGACAATTTAGAATCCCCAGTTTGATACCAATTAACCCAACTTGCATGTTTTCGGCATGTGGGAGGAAACCGGAGAAATCCCAGAGTAAACCCATGCAGACATGGGGAGAACATGCAAATTCCACACAGATCACTGATGGTCGGGGGCTGGGATTGAACCCAGGATCCCCCGCGTCAAGGGGAAGTTACTGTGCTGCCGCAGTGCTGACCACTCCACCACCGCGCTGCCAATCATTACTACATATTATCAATGAGCTTTAAACCTGTGAATCTCTGGTCTGGACACGGACAAACACCTCTCCCCCTCCCCCCGTAAATGAAAGATGTGTGTCAAGACGCGTTGCAGACAGACAGGTAGGGGTCAGGCACAGAAAGAGAGAGAATTTTGTAATTTTTTTTAGAAAAGCATAGACTCCAATAGACAATACAGAGGAACAGAATAAATTACTTCTTTTTTCTCTCCACTCGGTACCGAGTGGTTGGGGACCTAGGGAGTTTTCAAACGAAGGTACTGCCAATAATTTCCAAATCTATACTCTTTAACATGCATTCAATGCAATTTAACTGTGTAATAGATATTGGGTTAAAGTCTGTATTTGCTGTTGCACAAAAGAGTTTTTCTGTATAGCAAAAGTTTCTGCTTAATTTACAAATCACTGTAATAGGAAATTTGACAATCCTGTGCTTTTCTTGTATTGTTATATAGAATATCACTGCTGTAAACTGGAAAAAAAAAAAAAAACATCTGCTTTAAAATTTGTAATTCTACCCACAACTTCCGTGCAAAAAAAAAACCAACTCTCAAAACATTGCAACTTTTATCGCAACTTTTAAAAAAAACATCCCGCAAAATCCTGGAGGGACTGGTATAATCATGATACCCTAACAACGTCGTGTAGCATTGCTTTTATACAACAGTTCCGGCAAACACAATTTATTAAATGACAGCAATACCAGAAAAAATATTAAGATCTGTTTGTTTAACCAGTTATTTTGTGCAGCTGAGAAAAAAACTGACCCTTCTAAATGTCAACAGTAGCTGTTGCTAAACGTCTCAATCAGCATGAAGACGTCTATTGTTATTTTACACACATGTAAGCAAATTAACCTCTTGCACTCCGTTGTACCGCGGGTGGGCAAGTCTCTGCGTCCCAGGGTGCACGAGGGCGCTCTCGTGCGCCCTTGTGCGCTCTACGCTAACGCATGATGGAGATGGTGATGTAGGACGCATGATGGAGATGGTGATGGCGTCCAAGCGCGCAATGAAAATAAAAGCTGCAGACACAGCCGCGAACAGATTAGTTCATCTGATTGACGTCTCATTCGACTAATAAGAGCCTTGAATTGGGTTTCTGAAACCTTGAAGAACCAAGGACTGAAAACCAAGCAAGAAGAACCCGCCTACCAATGCTGTGAATGCAGTGAGCCAATTGAAGCAGAGAAGTTCGCGAGCTGTTTTTTTTAAGGCTGGGTGAAGACTGACTGCTGCAGCAGATCAAAAAAGGACCCGCAGGAAGAACCGTCACAGACCCAGCAGCACGGAGACCACCCACAAATGCAACCTGTGTGACAGCAACTGCCATTCGCGCATCGGCATGTTCGGCCACAGGCGGTGCTTATTTGTTTTTGTTCCAGCAGAGTAGACGTTATGATTTCTTCCATGGTCATAGACCGACGGAGGCCGACGACGAAGGCTGAGTGACACACACGCCTTCGCCAGTCTTTTTTTAATTACTACTGTTATTTGTTTTGAAAAATCGTTTTCCAAAAACCGCAATCATGGAAGCACAAAACCGCAATAATGGAATTATGTTTTGATCGGGTCGCGAGACCAGAACCAGAGCGGACCAGCGTCGCGTTCGTCTGACAATGAGGAAGAGAAGTTCGCCAGGACTCTGCTGCTGTGAAGAGGTAAGGTGTTATAAGCTAAATTATTCTTTATCCCTGAAAATTGTAATCCAAAATGACTTTTGACCGATCGGTAAATTACAACTGTGCGGCGCACGAAGTCTGAAGTTCGTGCACCGCGGTACACGGTTCGTTCGTCGCGTCCAGACCGTGAACGCCGCCCCCCCCCCGCTATTCTTCTGTAGCGAGGAGGGGGGGAAGCCGCGGTGACTGCGCTGCTGTCGCCACATGAGGCTAATCCGTCATGTAGCGATGGGCGATGTTCGTCCTCTGTAGCGGGGGGGGGGGGGGGCTACAGAGGGGACAACCCCCCCCCCCCCCACACACACACACACACAGCCCTGAGTGTGACCTTTCATTAGAGCCCAAAATGAAGCTTCTACATTGAAGCATTCAAAAGTTAGACGTTTTTTCAAACTGTGCCATTTGGCACAATTTGGCACAGTTCAAAAACGCCTGGGAACAGCCTGAGGAAAAAGCTGTGTAAAATATTCATTTTTTGTGGTATTGTTACAAAATTTGGACCTCAGCTGGATAACACTTGGTTCTACATTTCTGTTGCATTTTCCAGCCCGGATCTGAAGCTGTGTGTTATTTGCAAGCATTTGTATAAAAAAAAAACCACCCAGGCCAAATTTGTTTTCTTCAAGTTCACTATGTTTAGATGACTGTAACTCAGTGGAAGGAGCACTTAGAGAGATTATGACTGTTTTGCCAAAAAATTCAAAATGTTTTTTAAATGAGACCAACCCCATGAAGATGCTGCAAAGGGTTGAAGAACAGCTTTGAATTTAATTTGGGCACGTTATTTTTTGGCGTTTTTAGGGAAATTGACCGGAGCGCAAGGGGTTAAGCCAAAGGAAACACTGGTATGATTTATTTTCCCGTTTACGTTCATTATAGCTTTGTTAGTTACATATTTGAGGTACTTGTCTTTATTTGCCATCATATTATAATTGTATCCTTTTGTGTTTTTTTCCTCTCCCTCTCCGGGGCTGCAGCTGTCAGTGGCACTTCCACAGGGTTTCCTCTGGTAACATTTCTCAGTGAAGGGCCGCATCGCTAGAAATTTTACCACCTCGCCAAGGAGATATAAATTTATTAAGAAAAATATATGAAGCAATGACCTTCCGCAAGCACGCACACAAATAACGAGCATGGCCATCATCTGCGCGGAATTTATAAGTGCCCCGTCCACGCAAGTTTTCCAGTCAGTCAGCAGGCAGTGTCTCGCTAAGCGTGACTGTCCGACAGAGACATGAGTTTGTTAAAGTACTTTAAACGTGGAAAGAAAAAAAAAAAAAAAAAATCAAAAGAGGTATGTAAGCACTGACGTTTATCATGGTTTTAACCCACTGGAAACGGGAGCAATAATGGAAGAATCGCTTAGCTAAGAGATGTGGTTAGAATTCATATGCAGCCGGCTTCATACGAAGGGAAAGGCAAGGGGGACTGATGAACGGCTGAGGATATATTTCACCAGCCACTACAATATTAAGTTATGCAAGGAAGGCAACAGGAAATTCTGATTTCAGCTGAAATCTAATTTGGTCGATTGACTCATGGGGGGGGTGGGGGGCGCAGCCCCCCTGAAGCTAAGAGGTTTTCAGTAAAACAGAAGTAATTTAGACTGAAAAAAATTATTTAAAAAAATGAAATACTAGACTTAGATAAATCATTAAATTTAATGAAAAGTTAACTTACTTTTTCTTCAATGTTGTCTCACTGTCTTTAGTCAAACATATTTAACAGTTCTATAAGAGTTTATTACACTATTTACACTGGTCATCAAGTCACTTCTTTTTTTTCCCACAATATTTTTATTGAACCTTTTTTTACAAACATAACACAAACAATCAGACACTAACACTAAAGTAATTAAAAAAAAATACTAAAAAAAAACACCAACAACCACTAACAAGAAAAGGTCTTCAACAATGCTCCTCTGTTTAGTCTAGGCAATCCATTACATAAGTATACATATTATACATTCACCAGTTTGGAATTTACAAGGTCCACACACATCATTCACCTTCTTCTTCAAAAGTTATGTTTAAATTCTTTACATAATCAATGAAAGGTCTCCATATATTCTCAAACACAATTTCCTTTGATTTCAGTATATATGTTATTCTTTTAGTGGAAGGTTTGTTAACATCTGTTTTAACCACTGAGTCACAACTGGTCTATGAGTCTTTTTCCACAATAGTGCAATACATTTTTTGGCGTTAAGCAAACTGAGGTCTATGAATGCTCTTTCACTTTTATGAAAAATTATACTTTTCTGGATACAGACCCTACAAAAACAATTTAGGATTCAATATGATTTGTTTTGAAATTATTTTTTCAATTGTTACCCTCACCTCTTCCCAAAACATTCTAATTTTCCTACATTCCCATACACAATGAAATAAGGTTCCTTTACTTTCCATACATTTTGTGCACGTATCTGGTATGTTTTTGTTATATCTATTTAATTCCACCGGTGTAACATACATCCGCATTAACCATTTAAAATGTATCAATTTAAGACGTACATTTATTGATTTGGTTTGAGCTTCTGTACAAGACAATTCCCATTGTTCCTCTGAAATTTCAATTTGCAGGTCTTCTTTCCAATAATCCAATCTTTTCTGTGAGCTTTCACTTGAAGATAGTGTCAATTAATATTTTATTATTAATAAAATAATATTAATTTTAATATTTTTTTTATTAGTTTTATATAATTATAAAACTCTGAAATAATACCCTTCCTCTTACTATCTTTCGTCAAAATTTTTTCCAAGGATGAATAAATAGGTCAAGTGAGAGCATTGTTTTGATTTGATCGAATAAAGTTCCTAAGCTGAAGATATTTAAAAAAATGTGTTCTATTAAGATTAAATTTGATCCTCAGCTCTTCAAAGGACATTATGTTATCTGAACATGACAGATATAAATCTTGAATCTTTTGAATCCCTTTTAAATTCCATACTTTAAATACAGCATCCGCTCTCCCTGGTTTAAAATATTGATTACCCCATATTGGGCTAAATTGTGACAGTAAATGTGGTTCTTTTAAATATTTTTTAGTTTCACACCATATTTTGATCATATGCTTTACAAATGGATTTTTAACTTGTTTCTGTAATTTTTTTTACTGAGTCTGAGTATATGAATATGGGAAGAGGTAAAGGTAAATTGTATGATTCCATTTCAGTCCAGTGAGGGAGATCATTTGATGAAAAATAATAACGGCTGAAATTGCCATTTGTGCAATTTCAGCACAAATGGCTTCAGGATGAGGAATTTTTTAAGCACATAGAAAAACAGATGAGTTCTTTGATATCAATACTACACAAACATCAGCATGTATAAAGTGGGAGGCTTTCAAAGCTTTTATTAGGGGACATATTATTAGTTATACAAGTTCAAAATCTAAGAAGACTTGAGAGGAGAGAGTCCAATTGGAACATAAACTAAAAATTCTTCAAGAAAAAGTGTATGCAGGAAGTGACCCAAAGTTAGAGAACGAATTACTCATTCTGAGAGCTGAATATGACAAAAAAATCAGCGAATAGAGCTGCCTCGAGTCTTTTAAGATTGAAGCAATCTTTTTATGAACAAGGTGAAAAATCAGGAAAATTATTGGCATGGCAGATTAAACAATTAGAATTTAAAACACCAATTACCAGTATTATAAGTAACGGACAGGTAGTTGTAGATCCTTTAGAAATTAATAGAGCCTTTAGAGATTACTATGAAGATTAACGCTTTGGTCTACGATCAATAGGGAGTTTGGGATTACCTCGCAATATAAACATGCTCATACAAAGAAGCAAAAACATGAGTGGTTGAACATTCATCCTACAAACTACACACGAACAAATTCCCCCTTCCCACATTTGTGGTGATCCCCCCAAAATCAAAAAAAAAATTGTCTCCCAATATAGCCATCGACCGCTCCACACCCACGAGGATCAGCCAAAGCCACTCCTTCATCCTCCCAATCACCCTAACTCTACTGCTTTAAATGACGTAACATTAACTCTCTTCTGTAGTTTTCCAACTTAACTCCAAAATTTTATAGCAACTTTGTACATCATAGGCTTTTTTTTTGCCTGTGCAAATGCTTAAATATTCTACCTTATATTTTATTCATGCTTAGCTCCCACCAGTCTCTTCTTGGATCTTCTTGATGAACTCCTGTGCCTCCTCAGGGGTCTTGAAGATGTGTGTTCTGCCCTTATACGTGACCAACAGTCTTGCAGGGTGAATTACTCCATGACGAATCCCAAGGTTGCGCAGCTCTTTACAGACGGGGTTAAACTGCTTCCTCAACCGTTGAATTCCTGTGGCCAAATCTGGGTAGAACCGCACCTGTTGATCCTTGTATTTAATTTCTCCTTTGGCTCACGCCACGTCGGAGATCGTCATCCTGTCTCTGTAGCTGAGGAACTTCATAATTAGCGTCCTCGGTGCTGCCTTATTATCTCTCTGTGGTCCAATTCGGTGGGCGCTTTCTAAAACAACTGATGATTGCAGCTCTGCGTTGTTCAGCGTTTCTGGAATCTACTTTTCGAAAAAGGAACACGGGTCCCGACCCTCGGTTCCCTCCGGTAGACCCACCAGCCTCAGGTTGTTCCGTCTCGACCGGGACTCCAAGTCTAGGACATTATCTTCCAGACATTTATTTTTTTTTTTCCAAAGTGCGCACCTTTATAATTGAAGGCCGGCGACGTCATCTTCGGCACTGGAAACTCAAAGCTCCACCTGCGCCACTCGTTCCACACAATCACCCAATTCCTTTCTCATTCCTTCCGACGCTGCCATAATCCCATCAAATTTAGCGGAAAAGTCTGCTCTCATTGAACTAATGGCAGCGAGCACCGCACCTGTGCCGTCGCCCGCAGTCACCGCACCGCTGCTAGCATTCTCCGCCATATCTGAAGCTTAATCTGCTGCGTCACGGACGTGAAAGTCCATTAATTTGGACTGTTTCGGCGGTTCAATTTTTCCTCCACCTGATTTCCCAGCCTTAGGCTTCACCAGCATATCCTCGCCCAAACGCTGGGATAGGTTCTGTTCCAAATGAGAGAGTTATTTGCCGATTTTTTTTTTTCTAGGAGCAGAGCAGAGTGATACGTGTCCTTCTACGTAGCCGCCATAACTGGAAGTCTCATCAAGTCACTTCTAATGTGAAACTTTCTTTCTTTTGGCAGCAAGCTGTGTCAGTCTCTGAACTTTGAACTTCATCTCCTTTTCTGGTTTCTTCAGAAACTGTCCGAGTGTTTCTGTTACCTCGTCGAACTTTGAGCCAATTTTCACCTTTACCGTCACTTTTCTCTCAAGCCAATTTCCTCGGAACTTATTTTTGACACTTTTGTCTATTTCTAGCACTGATGACTCCTGATCCTTCGATAAAAATCTCATAATTCCGCTAGAAAACAATACCGAAAGCTCAGAATTCCAACACGAACCAGGGATGTGATTTGGG
Organism: Pholidichthys leucotaenia; assembly: GCA_020510985.1. Taxonomy (NCBI): domain Eukaryota; kingdom Metazoa; phylum Chordata; class Actinopteri; order Cichliformes; family Pholidichthyidae; genus Pholidichthys; species Pholidichthys leucotaenia. The sequence goes on from CM035840.1 coordinate 441,348,928, forward strand.
GTTGGGGAAATTATCTGAAAATTCAGCAGGGGGTCTGGGGGACATAGTCCCCCAGCGGGGCCCGGGGCAGAGCCCCGGTGGGGTGGGGGGTCAAAGCCCCCCGAAGCTCCTGCGTTTTTATGATTTTTAAGTACCAGAACTGTGCTTAAATGACATAAAGCAAACAGCTGAATGCCACTTATTACTGTATAATATTGACTTATGTTCCAAGAAGATAGCATTCCTAAAATATTCCAACAAGCATTATCCATCACATGCTTTAACCAGCTGCACTCCGTTGTACCGCGGGCGGGCAAGTCTCTGCGTCCTAGAGCGCATGAGGGTGCACGAGAGCGCCCTCGTGCGCTCTAGGACGCATGATGGAGATGGTGATGTAGGACGCATGATGGAGATGGTGATGGCGTCCAAGTGCGCACTGAAAATAAAAGCTGCTGACACAGCCGCGAACAGATTAGTTCATCTGATTGATGTCTCATTCGACTAATAGCCTTGAATTGGGTTTCTGAAACCTTGAAGAACCAATGACTGAAAACCTAGCAAGAAGGACCCGCCTACCAAGGCTGTGAATACAGTGAGCCAATTGAAGCAGAGAAGTTCGTGAGCTGTGTTTTTTAAGGCTGGGTGAAGAGAGACTGCTGCAGCAGATCAAAAAAGGACCCGCAGGAAGAACCCCAAAGACCCAGCAGCACGGAGACCACCCACAAATGCAACCTGTGTGACAGGGAGTGCCATTCGCGCATCGGCATGTTCGGCCACAGGCGGTGCTTATTTTGTTTTTGTTCCAGCAGAGTAGATGTTATGATTTCTTACATGGTCATCATAGACCGAAGGAGGCTGACGATGAAGGCTGAGTGACACACACGCGTTCGTCAGTCTTTTTTTAATTACTACTGTTATTTGTTTTGAAAAATCGTTCGCCAAAAACTGCAATCATGGAAGCACAAAACCGCAATAATGGAATTATGTTTTGATCGGGTCGTGAGACCAGAACCACGAGCGTACCAGCGTCGCGTTCGTCTGACAGTGAGGAAGAGAAGTTCGCTAGGACACTGCTGTGAAGAGGTAAGGTGTTATAAGCTATATTATTCTTTATCCCTGAAAACTGTAATCAAAAATGACTTTTGACCGATCGGTAAATTACAACTGGGCTGCACGGTGGCGCAGTGGTTAGCACTGCGGCAGCACAGTTTACCCTTGGCCGGGGGATTGTGGGGATCGTGGGATCGTGGGTTCGATCCCAGCCCCCGACCAACAGTGATCTGTGTGGAGTTTGCATGTTCTCCCCGTGTTGCGTGGGTTTACTCCGGGATTTCTCCAGTTTCCTCCCACATGCCAAAAACATGCATGTTAGGTTAATTGGCTGTTCTAAATTGTCCCTAGATATCTGTTTCCTATAGGCCCTTAGAATAGAGGGTTAGTATTTATGAAAGCGCTTTGAGTGGTCTTTGTGACTAGAAAAGCGCTATATAAGTGCAGGTTAGTTAGTTAGTTAGTAACTGTGCGGCGCATGAAGTCTGAAGTTCGTGCGCCGCGGTACAAGGGGTTGTTCGCAGCGTCCAGATAGTGAACGCCGCCCCCACCCCCGCTATTCTTCTGTAGCGAGGGGGGGGGGGGGGAGCCGCGGTGACTGCGCTGCCGTCCCACATCGCCACATGAGGCTAATCCGTCATGTAGCGATGGCCGATGTCCATCCTCTGTAGTGGGGGGAAGGGGACAACCCCCCCACACACACACACACAGACACAGCCCTGAGTGTGACCTTTCATTAGAGCCCAAAATGAAGCTTCTACATTGAAGCATTCAAAAGTTACAGACGTTTTTCCAAACTGTGCCATTTGGCACAGTTCAAAAACGCCTGGGAACAGCCTGAGGAAAAAGCTGTGTAATATATTCATTTTTTGTGGTATTGTTAAAATTTGGACCTCAGCTGGATAACACTTGGTTCTACATTTCTGTTGCATTTTCCAGCCCGGATCTGAAGCTGTGTGTTATTTGCAAGCATTTGTATCCAAAAAAACACCCAGGCCAAATTTATTTTCTTCAAGTTCACTATGTTTAGATGACTGTAACTCAGTGGCCGGAGCACTTAGAGAGATTATGATTGTTTTGCCAAAACATTCAAAGTGTTTTCTTTTAAATGAGACCAACCCCATGAAGATGCTGCAAAGGGTTGAAGAACAGCTTTCAATTTACTTTGGGCACGTTATTTTTTGGCGTTTTTAGGGAAATTGACCGGAGTGCAAGGGGTTAGCACTTGATCAAATCAAAATCAGTTAATTTTATCTATTCCATAATAGAAATAAAATTCCAACATACCATTACTTTTTATAATTTCAGCATTCATTTCAGATCACCAGTTTCAATCTCCATTGAGACTTCATTTTGCACAATCACTGATGTAGCCAAGTCTAAGAAATATTCAAAAGTTATGAGTCATTGTCCACTGTGCACTGTCAATTTCAAACTGTTTGGAATCATAAAAGTAATGTAACTAAATTGTTTTGGTATTTTTTCCTCCTCAACATCAATGTCAGGGTGCTGCAGGAGTTTTTGGGGGATGGTTAACTTTTATAACCGTTTCCTCCCCCGCGCAGCCCAGCTCAAACAGCTGTTGTACGCCGCACTCAAGAAACGGAAACCGGCGGACAGAGTCGACTGGACTCCTGAGCGGGAGCAGGCATTCTGCGGTTAAAACAGCTCTGTCAGCTCACTACTGGCGGCTCGGACATGGGCATAGCGGCCGTCGTGGAGCAATGTGCTGCCGGTTCTTGGCAGCTGCTCACCTTTTTAGCAGGTCTTTGCACAACAGTGAGCGTAAATACAGCGCGTTCGACAGAGTTAATGGCTCTCCACCTGGCCATACGCCACTTTCAGTTCTGGCTGAAAGGGCGCACCTTCACTGCGTTCGTGGACCACAAGCCGCTAACGTACTTAACGTACTTTATCTTCCTGGAAGATAAAATAAAGTGGAATTTGGCGAATTAGAGGAAAATCACATCCCTGAGAACTCCACCATGAATTTTTGACAAAGCATACAACAAGCCATTTGATTGGTCCAATCGTTTGCAACTATCCAATTGCAGGGCTGTTTACAATGCAGCAGTAGCTTGAACACAAAACATCCGGGTTATCACGGGAGACTTGATCCAGGGAAGCGCCGAGCGCTTATGTAATCGTGTTGATTTTCGCGAAAATCGGTAACAATAAGGTACCTTACCCCCCCCAATTTTCTCAACGGATTTAGTCGATTCACAGAAATGATCAATTTGGAAATAAATCGGTGGAAATCCACGGATCGGCGGAAAATTGCCATCCCTGGTTATGTTCTGTAGGAATTGCAGGAATGAAGAGACTGGCAATTTCTTTCTTTTCTCGCACGAGCAGGTGTGCCGTTTTTATTCTCCAGCGGCAGTGACAAAAAGCAGCAGCTAAAAACATTAGCTCTATTTTCACTCTAAACTGAGGTCCTTCAGTGGCTGCCTAGAGAGGTGCCTGATGAGAAAGCCTGAGAGCACAACTATAACTGCCTAAACAGATCATTCTGTACATGAACACATATTGTATTGAAATATGTCTTTAGAGTCTGCTACAGCTCCATATTATGTACCTGACAGGTTAAGATGACGGAAATTCTCGAAGTCAATGACTTTAATCTGTCAGCAGCCTTCAGTCAGATAAACTAAACGCGCAAACATCTGATTTAAAAATAAGAGGTTTTTCCTGCTGTCTGGATGGTGAGGAGATTTCTAAAAAAAACAAACTATAAATATAAAGAAATATTATAACATAAATAATGGCATCCTTGGTCATTTAAGTTAATTTATTTAATTAAATACAATTTTATCAATATTTTTTCTTTGTAATTATTGTTCTGTTCTGACTGCAAAATTATGGTCAAAAATGTAAATTGTTATAAGGAAAAAGTAAAAAAAAAAAAAAAATACAGCCTTTTTCAAATTTATCTAAAAAAAACTAATTTTATTTTAAAAACAGACAAAAATTAGTCATAAAATAAACCACAAATTGATAATAAAGTTTCAAATGTAAAAAGTCAATTTTACAAGAGGTAATTACAAATTTGAGGAACATGGTTTCAACTTTAGCTTTACAGAGAAAAGTAGAAAACTGTAAGAAAATTGTTATAAATTTTGGAGAAAAATCTCAGCCCTTCAAGACTGAAGTCATTACTCAGGTTTTTAAGTGGGTGCTCTTTGTACCCTTAACTCAACTAGAAATTTTTGGTTGTCTACTTTTAATTATTAATTTCAAAGCACTGCTTTTACATGAGTAGAATTTCTGGTTACTATACCCACCTGATCATATAATTTAAGTATGCATGAGTACATTACTGTTGTGAATGTTTCTTTCCCTTCCCTACTCTCTCAATGGAAAAAAGAAACACTAGAAAAAAAATACAAAAAATACCCATATCATATTTTTGTCATTTATGTAAAACATGACAAAAAATTCCTACAGGACAAAACATGACACTTGATATTTTCTAACCTGTTTGTATACAACCATAGACAGAGAGAGAGAACCTGAATTAGACAGAGCTCAGAGAGGGCAAGATGAGACAGAAGACAGGAGCCAAGGAGAGCAAAGTGTTCAGGCAGAGGGTCCAGGAGAGGTGAGAGCAGAGGAAGGAGAGAAGGATGACACCAGTAAAAAGTCTAAACACAGGACGTCTGGGTGGGACCCCAACTGGCCCAATATTCAAGCCTCAGTTGTACAATACTTCAAATGATAAGTTCCATATGCAACGTTACAGTGTAAAATTTTAAAAATAAGTAAACTGAATAAAATTAACATATTCCAATACGTTTACTGCCCCCCCAGAGAAAAATATGTTGCCACCATGCCAAGGTCTTTAAGCCAGAGGAAACACTGTTCCGGGTTTTTTGCTCTGTTGTGGACAGTGCTCCTGTTAGCTGTCAGTCCTGTCTTCTCCCTTTCATTACTCCCAGCTGATCTCCATTGTAATCTTTGTTACCCCTTGCCCACTCATGTGATCCACACCTGCATCCAGTTGTGTTCATTGACACCATGTCCTATTTAAGTTCCTTGTTTGTCATTCATTGTTGGACCTTCTGCTTTCTGTCACTGTGCATCAGAACCCATTCTCTGTTCTGTTGCAATTTCCTGATTAATCCCGCCTTCTCCGTCACCTTCTCTGCCTGTAAGTTATTTTGTGCACTATTGGAATTTTTGTGTTTTCTGCACTGTTTGGATTTTTTGTCCCCTCCAATAAATATCACAACTACAGTTCAGCGTGTGGGGCTTCGTTCCTGCCTCAAGGGGCAATTCATGACACTGGCGGAGGTATGCATTCTTGGATCATGACTAAAATATAATGGGTTAGTCTCTAGGCCAAGTACCACCTCTGGTGAAAATTTCATCAACATGTTCTTCTTCTTCTTTTCGATTTGATTGGCAGTTGGCAACCAGCTTACAGGTGCATTACCGCCACGTACTTCACTCTATATCATAACTCCTTGTCGAAAGATCATATCATCACGCTATATAAATCTGTTCAGTAGTTTTTGCGTCATCACGTTAACAGACAGACCACCCCAATTACATTAGCTCCTTGGCGGAGGTAATTATAATTACAAAAGGTACAACTAAAAGGATTGATTCAAATATTGTTCTCAGAACTAGAGATGTACAGAAATTGTTAAATCACTGACTTAACAAGAGACCTCTTTCTACTGAGCCAAATTCTGTCTAAAGCTGAAGGCTCCTCTAGACTTTTGTATCAATGCCACTCTTTTATACACGTCTTCCAAAGTAATCGAGACATCCAACTCCATTATCATTTAAATTTATCAGGAAAAATAAAACTCACTACCTTTGTCAACATCAATTTGTTAGAGATTATGACAAAAACGCCAAGGAATCTGAATCAGTTATTGCATCTCTGAGATTGAAGTGGTTGAAACGGTCGGTCCCAGCCCCATTCCATGTGGTATCATATCCCAAATAAATTATTCAACAAAGTTAAAGGCATCAACACATGCGCAGATTGTGCATGTGTCGGGGTCTGTTTGTAAACTGTCACGTCCTGTCACGACGCTGTCAAAGCGTTATCTTGTCCATCCATCCATCCATCCATCCATCTTCTACCGCTTTTCCGGAGGTCCGGGTCGCGGAGGCAGCAGTTCAAGCAGAGAAGCCCAGACTTCCTTCTCCCCAGCCACCTGCTCCAGCTCTTCAGAGGGGATACCAAGGCGTTCCCAGACCAGCTGGGAGACATAGTCTCTCCACCGAGTCCTGGGTCTGCCCCGGGGTCTCCTCCCAGTGGGACGTACCTGAAACACCTCAAGTGGGAGGCGTCCAGGAGGCATCCTAATCAGATGCCCATACCGTTTTTGTTTATTAGCGCCATTTTAAATTTTTATCTCTCCATCTCTTTCACAGATATTAACTTTTTACTTAGTGTTAGCTTAGTAAATACAAAAGCCCGGACAGGCACACAGGTGAATCAGACCCCGGTCAGGGCTGTTCACCGGGTTAGGCTAACCTGTTTTAGCTAGCTAGCTAGCCACTTCTGGCCTGGAAAGCCATGACTCAATCCCTGACTTGTGTCAGCTGTGTTTCACTCATTAAGAAAGTTTCTGAGTTGGAACTGAGACTCTCAAACCTCTAAGACTCGGGAGGCTGAAAACCACCTAGACACTATTATTTTTGGACAGACATCGGCCCCAGCGACGGACTCGCAGCTAGCAGAGATTGCTACTTACCTGAGTGAAATTAGCACATTGCCATCCACTTCCACCCCTGCTCTGGTCACCTCAGCTGTCCAGGACCCCAGCAATAAACACTGGCTTCAGCTCGGAGCTAAACCCAAAGCCCCAGGTGGTTCTTCACAGCCTCAATGTGTGCCCTGGACCATGGTTGGGCCAACTAGCAAACGTCAGGGATTGATCAGACACGCCTGCGCCTCCTCCCTTCCCCTTTTGCTGGAAAATAGATTCGATATCCTTTCCCTGGAAGATTTCCCCTACCTGGACATCGATCATCCTCCCATGGCCGCCCCTCCTCCTTCAGCAGCAGCCCTAACCCGCAAGCCCCAGATCAAAACTACCTTAGGTGTGCCAAACTATACAATTCAATTCAACTTTATTTATATAGTGCCATTTCACAACAACAGTCATCTCATAGCACTATCAACTGTAGGGGGAACCCCCACAGTTGCAGAAAGACCCCAGCAATCAGGCGATCCCCTGTGAGCAAGCACTTGGCGACGGTGGAGAGGAAAAACTCCCTTTTAACAGGAAGAAACCTCCAGCAGAACCAGGCTCAGGGAGGGGCAGTCATCTGCTGCCACTGGCTGGGGGGTGAGGGGATAGAGAAGATGAAAAGAACAGACATGTAGAGAGCAAACAGCACGATGAGGACTCAATCTATGGGAGAGAACAAACAAATGTTAATGACCACCAAAAAAAATATTTCATTGAGAGTGAGGAAAGGAGTGAGGCCCAGTGCATTACTGGAGGTCCCCCGGCAGACTAAACCTATTAGCAGCATAACTAAGGGAGGGTTCAGAAACACATGATCCCTCCCTAATTGTAGGCTATATCAAAAAGGTAGGTTTTAGCCCTATTCTTAAAAACAGAGATCGAGTCTGACTCCCGAATCCAGATTGGCAGCTGGTTCCACAGGAGAGGAGCTTGATAATTGAAGGCTCTTCCTCCCATTGTACTTTTGGAGATTCTAGGTATTACAAGTAATACTGCATTTTGGGAGTGTAGTGCTCTGTTGGGACAATACGGTAGTATCAGATCTTTTAAATAAAAAGGAGACTGATTGTTTAGAGCTTTGTAAGTAAGAAGAAGGATTTTAAATTTAATTCTAAACTCTATGGGAAGCCAATGAAGGGAGGCCAGAACCGGAGAGATATGATCTCTCTTTCTAGTACCTGTTAAAACTCTTGCTGCAGCATTTTGGATCAGCTGAAGACTTTTTAAAGATGTTTTAGGACAGCCTGATAATAAAGAATTACAATAATCGAATCTCGAGCTAACAAAAGCGTGGATCAGTTTCTCAGCATCACTCTGAGACAAGATGCTCCTAATCTTGGCAATATTACGCAAATGATAGAAGGCAGTCTTAGAAACAAATTTAATATGTGAATTGAAGGACAGATCTTGATTAAAAATAATTCCAAGGTTCCTCACAGAGCTATTAAAAGAAAGAGTAACCGCATCCAAACTTACAGAGTTTGATTTGGAAAGGTATTTCTGTGGGGCACCCCCACAACAGACTGGGACAAGCACAGCGCTCAGCTAGAGCAATTAACATAACAGTGAAATGTGTGTATTAATGTCAACAGGCAGCTTCGCTTCGTCTAGCTTTTTCCTGCTCAGTACTGTGATGTTAATGTGCCATTCATGCATTGTGTTCATGCTTCCTGCTCTTACTGTAATGCAAATGTCCCATGCCTTCCTGCAGTCTCTTTGATGATAACATGACTTTCATGTATTGTCTGTAGTGGGGTATAAATACTGCATCACTCTGTAACACTCTCTCTCTCTACTACTGCTGCTGCTGACATACACATTCTGTGTCTCCTCATGAGAGCCTGAGGACCCGCTCCAGCCCGCCTGCACAGGGGCTGGAGTGAGTCTTATGATGGTGGGATGAATGATATTAAACACCCTTTTAAACTCTCAGTTCGCCGCTCATTATCACATGCCGCCACATTTGGTGACCCCGAGAAAGCACACGCTTTATGCAAAGCAACCTTCTTACCTGGACATCCACGCTGGAACCGGCCGAGGGACACAAAGATCGTCTACTCCCTCTCACCGCTCCAACGCATCGACACGAGCCCGAGGAACAGAGATTGCCTCCTCCCTCTCATCACTCCAACGCATCTGCATGAGCCCAAGGGACAGAGATCGCCTACTCCCTCTCATCGCTCCAACGGATCTGCACATCCACGATGGGACCGGCCGCTCTCAAAGCCCCTCCACACGAGAGCGCACGCACCTCGTCCTCTCTCCACGACAGCGACCTCCAGGGCCGACAGAGAACGCAGCGCGTGAACCTGAACGCACCATGACCAATCTACAGCAACACACTGAACAGGGATGATTATCGGCGCCGACTACGCTGATCTCCAGCAAGCTCCCTGACCCTGACTCGCCTCTACAGCGGACCCACCCATGCACCGAACCCCTGCACACGCACCGGGGGGTTATGAGGACAGCGCACCACGCACGGGACATACCGGCTCTACACAGACCGCCAGCGTCCTTCTCCGCTGCACACGACACCTTCAGGGATGCTCACACACCTGAAGCGTCACACGCAGCTCGCTCACAGGATTTTGTATGGGTCTCAGCCACGGTGCACAGAGGGAATTCAGCCGTCAGCAGTTCCCGAGGGCTTTAGGGCTGCGCCCGCACCTAAAGTCAACACACCAAGTCCCTCTGCTTTTGTTTTGTTTTTTTTTCTCACAGCCGCTACGCAGCCTCGCAGCTCCTGTTTTTCTTCATGGCCACTTTTAATCCTTGCAGGACTTAACCGCGAGAGAAGTCAGTGACTATTTTTTTTCTTCTTACAGCTGCTGTGGACCTCCGCACGTTCAACGGGACAGCCCCTCAACATCGCGGATCCACAGGCAATTTTTGTGCGGCCCAAACAACTTCGCCGTCCTGGGCCGGCACTTGCTACCCCCACCCCCCTCCCTCCACCTCCGCCTGCACAGAACTTTCCCTGCTCGCTACGAAAGCTGGACTATCGAGGCCTCAGCTGCCTGCTGGGCCCTCTGGGGGGGGGGGGGGGGGGGGAGTGTGTGGGGCACCCCCACAACAGACTGGGACAAGCACAGCACTCAGCTAGAGCAATTAACATAACAGTGAAATGTGTGTATTAATGTCAACAGGCAGCCTCGCTTCGTCTGGCATTTTCCTGCTCAGTACTGTGATGTTAATGTGCCATTCATACATTGTGTTCATGCTTCCTGCTCTTACTGTAATGCAAATGTCCCATGCCTTCCTGCAGTCTCTTTGATGATAACATGATTTTCATGTATTGTCTGTAGTGGGGTATAAATACTGCATCACTCTGTAACACTCTCTCTCTACTACTGCTGCTGACACACATTCTGTGTCTCCTCATGAGAGCCTGAGGACCCGCTCCAGCCCGCCTGCACAGGGGCTGGAGTGAGTCTTATGATGGCGGATGAATGATATTAAACACCCTTTTAAACTCTCACTTCGCTGCCTATTTCATCTTCCGCCGCATTTCTAAGGTTTTTTGGACCAACAAGAATGACTTCAGTCTTATCTGAATTTAATAGCAGGAAATTACAAGTCATCCAAGCTTTGATTTCCTTAAGACAGGCTTCTAACTTGGCTAATTGATTACTATCATCTGGCTTCATTGACAGATACAATTGTGTGTCATCTGCATAACAATGAAAATGTATACAGTGCTTTCTAATAATGTTGCCTAACGGAAGCATATATAAGCTAAAAAGAGTAGGGCCTAGCACAGATCCCTGTGGAACTCCATAACTAAGCTTTGAGTTGAAAGAAAACTCATTATTTACATGAACAAACTGGAACCTATCAGATAAATAAGATCTAAACCACTGCAACGAAGTTCCATTCCATTCAGTACCGGAGTGGTGGCTCAGTACCGGAGTGGTGGCTCAGTTGGTAGAGCATCCGCCCCACACCCGGGAGGCAGGGGTTCAAATCCCGGCCGGGTCATGCCAAAGACCATATAAAAGTGGAACTTCCTGCCGTCCAGCTTGGTGCTCAGCAATAATGGAATGGAGGAGGGAAATTTGTGGCGGCGCCTTGCATGGCAGCGGCCCTCTGATTCTGCACTTGGGGTGTGTGTGATTAACACAGTAGATAGGTAAAACACAATCTCGTTCTACTGTACATGATTGGTTGTACAGTTGAATGACAATAAGGGTGATTTAATTTAATTTAATTAAGTCCAACATAGTGTTCTAATCTATCAAGTAGAATATTATGATCAATAGTATCAAAAGCTGCACTAAGGTCTAAAAGGACAAGTACAGAAACCAGTCCATTATCAGATGCAATGAGGAGGTCGTTAGTGACCTTTGCTAAGGCTGTTTCAGTACTATGATGGATTCTAAACCCAGATTGAAACTCTTCAAGTAAACCATTTCCCTGCAGGTGGTCAAATAATTGCGTAGCAACAACTCTTTCTAAGATTTTTGAACTGAAAGGGAGATTAGAGATTGGTCTATAGTTAGCTAAAGCTCCTGGATCTAGCGTTGGCTTTTTGAGTAAGGGTTTAATTACAGCCGTTTTAAAAGCCTGCGGTACATGGCCTAAAGTTAATGAAGAATTGATTATATGAAGAATAAAGCTACCAATAAGTGGGAAAACTTCTTTAAATAACCTGGTAGGAATAGGGTCTAAAAGACAAGTTGAAGGTTTGGATGAGGAAACTATTTTGTCTAACTCACAAAGGTCGATTGGAGTATACTTATCAAGATAGACATCAATTGAAGGAGTTGTAGTAGTTAAAGTATTTAAGTTAACTGTGGGAAGAATCTGATTGATTTTATCTCTGATGGATGAAATTTTATTATTGAAAAAGTTCATAAAGTCCTGACTAGTAAGCTCTAAGGGAATGCTAGGATTGACAGAGTCCTGACTCTTTGTCAACCTGGCTACAGTGCTGAAAAGAAACCTGGGATTATTCTTGTTCTCTTCTATTAATGCAGAGTAATAACACGTTCTAGCTTTTCTAAGAGATTTTTTATAAATTAAAAGATGATTTCTCCAAGCTAAATAGATTTCATCTAAATTAGTGGAGCGCCATTTTCTTTCTAATTGACGAGTCTTCTGTTTTAAGCTACAAGTTTCTGTGTTGAACCAAGGAGTTAGAAATCTCTGATTAGACTTTTTCTTTTTGAAGGGGGCCACCAAGTCTAGAGTCTGATGCAGAGAAGCTGTAACACTATCCACCATGTTATCAATTACAGAAGGAGCAAGCTGTCTATAGCTTATTTCCGTTGTGTTGACACATGGCATAGAGGAAACAATCTGCATAAATTTGGTAACAGCATCATCTGAGAGGCATCTACTGTAATAATATTTTTCTTTAGGAGCCAAATAGTCAGAAATAGTAAAATCAAAGGTTAACAGACAATGGTCTGACAGTACAGGGTTATGAGGAGACACTACAAGATTTTCTATTTCTATGCCATATGTCAGAACAAGGTCCAATGTATGGTGGAGGTAATGAGTAGAATTTTCTACTTTCTGAGAAAACTCAATCGAGTCTAATATTGAATTAAATGCCACATAAAGGCAGTCACTATCTACATCCACATGTATATTAAAGTCCCCTACTATAATTATTCTATCAGATTTCAGCACTAAATCAGCTAAGAAATCAGCAGATTCGGATAAAAATTCTGAGTAGGTTGATGGGGGATGATAAACTATGGCAAATAAAATTGGGTTTAACCTAAAATTGCTAAAGTGCCCAATACTGAGGACCAGGCCCTCAAAGGAATTATAACATGTTTTTTGCTTTACATTAACTAGTAATTTGGAATGGTAAATTGTTGCTACTCCTCCTCCACGACCAGAACTTCCGGGATTTTGACAGTTTAAATAACCAGAGGGAGTTGATTCATTTAAACCAACATAATCCTCTTGCCCTAACCAAGTCTCTGTAAGGGAAATTAAATCAATCTGATGATCAATTAACAGATCATGGACTAACAGAGACTTGGGAGTTAGAGACCTAATATTTAATAAACCACATTTAATTTTTAAATTATGAGGAGGAACAGAGGCCAAATCATTCAATTTAGAGGCTTTATGTTTACAGAGTTTTACCAATATTTTGCTTAATCACTTTGGGATGCTTATATATAATATTTTTATTTACTTTGGAGGGAGCAGACAATGATTCTCTGATGGGGAAGACAGGGGCTAAGTTGAGGGGTTGCGGATGAAGAGGAGCTGCAGAGAGGCGTGTAAGACTGCGACTCTGCTTCCTGGTCCCAACTCTGAGTAGTCAAGGTTTTGGAAATTTGGATAAAAAAGATGCCAGATTGTTAGATAAATGAGAAGCACCATCCAAAGTGGGATGAATGCTGTCTCGTCTCATAAGACCAGGTTTTCCCCAAAAGGAGCTCCAATTGTCAATGTAGCCCACGTCATTTGCAGGACACCACACAGACAGCCAGCGGTTCAAGGATGACGAGCGGCTAAACATGTTACACTGGTCAGATTGGGGAGGGGCCCAGAGAATACTACAGTGGCAGACATCGTTTTTGCAAAGTCACACACCGATTCTACATTAAGTTTCGTGACTTCCGACTGCCGGAGACGGATGTCATTAATGCCAGCGTGAATAACAATTGTGGAGTATTTACAGTTGCATACCTGCCAACTTTTCAAACCTGAAAAGCCTAGTAGCTAGCCGGGGTCCAGGGGCCGATGCTATTGCTAATGCTAATAATGCTAATGCTAATAATAATAATGCTAATATTTGCCAAACAAATATTAGCATTAAATCTCGTTAAATGTAGCTAACAACCTCATATTTCTTCAACTTTCAAACCTGAAAAGCCTAGTAGCTAGCCGCGGTCCAGGAGCCAGAGGCCCCGGTAGGTCCAGGACAAAGTCCTGGTGGGGGGTTCAGGGGGGCGAAGCCCCCCGACGCCAAACAAATATTAGCATTAAATCAAGTTAGAATGTAGCCAACAACCTCATATTTCTTCAACTTTCAAACCTGAAAAGCCTAGTAGCTAGCTGGGGTCCAGGGGCCGCAGTGTCAAACAAATATTAGCATTTGACATAGAAGTCCCATATTAATTATATTAAAGGTAAAATATCTCAATCAATTGCAATACTACATAGAGCGAAATATTTGCTGAATCAATCCATATTATATACTTTGTATCATTCATTAGTACTCCCATACATGACATATTGTACTCAAGTATGGGGAAACACATATAAAACAAACATATATCCAGTCTTTATGCTTCAGAAGAGAGCTATTAGAATAATAAACAAAGCTGCTTACAGGGAACCAACAAATCCACTTTTTCTTAAATTAAAAGCTCTCAAGTTGAAAGATCTGGTTGACTTTAAAACTACAGTAATAATGTTTAAAGCTAAGAATCTATCACTGCCCGCAAATATCCAAAAGCTGTTCCAAATAAGGGAGAAACAATATCATTTCAGAGGAACATGTATATTTCAAAAACCTTCAGTGAGAACTACCACCAAGCAACACTGTGTTTCAGTGCAAGGAGTCAGATTATGGAACGATTTTGGACCTGAATTAAAATCATGTACAATGCTTGGACAATTTAAACAAAAACTAAAGGAAGAAATACTCCAAACATATATACAAGATGACATGTAAAATCACATAAGGATTGTCATATCCAGTCTGTGTTGTGTTGTTACTTAGGTTTTTTTTGGTCACATTTTGTCTTAGCTTTGTTCCGAATTGTAATCGCTCGTTTTGTTTTTCTTTTGAATTCTTGGATGGAATATGGGTGGGCAATATAAGCTGCGGCTTCAGCCATCACCCATTTCAGATAACTTATGTTGAACTGTATAATCAGAGGAGTTCTTGTTTAATTTGACCTTGTTGGATTTTTTCGCCTTTGTTATATTATTCTGTTTCTTTTTAATCTTTACTTTTAATCTATCCGAAATAAAGATTCATTCATTCATTAAATTTGCATTCAAAAGACTATCTTAACACTGCATAGAACTTTGAATAGGCCAGATGTGATGTATTATGAATACTAGAAAAGCACTCGGAGAGCACAGACCTCCGCCAAGCGCCACAGTTCCCCCCATACAGTGTTTAACATCATAAATAAAATATTGAAAATGGCCCTCTCTCGCAATGTTAAATAAAAAAATTTTAAAAAATCCTTTAAAAAATTCCTGGATCCAGACGGTGATCCGGATCACCACCAAAATCTAATCATCTGTAGGATACCCCATTTCTGACAATCTGTGAAAATTTCATGAAAATCCATCCATAACCTTTTGAATTATCTTGCTAACAAAGAAACAGACAAACCAACGCTGATGATCACATAACCTCCTTGGCGGAGGTAACTAGAAGACTAGAAATATCAGCAGGGTATACTAGCACTGTATGACACACGTGCGTAAATGACGGCAAAATCGCTCTGATATTTTATGTGTTTACATGATACACCAAGCATGACAAGGCTTGCAATTACACAGCACATGTTCTTCAGAATCTTAGGCATTATATAAAATGTATTCTCCCTTTAGATTTCGAATCCATGGTCCATTTGCCAGGATTGAAGTGCAGTCGCGAACGTCTGCAGCAGTTTACGTCGTGTTTACATCTCGCCATGTACGCATGCCTCTCCGGGATTTCGCGCGAGAATAGAAACCTCAATACCCTCAATAGCGATAGCGTTAGCTTACAAAAGC
The DNA here is from genome assembly GCA_020510985.1 of Pholidichthys leucotaenia. Taxonomy (NCBI): domain Eukaryota; kingdom Metazoa; phylum Chordata; class Actinopteri; order Cichliformes; family Pholidichthyidae; genus Pholidichthys; species Pholidichthys leucotaenia. Next base: position 441,364,380 of record CM035840.1, read on the forward strand.
TTCAGGTAAAGTGTAGCAGCGAAGCACGAAAAGAAACGCTACTCAGTTTACTCAGAGTCCGGTGAAAGGCGAATAAAGGGGTATTTCTACTTCAAAAGCTGGTTTAACCAAGGTGGAAATTCAGCCTGTGCGTGTGCGTCACAAATGTTGATCCGATATTCGCTGTTGGTTATTTTAGTGGCAAAATCAGCAACTTTAGCCTGTTTTCCACTAGCCCAGCACACCTCGGTACGGCTCGGTTCACTTCAGTATGGCTCGGAATGCTTCTGTCTCCATTGGTGTTGTGCTTGTGCTGTGATGGTTTGTTAGGAGGTTTTAGAAGCGGGGCAGCAGCAGATTCTGAGCGAGGCGGGGCCACACTCCCGTGACATTAGGCACCCGACTGAGTCCTTATTTACACGAGACAAAAAAGGATTCAAGGATTATTGCCTTGCTCGCTCTGTGGATTTATCTCACAATTAATTTTATCTCATAATTAAGCTGCAACAACACAAGTCACTTTTGTTTTGAATTAACTGCCAAATGACCTAGAAATAAAGAGCTGAAACTTGTTTTTATTCGTATTAAATAATGAGACAGTGGCACACTGGCCTACACCAAATTATTATTTTTTACATCCTAGGGCATTTTGGATGTACTGAATTAAAAAAAATTCATGTTTTTCACCTTCAGGTCAACGTTTGGAACAACAATATTATTATTTTCCGTTTAGATGATGCTACACTCCTTCTAAAGTATTGTAATTCTCTGAATTTGGAATGCCAATAGAACATTCAATTTACATATACTTACTTTTTTACATTGACTTGTAAGCTTGATCAGTCTCTCCTGCTGCATTTTAAAGTCCAACTGTGCAACTTCTTATAAGTTAACATTAAAAATGTACCCAAAGTTTAGAACTGGATCATGTGGGGCTAATTTTTTATGATATTTCAATAAAAAGAACAGAAAGCTTACAAAAACATTTGTTTTTTGGTCTAGTTAAAAATTACATTACCTTTACAATGGTTGACCCTGACAGGAAGATCAGTATCATTTTGATCAGATTAGGCAATGGAATTTCTATGTAATTATACTGTTTTATAATTCAGTGTTATAACAGACAAACCACACTTTCCAAAACAATTCCATTTTATTATATACAAAATATTAAAAGAAAAAAAAAAACTTTGCAACACAACATGAAGGTTAATCGACATTTTATACACGCCGACCACTGAGTCTCTACACCAGCTTCCCAAACTGGGTCACGACTCGGCTGAATGAAGGCGTCTCTGCCAGCTGTGGGTCAGGAAGGCTCGGTTGAATAATCCGTGCGGGCTGTCGCGGCGGACGCGTGGGATGATTCTACAAGGAAAATGCACACAATAAAATACAGCACAATAGTTTTTAACAAGAATACATAAGCTTATTTCAGCGTATTGTTCACATGAATAATTAAAATAAAAGCTCGAGTCCGCAGCGTGCTGCAATTAAGCAGCGATCCATCCACAAATGAACAGCTTTTTAACTGCATAAATAAACTGAGCGTCTTACCGAATATATTTGCGAAAAAACGCACAATAAAAAAAAATTAAAACTCACCGTTAAAGGACTCCGATGTTGAGACCTCCCGGTATATTTTTTCATTCCGGGCAGCTCCGTCTAACTCGCGCTGCATACGTTCGTCTGACAATGCAGTGAATAGACACTGCAGCTCCTTACTGGTCCATGGAACACCCTTATTACGCGAAGCCATTTTTGATAGAGAATAAATGAAAATAGCACAGCAATACACTAAAAGGAACCGCCAACAGTGGTTGCGTGCTGAGTAAAGGCGGTTGTGAATTTTTTTTTTTTTTTCAAAAACTTTATTGAGAAGGTCGTGAAGATTTGGTAGATGAGGAGGAGGAGAGGGGCGGTTACAACCTGACCAATCAGCGCCGGTTACGACCTGACCAATCAGCGGCGACCAGTCTGTTAACGTCACAACACGGCACAGCTCAGCACTGCTGTACCCTGCCCTTCAGCGGGGCTGAGAATTGCGGCTGATAAACCGTGTTGGGGCTTGTGGAAAAGCGTACAAAGCGTGCTGAGCCGTCCCGTGTCGCGCTAAAGCGTGCTAGTGGAAAAGGCCCTTTTGTCTCAGCACTGAAAAAGTGTGACTATCCCGGCCGCCATCACGTGTTGCTCTGTTCTAAATTTAGATACGATTCCTAGCGATCTCGTGTTTGGAATTGCTTTCGTGTTTTTTTTACGATTTAAAATTTTTGACTGAATTTTTAGTGAAAAACCGTAATTTTGATTAATAAAACCGTAACCCGGAATGGGGTCTTGAAAACCGGAACCATTGCGGCAAAACCGGAGTAGTTGGCAGGTATGCAGTTACTTTTAGCCAGCATTTTCAAATTTGACTCAATGTCGCCTGCTCTGGCCCCAGGGATGCATTTTACTATGGCCGCTGGAGTCTCTAGGTTCACGTTTCTGACTACAGAGTCGCCAATGATCAGAGTTTTTTCCTCAGCGGGTGTATCGCTGAGCGGGTAAAAATGATTAGAAACGTCAACAGGTTGGTGGTGTACCGGGGCTTTGCGACTAGGCTTCCTTCTCACCGTCACCCACCCAGTCTCCTCGCTGCTGAGGAGAGCCGGAGGACCGCTAACAGGGTTAGCTATGCTAGCTAGCTCCACTGCAGCTAAGGGGCGTCCGTCAAGAGTAACTGGCGCAGACGGTGTTTCAATGCAGCGGAGCCGGGATTCCAAATCAGACAACCTCGCCTCGAGCGCCTCAAAAAGACAACATTTATTACATTTACTGTTATCACTAAAAGAGGCAGAGGTGTAGCTAAACATCTGACAGAGAGAGCACACCAGAGGAGGAGAGGAAGGAGAGCTAGTAGCCATCGCTAGTGGCTAACCCAAAAGCTCAGGAGAGTGAGGAGAGCAAACCACACAGACAGACAGCAAAACAGGAAGTGACGATACGTTACCACAAGGAAGTGACGATCAACCACACCAGCTCCAAAAACAAGAGAGCGCATCCCCCCACATCGGCACCCCGCCATCACTGCAGCAACAATGGCAAAATTATCCACCATTTTACAAGCCACCGACAAAGCCCCCCCAGACGACGTTGGCAATTGGTGATTCAACAATGAGGAACGTCAGAAGCAGGTACTGTGTCACTAAATTTTTTCCTGGGGCTAAAGTGTCAGACAATGAAGCTCTTCCCCCCTGACCTATACCCCCACGCTAAAACTGTCATTGTGCACGTTGGATGCAACAACATCCCAGATGAAGCGTCGGAGATCTTAAAGAGACTTCAGAAGCCTTCTGTCCACTCTTATGAACTGTGACAGACGTGTGTTTATTTCTGGGCCACTGGCTCCTTTTAGAAGAGGTTGCAATTATTTTTAGCAGAACTCTCATCTTTAATACCTGGTTGTGTTCTACATGTCCTACTTTTAACATTGGTTTTATAGACAATTTCAACCTGTTTTGGAACCTCCCATCATTTATGAGGGCAGAGGGCATCCATCCAAACAGACTTGGTGCACATGTTTTAAGGGACAATCTGTTCTATTCCATTCAGCGTTTTTTAGGACAGTGACTGAAATCTAGTGTGTTAACTTAGCCCCAAGTACTTGGGTCTGCCAACCAGCCCTTCATTGCTTCCACTTCTCATATTAATCCTATTCATCCAAATAATTCTCACTGTTTAGATCAGTCTTCAATTCATAACCCCATAGAGATTGTGTCTGTCTCCTGTTACCCAAAACATTACAACCCAAGACAAATACAACGTAACTTGATAAAAACACGCATCTCTGCAGCTCCTCTTCATCCACAACCCCTCAACTTAGCCCCTGTCTTCCCCATCAGAGAATCTTTGTCTACGCCCCCCAAAGTTAATAAAAATATAATGTATAAGCATACCAAAGTGATTAACCTCTTGCGCTCCGTTGTACCGTGGGCGGGCAAGTCTCTGCATCCTAGGGCGCACGAGGGCGCACTCGTGCGTCCTCGCGCGCTCTCGGACGCATGGTCCTGATGGTGGTGATGTAGTTGGTGTTGGCGTCCAAGCGCCACTGAAAAAAAAAAAAAGCTGCAGACACAGCCACGAACAGATTAGTTCATCTGATTGACCTCTCATTCGACTAATAAGAGCCTTGAATTGGGTTTCTGAAACCTTGAAGAACCAATGAATGAAAACTTAAAAATTACAACTGTGCGGCACATGAAGTCTGAAGTTCGTGCGCCGCGGTACAAGGGGTTGCTCGCCGTGTACAGGCTGTGAACGCTCCCCCCCCACACCCCCGCTATTCTTCTGCAGCGAGGGGGGGGGGGAGCCGCAGTTATTGCGCTGCTGTCCCACATCACCACATGAGGCTAATCCGTTGTGTAGCGATGGCCGAAGTCCATCCTCTGTAGCAAGCGGGGGGGGGGGGGGGACAACCCCCCACACACACACACACACACACAGACAGCCCTGAGTGTGACCTTTCATTAGAGCCTAAAATGAAGCTTCTATATTGAATCATTCAGAAATTACAGACGTTTTTCCAAACTGTGCCATTTGGCACAATTTGGCACAGTTCCAAAACGCCTGGGAACAACCTGAGAACAAAGCTGTGCAATATATTCATTTTTTGTGGTATTGTTACAAAATTTGGACCTCAGCTGGATAACACTTGGTTCTACATTTCTGTTGCATTCTGTTTGCAAGCATTTGTATCCAAAAAAACACCCAGGCCAAATTTATTTTCTTCAAGTTCACTATGTTTAGATGACTGTAACTCAGTGACCAGAGCACTTAGAGAGATCATGTTTTTTTTGTCAAAAAATTCAAAGTGTTTTCTTTTAAATGAGACCAACCCCATGAAGATGCTGCAAAGGGTTGAAGAACAGCTTTCGATTTACTTTGGGCACATTTTTTGGGGGGGCGTTTTTAGGAAAATTGACCGGAGTGCAGGGGGTTAAACAAAGAGTTGGTAAAACTCAAATTAAACATCAAGTCTCTAAATTTAATGATTTGGCATCTCTTCCTCCTCATAATTTAAAAATTAAATGTGGTTTGTTAAACATTAGGTCTAACTCTCAAGTCTCTGCTAGTCCATGATCAGTTAATTGATTATCAGATTGATTTAATATCCCTTACAGAGACTTGGTTAGGGCAAGAGGTTTATGTTGTTTTAAATTAATCTGCTCCCTCTGGTTATCTAAACTATCAAAATTCCAAAAGTTCTGGTCGTGGAGGAGGAGTAGTGTCCTCAGTATTGGGCATGTTAGCAATCTTAGCTTAAACCCAATTTTCTTTGCCATAGTGTATCATCCACCCTCAGCCTACTCAAGAGTTTTTATCGGAATTTGCTGAATTTTTAGCTGATTTAGTGCTGAAATCAGACAGAACAATTATAGTAGGGGATTTTAATTTACATGTAGATGTAGACAGTGACTGTTTTAATAAGGCATTTAAATCAATGTTAGACTCAATGGGGTTTTCCCAGAAAGTAGGAAATTCTACCCATTACCTCCACCACACATTGGACCTTGTTCTGACATATGGCATAGAAATAGAAAACCTGGTAGTGTCTCCTCATAACCCTGTACTGTCAGACCATTGTCTGTAAACCTTTGATTTCACTATTCCTGACTATTTGTTTCCTAAAGAAAAATATTACTACAGCAGATGTCTCTCAGATGATGTTGTTACCAAATTTATGCAGATTGTCTCCTCTATGCCATGTGTCAACAACGGAAATAAGCTATGGAGAGCTTGCTCCTTCTGTAATTGATAGCATGGTAGATCATGTTACAGCTTCTCTGCATCAGACTCTAGACTTGATGGCCCCTTTAAAAAAGAAAAAGTCCAATCAGAGATTTCTAACCCTTTGGTTTAACACAGAAACTCATAGCTTAAAACAGAAGACTCGTCAATGAGAAAGAAAATGGCGTTCCATTAATTTAGATGAAATCTATTCAGCTTGGAGAAATCATCATTTAATTTATAAAAAATCTCAGAAAAGCTGGACTTCCGGTTATGGCGGCTACGTAGAAGGACACGTATCACTCTGCTCTGCTCCTAGAGAGAAAAAAATCGGCAAATAACTCTCTCATTTGGAACAGAACCTATCCCAGCGTTTGGGCGAGGATATGCCGGTGAAGCCTAAGGCTGGGAAATCAGGTGGAGGAAAAATTGAACCGCCGAAACAGTCCAAATTAACGGACTTTCACGTCCGTGACGCAGCAGATTAAGCTCCAAATATGGCGGAGGAAGCTAGCAGCGGTGCGGTGACTGCGGGCGACGGCACAGGTGCGGTGCTCGCTGCCATTAGTTCAATGAGAGCAGACTTTTCCGCTAAATTTGATGGGATTATGGCAGCGTTGGAAGGAATGAGAAAGGAATTGGGTGACTGTGTGGAACGAGTGGCGCAGGTGGAGCTTCGAGTTTCCAGTGCTGAAGATGACGTCGCCGGCCTTCAATTAAAGGTGCGCACTTTGGGAAAAAAAAATAAATGTCTGGAAGATAATGTCCTAGACTTGGGAGTCCCGGTCGAGACGGAACAACCTGAGGCTGGTGGGTCTACCGGAGGGAGCCGAGGGTCGGGACCCGTGTTCCTTTTTGGAAAAGTGGATTCCAGAAGCGCTGAACAACGCGGAGCTGCAATCATCAATTGTTTTAGAAAGTGCCCACCGAATTGGACCACAGAGAGATAATAAGGCAGCACCGAGGACGCTAATTATGAAGTTCCTCAGCTACAGAAACAGGATGACGATCTCCAATAAATGAATGTTTATGAATGTTTTTGCTTCTCTGTATGAGCACGTTTATATTGCGAGGTAATCCCAAACTCCCTATTGATCATAGACCAAAGCGTTAATCTTAATTTAACTTCATGGAATTGCAGAGGTCTACAAAATTTAAAAAAAAAACTTAAACAAGTTATGAATAAAATAAAAGACATAGGTTCAAAAATTGTGTTTTTACAAGAAACACATCTAATAGAGGAGGATGTAAAAAGAATTAGGAGTAGATGGCAAGGAAGTGTATTCACCTCATCATTTTCATCCCGAGCCAGGGGAGTTATGACTCTCATACATAAATCAGTCCCATTTCAAGTGAAAAATGTAATTGGAGACAAATTTGGAAGATATCTAATTATTCAAGGATCTTTGCTATTAGAAAATATAAATCTGGTGAACTTATACGGTCCCAATATAGATGATCAGAAGTTCTTTGCTAATTTATTTCTTATTTTATCATCACTTACAGGGCAACATATAATAGCAGGGGATTTTAATTGTACATTGAACCCCGGTATAGATAGATCAACAGGACTACACTGTACGCACAATGGATGCAGGATGATCATTAAGCATTTTATGAAAGAATTGAGATTGCTAGATATATGGAGAGAAATGAAACCACAAGTTAAAGCCTACTCTTGTTATTCTAATACCTACAAGACATTCTCACGTATTGACTATTTTTTGATCTCCACAGAATTAAGGTCCAAGATTCAAAACTGCTTTTGATGAGATGAGATTCAACTTTATTGTCATTACACATGTATGAATACAAGGTAACGAAACGTGACTTTATGATAATATTGTGATCTCTGATCATGCACCCTGTTGTCTCATATATGTAGATAAGAAATTGACAAAGGAACCAGGTAGGTGGCAATTTCAGCATAAATGGCTTCAGGATGAGGAATTTGTTAAGTACATAGAAAAACAGATAGATGAGTTCTTTGATATCAATACTACACAAACATCAGCATGTATAAAGTGGGAGGCTTTCAAAGCTTTTATTAGGGGACATATTATTAGTTATACAGGATCAAAATCTAAGAAGACTCGAGAGGAGAGAGTCCAATTGGAACATAAACTAAAAATTCTTCAAGAAAAAATGTGTATGCAGGAAGTGACCCAAAGTTAGAGAACAAATTACTGATTCTGAGAGCTGAATATGACAAAAAAAATCAGCGAATAGAGCTGCCTCGAGTCTTCTAAGATTGAAGCAATCTTTTTATGAACAAGGTGAAAAATCAGGAAAATTATTGGCATGGCAGATTAAACAATTAGAATTTAAAACACCAATTACCAGTATTATAAGTAACGGACAGGTAGTTGTAGATCCTTTAGAAATTAATAGAGCCTTTAGAGGTTACTATGAAAAATTATATGATACAAAAAATGAAACTGACTTAACAAAACTAAATGGGTTTTTGGATGGACTATCTATACCGTGTATTCCAAATGAAAACAGGGAGATACTGGAGTCTAAAATTAGTCAAGAAGAAGTTGGGCTAGCCATTGATAATATGAAATCAGGAAAAAGTGCAGGACCAGATGGTCTTCCAGTTGACCTCTATAAAAAATTTAAGAATAAATTAATAAAACCTTTTTTGGAAATGGTTTTAGAAGCATTTCAAAATAGTAATTTACCACCATATATGAATAATGCCTTAATTTTTACTGTTGCCAAAACCAGGTAAACCCTCTAATAAATGTGAAAATATGAGACCAATAAGTCTATTAAATGCTGACCTTAAGATAATCTGTAAAATTTTAGCAAGACGAATACAAGAAATATTACCAAATATTATTAACCGAGATCAGAATGGCTTTATGAAGGGAAGACAAGGCTTCCATAATGTAAGAAGACTATAATATTATTTATTCTAATAAAGAAGCACCGGATACAGCTCTCCTATCATTGGACGCCGAAAAGGCCTTTGATAGGGTCAAATGGCCCTTTCTGGCCAAGAATACATAAACTTATCCTATATGAAATGCACATATAAACATGGCATATGAAAGGTATGATACTTCTCAAATATAATAATATTATTAATATCAATAATAGTATAGATAATATAGAATTTTTCTATCATATTCCCCCCTTGATGCTTAATAAAGCATCAGGATTAAAAAAAAATAAAGTGAATGAATTATTAATATGTGTAAGAATTTACATGCTGTTATTTTGCAAGTTAAAAATGTGTATAGAATATACCAAAAGTGAATATGTGTGACGTGACTAAAAGTAATATCAGACAGTGTCAAATAAGAACAGACAATAATATTAAACAGCCTTAAATTATATTGCAACCTTCAAAAACATCCTCAGGCCAAGAACATCCTTGCCCCTCTCACCATCCTCATCATCATATTAAGGACTCACACAAGAAAAAATCTAAGGTATTAATATGACCATTTGCATCATTTTCATGAATATAATAATCTCCTATAATAGGGCCTACACCCCTACGGGTGGTAACTAGTCAATCAAGGACCATTATGTATGTCAGACAAAAAAGCCCTGCAGAGGATAGTCAAGGGGGCTGAGAGGGTAATTGGCGTCTCCCTCCCCTCTGTCCAAGAACTTTTTCAGAACCGTTGTAGGAGCAGGGCACTGAACATTGTCGAGGACCGTTCTCACCCTCTACATAAACACTTTGAACTTCTTCCATCTGGTAAACGATTCCGGAGCATCACAGTGATCAACAGCTTCCTTCCACAAGCTGTCAGGATGCTGAACAGTTGACCCGGAATCTCACACACTACTGCACTTACGGACATTTTGTATATATTATAGTTAGTTTTTCTTTTTCCCCAAGTATGTCTCAGGGATGTGTTAATGGATGGGGGGGTGGGGGTGGAGCTATGTGGGAGTGTGTCTTAAATCATGCTGCTTCTTATATGGATGCCGAGAGAAACGCAATTTCATCTTGCCTGCACTACAGTTGTATGCACAGCAATATGACAAAGTTTGATTTGATTTGATTCTATTCTTTGTTATAATAAATAATTGTAGTCTACAATTAAGTGTTTTAATCCCTAAGGTATTTTGTTTCCACTCTCACTCAAAGAAACAATGAACAAAACCTCACTCCTGTACTTTCCATCTGAAACTGCATTCATGCTTCATGAATGGCATCATGTGGTAGAAAAGAATCTCTCTTCACCCTGCCCACCTGCCCTGCCGACATGATAAGGACACGGTCAGTTGCCAAAACAGGGTACACAGATCTGCCCAGTGTCTAGCCAGATCTGAATAAGCCCAATGACTCAATGACCTCTGACAATGTAGATCCTTGGTATAACACTTGCTCGCTTCGTTGGTCAAGCAGGGTAGCAGTACGGGGGAGAGACGCACTGTAAGCCGTTGCATACTCAGAGTGTTAAACTGTTGAAAAGGGGACATCACCATTTCAAAAAGAGGAGTTCCCTGATGAAATTAACCTTGCATTCGCAGAGTAAGGAGTGTCATCATGTTTCTAATCAGTGGAGTGATATGTCAGGTGTGATTCAAAATGACGTTTGCTGTTATTTCTGTATATAGCCTTTTTTTTTAACCAAACAGCCTGTAGTAGCTGCATTATTTTAGCAATAAAGATATTTTGCCTAACTGTTAGTGTTATTAAAGGGTACCTTTAGTGGTCGTGACAAAAAAGATATTATATTGAGCCCCTGTGTCACGTTCTAGTTCAAGTTTAAGTTGAAATTCATGTTCAAAGCAATATGATATAAATCCATTGCTGATGTGCTGGTTCAGCTATGTCAGCAAAACATGGGTGCAGCCATACTAGCGGCTACATGGCCTGCCAGGACGCTTCCTGTGATGTAATATCGTGGCTACAGCGATCTGGATCAATACTGGCTGAGCCTGGAGTGCCCGGATTAGCAGTGGCTTTCGGGATATTCAAATTCAAACGTTTATTTCAAACTCAGGTTTCATATTAAATGCAGAACTAAAACGACTAGAAAATAAATAAATAAATGCTTAAATTCAGCGGCTCGTCTCGTCTAATCTGAGCTCCTAACAGCCGCAACACGGCAGATGATTCGGCTCCTCCCTCGCCGCTATACAGAGCGGCAGACACTCGGCGCGTTGCGGTGTGTGTGAGGACCAAAATTCAAACGTTTATTTCAACCTCAGGGTTCATATTAAATGCAGAACTAAAACGATTAGAAAATAAATAAATAAATGCTTAAATTCAGCGGCTCCTCTCGTCTGATCTGAGCTCGTAACGGTCGTAACCCTGACGTGAAGGCCACTCAGAAAGTATCACCGTAACCCCAAAAAAAAAAAAAAAAAAAAAAAAAAAAAAAAAAACAGCACCTTGACACACACTGTGGTTACTATAGCGTGGGTCCTAAATACAGGTAATATATATTTATAATATTAGATATTTATATATTTATATTTAAATACAGGTTGCATTGTATATTAGATACATTCATGATAGGCTTACCGAGTTGACAGATGAGCAGGTGCGGGGCCCCGCACAAATCGTCGTATCATGCTGTAGATGAACAAACATGGCTCAAACATGTAGCCATGTCGCCCGAATTCTTCCTCAGAGTCAGAAAATTCAGCCATAATAGAACAAAAACAATGGACAACAGCACCGTAGTCGCGGGGAAACAACTACGGTGAAACGTAGTTCAGGGAAACGCTGAGTATTGTCTTTTCACTAGCAACGTTATGACGTCACTTCCGCATATGTCATGGCTGCGCCCACAGTTTTCATTGGCTGGCCATGCCCGCAGTCCTATTTGAATATACAGTGGGGTAAAAAAGTATTTAGTCAGCCACCAATTGTGCAAGTTCTCCCACTTAAAAGATGAGAGAGGTCTCCAATTTTCATCATAGGTATACCTCAACTATGAGAGACAAAATGAGAAAAAAAAATCCAGAAAATCACATTGAAGGATTTTTAATTAATTAATTGGTAAATTCCTCAGTAAAATAAGTATTTAGTCACCTACAAACAAGCAAGATTTCTGGCTCTCACAGACCTGTAACTTCTTCTTTAAGAGACTCCTCTGTCCTCCACTCGTTACCTGTATTAATGGCACCTGTTTGAACTCATTATCAGTATAAAAGACACCTGTCCACAACCTCAAACAGTCAGACTCCAAACTCCACTATGGCCAAGACCAAAGAGCTGTCAAAGGACGCCAGAAAAAAAACTGTAGACCTGCACCAGGCTGGGAAGACTGAATCTGCAATAGGTAAGCAGCTTGGTGTGAAGAAATCAACTGTGGGAACAATTATTAGAAAATGGAAGACATACAAGACCACTGATAATCTCCCTAGATCTGGGGCTCCACGCAAGATCTCACCCCGTGGGGTCAAAATTATCATGAAAACGGTGAGCAAAAATCCCAGAACCACATGGGGGACCTAGTGAATGACCTGCAGAGAGCTGGGACCAAAGTAACAAAGGCTACCATCAGTAACACACTACGCCGCCAGGGACTCAAATCCTGCAGTGCCAGACGTGTCCCCCTGCTTAAGCCAGTACATGTCCAGGCCCGTCTGAAGTTTGCTAGAGAGCATTTGGATGATCCAGAAGAGGATTGGGAGAACGTCATATGGTCAGATGAAACCAAAATAGGACTTTTTGATGAAAACTCAACTTGTCGTGTTTGGAGGAGAAAGAACACCATACCTACTGTGAAGCATGGGGGTGGAAATATCATACTTTGGGGCTGTTTTTCTGCAAAGGGACCAGGACGACTGATCCGTGTAAAGGAAAGAATGAATGGGGCCATGTATCGTGAGATTTTGAGTGAAAGTCTCCTTCCATCAGCAAGGGCATTGAAGATGAAACGTGGCTGGATCTTTCAGCATGACAATGATCCCAAACACACCGCCCGGGCAACGAAGGAGTGGCTTCGTAAGAAGCATTTCAAGGTCTTGGAGTGGCCTAGCCAGTCTCCAGATCTCAACCCCATAGAAAATCTTTGGAGGGAGTTGAAAGTCCGTGTTGCCCAGCGACAGCCCCAAAACATCACTGCTCTCGAGGAGATCTGCATGGAGGAATGGGCCAAAATACCAGTTACAGCGTGTGAAAACCTAGTGAAAACTTACAGAAAACGTTTGACCTCTGTCATTGCCAACAAAGGGTATATAACAAAGTATTGAGATGAACTTTTGTTATTGACCAAATACTTATTTTACCGAGGAATTTACCAATTAATTCATTAAAAATCCTTCAATGTGATTTTCTGGATTTTTTTTTTCTCATTTTGTCTCTCATAGTTGAGGTATACCTATGATGAAAACTGGAGACCTCTCATCTTTTAAGAGGGAGAACTTGCACAATTGGTGGCTGACTAAATACTTTTTTTACCCCACTGTACATAAAGCCTTCAGTGATTAGGCATTATTAAGTGACAGCATGATATTGTAATATTCAGTTAATTTCATCATTGTCATGCTTGTAGCATTGATTAAAAGCATTTGTACAAGCTTAGATGTAAGTACAAATGCTTGTTATTTGTACTTAACTTAGGTGTTCAGCCGCCTCTTTGATATCGATGGGGGGAGAGATTACAGGAGGCTGGTTTTGTTTTGGCAGGGGGAAGGAGAACGTCAGTCCTGCATCATTCTTCCCTGTAAAGTGCACTGTTATGCTTCAGTCAAAGAAAAGAAAGAAAAGTCAGTGATATGTCAAAAAAAATTGAATAAAAATAGCTCAATGTTTTTCATTTTCCAAAGAAAAAACTGGAGGGAAAATGAAAATATTGGCTTTAAAAATACTGTATGTAAATAGTTCATCATGTACGCAACATTAGAGTGAAAACCTACAAAGTTATACTGAAAGAAAAAGTAAAATCCCAAAACAAAAAATACCCATATATAGATTGTTTTTTTCCTTTCTCTTCCCCTTTACCAAGGTTTTACACACAGATCAGTAGCTACACATTTTTTTCCATATTTTTTTCCCAAGCGCTCTCTGTTTCTTTTTTCCCCTCTCTCAAGGACACACACACACACAAACACACACACACACACACACAGAGGACCCACACAGGAATGCTCTCTTTTCGCATTATATCCACAAGGTCATTTTAGGTTCATGCCAAAACCCAAAACAGCATGAGAATTACTTCAATTAATCTCCGGATCTGGCAACCTTTTAGCGGAGAAATCTCACACCTGGCAACCCCCACACCGCCACTGCTACGAAAGCACAACACCAGTCCACTGTTTCTGCTCAAGGCTACTATTTTCAAATACCTATAAATTTAAACACTTCCCAAAAGGATAACAATTAACTAACTAACCCAGGGGTGTCAAACTCATTCCATGGAGGGCCAAGACCCTGCATGTTTTACTTCCACCCAGTGTCTTCAACAGGTGTTTTCACTGATCAGCAATCAGTGGGAAGAAATTCAGTGAAATCACCTGCTGAAAACACTGGGTGGTGGTAAAACCTGCAGGGTCTTCGCCCTCCATGGAATGAGTTTGACACCCGTGAACTAACCCTTTTATGCTCCACAAATATCAGGAAAAAAATCACAACCTATTCACTCCGCCTGGATTTCATGTAACACTGAGACAAAAACAAATTCAGACTGCAGTAACTTTTTTTTTTTTTTTTTTTAATCTAGCGCTTCAACAAACTCACAAAATAAAATATTTCAACGGTCACGTTAACCCCCCCCCCCCCACTGTGTGCCTAAAGCCCAAAGTAAGACCCCCTCCCCCGGCATCTTGCAATAGCTCACCGTATTGGGGGAGCCCCATGGGCAATAATGCAGACCTGATAAGGGCACGAATCTTCTGTGAAAAAAAACTTTTTCCCTTCGGGGTTCACGTAGCCTCCCCACTAATGCTGAAGGTCCAAAAAACTGGACCATAAGTAGAAGCGGTCACAAGAGGCACGAATCTTACCCCGAAAATTCACTTCTCTGGGATCACGTGACTCTTCCAGACAGGAACGAGACCATGAATCTTTCCCTTTTTTCTCTGCATGCAGCTTCGGACCTCCACTGCACTTACTTAGACTGTAGAGCGCCGCAAATTTCTAAGAATCACCCCGGGACTTGCGATGACGGTCACCGTTTGCAGAGGAAGACCTCGTTCCTCCCAAGGGATTATTACGAGATCGCTCACCATGGGTAGAAATAACTTAGCTCTCAGGCGGCTAGTTTCACTCCTTTCAGTATACGCAGTGTGCCATTGGTCCGGAATATCTCACTATCTTTTATCCATAAACAACAACAAATGTACTTACATTCAAGCCACCTTTAGGATTCTCAGATCCGTCAGTCAGTTCCAGCATCCCGGTCTGAAATGCCTTCACTGCAGTAACACTGAGCCCTCTTCCCCCCCCCCCCCCCCCCACTCAGCCTGGGAAGGTCTTTTTATCAGCTGTGCACTTGATGAGATCAAGCAGAGGCGCCAGAAAGACGGAGATATGTGGATCCGCTGTTCGGATGCCAACAGAATAGTTTAGAATAATTCTGAGCTCAAATTATTCAAAGTCAAATATCAGGCGGAAAGTTGAATTTATGTACATTTATTACAAAATCACCCCATTGGCCACTATGGGGGAGAGGTTACAAGGCATGACATTCAGACACACCTAGAATCTCTAAAGGATCCATTCTTCTAAGTCTGATATATACAGGTAGGAGAAAGGAGAGGGAGGATGAGGATGAGGATAAGGGAAGGGACAGAACGGGACAGTCCTGATAACTGAGCTTATCCAGGCAGACGTCAAGACACTCTGGAGACATGGGTCATGAAGACATGAGATCTATAAAACTGACAGAATGTCCATCTACCACTGATCTGTACAGGCTGAGAAGTTCCTGTGCATTCCTGTGACCCAAAACAGGTTATGTCAAAGATATTATAATAAATGGCTTAGATAATTCCTTACGCATGTACTGATCCTCAGTCTGAACTCTCTGAAACTACTCACAGAAACAGGCCAAGAATATATAAACTTATCCTATATGGAATGCACATATAAACATTAAACATTGCATATGAAAGGTACGATAATTCTCAAATATAATATATTAATAATATCAATAATAGTATAGATAATATGGAATTTTTATATCAATTACTATCATCACTATATATAACTCAAGAAATCTCTGTATCTGTCTGTGTGTCTTCTTTTAGATTTGATTGGTGGCTGGCAACCAGTGATACCGGCCCGCAAGTTCGGCCACACCTCGGACACAGTCCAAGGACGGTTAATTTTTTCACACATAAGGAGTTGTTCAGAACTCCTTATACAAAGATATAAAGTGATGACAATCAAGTGTCCTCAAGGCAGCGTCTCCGTGTGTCTTCTTCTTCTTTTAGATTTGATTGGCCGTTGGCAACCAGCTTACAGGCACATTACCGCCACATGTCACGACCATAGGACTCTCGAAAAGATCATAGGATCGCCTATGATGTTCCTATGATTTCTACATGATGTCTATATGACGTCATAAAGACATTGTCACAACCACACGACTCGCTAAATGATCACAGGATCACCTATGACATTCCTATGATTTCTACATGACATCTACTGTATATGACGTCATATCGACGCCATAGAGTGATTCAGGAAAATCTGTGTGTCTGTGTGTGATAAAAGACAGGCATCACTCACGATCATAGCACATCAAAATCAAAGGCAGGCGTCACTTACGATCATAGGACTCGCTATGACATCATCAAAGATCAAAGGCAGGCATCACTCACACTCACTCATGATCATAGGACATTAAAGATCAAAGGCAGGCATCACTCACAATCACAGGACTCAGACTCATCATCAAAGATCATAGGATTCGCAATGACACCATCACAGATCAAAGGCAGGCATCACTGAACGAGTGCTGACGTGCTTGCTTACATCATTGATTGCACCTGCTTTCTAAAGGCATGCAGAAATACTTGTTTATACTTGGTTTCTACAGGCATGCACGGGTATGCACGAGCATGCACAGGTAGGCACTAGTAGGGGTGGGTTCAAAATAGGGATGGGCATAATTTACCGATTAACCGATAATTGATCATTAAGAATTTCACCGAGGAAGTTCATTTTCGTCGACAAACCGTATTTTTTTTTTTTTAAACAATCCGAGGCCTAGTGTACGGCCGTCCTCAAACAATGCAATGGCAAAATTTGGGCACCAGGGGGCAACATTACACCATCGCCGTACCCTGGCGTGCCTCAGTTGATACACGCGGGCTTCCGTAGGGCAATCGCCAAATCATTAAGCGGTTACGGCGAAGTGTTGCGTGGGACCATTTCAATTTAAAAAATGACCAGGTGTACTGCAATCACTGCAATGCAGCATACAAATATACCTCATCGACAGGGTCCATGGAACACCCTTATTACGCAAAGAAACCGCCAACAGTGGTTGCGCGCTGAGTAATGGCGGTCGTGAAGATTCTTTTTTTTTTCAGAAACTTTATTGAGAAGGTCATGAAGATTCGGTGTACACACGTCGAGGGAAGCTGCAGGAGGCGGCGTAGTAGCTCGACGGGAAGACTATTTCGCACAAAATGGCACAAGAGAACAGCAAAAAGTTCTGCGCGGCTAGACTAAGTAACACGAGCGATAGAGCAATGAATGCGGTCTTCGTTTGTTGGGTGGCCGCTCGGCAGGGAGACAAGGTGGGTAAAACGTCTCGGCCAATCAGCTTGCGAGATTCCCGAGCCGAGCCAACACGAGAACAGAGAGAGGGCTCTCCGTGCACCTGATGTTATAATGTAGTCTACCTGCCTTGTTACGTACCTAAAAATGTTAATGATTAACCGATTATTAATCATTAATTCTCCCGACGATCGGTGAAGAAAATTTCACCGAATGCCCATCCCTAGTTCAAAAGATCAATATATCGATAAGGCTCGATCCACGTTTGACTGAGCCGACATCGATCCGATCTTTTAATATAATATTAATATATTTTAATATAATATTTTTACGTTTGTGAACGTCTGCTGAGTATAATCGTGTCGAAACTGGGTCAGTGAGCCAGGAACAACAGCCGAGAACCATAAACAACCGACGCGCTAATGGAGCTAGCAAGCTAACGGATATGCTAGTTCTTCTTCTGTGGTGTTAAAACGGTTCTCATCCGGCAAGAGTTCCTTGCCGCGCGTGCACACGTCTTTCATGTTTACACGAGCGGAGTTATTAACGAGCGTGTCTCTTAATTTAGCAACAAAAGTCACCGTAAAGACTGTCCTCAACAGCTTCTGAATATTTTTCATACATAAAACTTCTGTGTTCCCTGCGGCGCATGCACACGTCTTTCGTGTTTACACAAGTGGAGTTATTAACGTGCGTGTCTCTTAATTTAGCAGCAAAAGTCACCGTAAAGACTGTCCTCAACAGCTTCTTAATATTTTTCATAAAGTGGGTATAAACGGACTTTTACTCCGTGCAGCACTGTGTTGGAACAAAGTTGACGACTGATAAACGGAAAATGCACGGAGACTGAAACCTGTGAAGCAGAGGGAGACTTGGAGCCGCTGAGACTGTAAGTATAATATCATTTGTTTGTTTTAACGTTTGTGTCGTCAATTAATAATTTATCTGGCATGGTGATGGTTTCTCTTACAAACTATGGACACAGAGAGAACTGTTGGTTAAGCGCTGTGAATAAATGCAGAATTAAGGTATATTTTATGAGATTATGGACTTCTGCCACTTAAGTAAGATGTGAAGAGAACAAATCACAATAAAATTAATAAAGGCTGCAGTACAACAAGCTATTTTTACTCAGTAGAACTAAATTGAAAAGAACAAACCTTCTCAGGAAATGAATTGAAACCCTTTTCAAACATTGAAAGTTAATTTGTAGTTAAAATATATATTTAAAAAAACTAAATTATTAAACCCTACTGTGGCGTGGCAATCTAAAAATCCATCCATCCATCCATCTTCTACCGCTTTTACGGAGGTCCGGGTCGCGGAGGCAGCAGTTCAAGCAGAGAAGCCCAGACTTCCCTCTCCCCAGCCACCTGCTCCAGCTCTTCAGAGGGGATACCAAGGCGTTCCCAGACCAGCTGGGAGACATAAGGGCCTTTTCCACTAGCACGCTTTAGCGCGACACGGGACGGCTCAGCACGCTTTGTACGCTTTTCCACAAGCCCCAACACGGTTTAACAGCCGCGATTCTCAGCCCCGCTCCAGGGCAGGGTACAGCAGTGCTGAGCTGTGCCGTGTTGTGACGTTAACAGACTGGTCGCCGCTGATTGGTCAGGTCGTAACCGGCGCTGATTGGTCAGGTTGTAACCGCCCCTCTCCTCCTCCTCATCTACCAAATCTTCACGACCTTCTCAATAAAGTTTTTGAAAAAAAAAAAAAAAAAAGAATCTTCACGACCGCCTTTACTCAGCACGCAACCACTGTTGGCGGTTCCTTTTCAATGTATTGCTGTGCTATTTTCATTTATTCTCTATCAAAAATGGCTTCGCGTAATAAGGGTGTTCCATGGACCAATAAGGAGCTGCAGTGTCTGCTCACTGCATTGTCAGACGAACGTATTCAGCGCAAGTTAGACGGAGCCGCCCGGAATGAAAAAATATACCGGGAGGTCTCGACATCGGAGTCCTTTAACGGTGAGTTTTAATTTTTTTTTATTGTGCGTTTTTTCGCAAATATATTCGGTAAGACGCTCAGTTTATTTATGCAATAAAAAAGCTGTTCATTTGTGGATGGATCGCTGCTTTATTGCAGCACACTGCGGACTAAAGCTTTTATTTTAATTATTCATGTAAACAATACGCTGAAATAAGCTTATGTATTCTTGTTAAAAACTATTGTCTTTTCTGTATATATTGCACTTTCGTGCTGTATTTTATTGTGTGCATTTTCCTTGTAGAATCATCCCACGCGTCCGCCGCAACAGCCCGCACGGATTATTCAATCGAGCCATCCTGACCCACAGCAGGCAGAGACGCCTTCATTCTACCGAGCCTCAGCACTCAGTGGTCAGCGTGTATAAAATGTCGATTAACCTTCATGTTGTGTTGCAAAGTTTTTTTTATTTTAATATTTTGTATATAATAAAATGGAATTGTTTTGGAAAGTGTGGTTTGTCTCTTATAACACTGAATTATAAAACAGTATAATTACATAGAAATTCCATTGCCTAGTCTGATCAAAATGATGCTGAGGGTCAACCATTGTAAAGGTAATGTAATTTTTAACTAGACCAAAAAAGAAATCTTTTTGTAAGCTTTCTGTTCTTTTTATTGAAATATCATAAAAAATTAGCACCAAGTCAAAGGTACAAGTATATGTAAATTGAATGTTCTATCGGCATTCCAAATTCAGAGATTTACAATACTTTAGAAGGAGTGTAGCATCATCTAAACAGAAAATAATAATACTGTTGTTCCAAACGTTGACCTGAAGGTGAAAAACATGAATTTTTTTAATTCAGTACATCCAAAATGCCCTAGGATGAGGTGTTGGACAGTGTGCCACCGTCTCATTATTTAATACGAATAAAAACAAGTTTCAGCTCATTATTTCTAGGTCATTTGGCAGTTAATTCAAAACAAAAGTGACTTGTGTTGTTGCAGCTTAATTATGAGATAAAATTAATTGTGAGATAAAACCACAGAGCGAGCAAGGCAATAATCCTTGGATCCTCCCTTTTTTGTCTCGTGTAAATAAGGACTCAGTCCGGTGCGTAACGTCACGGGAGTGTGGCCCCGCCTCGCTGAGAATCTGCTGCTGCCCCGCTTCTAAAACCTCCTAACACAAACCATCACAGCACAAGCACAACACCGTGCTAATGGAGACAGAAGCATTCCGAGCCGTACTGAAGTGAATCGAGCCGTACCGAGGTGTGCTGGGCTAGTGGAAAACAGGCTATAGTCTCTCCACCGAGTCCTGGGTCTGCCCCGGGGTCTCCTCCCAGTGGGACGTGCCTGAAACACCTCAAGTGGGAGGCGTCCAGGAGGCATCCTAATCAGATGCCCATACCACCTCAACTGACTCCTTTCAATGTGGAGGAGCAGCGGTTCTACTCTGAGCCTCTCCCGGATGACTGAGCTCCTCACCCTATCTCTGAGGGTGAGTCCAGCAATCCTACGGAGAAAGCTCATTTCAGCCGCTTGTATCCGCGATCTCGTTCTTTCGGTCATTACCCAAAGCTCGTGACCATAGATGAGAGTAGGAACGTAGATTGACTGGTAAATCGACAGCTTTGCCTTAGAACTAAGCTCCCTCTTCACCACAACAGACCGGTACAACGTCCGCATCACTGCAGATGCTGCTCCAATCCGTCTGTCGATCTCTCGCTCCATTTTCCCCTCACTCGTGAACAAGACCCCAAGATACTTAAACTCCTCCACTTGGGGCAGGAGCCTGTCCCCAACCCGGAGAGGAAATCCACCTTTTTCCGGCTGAGGACCATGGACTCGGATTTGGAGGTGCTGATTCTCATCCCAGCCGCTTCACACTCAGCGGCAAACCGTCCCAGCAAGAGCTGTAGGTCATTGCTGGATGAAGCCAACAGGACAACATCATCTGCAAACAACAGAGATGAGATCCTGTGGTCACCAAGCATGACACCCTCCATTCCCTGGCTGCGCCTAGAAATCCTGTCCATAAAAATTATGAACAGGATCGGTAACAAAGGGCAGCCCTGGCGGAGTCCAACTCTCACTGGGAATGACTCCGACCGAGTGTTGGCAATACGGACTTAACTCTCACAACGGTCGTACAGAGACCGAATAGCTCGTAACAACAAGCCCGATACCCCATACTCCCGAAGCACCCCCGACAAAAATCCACGAGGGACGCGGTCAAATGCCTTCTCCAAGTCCACGAAACAAATGTAAACTGGTTGGGCAAACTCCCACGAACCCTCAAGAATTCTCGAGAGGGTAAAGAGCTGGTCCGATGTGCCACGGCCAGGACGAAAACCACATTGCTCCTCCTGAATCCGAGGTTCGACCAACGGCCGGACTCTCCTCTCCAGTACCTTGGCATAGACCTTCCCAGGGAGGCTGAGGAGTGTGATCCCTCTAAAGTTGGAGCACACCCTCCGGTCCCCTTTTTTGAAGAGAGGAACCACCACCCCGGTTTGCCATGCCAAAGGCACTGCCCCCGACCTCCACGCAATGTTGCAGAGGCGTGTCAACCATGACAACCCAACAACATCCAGGGCCTTGAGGTACTCGGGGCGAATCTCGTCCACCCCCGGGGCCTGGCCACCAAGGAGATTTTTAACCACCTTGGCGACCTCAGCCCCTGTAATAGGCGAGTCATCCCCCTCGTCCCCAAACCCTGCTTCCTCTGTGGAAGGCGTATCAGTGGGATTGAGGAGATCCTCGAAGTATTCCTTCCACAGTGGAGGAGCATCCCTGCTTCATGTGGATTTCAGCACAGAAGAAGACCTTCAAATTCAAGATTCAAGGAGGTGCTGCCATCATTTTCTCCACACTAACATGCATTCAATGCAATTTAGTTGTTGTAATGACAAATTCTTTTTCTTTTTTTTAAGTTCGCAGCAAGAACACAATATTGGTCTTTTTTTTTTTTACAATTTTACTGAGCATTTAATTCTAAATAAATCACTGTTCAACAGGAAATTTTTGTCAATCCTGTGCTTTTCTTGTGGTGTTACATAGAATAGCATCACTGTAAACTATGGCAAAAGCAGCTGCTTTAAAATTTGTATTTCCTCACACAACTTTGAGTGCAAAAAAACTCAAAGTGCCATAACTTATTGGAAAAGCTCCCACAAATCCAGGCTTTTTGGGCCACAACAATCACAAAAACAGCTGACAAAATCCTGGAGGGACTGAAATACAGTGAGATTACTGTTGCGTTCCAAATACCCGTACATATCCGGGTATTTATTTCGCCCAAAAATGCAGCCCTATACGGTCTTATTTGGGTCTATACGCTTATTGGGATATGCCCTATGTCACCCTATACGGTTTTATTTGGGTCTATACGCTTATCAGAACGCGTGGACCTGAACGTAGGTCCCAGTCGTGAGTGTTCTCCAGAGAGTTTCGCCTGGAAACTCTGCGTCGTAAGTCTCCCTGAAGCGGAAGGGAGGGCAGATCAGTCAGGCTGCTGCGTTCGCTTGTCGTCGGAGACTCACCGCCGGGTGCTGCGTTCGTTGCCATCAGGACACCAGCGAGGCTGTCCAAACCAGAAGGTTGCGTTGCACAAAGCGTGTGCATTTTCGGGGTCCGCGCCAGCTTTGACATGAAGGACATTTTTTCGAGATTTATTCAAAGCTTTACCGACTGAAGTGTGGCACTCGTATGTATACATTTTTTCAAGTGTGTGTGTACTAAGCAGCAGGCCCGTAGCCACTAAATCACTCCTCGTAATTGGCTGAAAAAGCTGTCGGAGGCACTTCCTTTATTTCCGTATTATCTCGGCTGTGTTCGGCTGTGTTTGGGATACACGTGCCGGTTGTTTACAAAACAGTCTACATGTCGTCATGCCATGTGCCCGGGGCCACGCGCGTTGTACTGCATACTGCATTAGTGCAAAGATGCATCTTCATCTACCATTAAGTCAAAGTCAAATTCCTTGTATGTGTTGTGCATACTTAGCCAATAAAGCTGATTCTGATTACTGATACATTCACTGGTAACATTTACTGATAACACATCTATCTGAACTAGAAGTACAATAAGGAAACAAAGAAGTTTAATAATATGTCTGTATGTGAACCTTACTACCCCATTAATCAACAATAAAATCATTATATGCTATATTGTTTAATTATAAAGTAAATATATATATTTGTAAACTAAATCCTCATATTTTTGGCAGGTAGCAAGTATTAGTAAGCTGATTTGCAATATTATGAATATACTGGTACATTTGTTGTATTATTTTTTTTTTCAAATGTTTAAACTTCACCATTAAATTTGGTAAATTATAAATTGCTATTAATGTTCCTCTGATAAATTGTTCATACAATATTTTCAAAAGAAATAAAACCAATTCAGAAGGTGGTTTCTTTTAATTTTGTAGATATTTCAATATCTCAGGCATAATTATGAACATTATTTAACTTTGTATGTATTGTGCGTCCCTATACTATTATTGCGCACCTATACTTTTATTGAAATTTTAACAAATTTCCAGCCTATACTATTATTACGCCCTATACTCTTATTAAAATTTTCAGTTTTTTCCACCCTATACTATTATTCCTACCTATACTCTTATTTGGAATGCACCAGTAAATGAATGCATGGTTCATGCATTGAATTTGTTTACTTACTCTGGGTGGTGAACTTGACACGACACACCCTTTGCACTAAAGAAAGCACCTGTGAGCACTTTATGAAATAATAAGTTAAATAATAAAAAGTGCATTATTGTAACTGATTTTGGGTCAGTTCTATATGTGATAATTTATGTATTAAAGTTAGAAGATTCTTGGTACAATTTGCAGCATTAGGTCTCAAAGATTTTTGTTTTATGGGAAGTAAAATGGCTATTAAAATGGTAATTCCCCAGATCGAATCGGGATCGAATCGATTCAGAATCTCAAGAATCGGAATCAAATCGATTCTGGAAATTAGGGATCGTTCCCAGCCCTAGGCACTCTATAAAGAAATCTCTGTCTGTGTGTCTGTCTGTCACGATCATAGGACTCACTAAAAGATCACAGGACCGCCTATGATGGTCCTATGATGTCTACATGATGTCCTATGATGTTGTTCCTATGTATATATAAGGAGTTATGAACAACTCGTGTGAAAAAATTATCCCTCCTTGGACTGCATCACTCACGATCATAGGAGTTGCAATGACATCAAAGATCAAAGACAGGCATCACTCACGATCATAGGACTCGCTATGACAATCAATGATCATAGGACTCACTATGACATCAAAGATCAAAAGTAGTCATCACTCACGATCAAAGGACTTGCTATGACACCATCAAAGATCAAAGGCAGGCTGAACGAGCCGGCACTGAACGAGTGCCGATGTGCTTGCTTACACCTGCTTTCTACGGGCAGGCAGAAATGCTTACACTTGGTTTCTACGGGCATGCACAGGTATGCACTAGTTACTATGAATATAAAATAATTTTTTCATGCTGAGTGTTTTCATAAGGACTAACTAACTTTTATCCTAGATTTAGTGAACGACATCATCTTCTTCTTTTAGATTTGATTGGTGGTTGGCAACCAGCTTACAGGTGCATTACTGAAAATTACTTCACTCTTCTTCCTCTTCCCCCAGACCCGATCGGCGGCTGGCACCACCGCCACACACTGCACTCTACTTCATCCGTTGTGATACAAAGACTTTATTAGGAAATTCATTTTATCCATCCATCCATCCATCCATCTTCTACCGCTTTTCCGGAGGTCCGGGTCGCGGAGGCAGCAGTTCAAGCAGAGAAGCCCAGACTTCCCTCTCCCCAGCCACCTGCTCCAGCTCTTCAGAGGGGATACCAAGGCGTTCCCAGACTAGCTGGGAGACATAGTCTCTCCACCGAGTCCTGGGTCTGCCCCGGGGTCTCCTCCCAGTGGGACGTGCCTGAAACACCTCAAGTGGGAGGCGTCCAGGAGGCATCCTAATCAGATGCCCATACCACCTCAACTGACTCCTTTCAATGTGGAGGAGCAGCGGTTCTACTCTGAGCCTCTCCCGGATGACTGAGCTCCTCACCCTATCTCTGAGGGTGAGTCCAGCAATCCTACGGAGAAAGCTCATTTCAGCCGCTTGTATCCGCGATCTCGTTCTTTCGGTCATTACCCAAAGCTCGTGACCATAGGTGAGAGTAGGAACGTAGATTGACTGGTAAATCGACAGCTTTGCCTTAGAACTAAGCTCCCTCTTCACCACAACAGACCGGTACAACGTCCGCATCACTGCAGATGCTGCTCCAATCCGTCTGTCGATCTCTCGCTCCATTTTCCCCTCACTCGTGAACAAGACCCCAAGATACTTAAACTCCTCCACTTGGGGCAGGAGCCTGTCCCCAACCCGGAGAGGACAATCCACCTTTTTCCGGCTGAGGACCATGGACTCGGACTTGGAGGTGCTGATTCTCATCCCAGCCGCTTCACACTCAGCGGCAAACCGTCCCAGCAAGAGCTGTAGGTCATTGCTGGATGAAGCCAACAGGACAACATCATCTGCAAACAACAGAGATGAGATCCTGTGGTCACCAAGCATGACACCCTCCATTCCCTGGCTGCGCCTAGAAATCCTGTCCATAAAAATTATGAACAGGACCGGTGACAAAGGGCAGCCCTGGCGGAGTCCAACTCTCACTGGGAATGACTCCGACCGAGTGTTGGCAATGCGAACTAAACTCTCACAACGGTCGTACAGAGACCGAATAGCTCGTAACAACAAGCCCGATACCCCATACTCCCGAAGCACCCCCCACAAAAATCCACGAGGGACGCGGTCAAATGCCTTCTCCAAGTCCACAAAACACATGTAAACTGGTTGGGCAAACTCCCACGAACCCTCAAGAATTCTCGAGAGGGTAAAGAGCTGGTCCGATGTGCCACGGCCAGGACGAAAACCACATTGCTCCTCCTGAATCCGAGGTTCGACCAACGGCCGGACTCTCCTCTCCAGTACCTTGGCATAGACCTTCCCAGGGAGGCTGAGGAGTGTGATCCCTCTAAAGTTGGAGCACACCCTCCGGTCCCCTTTTTTGAAGAGAGGAACCACCACCCCGGTTTGCCATGCCAAAGGCACTGCCCCCGACCTCCACGCAATGTTGCAGAGGCGTGTCAACCAAGACAACCCAACAACATCCAGGGCCTTGAGGTACTCGGGGCGAATCTCGTCCACCCCCGGGGCCTGGCCACCAAGGAGATTTTTAACCACCTTGGCGACCTCAGCCCCTGTGATAGGCGAGTCATCCCCCTCGTCCCCAAACCCTGCTTCCTCTGTGGAAGGCGTATCAGTGGGATTGAGGAGATCCTCAAAGTATTCCTTCCACCGCCCGACGATATCCCCAGTTGAAGTCAACAGTGTCCCATCCGCACCATACACAGTGTGGACAGGGAGCTGCTTTCCCCTCCTGAGCCGCCGAACAGTTTGCCAGAATCTCTTTGAAGCCGACCGAAAGTCTTGTTCCATGGCCTCACCGAACTCCTCCCATACCCGGGTTTTTGCTTCAGCAACCACCCGAGCTGCACTCCGCTTGGCCTGCCGGTACACCTCAGCTGCTTCGGGAGTCCCACAAGCCAACCAAGCTTGATAGGACTCCTTCTTCAGCTTAATGGCCCCCCTCACCACTGGTGTCCACCACTTGGTTCGGGGGTTGCCACCACGAGATGCACCGACCACCTTGCGGCCGCAGCTCTGGGCTGCCGCTTCAACAACAGAGGTGGAGAACATGGCCCATTCAGACTCCATGTCTCCAGACTCCCTCGGAATGTGGTTGAAGTTCTTCCGGAGGTGGGAGTTGAAGACCTCCCGGACAGGGGCCTCAGCCAGACGCTCCCAGCACACCCTCACTATACGTTTGGGTCTACCAGGTCTGAATGGCTTCCTCCCCTGCCATCGGATCCAACTCACCACCAGGTGGTGATCAGTTGACAGCTCTGCACCTCTCTTTACTCGGGTGTCCAAGACATACGGTCGCAGGTCTGATGATACGATAACAAAATCGATCATCGACCTGCGGCCTAGGGTGTCCTGGTGCCAGGTGCACATATGGACACCCTTATGCTTGAACATGGTGTTCGTTATAGACAGACTGTGGTTAGCACAGAAGTCCAATAACTGAACACCACTCGGGTTCAGATCGGGCAGGCCGTTCCTCCCAATCACCCCCCTCCAGGTTTCACTGTCGTTGCCCACATGCGCATTGAAGTCCCCCAGTAGGACAATGGAGTCTCCAGGAGGAGCACCCTCCAGCACCCCAGTCACAGACTCCAAAAAGGGTGGGTACTCTGAAACATCATTTGGTGCATAGGCACAAATGATGGTCAGGACCTGTTTCCCAACCCGAAGGCGCAGGGAAGCAACCCTTTCGTCCACCGGGGAAAACTCCAATATAGAGGCAGCAAGGTGGGGCGATACAAGAATACCTACCCCTGCTCGTCGCCTCTCGCCCGGGGCAACTCCAGAAAAGGCCAAGCTCCAGCCCCTCTCCAGGAGACTGGTTCCGGAACCGGAGCTGTGTGTTGAGGTGAGGCCGACTATATCTAGCCGGTATCGCTCAATCTCGTACACCAGCTCAGGCTCCTTCCCCACCAGAGAGGTGACATTCCACGTACCAAAAGCCAGTTTAGAAAGCTTGGGATCAGTCCGCCAAGGTCTCCGCCTTTGACTGCCACCTAATCCACATAGCACCGGACTTCCATGATCCCTCCTGCAGGTGGTGAACCTACTGGAGGGCGGACCCATTTAACTCCTTCGGGCTGAGCCCGGCCGGGTCCCATGGGTGGAAACCCGGCCACCAGACGCTAGCCTTCGAGCCCCTCCCCCAGGCCTGGCTCCAGGGTGGGGCCCCGGTAACCCCATACCGGGCGGGGTACACTGAATCCTTGATATACAATTTATCATGAGAGTCTGTTGGATCGTTCTTCGTCTGGCCCTTCACCCAGGACCAGTTTGTCTTGGGAGACCCTATCAGAGGCAAATTGCCCCGGACAACATAGCTCCTGGGATCACTGGGGCACGCAAACCCCCCCACCACGATAAGGTGACGATCCATGAGGGGGAAATTCATTTTAAACTGCATAAAAAAAGACTTGATAGGATCTGTATAAGGATCCCAACTTCATTACTTCGAATGATCCAAGACGGGATGTCTTTCCTGTCATATCCCCTTATCTTGCTTGAAAATTAATGAAGTCGATTTGTTAGATAGAAGGTGCAACAATAAAACTGTCTTTCCTTTAAACAAAGAAACTTTGGCGACGTTAACACAGTTGCTGCACCAGAAAACATTGAAACCACCCTAAGTAAAAAATGCTTTTCTTTTTACAGTGGGGTAAAAAAGTATTTAGTCAGCCACCAATTGTGCAAGTTCTCCCACTTAAAAGATGAGAGGTCTCCAATTTTCATCATAGGTATACCTCAACTATGAGAGACAAAATGAGAAAAAAAAAATCCAGAAAATCACATTGAAGGATTTTTAATGAATTCATTGGTAAATTCCTCGGTAAAATAAGTATTTGGTCAATAACAAAAGTTCATCTCAATACTTTATCTACCCTTTGTTGGCAATGACAGAGGTCAAACGTTTTCTGTAAGTCTTCACAAGGTTTTCACACACTGTTGCTGGTATTTTGGCCCATTCCTCCATGCAGATCTCCTCTAGAGCAGTGATGTTTTGGGGCTGTCGCTGGGCAACACAGACTTTCAACTCCCTCCAAAGATTTTCTATGGGGTTGAGATCTGGAGACTGGCTAGGCCACTCCAGGACCTTGAAATGCTTCTTACGAAGCCACTCCTTCGTTGCCCGGGCGGTGTGTTTGGGATCACTGTCATGCTGAAAGACCCAGCCACGTTTCATCTTCAATGCCCTTGCTGATGGAAGGAGGTTTTCACTCAAACTCTCACGATACATGGCTCCAATCATTCTTTCCTTTACACGGATCAGTCGTCCTGGTGCCTTTGCAGAAAAACAGCCCCAAAGTATGATGTTTCCACCCCCATGCTTCAAAGTAGGTATGGTGTTCTTTCTCCTCCCAACACGACAAGTTGAGTTTTTACAATAAAGTTCTATTTTGGTTTCATCTGACCATATGACATTCTCCCAATCCTCTTCTGGATCATCCAAATGCTCTCTAGCATACTTCAGACGGGCCTGGACATGTACTGGCTTAAGGAGGGGGACACGTCTGGCACTGCAGGATTTGAGTCCCTGGCGGCGTAGTGTGTTACTGATGGTAGCCTTTGTTACCTTTGGTCCCAGCACTCTGTAGGTCATTCACTAGGTCCCCCCGTGTGGTTCTGGGATTTTTGCTCACCATTCTCGTGATCATTTTGACCCCATGGGGTGAGATCTTGTGTGGAGCCCCAGATCGAGGGAGATTATCAGTGGTTTTGTATGTCTTCCATTTTCTAATAATTGCTCCCACAGTTGATTTCTTCACACCAAGCTGCTTACCTTTTGCAGATTCAGTCTTCCCAGCCTGGTGCAGGTCTACAATTTTGTTTCTGGTGTCCTTTGACAGCTCTTTGGTCTTGGCCATAGTGGAGTTTGGAGTCTGACTGTTTGAGGTTGTGGACAGGTGTCTTTTATACTGATAAAGAGTTCAAGCAGGTGCCATTAATACAGGTAACGAGTGGAGGACAGAGGAGCCTCTTAAAGAAGTTACAGGTCTGTGAGAGCCAGAAATCTTGCTTGCTTGTAGGTGACCAAATACTTATTTTACCAAGGAACTTACCAATTAATTCACTAAAAATCCTTCAATGTGATTTTCTGGATTTTTTTTTTCCCTCATGTTGGCTCTCATAGTTGAGGTATACCTATGATGAAAATTCGAGACCTCTCTCATCTTGTAAGTGGGAGAACTTGCACAATTGGTGGCTGACTAAATACTTTTTCCCCCACTGTATCTCATATCCTGTTCCTCCTAAAGTCAAGGAAACCCATTACAAAATTGCGCAATCCGCCCAGCTAATAATTTTTTGCACAAAAGATTTAACATTGAGGTAGTCCTCTGTGTTTTTTGCACCTCTGAGGTTGAAACCATTGAACATTTTTTTTTTTTTTAGCTGTTCACTCAGTAATACTTTTTGGGTCGACATCCACAGTTGGTTGTCATTAAAACTGTTAACATCCCTTCTTTTATTTACAAAGATATTGTCTATTATATGGATTCATTGGACGTTAATGTCAAGGATGCTGTAAATCTTGTCATCATTTTGGGTAAATATCATATTCTCTGCTGCAAAAGGAAGAACACTAGCCACCCCACTACCACCACCACCTTTGAATTTAAGCATGATCTTGTTAAATATTTAAAGTTACTACAAAAAAAATTGAAAATTTGAACAAAAACGTCAAAACTTTTTTGTATATTTCACAAAATCCATGCATTTTTAAACTGTCTCTTGCCTTGTAGCTTTTTGTGCTCTTTATGGTCAATCAGATTTGTTAACTTTATTATATTTTTCATTTCTTTTTGTTCATTCCATCATGGCTCCTACAATATTTCTTTCCCATTTTTCTATATTTCTGTATCTTTCCCAGTCTTGTTTTTTAAATTTTATTTTTATTTTAAAAGCAATCCTTTTATGAGCGCATTCTGAGTAAAGCTCAGAAGGGCGGGGGGGGGGGGGGTTCTTTCAGAGCGGTTAGGCTAGGCTAGGCTAGTTCAGTTAGCTGCTGCTACCGTTGTAAATCTTTTTAAAGCAGAACTCGAACCTTCTCCTGGAAAGATTAGTGTTGTCCCACAAACAATCCTCACGTCTGTTGGTGACACACAAAAGTCTTTTCAACTGTTTTACTCACCAAATCTCGAACCCTCACGTTACCTTCCACCAGTCTCACCTCCATTTTTGGTGAACGCGTGGACGCTTGAAAATGACGTCACATTCTTGTTCTTTTAGATTTGATTGGCAGTTGGCAACAAGCTTACAGGTGCATTACCGCCACTGACTTGATTATCATCACTCTTTATCTTTGTATAAGGAGTTCTGAACAACTCCTTATGTGTGAAAAAAACAATCCATCCTTGGACTGCGTCAGAGGTGCTTTATTTTGAGAACTGTACAAACAATATTCCTTACAGTTCTTGAAACATTGCATCAGCAGGAACAGGTGCATAAAATAACGGCACTGATTTTTTTGAAAGGGACAATGGACAATGAAAGGGACAATGCAATTTCATAAAACACATGATTACACATGGTTAAAAAAAGCCAGAATTAGCCAAAAGGCTAGTTTTCATCTGTAGTCCCCTGGTCAAGATGTAAAAAAGCAGTAAAATGCATCTACAAGAAAAAAAACATGGTTAGACATTTAAGAGGGCACTAATGTAACAAATAATATATACATAACAAACCGTACATTTAAACACAACATCAAACATCACAGCAGACTTATCTTTTAGTGTTGGCAGCTGTAGGTGTTTATAAGCCACATTTTCAACTTTTTTGTGAAGGCCTTGAATGTTGTGAGCAGTTTAACCTCCTCAGGTACTGAGTTCCACTCACTAGCGCTCCTCACTGACCAGGCCGACTTACTGAAAGTGCTCCTGCGCAGAGGAATGAAACAGTCACCTCTGACAGAGCCTCGAGTGACACGCTCAGAGCTGTTTCTTTGGCTGATGAACTCTGCCAGAGGATCTGGAGCCAAATCATGCAGTACTTTATAAGTCAAATTTAAATTTGCAAATGTATGAAGACTATCCCAATTTAAAAGACTGTATTTTTTAAAAATTGCACAATGATGATAATGCCTAGGTTTTTTTATCCATAACTTTAACTGCTTGTTTGTACAAAACTTCCAATGGTTTTTTTTGCACTCAAACCCGCCTGGGACAAGCTAGTTAGGCAATAGTTGAAGTGACTCAGAATCATTGAATGCAAGTATATTTTTGCGGCTTCAGTTGACATTTCATTTCGAATTGCACGAAAATTTGCAAGCTTTAACTTGATTTTTTTACACAATTTAGCAATATGGGCTTTAAAGGAAAGCTGTGAATCTATTATTAGCCCAAGATATTTATATTGGCTAACAATTTGTATTTTTCCTCCATTAACATGTATGTCAGGGTCAGGTGACACTCTATTTATTTTAGTGAAATACATGCCTACAGTTTTAGAAACATTTAACTGTAGTCAGCACACCTGCAACCAAGTTGTGACACAGGACATTGTTTTACTAAGTTTAGCAGCAACAGTGTCTTTGGAGCGACCATGAACAAAAAAACCGTGTTGTCTGCATACATTAAGCATTCAGCTTCAGAACAAACAGTGGGCAAATCATTAATATAAAGATTAAATAAAAGGGGGCCTAATATTGATCCCTGAGGGACTCCAGAAGTTAGCCTAAGAGAATCAGATCTGCAGTTGTTAACTGATACAGATTGTGTTCGATCATGCAGATATGATTCAATCCAGCTCACAGCATTGTGAGAGAAGTTAAATTTAAAGAGCTTGGTAAGAAGAACAGAGTGATTTACTGTATCGAATGCTTTCCTGAGGTCCAAAAACACCGCCCCTACAACTCCACCCTATTGATTGATTAAGAACATAATAACAATAGAAGAAGAAAAAATTAATGGATAGGGCTTTTGATATTTAAATTTATCAATTAAAAAGGCAAGTTTTACTGCCTTTTTATTTTTCATAATGTCAAGGGCTCTAAAAGAGGAAAGAACCTCATTATGAAAAGCAACAAATCGGGGTTTCACTTTGAAGTATTTACATTTGTGTATGTAAAAATTGACCAGGATAAGGACATTATTAATCAGAAAGTCAATGTGCATAAGTCCATATATTATGTCTGTGCAAGTAAAAGGGCAAAGTCTAATCATTGTATGAATCCAGTCATCACTCTTCGTCTTCTTTTAGATTTGACTAGTATATACCCATGCATGGCCATAGAAACCAAGTATAAGCAAGTATTTCTGCATGCCCGTAGAAAGCAGGTGTAAACAAGTACGTTAGCACTCAGTGATGCCTGCCTTTGACTTTTGATGGTGTCATAGTGATGTCATAGGGAGTTATATGATTGAGAGTCATGCCTGTGTTTGATCTTGGAAGCCGTCCTGTGTCCTATGATCTTTGGTGACGGCACAGCGAGTCCTATGATGCCTGCATTTGATTCTGGTTTAAATTAGTATGTCCTATTCTCAATCAGGTGATGAGTATCTGTTCTTTCCTGTTTCTGGCAACTCCCTTTTGGTTTAAAGTGCTGTGTCCTATTGTTAATCGGGTGATGCTAAACGCTTTTGTTAGCTCGAGATTAGATTATTGTAATTCTTTATTATCAGGCTGTCCTAAAACATCTTTAAAAAGTCTTCAGCTGATCCAAAATGCTGCAGCAAGAGTTTTAACAGGTACTAGAAAGAGAGATCATATCTCTCCGGTTCTGGCCTCCCTTCATTGGCTTCCCATAGAGTTTAGAATTAAGTTTAAAATCCTTCTTCTCACTTACAAAGCTCTAAACAATCAGGCTCCTTTTTATTTAAAAGATCTGATACTACCGTATTATCCTAACAGAGCACTACGCTCCCAAAATGCAGGATTACTTGTAATACCTAGAATCTCCAAAAGTACAATGGGAGGCAGAGCCTTCAGTTATCAAGCTCCTCTCCTGTGGAATCAGCTGCCAATCTGGATTCGGGAGTCAGACTCGATCTCTGTTTTTAAGAATAGGGCTAAAACCTACCTTTTTGATCTAGCCTACAATTAGGGAGGGATCATGTGTTTCTGAACCCTCCCTTAGTTATGCTGCTAATAGGTTTAGTCAGCCGGGGGACCTCCAGTAATGCACTGGGCCTCACTCCTTTCCTCACTCTCTATGAAATATTTTTTTTTGCTGGTCATTAACATTTGTTTGTTCTCTCCCATAGATTGAGTCCCCATCGTGCTGTTTGCTCTCTACATGTCTGTTCTTTTCTTCTTCTCTATCCCCTCACCCCCCAGCCAGTTGCAGCAGATGACTGCCCCTCCCTGAGCCTGGTTCTGCTGGAGGTTTCTTCCTGTTAAAAGGGAGTTTTTCCTCTCCACCGTCGCCAAGTGCTTGCTCACAGGGGATCGCCTGATTGCTGGGGTCTTTCTGCAACTGTGGGGGTCCCCCCTACAGTTGATAGTGCTATGAGATGACTGTTGTTGTGAAATGGCGCTATATAAATAAAGTTGAATTGAATTGAATTGAATTGATGAGTAATCTCTTCTTTGGTGAGTGATGGTGTATATGACATCATAAAGACATGAAGGCAGGCATCATGAGTGATGGTAAATGGTAAATGGCGTTCACTTATATAGCGCTTTTATTCTCATCTCTTGATGACCAAAGCGCTTTACAGATCCTGCTATCCACCCATTCACGCACACATTCACACACTGATGGTGGCATGCTGCCTAACATGGCGCTTCCATATGGTCCATATGGCCTCATAAAGACATCAAGGCAGGGATCATATGCCCTTATGCCTACATCATAGGTAGCCAGTCCTACTGTGTATATGACGGCATTGCGAGTCCTATGTTGCCTGATATCGTAGGATTATCATAGGACATCATGCAGACATCATAGGCCGTCCTATGATGTGCTCCGATCATGACACAGACATGATGTACTGCTTCGAATGGGTGTGGTTTAAAGTAATGTGTTCTATTGTTAATCAGGTGATGAGTAAGATTTCCAGATTTACACTGACACTGACAGAGATTTCTTGAATTTATAGTGATGACAGCATCGCGAGTCCTGATGGTCTATACGGCATCATAAAGACATCAAGGCATGCACCTTTCAGTTGTTTGCTATCTGCCAGTAACCAAGAGAAGACATCATAGGAGCATCATAGGCCATCATATGATGTCCTATGATCGTGACACACAGACAGAAGCACACACATTTCTTGAATTTATAGACTCTATAAATTCACTATTATAGAGTGATTGGTGGTTGGCAACCATTCTTCTTTTAGATTTGACTAGTACATACCTGTGCATACCCGTGCTTACCCGTGCATGCCCATAGAAACCAAGTATAAGCATTTCTGCCTAGCCGTAGAAAGCAGGTGTAAGCAAGGGTGTAAGCAAGTACGTCAGCACTCATTCAGTGATTCCTGCCTTTGATCTTTGTGTCATAGTGAGTCTTATGATCTTTGCTGATGTCATAGAGAGTCCTATGATCGTGAGTCATGCCTGTATTTGATCTTTGAAGATGTCCTATGATCTGTGATGATGGCATAGTGAGTCCTATGATACCTGCATTTGATCCTGGTTTAAATTAGTGTGTCCTATTCTTAATCGGGCAGGCATCATAGGAGTCGCTATGATTGTAAGTGATGCAGTCCATCCATCCATCCATCCATCCATCAATCTTCTTCCGTTTAATCCTTTTCGGATCGCGGGGGGGCTGGAGCCTATCCCAGCATCTTTGGGCGAGAGGCAGGGTGCACCCAATCACTCTCACAGTCATACCTAAGGACAATTTAGAATCTCCAGTTTGATGCCAATTAACCTAACTTGCAGTCCAAGGACGGATAATTTTTTTCACTCATAAGGAATTGTTCAGAACTCATACATAGGAAGATAGAGTGATTCTGTCCTACATATTTATTTTTTCATTGGTCTTCCTCTTCATTATCAGCATTATTATTATTACTATTATTATTATTATTATTGTCATTATCATTCTCATTATTGCCTTGGTCTTGTCTCCCGATGACATTGTGACAGAGATTTCTTGAATTATGTATACTTATACTTATATTTTTATTTTTTTATTTTTTATCTGAATGTTCAAATAAAATCAATCAATCAATCAATCAACCGACCAATCAATCAATATACAGTAATATTCCTTGTCTCCAGGGCATGGGTCCCAGCCCATTATTATTATTGTCATCATGATTATCATTATTGCCTTGGTCTTGTCTGCCCTCTGGTCCCCTGTGTGTGGATTATCTGTGCAGGCCTGGCCATGCCGTTTTCTGTAACCATGTCCTGCCGTCTCTGTTTGCCCCTGCTTGTTGCTTCTTCTCCTGCTGGTTACTATTCTGTGTTATGTTGCTTACCTGTGTCTATGTGTATGTGTTTTAGCAAGTCCTGCGGTCTGTATGCCGTCATATAGACATCCCTATGAGATCAGAATCAGAATCAGAATCAGAATAGCTTTATTGCCAAGCATGTTTACAGTGTAAACAAACGAGGAATTTGACTTGACATTGGGCACGCTCGATAAGCGCCTCCAATGACGTGGCAGCCATGAAGGCGCCTGTCATCAGTGGAGGGTAAAGAGGGGAGTGGGGGAGGGAATGACACAATGGGCAGAGAGAAAAAAACATAGTTAATCAAAATAAAGCTCGTATGAGCAAAACTGTGATTACATAGAAAAAACCCTCTAAGCACAATTAGCAGACCAATACAGA
Source organism: Pholidichthys leucotaenia (assembly GCA_020510985.1). Classification (NCBI taxonomy): domain Eukaryota; kingdom Metazoa; phylum Chordata; class Actinopteri; order Cichliformes; family Pholidichthyidae; genus Pholidichthys; species Pholidichthys leucotaenia. Next base: position 441,401,181 of record CM035840.1, read on the forward strand.
TCACACAATACAAAGGAGCAAGAGAGAGACCAGTGTGTGTAGTCAGCATGTAATCAGTATGAGTGCGGTGTTGATGTATCAGTTGCTGGTGCACAACAAAGGGGCCTCCTGGCAACGGATGGGTGTTATGTTCATGTATTCAAAACACAGATAAGCATGTCCCAGAGTCTGTCTCTCTTCGTGCATGCCAGATGGCAAAGTTCTGTATTAGACACATGATAACGCTGTCCTTGAAGAGTCCGGTTTGCTGAACAACAGCAAATGTTGTTAATTGTTTGGGTTAAAGAGAAGCCAAAACACCTTCCTGCAAAATCTCTGCACCTGGAGGAATGAGTTCCCAAGGATGCCGAATCAAGGCCTGATGAGCACAGTCACTTGGAGCATAGTAATTTCCACTCTCTTGCAATTCTGTGCATCACAATTAATTCAATTCACAGGCTTAAAATCGCTGGTCGAATTGTTGAAGGAGCTTCGCCGGGATCCGCATTTTGACCAGCTCTTCCAACTTTTTTAATTTCCGATACACTAGGAAACTCCGGAGCCAAACAGTAGAAATCCTGTGGTCATATCCAAACAGATAGATGTCTTCTGCATCTTCAATCAAATCACACAGACACATGAGTTCCAATTAACCCATGAGTCACACATTTGGGCTCCCCCGGGCCCGATTTTCTGTTGAAAAGGTGGTGTCAATTGCATTTAAAGCCCGAAATTCCATTTTTTCCGTTTGGATTGAGATCCACGAGAAGGAGCGAGACACAGACACAGACAAAGCAAGCTGGGATCAGTCAGGGAGGCGGGAGGAGGAGAGGAGGGAAAATGCGACTGCTCTCTCTGAAAGCCGGAAGAAGAGATCATAGGAACAGCAGCCTTACGGTTTATCTGACGTCATATAGCTTTGTGCTATATGACGTTAGCTGACGTTAGCTTTGTGCTCAGCCCATTCCTCTACTCCCTCTACACCCATGACTGCAGGCCTATGTATGGATCCAATTCCATCATAAAGTTCGCAGATGACACCATGGTGATTGGACTCATCAGGGACAACGACGAGTCAGATTACAGGGCAGAGGTTGAGCACTTGGCTACTTGGTGCGCTGACAATAACCTGCTCCTTAACACCAGCAAAACCAAGGAGCTCATAGTGGACTACAGGAAGGAGAGGGAAGAGACACATGACCCCATCCATATCAATGGCATAGCTGTTGAACGTGTCCCCAGCTTCAAATTCCTGGGGACCCACATCTCGGAGGACCTGTCCTGGTCAGTTAACACCACCAGCCTGATCAAGAAGGCCCATCAGCGCCTCTTCTTCTTGAGGACATTGAAGAAGAACCATCTGTCAACTGACATCCTGGGCAACTTCTACCGCTGCGTGATAGAGAGCACCCTGACCAACTGTATCACACTCTGGTATGGGAGCTGCTCTGTAGCTGACCGCAAGGCGCTGCAGCGGGTGGTGAAAACTGCCCAACGCATCACAGGGACTCCACTTCCAGCTATAGAGGACGTCTACAGGAAAAGATGTCTGCGCCGGGCACGCAGCATTCTTAGGGACTCCAACCATCCTGCTCATGGACTGTTCCAGCTTCTCCCCTCCAGAAGACGTTTCAGAAGCCTTCGGACTAGAACCAGCAGGTTTAGGAACAGTTTCTTTCCAACAGCTGTCACGTTATTGAACTTAGTTCCCCGCTGACTCTCTTACAATCATCTTTTACTATCCTCACCTGTACATAACTGCATAACTACATAACTACATCTAACTTATTGCACATTATTTGCACATAACAGTACTTTTAACTTTCTGCACTGCTGCATATATTTGCATATATTTGCTTAAATTGCACATACTGTTAATTACCGTATATACTGCACTGCTGTCCTTTGCACTTCTGATAGGATGCTAAACTGTGTTTCGTTACCTTGTATTCATACATGTGTAATGACAATAAAGTTGAATCTAATCTAATCTAATCTAATATAGAGTGGGGTTTATGTGACATCATATAGATATCCAGTAAACGGTCCTATGATCACCCACATCAAAGGAACATCATAGGACATAAGGCGGACATCATAGGCTGTCCTATGATCGTGACTGACTGACAAGAGATTTCTTGAATTTGTAGAGTGATAGAGTGACTGGCGGTTGGCAACAAGCTTACAGGTGCATTACCGCCACATACTTCACTTTATATCACTCTTGTACTTCTTCTTCTAGATCTGATTGCCGGCTGGCAACCAGCTCACAGGTGCACCACCACCACCCACTGGGTTGGAGAGTGGACAACAGAGTGGCAGGGAAAATAAAAATTAAATTCTTTTAATTAATCCAGTTGCATTTAAATATTTAAACAGACTGTCATATATGTTCTCTGAAGTTCCTAAAATGCTTTCCAAAACAAAACTTAAATTAGCCCTTTCCATTACTGCAATCAGATGCTTCCTTTGTTCCTGGTATCCCTGACATTCCAACAAAACCTTCTTCTTCTTCTTCTTGTTACTAGCAGATAGCAAACAACTTAAAGGTGCACACTGCCACCAGCTGTACAAGAGTGTGTAACATTATGTCATCTGAGCCCGACCCCTAAATTCTATGACTCAATCCTGTGTTATTTAAAAAAGAGAAAAGAGCCCTTCTCATGATTCTTATTGCCTCTCCATCTCCATCTGTTCCCAGAATCCCAGTTAAATCCCATTCCCTACCAGTGTGGTCTGTATTAATCATATATCCCATAACCTACATATGTATAAGCATGTGAGAATGTTTGGTGATTACATATGTAAAGTGACTTCACACCTCAGAACAGGACAAGAGGTCTCAACCGCCAGCAGGGATCAAAGAGCATCTGAGGCACTGCGGTGGAGACCAGATCGACAGCCCTGACCTCCCAAGGCCAGGTGGAGGGATACGGAGACAAAGGAGGGGGATTAAGATAATGTGGGATGTCAGCTTTGATATGCATGTTTTTTGTTATGTGTAGGTATAAGTATGTAGAGCTGAATATGTTCTGTCTCTTTCTACTTCTGCTTCTGCACTGAGATGAGACTTGTTAGAGGAGCGAAGCTGATAATAAACTTTGGTTTATAAGTCGCATCGCCTCGTTATTCCAAGCTCTTCTACACTGGTGACCCTGACGCGAGGATGGACCAGAGGCGTTCCCCCGCGATTGACTCATCTGAGGCGACCCAGGCAGACGCCGGCGCCCATGCAGACAGGGGAACGGATGGAAGACGTTCCCCCATGGCAGAAGAGAGGGCTCAACCGAGCACCAGCCCCGCCGTGAGAGCAGAAGAAAGGCGCTCTCACCCGGCGGACACATCAAGGACAGCCCACACAAGCGCCGTCACCGTCAAGCTGCCAGAATTCTGGCAAGAAGACCCGAGCTCGTGGTTCCAGCAAGCTGAGGCTCAGTTTGCACTGGCGGGCATAACGGCGGACGAGACGAAGTTTTATCACATCGTCGCCAAACTCGACGCAGCCACGTCAAGATGCGCGCGGAGCATAATCCGACAGCCGCCTGCCTATGACAAATACAGAGAGCTGAAGGCGACCATCGTCGAGAACTTCGTCCCCTCAGCCGAGGAGAGAGCAGAGAAGATCCTGGCGATCTACGGCCACAGAGGATGCAGACCCAAGGCCCTCATGGAGGACATGCTGCAGCTCAAGGAGGAGGACAACGACAACTTCCTCTTCCAACACATCTTCCTCAGCACTCTGCCGCCACACATGAGACGGACGCTGATCAACATGCGGTGCAGCACCCAGCAGGACTTCCGCGCGCTGGCCTGAGAAGCGCAGCGACTCACCAACGCCTGCAGGGAACAGGTGGCCACAGCAGCATCTGCAGATGCCCAGAGCGCGAGGAGACAGATTATACTACCTCAGCCGCAGAACTCTTCGCCAACGCGGACACATACGTGGCCCCAATCCACATAGGGATAGATTACGCAGCCATGGCGGAGGAGCAAAGTAGTGATGCAGACGTGTGCGCACTCCTTTCTGGACCAACAGGGTTAAGGCTGGAGGAAAGGGGTTTACGCGACGGTGTGCCCCCCCTAATATGCAACATCTCAACCAGCTGACCTCGCCCGGTAGTCCCAGCTGCATGGCGCCGCCGTATTTTCGACTCAATTCACTCCCTCACGCACCCGGGGGTGCGAGCTTCGGTTAAAATGGTCGCCGAAAAGTTTGTGTGGCCCAGCCTGTGCAAAACCGTAAAAGAATGGGCAAAGACTTGCATGTCTTGTCAGCGCACCAAAACACACAAACACACAAAAGCCCCTCTAGAGCCTTTTCAAATCCCAGCTAGAAGGTTCGACCACGTTCATGTCGACCTCGTGGGACCACTACCTTCCTCCCAAGGTTTCACTCACCTGTTAACAATGATGGACCGTACTACGCGCTGGCCTGAGGCAGTCCCTCTGGCGTCAACCACAGCGGAGGAAGTCGCTCGTGTTTTTTTAACAAACTGGGTGGCACGTTTCGGCGTCCCATCGGACATCACGTCCGATAGAGGGCCTCAATTTGTCTCGGAGCTTTGGTCAGCCATGGCTAGCAGCTTAGGAGCGACAATTCACCGCACCACCGCTTATCACCCTCAGGCTAATGGGTTATGCGAGCGTTTTCACAGATCTTTCAAGGCCGCCCTCAGAGCCTCACTAACGGACACAAATTGGGTAAATAAACTTCCCTGGGTTTTATTGGGGTTGCGTGCTGCACCTAAAGAGGATCTAGACGCCTCCCCAGCAGAATTAGTTTTTGCACAACCTCTCACACTCCCAGGTGAATTTTTACCAGAGAACCCAGAGCCAGGGCATCTTCCAGCCCCGAGGCTTTTAGGCAGCAACGGACCGGACACTCTCCCCGGACCGGCACATCACTCTTTTCCACGGGTTTTTGTTCCCCAAGCTTTGAAAAATGCTGAATTCGTTTTTGTTAGGCATGAAGCTTTAAAACCAACCCTCCGTCCACCATACGACGGACCTTTCAGAGTGCTGGAACCTGGTGATAAGCATTTTGTGCTTGATTTAGGGGACAGAAAAGAAACAGTCAGCATTGACAGACTTAAACCTGCCTTCTTGTTGAGAGACGAACCTGCACGGTTGGCGAGAGCACCTCGGCGGGGTAGACCCCCCAAGAGAAAAGACTCAGCCCCCCCTGCAGGGAACAAATAATCACTCTCCTCCCCAAGCTGCAGATTCCTTACAGGAAGGTCCCGCCAGGACGCCCAAGCGGACCCACAGCAGATTCGGGAGAAGATGAAAACCCAGATGGCACAAGGACTGATGCAAACTACTCAAAAGTTGTTCACTAATTGTGCTGTGACAGTTTAAGACTGACTTGTGATATTACTACGCTGTTATGATTACCACTGAATTCTCTACAGGAGCATAGCTGCTGGAAAGTTTCTTCCTTGTCAAGAGGTGTAGCAGTTAGTATGTCATAATAATTATCTTAAACTGTGAATTTTTCTATTGTCCTTTTCTTAGTCGTTTGGGGGGGGGGCTGTGGTCTATATTAATCATATATCCCATAACCTACATATGTATAAGCATGTGAGAATGTTTGGTGATTACATATGTAAAGCGACTTCACACCTCAGAACAGGACAAGAGATCTCAACCGCCAGCGGGGATCAAAGAGCATCCGAGGCACTGCGGTGGAGACCAGATCGATCGCCCTGACCTCCCAAGGCCAGGTGGAGGGATACGGAGACAAAGGAGGGGGATTAAGATAATGTGGGATGTCAGCTTTGATATGCATGTCTTTTGTTATGTGTAGGTATAAGTATGTAGAGCTGAATATGTTCTGTCTCTTTCTACTTCTGCTTCTGCACTGAGATGAGACTTGTTAGAAGAGCGAAGCTGATAATAAACTTTGGTTTATAAGTCGCATCGCCTCGTTATTCCAAGCTCTTCTACACCAGCTTCTCAAACTTCATTTTTCATTATCTGTCTTTCATTTCCGTGTTTGTGACAAGTGTAATAAGATGTGCTCGACATTTTCTTTTGCTCCACATTCTCTACATTTGTCACTTTCGCTTTTCCCCATGGTGAATAAAGTGCCGTTTAAACCTGTGTGATCCAGTCTGAGTCTTGCCATAATGATGTCTTCCCTCCTGTTTGTTGTTTCATAATTCTTTATTGCAATAGATTTTTGTATTTTGTAATACGATCTACCTTTATGATCTTCATCCCATCTTTTTTGCCATAGCTCAGTTCCTTTTTTCTTGATTACTACTTTCCCTTCACTTTTTCCAAGATACAATGGCATAGTTATCTCTTTTCCAAGAGCACTTTTTGCTAATTTGTCTGCACAGTCATTCCCTTTCAGCCCTTCATGTGCAGGAACCCAACAAAACTGAACTTCTCCACCACCCCTGTGTACCCTAAATAAACTGTGATATAACTCAATCACCAAGTCTTCCCTTGTAAATTTTAGTGTCTGTATGTTTTTTTAGCACTGCAAGTGAGTCCGTGCACACCACCACCCGGTCCGGTCTGACCTCCTCCACCCACTGCAAAGCAATAATTTTTGCCACCATCTCCACTGTAAACACGGCTGTATTGTTGGAGAGTCTTTTTGCGATGGTCACTTTAAACTCTGGGATGTATACTCCAACTCCAACAGAGCCCTCTTTATTCTTTGAACTGCCAGTATAGAGATGTAAGAAGTTATACTAATTGTTCCTGAGGTAAATGCTTGTTTTAACACCAGCTTCACTCACATGCCAATCCTTTTTCCTCATTAGCAGACTAGCGTCTACTTCTATTCCCGGAAACAGCCAAGGGGGAACATTACTCACTGGACTGGTGTTAGTTAAATCAATAGTGTGCAGCCCATACATTCTGGTCCTTTCAACTGTCCACCCAAACCCATGTCCCTGGAAATTAGAGTATTCCCAGAAGTCTTGTAGTGTTGTTTTTGAAATATTTGCTTCGTCACTTCCTTTCAGCTTGACCTAGTATGATAATATGAGTTTATCTCTTCTCAAATCCATTGGCATTTCTCCTGCTTCTATTAAAACTGCATTGTTTGGTGTTGTTTTGACGGCTCCAATGCACAGGCGAAGCGCTTTATGCTGCATTCTATTTTTTCCAGAGTCGTCTTTGCCGTTGCTCCATAAATCATGCATCCATAGTCTATTGTCAATCGCATTAGTGCTCTGTAAATGTCAGCTAATGCCCGTTTATCTGCACCCCATTCGTATCCAGCTACAGCTTTTATGAGATTAATGACTGTTTTGCATTTTGTCTCCAAATTTTCAACATGAACTCTTTACATGTATACACTAATCAAATCAAATCAAACTTTGTTGTCATATTGCTGTACATACAACTGTAGTGCAGGCAAGATGAAATTGCGTTTCTCTCAGCATCCATATAAGAAGCAGCATGATTTAAGACACATTCCCACATAGCCCCCCCACCCCCACCCCCCCCATCCATTCACACATCCCTGAGACATGCTTGGGGAAAAAAGAAAACTAACTATAATATACAAAATGTCCGTAGGTGCAGTAGTGTGTATGAGAGATTCCAGGTCAACTGTTCAGCATCCTGACAGCTTGTGGAAGGAAGCTGTTGATCAGTCTGGTGGTTCTGCCTCTGATGCTCCGGAATCGTTTACCAGATGGAAGAAGTTCAAAGTGTTTATGCAGAGGGTGAGAACGGTCCTTGACAATGTTCAGTGCCCTGCTCCTACAACGGTTCTGAAAAAGTTCTTGGACAGAGGGGAGGGAGACTCCAATTACCCTCTCCGCCCCCTTGACTATCCTCTGCAGGGCTTTTTTGTCTGACATACTGCAGCTGGAGTACCATGTAGCAATGCAGTACGTCAGAACACTCTCCACCACACCTCTATAGAAGGTCCTGAGGATGCAGATGGGGAGAGAGGCCTGTTTGAGTTTCCTCAAGAAGTGCAGTCTCTGCTGAGCCCGCTTCCTGATCCCCAAGGAATTCTTGCTCCAGGTCAGGTCCTGCAAGATCTGCACACCGAGGAACTTGATGTTCTCTACTCTCTCCACTAAACGGCCGCCGATGCTGAGGGGGGCGTGCTCAGGCTGTGACCGCCGGAAGTCGATAATCATCTCCTTCGTTTTGTCCACGTTGAGCACCAGATTGTTCTCCCTGCACCAGCCCTCCAGGTCTCTCACTTCTTCCCTGTACATTGATTCCTCATCCCTCTGGATAAGTCCCACCACCGTGGTGTCATCTGCAAACTTAATAATCTGGTTCCCCTCGTGTCTGGATACACAGTCATGTGTTAGAAGTGTAAACAACAGTGGACTGAGTACACAGCCTTGAGGGGATCCGGTACTCAGCGTGACAGACTTGGAGATGTTGTTTCCAACCCGGACAGACTGAGGTCTCTCAGTCAGGAAATCCAGGATCCAGAGACATGTGGCAGTGTTCAGACCGAGAAGGAGTAATTTCTCCATCAGTCTCTGGGGAATAATGGTGTTGAATGCTGAACTGAAATCAATGTACAGGAGTCTGGCGTAGGTGTCTTTCTGGTCCAGGTGGGTGATGACAGAGTGTAGGGTGGTGACTATAGCATCCTCCGTGGAGCGGTTTGAACGATATGCAAACTGGAGCGGGTCGTGTGATGCAGGGAGGCAGGCTGTAATGTGTGGTTTGACGAGCCGCTCAAAACACTTCATCACAATTGGTGTCAGAGCAACAGGACGATAGTCATTCAGACAGGATACCACTGGTTTCTTTGCCACCGGTACAATGATAGAGGTCTTGAAGCATCTGGGAACGATGGCCTGACTCAGGGAGATGTTATAAATGTCAGTCAGGACATCCGCCAATTCGCTCACGCAGTCTCGGAGCACACGTCCCGGAATGTTGTCTGGACCTGCAGCTTTACGTGGGTTGACTCTGGTTAGGGTCCTCCGTGTGTCCGCTGTGTTGATGGTAAAAGCTGGTCCGACCGATGGTGGGGGTGGGCCAGCCCTCCCTCTGATTGTCGAGTTTGATGCTTCAAAACGTGCAAAGAAGTCGTTAAGCCTGTCTGGAAGCGAAGCGTCGTCATCATCGACCCCCTGCCTAGGCTTAAAGCCCGTCAGTGTCCAAACTCCCTGCCACATCTGCTTGGTGTTCCTAGTGTCACAGAGGTGTCCCTGGATTTTCTCCGCATAGGCGCGCTTTGCCGCCTTAATTCCCTTTGAAAGCGCAGACCTGGCTGAGCGGAGGGCGATCCTGTCCTTTGCTCTGAAGGCTGCATCTCTGGCTGCGAGCAGCGAGCGCACCTCTGCAGTCATCCAGGGCTTATGATTACCCCGCATAGTGATGGTCTTCCCTCTGTGCACTTCGCGATGTAGCTGGTGACCATATCAGCATACTCCTTCACATCTGTCTTGTCTTCTTGGGAGGCAGCTATTTTGAAGACTTTCCAGTCTGTGTGTCGAAAACAGTCTTTCAGTGCAGAGGTTGCACTCTCTGGCCAAATCCTGATTTGTTTCACTGCTGGCCTGCTGCGCTTCAATAAAGGTTTGTAGGCAGGCAGCAGCATCACGGATATGTGATCAGAACGGCCGAGATGGGGGCGGGGTATCGCTTTATATGCATCTGTGTTTGTGTACACCAGGGGTGTCAAACTCATTCCATGGAGGGCCAAGACCCTGCAGGTTTTACTTCCACCCAGTCTCTTCAGCAGGTGTTTTCACTGATCAGCAATCAGTAGGAAGAAATTCAGAGAAATCACCTGTTGAAGACACTGGGTGGAGGTAAAACCTGCAGGGTCTTGGCCCTCCATGGAATGAGTTTGACACCTGTGGTGTACACTAAGTCCAACATATTCTCTCCTCTGGTCTTAAAGTCTACACATTGTTTAAACTTGGGGAGCACAGTCTTTAGGCTGGTGTGGTTAAAATCCCCCGCAACCACCACAAAACTGTCCGGGTGTGAAGTTTGGATTTCACTAATCGCATTGTGCAGTTCCCCGAGTGCCTTCTTAGCATTAGCTTTAGCATTAGGGCTAGGCGCTATGTAAACACCAACTACAAACACGTTGCTGAATTCCCTCAGCAGATAATAAGGCCGACAATTTACAATAAGGAACTCCGCCAACGGAGAGCAGTGTTTAGACACTAACGTGGCATTAATGCACCAGTTCTTGTTAACATAGATGCATAGCCCACCCCCCCGGCTCTTACCGGAGCTCGCCGTTTCCCTGTCGGCACGGAACATCGCCATATCTTCCAGTTGAATGGCCTCGTCAGGAATGTTGTCGTGGAGCCATGTCTCGGTGAAAACAAACGCACAGCAGTCCCTCCACTCTCTCCGGGTTTCTCTCAGCAGACGCAGTTCGTCCACCTTGTTTTCGAGGGCGCGGACGTTTGAGAGAACAAGCGACGGTACCGCTGGTCTGGAGGGGTTAGCCTTTAGCCTAGCATGGATCCCAGCCCTTTTTCCTCGCTTTTGCCTGCGTTCCCTCCGCTTCCGCTACCTCCTCTCTCGGGTAGCTTCCAGCGGGGACTCCGCCAGAATTCCATGCTGGCGTAGAATGTCCAAATCACAACCGATCGCCGCGATTCTTGCAGCGTGCAGTACCTTGATGTTTAATAAGGTCTCACGGTTGTAAGTTTTACAGAATGTACGTCTGGGATGATCACAACACTCAAAACTCTCACACTCGCTGATGCCAAGAGGGGCCGCTGCATCCGAGTGCGCTGCCGCCATCTCATTAGATCCACAATCCTGGATATTTGAACTCAATGACTTTCTCTATTGGTTGATTATATAATGTTAATGGTTCTGTACCAGTTCTGCATTTGTTTTTTTGTTATTTTGTGAAAGTCATATAGCAGGTTTTACTGTTTGAAAATTTAAATCCCCAGTCATATGACCACTTTCCCACTTTCTCAATTGCTTCCCTGATGTTTTTGAACACAAATTTCTCATTTCTTCCCCTTGTCCATATGGCTCTATCATCTGCATATAGTGCTGTTTTGATAGATCCCTCTTGATCCTCAAACGTGTCATTAATCATTATATTGAATAAAACAGGGCTTATCACACTCCCCTGTGACATGATGTTGGGCCCAGGGAACACACACACAGGCTCGAGTGTGATTCAACAGCTTTATTGAACAGCAACAGGTGTTTGGATGCGTGAGTGTGAGATATGGATGGCTTGCAGGAGGACAGGGAGCGCCGAGGGTGGAACAGTTTGCCGTGCAGCCAGGCAACCCTAAGGGCAGAGCAAAGACAAGGGTGAGTGAAGGGTTTCCACCCCGCAGGGTTAACACTCAGTGTGTGGCTTACTTGCAGGTGTCGAGGTGGCTGGCATTGGCTAGTCGCAGGTTTCCTGCCTGGAGGACAGCGCCCAGATGCGCGTTCGGCGATGCGAGGAAGGGAAGAGCAAGGATGAGGCGTGGGAGAGGGAAATCCGCTGCCTGGAGGATCCACCTGTGCACAGGGGAAAATACTGGAGAGCAGGTAAGGAAATAACAGCTTACGTGCGTGGAGAACGGAGGCGCAGGCCAGGAAGGAATGGTCGTGCGCTGGGGTTGGGAGCTTAGACGAACAGACGGCTCCAGGCAGAGCGGGTTAAATAGTCAGAGGCTGATGAGGCACAGGTGTGCACGCCGCTGAAACAGATGACTGGCAAGAGCAAGTTGTGACACCCTGAGGAACACCATTTTCTATTTCAAAGTCATTAGAAACTTCTGATCCTACTTTAACCCTAATTGTCCTATGTGTTAAAAAATCCATTATTCAATAATACATCCTATCACCAATGTCCATTTTATTCAATTTCATAAGAAGACTGTCCCTACACAGTGAGTCATAAGCCTTTTCGTTTTCCAGATAAACTATAACCATTACTTCTTTCATTTTGAGAGTCTTTTCAATATCATTACTTACCCGAACTAGAGCATCCACTGTGGATCTTCCTCTTCTAAAACCATTCTGATAGTCATTTATTAATCGTTTTTGCTCCAATACATATGAGAGTCTGTAAACTAATACCTTCTCCATCCATTTCCCTAAATGCGATGTTAATGCTATTGGCCTGTAGTTGCCTGGATGAGCTGGATCTTTCCCTGGCTTATTAAATGGTAAAATTACAGCCTTTTTCCACCCACTTGGGATAACTCCCTCCTTCCATATCCTGTTAATTTCAGCACCAGTTGCATTGATTGCATAGGCAACTGCCTGAATGTAGCATAGCTTAACTGATCATATCCTGGAGCTGTGTATCCACTATCTTGCAAAGCTCTCTTAAGCTCTGACATTGTGAGCTCAAGGTCTAACACAGTCACGTCCTCTTTCACTTCATTTTTTAAGTTTGCATTTTCTCTGAGTTTATGCTGCCTTTGCTGTCTATAACTCTCACCAAGATGGTCTCCTCTATGCACTGCTGCAAATGCTCTGCCTTTTCTTTGTCTGATACAGCCATCTTGTCCCCACCCACTAAAGCTGGAATTTTAACTGATACCCTTTTCCCACTCATGTTTAAAACATACCCCAAACATCACCCAGTTGTTTTCCTACCAAGGGTGGAACAAAATTCTCTCCATGTTGACCTTTTCTTGTTTTTAATAATCCTTTGAGCTAGTGCCCTTTACTTTTTATACTCTATTAAGTTTTCACTAGTCATGTTCTTCTTCAGCTCTCTGAATGCCTTGTTTCGCTCCTTTATTGCAATACTACATTTGTCATTCCACCGGGGTACAACGTTCTTCCTACCCTGTGTTGTTTTCTTAGGTATACTTCCTATTGCAGCATTCAGAATATGATTGGTTACCTGACTTGAACACTCTTCTATGCCACCTTCTAATGTTACCAAATGACACGAATGAACACAGTATTACCTAAATTTTCCCCAATCCGCCTTGTCAAAACACCATCTTGTAAAACATCTTCCATCTTGCATACATACTTCAGTTTTAATGACTGTAAGTACTGGGAAGTGATCACTTTCCATAGTTGTCCTGTTCATAACCGTCCATTCACAGGTGCTCACTAAAGAATCAGATACCAGAGTCAGGTCAATACATGATTATGTGTCCCTATGCACATCCACCCTGGTACCTTCACCACTGTTTAGACAAATTAACAATCTTTCATCTAACATCTCTTCCGCAACATTTCCATTGTTATCTGTATGTATGCTTCCCCACAAGCTATTGTGGGCATCAAAGTCTCCACACCATACCTCTTTCATATGCCCTTCCCCTGCCATAACATTGAAAATATCTGCTGTTAACTTCCTACATGGGTTGTAATAATTAATCAGCTTAATATTTCCTTGTCCATTTGGCCTACATATTTCAATAATATTACACTCTATATCCTCAGGGGAGGGAATCACCCTATACGCCAGGCCATCTTTAATGAAAGTGGCACATCCTCCTCCATTTACAGTGTTAATTCTATCCTGTCTGATTGAACTGTATCCTGGAATAATAAAATCTAAGTGAGGTTGAAGCCATGTCTCCTGTACACACACTACCTGTGGAACAACTTCTCATTCGTAAAGATATACTTCTTGAGTTCTTGTCCATTTGCTGTAAGACTCCTCGCATTCCACTGTAGTATGTGTAGTAACATAATTAAGAGCTTGTTTCAGCATGTGCAGTCTCCCCAGTTTCAGCTTTCAATAAAGCATGAATCTGGTCAGCTGTGATATCTTTCACATCTAGGAAGCTTTCTGCTGCTTCCACAGTGGTTTTGATTCTGTCACTTTTCTTTTTTAGCTGTGCAGCAACATTCATGGTGTGGCAGATAAAAGCTATAAAGCTTGTCTTCTTAACTATCAATGTGTCATCATCTATTTTGTATTTGTGAACACAAGCATTCCTTGCAGCTGCACAATCCTGTGCTTGCATGGGACCCATTGATTGCTGGGCTTCCATTTGAACTGAACTTCTTTGAGGAAGGCCTGCTGTGTTTTTGACTTTTGCTGCCTTTCTGTCTTTAGAGCTTCCGCATACGAGAGTTTCTTAGTTATTCTGATTTCCTGGGCTTGTCTAGCTTCCCTCTGCACAACACATCCTCCATATGCAGCACTGTGATCACCCCCACAGTTGCAACACTTTACTTTGGCGTCCTTGTCACATTTACCATATTCATGCTCCCCTCCACATCTAGCACACTTAGCTTTCCCCTATATTGCTGAGCAGTGTGACCCATCCTTTGACATTTGTAGCACCTGAGTGGCTTTGGGACGTATTCTCTGACACTGAAATACATGCATCCTATTAGGACTGATTTAGGGAGTGTTTCCTCAAACTGAATCATGACAGACTGTGTGTTCTTCAGCAAACCTTTTTTACTCTGTAGCCTTTTCACATCCTTCACCTTTCCTCCTTGGATCTTGTTTTTCACTTCTTCCATAGACATGCGCAAAGGGACACCTGATATAACTCCCCTCAAGTTAGCTGTCATGCCAGGAACATGCGCCTTCATTTGTTCTCCGTCTAGACATGTCATTGTCAGTATTTTCTGTTGCTGCTGTTTACTTGTGGCATGAATTAACAGCCAGTTATTCTTCAAGAACTTTGCAAACTTAACTCTCCCAATTTCTTTCTCAATTGCTTTTGTTAGCTTAACCGGGTGATAGTGCCCCCACCCTGATTGAACTCAATGACAACCTTCCAGTCATCCCCCTACATTCTCAAACTGCCATCCATTTTGGCCAGTTCGTGTTTTCTTCGCATTGTTACTTCCTCCTGCATCACTCTCATCTGATCCGCTTCTAAGTCTTGGTGCCCCCCCACCCCCCCAGCTGCTCTTTTCCAGCCCACAGGCTTGGATAGTGTCCAGCCCACCTCATCTTTATCGTACCCGTCAGCGCTACTATGTAGCGTCTGGTTAAAAGTAGTATGTCCTATTCTTAATCGGGTGATGAGTATCTCCTCTTTCCTGTTTCTGCCAACTCACATTCCAGAGTCCACCCGCTTTTGAATGTCATAAAGATGTCTTCCTGTATCTATTGAGTCCCAATGTTCTTGCCACTTTTCCACTATATAATTTTTAATTATTGATTTGCCTTCTGCCTTACTGAGTGAGATTTCCAGATTTGTTTAGAATTTTAATGATTGTTTTGCTAATAAATCCACATCTTCATTACCCTCTATCCCAACGTGGGCTGGAACCCAAAGAAAGTTTATTGACTGACCTTTACTGTAGAGCAGTCCTTCTCAAATAGTGGGGCGGTGCGATGCCAGGAGGGGCGCGTGTGACCCCGGGGAACATGCTTTTTTTTTGCCGTACTAGAATAGTGTAATTGCACATCCACTACAGTAGGTGGCAGTGGCGCGCTCATTGTCAGAGTGTGCGCAGGGAGTACTAGCTCTATGGTGTAGGGGTTTTTTGCACCGTGCATGCACACACACAGCACAGAGCAGGAGATATGAAGTGGAGTGAACAAACCCTCAAGAGACACCATTGAAACATATTTAACAGGGATGAAAAGAAAGGCAGAGAGAGACGGAGATAATGAGACAAACGAAAATCACCTGAAAACTAAGATGAGGAAATATGACGAAGCGTATGTAGCGCTTGGCTTCACTGTGACTATGGTGGGAGACAAGGAAAGACCGGTGTGTTTACTGTGTCTAAAAATGTTGGCAGCGGACAGCATGAAGCCAAATAAATTAAGGCGTCACTTAAAGACATTACACCCCAGTCACGCTGATAAGCCGCTTGAGTTTTTTCAGTGAAAACGTGCCGAATATTGCCAACAATCATCCTGCTTTGTGAATGCTACTTCAGTAAACCAGCCAACACAGTTAGCATCATATAAGGTGGAGTACTAAATAGCTCAGTGCAAAAACCCCCCACACCATAGCAGAGGAGCTGATACTGCCTGCAGCAGTAGACATGGTGTCTGTCATGCTGGATGATGCAAGTGCTGCAAAAATAAAAAACTATCCCTCTGTCCAGTGACAATGTTTATATTATAAATGTTTATAGTTTAAATAAGGATTTATTTATTTTTTTAATTTCAGGCAAATTGATGCACTTTAAATCTTTTCTGTTACAGACTAAAAAACAATGTTAATAAAGTTATTCTTTGTTGTAAGTTGATCTGCATTTCTTTCTTTTTTCTTTTCTTTAATGTTAAGGGTACAATGTTATGCAGAAGTGTACTTATAACAATTTTATAGACAAATGATACTATTTATAGTTGCGGCGGAGAGTGGGGGGGGGCACAAAATGTTTTCTTCTTCCTAGGGGGGGCGTAACAAAAAATAATTGAGAAGCACTGCTGTAGAGGTTGTGAATTAAGGAGTGGATTTCTGTCTCTCTGTGTTGGCCCTGCGATGGACTGGCAATCTGTCTAGGGTGTACCCTGCATCTCACCCAAAGATGCTGGGATAAGCTCCAGCACCCCCCCCCCCCCACAACTGAAAAGGATTAAGTGGAAGAAGATGGACTGCAGCCTTCGTCAGAAGAGTCAGCTGATTGCTGCCAGGTGACATTTATCAGCTGATTTTTCGTAGGCGGGGCCAGCTCAGCAGATCTGTCCGATCCGCCGAGCCGGCCCCGCCTCCCGCCGTCAGATGGTCTCTGGAGAATGTGATCCCAGGTATGGGAAAGCATAAAGGCCCCCTCATCTCGGTTCATGGTGTCTTTTCCCCGCTTCCTGATTTCTATGGCCTCCTTGATCCACGTTTGTGTCTGTTGCTCTCTGATCAATTAATTTTTGCGTTGTCCCAGTCCATGAATGTGATTATTTCTTTTGCAGTGATCTGATATTGCTGATTTTAATGTTTCTTGTTCCGCCTTTTCTTTTTGTGATCTTGTGAGTCGTCCTTGTGATTCCTTCTCACATTCCTTCTGGTGTTCTTTTTTTCTTGTGATGAATGATCTTCCAGTTTCTCCAATGTAGGTTTTGTTGCATGATCTGCATGATATTTCATATATTACATTGCATTTTTTGTCTTGTTCTATTCTGTCCTTGGGGTGTACTAATAGCTGTCTTAATTTTTTTGTGTGGTTTTACTGCTGTGTTTATTTTGTATTTTTTCATGATCCTTTGAATTGGTTCCATGATCCCTCATATGCATGGTATGGTTATGGTGCCCTTGTTTTTGATTTCGGCTTTTGTTCTGTGTCTTATTTCCTGTTTGTTTTCTTTGTTTTTGACTTGCTGTTTCCCTTTGTTTATGGCCCATACTGGATATTGGCAGCATATAGTAAGTGCACGTTTTATGTGGCTTTTCTCCTCCTGTCTGTCTTCTTGGTCTGTGATGATGGCGGCCCGTTCATATAACGATCTGACAACTGATAGCTTGTGTGCTGTGGGGTGTTCCGATGTCCATAGTAGGTATTGATCTGTGTGGGTTGGTTTCCTGTAGACTGTGATTTTTATGCTGCCGTCATCGTTGTGGTGGATTTTCATGTCCAGAAAGGCTATGGTGCCATTTTCCTCCTCTTCGTGCGTGAATTTTATATTTCCAGTGCTGTTCAGATGGTCATTGAGTTCTTGTGTGTGTCCTTTCCTTATTCTTTCCAGAATGTCATCCACCTATCTCTTGCAAAGGGTGGGTTTACATTGTGTAGGTGCTGTGTTGATGGCTTTGTTTTCTAGATCCTCCATGAAAAAGCTGCTCATAATGGCTGATAGTGGGTCTCCCATTGCAAATCCTTCTTTTTGTCTGTAAATTTTTCCTCTGTATTGAAAATAGGTGGATTTTGCAACAAATTGTAATAGTTTGGATATGTCATGAACTGTGAGATTGGTGCGTCTTTTAAGGGTACGGTCATTATTGAGGCGTTCTTGCACTATATGTAGTGTGACATCAACAGGTGTCTTTGTGAATAATGAAATGACGTCATGTGAAATGAGGATCTCGTCTGATTCTATTTTCATATTTTTGAGTTCTTGTGCCAGCTCTTTTGAGTTTTTGCAGTGGAAATCTGATAGTCCAAGGAGGGGTTTGATGATTTCAACCAGGGCTTTTGATAAACTGTACGTGACTGATCCAATACTGTCTATTATTGGCCGCAGTGGGATATCCTTTTTGTGTATTTTTGGGGTTCCATAGATCCGGGGGGTGATGTTGGCCGTGGGTATCAGGTGATCATGAGTCCTTTGTGATTTTTTTACTTTCTAATAGGGGTTTGAGAAGGGCTTTTAGCATTTTTTTCTTTTCTTCTGTGGGGTTTGTTTTAATGATTTCATATGTGCTTTCATCTGCCAACATGGTTTCCATCTGTTTTTCATATGTTTCCGTGTCCAATATTACTGTCATTCTGCCTTTATCTGATGGGAGGATTGTGATTGTTTTATCTGTCTTGAGTGAGTTTAATGCTTTTTCTTCTTCTTTTGTAACGTTGCTTTGTGGTAATTTGTCCGTTTTGAGGATTCCTGCTACTGCGTTCTGGAGTGCTGCTTTTTCCCTTGGTCCTGGATTTTTTCACATGCCAGTTCTGTTGCGAGGATGTATTCTTCATGAGGTATTCTGGCTGGTGTGATGGCGAAGTTAAGTCCTCTGCTCAGCACTGTTTTCTCCGTGTCCGTGAGTGTGCATTTTGACAAGTTTTTGACCCACTTAGTGTTTGTTTCCGGGTGTGTTTGTCTTTGTCCGTTCTTCCTTTCTGTAAGTTTTTTTAGTTTTTTTAATTGGCGGTTTTCATTTTAATGAATTCTTGTTCGTGTGCGTGTTTTAATTGTGCTTCTATCTGCTCCTGTGTTTCCTGGTCGGTCGGGTAGTGTTTCTTGAAAATGTCCATTTTCTCCTTGATCTGGTTGTTAATTCTGTCCACATTGTTTGCCGTCATTCTTATCCGTTCATTGATCAGGTCTTTCCGTGCTTTATTGATAATTTTCTCTGCGTTTTTGGTCGGGACTGGATTTCTTATGTTGAGGCTTGCTGGTGTAACATCCTCATCTCTGCAACAGAGGTTAAATCTCAGGTGGTTTCTGAAGCGTGCCCGTGTTTTCTCTAATTTCTCCAGCCGGCGGAAGTCTTTGATACAATTTTGTCCATAACTTCCACGTAATAGCTCAAGTAGGTTCATTTTGTCTTCTTTTAATTATTTATCTTTTGTTCTTATTAAAGAAAAGAATAGAAAGGAGATGTCTTTACCTTCTTAATATGTTTCAACTGTACACTGCAGCCTTCATCAGAAGAGTCAGCTGATTGGTGTCAGGTGACATTTATCAGCTGATTTTCATAGGCGGGGCCAACTCAGCAGATCTGTCAGATCCACCAAGCCAGCCCCGCCTCCCGCCATCAGAAAAAAAATTCTGCACGAGTTTCTGGAAGTGAGAATTAATATCAGTAGTTTGACAGTTGGGAGTGTCCCATGGTGTAAACAAACCATTATTTGAGTTAAAAAAGAAAAAGATACAACAGATATAATTGCATCATATACAGTACTGCAGTATCGCTCTTTAATTCCCTTGCGTGTGGTCCCTCCTAAAAACAAAGGTAAAAAAAATGCACACCACATTTACTTGAGATGAACATTTTGCTGTACATGGACACCCACAAATGTTCAAATGGAAAGGCGTGCTAGGCAGTCATGGAGGAGGCAAGTGCAATGCTAATGGAGAACTTCTACTTGCACTATGTTCAGAGTACAACCTTGTGATAACCAACACTCTGTTTAAGCACAAGGACACACACAAGAAGACATGGATGCACCCAAGATCCAAGCACTGGCACTTATTAGACTACATCATAGTAAGGCAGAAAGACAGAAGGGATGTCTTGGACACCAGAGCAATGAGAGGTGCAGACTGCGGCAGTGATCATGTTATGCTGAGATCTAGATTAAGGATTTGCAGAAGAAAACAACACTGCAGGAGGGGTGCGAAGCCACCACGGAAGCTAAACACTAGTGCACTGAAAGGCCAAAAGAAGCAGGAAGAACTTACACAGGAAATGGATGAAAACTTGAAAGACTGGGACAGCAACAACTCAGAGAATGACATAGAAGAGAAATGGGCAGCACTGAAGAATATGGTGTATCAGACTGTGAGTGATGTATTAGGCTACCCTGAGAGGAAACATCAAGATTGGTTTGATGAGCATGATGAACACCTGAAGAAACTACTAGAAGCGAGGAATACAGCTAGGCAGGAAAACCTACAGTGTAACACAAGGCCGAAGAAGAAGAAATACTCAAAGGCTCAGAGTGAGCTACAGAAGTACACCAGAGAGATGAAGTCCAACTGGTGGGATGAAAACGCAGAGAAACTTCAAACTGCAGCAGACAGGAAGGACATGAAAACATTCTTTACAGGTTTGAGAGAAATCTACGGCCCTAAACCAAGAGGATTGATCCAACTAAAGTCTATGGATGGTGAAACAGTTTTGCATGAGAAAGACAAGATCCTGGACAGATTGCAGACCACTTTGACCAACTACTAAACAACCCTGGGCATCCCATATCCAAGAGATATGGGATGCCCAGAAAGTACCTCAAGACTGGAAGGATGCAAGTATTGTGCCTTTGTTCAAGAAAGGTGACAGGAAGGATTGCGAAAATTACCGAGGTATATCACTACCAGCCACTGTTGGTAAGATTCTCTCACGTGTACTACTGAACAGAGTCAGTGAACACATCTCGCAGAATGTACTACCAGAAACCCAGTGCGGTTTTAGAAGTGGAAGAAGCACAATGGACATGATTTTCTGATTCAAACAGGTTCAAGAAAAGTGTATCGAACAGAACGTGCCGCTTTATGTAGTCTTCATAGACTTCAGTAAAGCCTTCGATACTGTTTCGCGACAAGGACTTTGGCAGGTACTCAAGAAATATGGTTGCACAGAGAAGTTTGTCAGCCTGATCGAGGCACTCCATACAGGTATGCAAGCAAACGTGGCAATGAGTGGTTCAGTATCTAAAGACTTTTCAATAAGCAACGGGGTGAAACAAGGGAGTGTGCTGGCACCTACACTCTTCTTGCTATATCTGGCAGCCATGCTTGAGGTGGCCTTCAAAGACACTTCAGAAGGAGTATACATTCAAACAAGGAAAGAAGTAGACATGTTCAATGTGGCACAGTTTAAAGCCAAGAGTAAGACATCGATAAAGATAGTAAGAGAAATACTCTTTGCTGACAACAGTGCTCTAGTTGCACACAGCATGGAAGATATGCAATCTTTAGTGGAGAAATTTGCAAGAGCAGCTAGCCAATTCAGCCTCCAAATCAACATCAAGAAGACAGAGTGCCTTTATCAGCCACCAAAGTTCCAATTATCAACATCACTACCAGAAGAGATCAGCATTGGTACAGAGCCACTAGTCAAGTGCAAGACTTTCAAGTACCTAGGGAGTACTGTTTCAGAGAATGCTAGGCTGGAGGATGAACTATCTCTCAGAATGGGAAGAGCGAGCGCTGTGTTTGGAAACTTGAGGGAGAGACTGTGGAACAATCGACATGTGTCTATTCGTGTGAAATGCAAAGTGTACAGAGCGACAGTACTGGCTACTCTATTGTATGGTGCTGAAACTTGGACTGTCTACAGAGTGCAGGTGAAGTGCCTCAAGGTTCTATTCTGGGTCCACTTTTTTTTGCCCTATATATGCTGCCACTTGGTTCTATCATCAGCAAATTTGAAGGTGTGTCTTATCACTGCTACGCTGATGATTTACAGCTAATTTTCTCTTTTAAGCCTGACCATGTTCACAATTTAAAAATTATTCATGATTGTCTGTCTGCAATTAAGGACTGGATGTCTAGTAACTTTTTGCAACTTAATGCTGATAAAACTGGTCCTTATTGTAGCACCTGATAATCTAATTCCTAAGTTGGTTAATAGCATTGGCTCATTAAGCTCTAACGTACGGTCTAATTTAAAAAAATCTTGGTAGTGTGGGTGACCCCCACAGTTTATGGACAAGCAGAGCGCTCAGCTGGAGCAATTAGCAGAACAGTGACTGATATCAATAGGCAGCCTCTCTTTGTCTAGTTCAGGCGCCAGTAATCCTGCTGTTGATATGTATGACTCAAATGCAAATGTTCATGCCTTCCTGCTCTGTACTGTGATGCAAATGTCCATGCTTACTGCTGCGCATGTATTGTCTGTAACTGGGTATATAAGCAACTGAATATCGCTTGCTCTCTCTCTCTCTCACTGCTCATCTGACTACGCATTGCCTGTTTGCTGACCGAGAGCCTGAGGGCTCGCTCCAGTACGCCTACACAGTGCTGGAGTGAGTTCTGTGATGGCGGATGAATAAACACCCTTTTAAACTCCAGTTCGCTGTGCCTTATTTCAATCCGCCACACTGGTGACCCCGAAAGAAAGAACACGCTGACGACGAACGAACGCAGCACCCGGTGGTGACTCCGACGACAAGCGAACGCAGCAGCCTGACGCAAGTGGACTGCCCTCCCTTCTGCTACAGGGAGACCTCGATGCAGAGCCACCACCAGGCGAACTCCCTCGGAGATCACCCATGACCGGGAAGGCTGCAGAAAGCGTCATGGTGCGACCATCACCTGAGATCTGCACATCCACGCTGGGACCGGCCGAGGGACAAAGATCATCTACTCCCTCTCACCGCCCCTCCGCATCGACACGAGCCCGAAGGACAAAGATCGTCTACTCCCTCTCACCGCTCCTCCGCGTCGACACGAGCCCGAGGGACAAAGATCGTCTACTCCCTCTCACCGCATTGACACGAGCGTGCACGACGGAGAACGCAGCGCTTGGACCAGAACGCATCATGACCCGGCACCAGCGAACGACAGCAACAGCCAAGACAGGGAGGACCATTGGCACCAACGACGCTGATCTTCATCAAGCTCCCTGACCCTGACTCGCCTCTCAACAGCGGACCACCCACGCACCAAACCCCCGCACGCACACCGGGGGGTTACGAGGACAGCGCATCACGCACGGGACAATACCGGCTCCACACAGACCGCCATCGTCCTCCGCCGCTGCACACGCCCGAGAAACACGGCCGACAGCCATCCTCGGAACCTTCAGGGCTGCTCACACACTCGAAGCACACACACAGCCCGCACACAGGATTTTGTATGGGTCTCAGCCACGGCGCACAATGGGAATTCAGCCGTCAGCTGTCCCCGAGGGCTTTAGGGCTGCACGCGCACCTAAAGCAAATACGCCAAGTCCCTCACACTGCTGCAGCTCCTTTTTTTTTTCTTCATAGCCGCAAGAGGAGTCAGAGACAAATTTTTTCTTCTCACAGCCGCTGTGGATCTCCGCACGTTCAACGGGACAGCCCCTCAACACCGTGGATCCACATGCAATTTTTGCACGGCCCAGACAACTTCGCCGTCCCGGGCCGGCACTTGCTACCCCCACCCTCCTCCCTCCCCCTCCTCTGACACAGACTTTCCCCGCAGCTTGCTCCCAAAGCCGGACGATCGACGCCTCAGCCCCCAGCTGAGCCCTCTGGGGGGAGTAGTGTGGGTGACCCCCACAGCTTACAGACAAGCAGAGCGCTCAGCTGGAGCAATTAGCAGAACAATGACTGATATCAATAGGCAGCCTCTCTTTGTCTAGTTCAGGCGCCAGTAATCCTGCTGTTGATATGTATGACTTAAATGCAAATGTTCATGCCTTCCTGCTCTGTACTGTGATGCAAATGTCCATGCTTACTGCTGCGCATGTATTGTCTGTAACTGGGTATATAAGCAACTGAATATCGCTTGCTCTCTCTCTCTCTTACTGCTCATCTGACTACGCATTGCCTGTTTGCTGACCGAGAGCCTGAGGGCTCGCTCCGGTATGCCTACACAGTGCTGGAGTGAGTTCTGTGATGGCGGATGAATAAACACCCTTTTAAACTCCAGTTCGCCGTGCCTTATTTCAATCTGCCACAGTGTCATTTTAGATCAATCGATGAGTTTTGATCAGCATGTCAAATCTCTGACCCGGAGTTGTTTTTTCCACCTTAGGAATATATCCAAAATTAGGTCATTGGTTTCCTACAGTCAGTTAGAAATCATTATTCGTGCCTTTGTTTCTTCACGTTTGGACTACTGTAATGCTCTTTTCACATGTCTTAGCAAATCCTCTTTACACTGCCTACAGTTAGTCCAGAATGCTGCTGCAAGATTATTAACTAGGTCCAGTAGATTCTGTCATATCACTCCTGTTTTGGACTCCTTGCATTGGCTTCCTGTAATTTATAGAATTGATTTTAAAGTTCTTGTTCTTACTTACAAAGCCATTCATGAAGAGGCGCCTTTTTATATTAGTGACCTGCTCTTTCTACACCAGCCCAGCAGGTCTCTCAGGTCTTCTCATCAGAATCTATTGGTAGTCCCTGGCTCAGAACCAAAGGCGATAGAGCCTTTGCTGCTGTTGCTCCCAGACTGTGGAACTCCTTACCTTTTGAACTTAGATCTGCACCTTCCATTGGTGTTTTTAAGAAGCAACTAAAGACCCACCTTTTTAGCCTGGCTTTTTAATTAACTATGTGTTGATTGTATTTTTATGTGCTTTTACGGTCTACTTTGTTTTGTTGTTTTTTTTTTTACTGTTTTATGCGCCTCTATTTTTATTTTGTTTTTTACCATGTTAAGCACTTTGTGACTCTGTGAAAAGTGCTCTATAAATAAACTTATTATTATTATTATTATTAAGAAACTCCACGCGTACATGATGAGACACCTTTGAGCCATAATGAACATCTCATGGAAAGACAAGATAACCAACATAGAAGTGTTGAAACGAGCTGGTCTACCATCAATGGAGGACATGCTAATACAGATGAACCTGAGATGGCTCGGACATGTTGAGAGGATGGACCACCAGCGTCTCCCTTGGCAGTTACTCTACTCACAGTTATGCGAGGGCAAACGCAATCAGGGTAGACCAAGGCTCAGATTTAAAGACACTAAAAAGAAACTTGGAGAAGTTGGACATAGACAGGAGTTCTTGGCAGCAGAAGGCTAAGGACAGAGCTGTGTGGAGGAATCTGATCAGACCTAAATGAAACAGTCATTGTCACCCACGACAGACTGCTATGATGATGATGATGATGATGATGATGATGGTACCAGCAATTACAATTTCACACCACCAACATGATAAAACACTTGCAAAAGTATCATGGCAGCAAAAAAGTATGCTGAATTCTCTCAAGAACCGAGCAGAACCAAGTGTGTCGTGCAGCAGCAGCTGCTGTTTTACTGCTGTAATAGGCTAACTAAAAGTGAAACTAAAAGAAGGAAAATTAAAGTAAAAAACAGAGGCTCGGGAATGGAGACATAACATGGGCTTACCTTTAGATGGACAGTTACAGCTGATGAGAGGTCGGTGACAGAAACATAAATGGCAAATTATAATCAGTGAATTGGAAGCAGGACTATTCTCGCGGTCGGGCATCCGGGCATTTGGCCTACTTCCGGTTAGCAACCCACATGGCAACGCCGTACTCGGTGAAAACAATTCAGTGGTGACCTAGTCCCAGGCAGCTGCCGTGACCCAGTCAAGCTTGTCCAGCCCGTCGTAGTGCATTATATTCAGCTCATCACGTCCTATATCAGGTAATTGAGTGATATTGTGTTAGTTTAATTAGTTACCACTTGATGGGTCACGTTTTGAAAATGCTAGCCGCCGACACAAGCCTCTCTGTATTGTAAACAGAGACGGACATTTCGTCTATGGAAATGCATGACTGATTCCATTTTCACCCAACAATACAGACCTCTCTATGTGCAGTCAGCCTGACTAATTTAACTGTAGACTGTAGTAAATAGTGCAACAAAGGGGCAGGCCATTAATGAAAGAGGTGGCAAAGGCAACCACGTGGCCTTAATTGTTCAGTTACTTAACAAGACCTGTTGGGCCAACTTTGCATTTGACAACAATAGTTGAATACTTGAAACTCAGGGTCTTGAGAATATACCATATTTTCATGATTTTCAAGATCCCTGGATCATGTAATTATTTCTTTTAAGAATTACTCCTGTGCTGCCCTGATATTTAATGGATTGGTCATGTTACCCATAGGGGCCTTTCCTTAAAAACATTCAAAACATGTAAGACGGTTAATCATGTTAATATGGGTCGAAGCAAATATGCTTACCAGGGGTGTCGATCAAGTAGCTGTACACGTCCGGCCACTGCACAGCTGGCCACCTGGTCGGGTCATTAACCCATTTTCCGGCTGGTAGCTTGTATGGGCAATCTGTCAGTCCACTTGCTGTCAGTTTCTCCTGATAACGTAGCCTGGCTGACTCATCAAGCTTTTCTGTGTAGTCACAGGCCATGACAAAAAGTCAAAACACTGCACTAGACAAGGCTTGGTAACAGGTTTGTTTTCACCGAGTTAAGATGGCGGCGATGTGTTACTAACTGGAAGTGACGTAGCCCCGACCGCGAGAATACAAGGACTAACAAGGCTACATGAAATTAAACAGGGATGACTTCAAAATAAGAGCAAACCTAAAAACTATGGACAGAGAATGAACTACTAAATGAGCTGAACACCAGGAGAATAATAATAATAATAATAATAATAATAATAATAATAACAATAGATGACAAAAATACAACTTAAAGGGTTAGTTCTTTTATTTTCAGATCAGCATTTTTTACCTCATGCACAGTGGGACTTTGAATTTCATCTGAATGTTTACTTAAATACTCAGCTTTAAAGTTTTGCAATAAACTTGCACTTAAAATTTCAGAATGAATGTTTACATTGTGCTGACCAGTGAAATGCTGCCAATGTTGCAGAGTTTAAATTTTAAAAAAGCAGCAGCATTGCTGAACGGAGTCAGATTTGTAGTATATTCTTTGACTTTTAAATTTATAATTTTATATGTATGCAAAATGCAACCAGTCATTACCAAAGTATGTTCTGTACTGCTGTTTTAAATAAGAGAGACGGTATTGGGTTTGGATCGGTGTCAGCCGATATTCAAAGTCACAGCATCAGTATCGGTATCGGTCTTGAAAAAGTGGTATCGGCTCATCCCTACTCATCACCAATGAGCTTCGTCTTAAATTTCTTAAATTGTGTTACCATTATTTTTGAATCCCACTTGCAATGATGTAGATTTTAAAATGAAAATATTAAAACAATTAAAAATAAAAATGTTTTATATCCTCTGCTTTACTCGGTTTTAAAGGTCAGTATAGTGCGCATGACAAATTTTAGCATTTGGTGAGATAAGTTTGTGGGGGACATGATGATGAGGAGTTAAATGTGGATTCTACCTCCAAAAACATGGCAGAAAAAAGAAAGAAAACTTAACATTTTCATAGCGAATGTGAAGAAGAGTTCTTTTTTTTTACTACGGTGAAAGAAAAATGTGTGTTTCTCATTTGCGGGGTGACTGTGGCAACAGCAAAGTGACACAACGTTGAAAGACACTTCAGTACATGTCATAAAAGCTACCATGCTAACTATCCACCGGGCAGCACACTGCGGCAGAGAAAGTCCGTGAGTTAAAAACAACTTTGGGCAAACAGCAATCTTTTTTCACAATGCTACTGAAAAATTCCCAGAAAATAACCGAAGGCTCATATAGAGCTACAGTTTTTGATAAAGAAGAAGAAGGTCTTTACAGGCTGGGAGGTTTTCAAAGAAGCAATGATGATAGTTGCAAACATTGTATTTAAAGACACAAAGAAGGGAACTGATGTCATCTCCACTCTCTCCGATGTGCAAATGGGGGCAAATATTAGAAGAGAGTTAACGATGTCTGAGAATTTGATCAAGCAGCTGGACTGGGATCTGGCAAAGTGCCGGTGGTTCAGCATCAAGTGCAACAAGTCTGTGAACAGCAGCAGCAGAGCGCAGCTGATGATCTTCATTCAGATGGTGTTTGATGATTTCTCCACAAAATAAGGACTCCTGACACTACTGCCTCTTAAAACAACTGAGTAGAAATTTATAATGTGGTGAAGAAGTTTTTAGTGGAGAAAAAGGTACCATTGGAAAAGCTGGTATCAGTGACTATAGATGGGCTCCTGCTATGACCGGCCAACATGCAGGTTTCATCGCGCACTGTAAAGGTGACACAGACTTCCCACCATTCCTGCAATACCACTGTATCATACATCAGCAGACCATATGTGCAAAAGTGACTGGATTTGAGCATGTGATGACCCCGGTCATGAAAATCATAAATGACATCTGCTCCAAACCCAAACAACACAGGATATTCAAGGTGCTATTGGAGGAGCTATCAGACAAATATGGTGATCTTTTTTCACACACAGAAATCCCACGGCTCAGCAGGGGACGAGTTTTTCAACGTTTTTTGTCACTTTTATGTGAAATCAAAGAGTTCATGCAATCCAAAGGCGAAGACGTCTCACTGCTGGACGACCCTGAGTGGATACTTGACCTTGCATTTTTATTGGACATCACCGTGAAACTAAACCTGTTGAACTGTGAGCTGTAAGGCCAAGGTAAGACTGTTACTGATGTAAGTGCTGTAAATGCATTTAAAGCCAAAATGAGCATTTTCTGTGATGCTGAAGAGAAAAACAAGTGCTGCACTGTTTGTATCTGTTTCCTAGCTTGTTAAATCATTTCAATAATTATTGCAGGAATTTATTAATGTGATGTGATTAATGTGGACCAGTGAAGCTGAGGAGAAGCTGGAAACGTGCATGGAAATAACTGACTGGGGCATGTTTAAAGGAGCCACGCATGGTCTGGATGAGTACACGGACACTGTGAACTCATATATCCACTTTTGTGAGGAGAGCATTCTTCCATCGTACACCAGGGTGAGTTACTCTAATGATAAGCCCTGGTTCACTGCTAAGCTCAGACAGATCAGGAAAGAGAAGGAAGCAGCGTTGAAAAGTGGAGACAGGGACTGCTACAGGGAGGTTAAATATCGGTTTAACAGAGAGCTGAGGAGAGCTAAATCTGTGTATTCTGAGAGACTCCAGCAGCAGCTCACTGCTAACGACTCGGCTTCTGTGTGGAGAGATCTGAGGCAAATCACCAACTATCGGCCTCAGGCTTCTAAAGGTCAGGATGACAAAGCCCTTTGTCAAAGACTGTCCCAACATTACGCCCGTTTTGACACCTCGTCAGCTGTGTCCAACTCCCCCCCTCCCCCCAGCTCCACTGCCTCCTCGGTCCCTACTTCATCAAAAGCGGTCCCCCCCCCCCCTCCTCCCCCCCTGCCCTTGTCATCAGCGAGCAGGATGTGTGTGACAGAGATCATCCTGCGCAGTTCGCCCCACACGGGACACGAACCCGCGACCTCTCAGTCAACTAACACAGTTCGAGCATGGGAGACACAGCACGATCGCACTGAGCTAAAGGTCCGACCGATAGCTCAGCGCTACCGATACTGTATGAGGCTTTGGGAGGGAGGTTTTTACTAACGTTCTGCGCCGAACAGTACTAGTTGGCATCCGTTACACTCTCCCCCCTAAACCTCACTCCCATGCCGGGTTCACGGCACCAGTGTGACAGAGATCATCCTGCGCAGTTCGCCCCACACGGGACACGAACCCGCGACCTCTCAGTCAACTAACACAGTTCGAGCATGGGAGACACAGCACGATCGCACTGAGCTAAAGGTCCGACCGATAGCTCAGCGCTACCGATACTGTATGAGGCTTTGGGAGGGAGGTTTTTACTAACGTTCTGTGCCGAACAGTACTAGTTGGCATCCGTTACATGTGCACAGACAGTTCTCCAGACTGAACCCGTGCAAGGCCCCCGGTCCGGACGGCGTGTCTCCCTCCACCCTGAGACACTGTGCGAAAGAGCTGGCTCCTGTCTTCACAGACATTTTTAACACCTCCCTTAAGCTATGCCACGTGCTGACCTGCCTCAAATCCTCCACCATCATCCCTGTCCCCAAGAAGCCACGGCTCACTGGACTTAATGACAACAGACCTGTAGCACTCACCTCTGTAGTCATGAAGTCCTTTGAGCGCCTGGTCCTGCCCCACCTCAAGTCCATCACCACTCCCCTCCTGGACCCACTGCAGTTTGCCTACCGAGCCAACAGGTCTGTGGACGACGCAGTCAACCTGGACCTCCACTCCATCCTGCAGCACCTGGACTCCCCGGGAACCTACGCCAGGATCCTGTTTGTGGACTTCAGCTCTGCATTCAACACCATCCGCCCCGCTCTGCTCCAGGACAAGCTGTCCCTGCTCGGCGTGCCTGACTCCCTCTGCAGGTGGATCACCGACTTCCTGACGGACCGGAGGCAGCATGTGCAGCTGGGGAAGACTGTCTCAGACTCTGTCAGCATCAGCACCGGATCACCCCAGGGCTGTGTACTTTCCCCCCTACTCTTCTCCCTTTATACCAACTCCTGCACCTCCAGCCACCAGTCTGTTAAGCTGATCAAGTTTGCGTACGACACCACCCTCATTGGGCTCATCTCCAACGGCGACGAGTCCGTCTACAGGAGAGAGGTGGCCCAGCTGGCGTCCTGGTGCAGCCACAACAACCTGCAGCTGAACGCTCTGAAGACAGTGGAGATGATTGTGGACTTCAGAAAAGTCACAACCCCTCTGCCCCCCCTCACCCTCACAGGCTCTCCCATCACCACTGCAGATTCCTTCCGCTTCTTGGGCACCACCATCACCCAGGACCTCAAATGGGAGCCGACCATCAGCTCCCTCATCAAAAAGGCCCAGCAGAGGATGTTCTTCCTGCGGCAGCTGAGGAAGCTCAAGCTACCCACCAAGATGTTAGTGCAGTTCTACACAGCCATCATCGAGTCCATCCTCACCACCTCCATAACCGTGTGGTACGCAGGAGCCACTGCCAGGGACAGACTAAGGCTGCAGCGCGTCGTGCGCACTGCTGAGAAGGTGATCGGCTGCAAGCTCCCATCTCTCCAGGACCTGTACAGCTCCAGGACCCGGAGGCGTGCAGGCCAGATCATAGCCGATCCTTCACACCCTGGTCACGTACTGTTTGCCCCCCTCCCCTCAGGTAGAAGACTTCGGTCCATTCAGACTAAAACCTCCCGGCACATGAACAGCTTCTTCCCCTCTGCCATCAGACTGCTGAACACTAAGTGACTCATTGACTCTCGTGCACTACGTACAGCAGCTCAACCAGACTCATGTCAATCATCACTGTTTTCTTTTGCACTACCGACTGCACTATGTGGTACTCCACAATATCTGCTGCTCGCTAATATATTTAAAAACTGCTTTGACTAGTATTACTCATTCTTATTCTACACTTATTGCATGTATAGTTTTTTATTCTTTTATCTTATCATGTTTAATGTTGCAGCATTGCACCGAGACAAATTCCTAGTTTGTGTACTACATGAACAATGGCAATAAATCTGATTCTGATGTCTTCACAAAGATGAATATCAGTAATCAATAATAATAACAAATTTAAATGGTGCAACTTTTTTTTCGTAAGTGTGTGTCAAACTGGTAGCCTTTAGTAGTGCTCAGTACGCTTGAAGTAGCTCCCAGTTTCAAAAAAGTTGGTGATCCCTGCTCTAAATAATCAGGCCCTTTGTTATTTAAAAATTCTGATAGTACCTTATTATTCAAACAGCACTTCACGGCCAAAATGCAGGGTTACTTGTAATACCTAGGATCTCCAAAAGTACAATGGGAGGCAGATCATTCAGTTATCAGGCTCCTCTCCTTTGGAAGCAGCTGCCAATCTGGATTTGGGAGTCAGACTCGGTCTCTGTTTTTAAGAATAGGGTTAAAACCTCCCTTTTTGACACAGCCTATAGTTAGGGTGGGATCAGGTGACCCTGAGCCCTCCCTCTTCTAGTTATGCTCCTAATAGGTTTAGACAGCCGGGGGACCTCCAACAATGCACTGGGCTTCACTCCTTTCTTCACTCTCAATGAAATATTTTTGCTGGTCATTAACATCTGTTTGTTCTCTCCCACAGACTGAGTCCCCGTCGTGCTGTTTGCTCTCTACATGTCTGTTCTTTTCATCTTCTCTATCCCCTCACCCCCCAGCCAGTCGCAGCAGGTTCAGGTTCAGGTTGTAGAATGTGTGATTGATGAGGCGAGTTGGTCTCAAGCAGTTTATTACACATTCTATCTCAAGAGCATGGCAGAAAAGAGGAACTCACAGAAAAAACTTGTCCCTTATATATCCAGGACTCTCACAGCTCACAAGTCACATTGCATTCAAATCACAAGTAACAATGCATTTCCTCTAACCATAACATCCCCCTCACGGTCTTTGGCACACCAAGGATCCCCCCAAGGCCGTCTCTTGCATACCAAGGATTAAACTTTCACAGCTTCCTGTTATCTCCAAGGAAACTGTGCCCTTTGTTCTTATCTAAGATGTGAGGCAAAAAGTAAGTCACATGTGTGGCTACACGGTTACTTTATTTGTACCCGTAGGTAAATTTGTTTTGCAGTCAGGTGACATCCATATTTAAGATAAGATAAGATAAGATAAGATAAGCCTTTATTAGTCCCACAACGGGGAAATTCCAGGATTGCAACAGCACAGGGATAGCAACACTCAGAGCAACAATCAGAAGGCAAGAAAAAACAAGCAAGCAAGAGCGGCTAATATACATATGTACATATTACTATAAAATATATATATACACACACACACACACAGACACACAGTGCAGAGCATTGTAGCTGGATGGAATAAATATATGAATATATGAACACACAGTGCAGAGCATTGTAGCTAGATGGAATAAATATGTAAATATATAAACACCCACAGTATGGAGCATTGCAGCTAGGTGGAATAAATATGCAAGTATATAAACACACACAGTGCGGAGCAATGTAGCTAGATGGAATAATATGTAGATATATAAAAACACAGTGCGGAGCATTGTAGCTAGATGGAATAAATATATAGATATATAAATATAAACACACCCAGTGCAGAGCATTGTAGCTAGATGGAATAAATATGTAAATATATAAACACACACAGTGCAGAGCATTGTTGCTAGGTGGGATGAAACAGCATAACCGTCTATTTAGTTATCCTACATGGTATGATTATGTGCCCATACATATTCTCACCCTCCATAGCGACCGGTATGTTCCTAGTTGTATGCCGGAGAGGACCATTGTGTAAGTCTATTGCATCTTTTGCGTTCAAAAAAAAAAAAAAAAACAAACAAAAAAAAAACTATTAGTTTGTTATTTACAAACCACAATTGCATTCAACATGAGCACAAACACAGGCACACATGAAGCTGACTATAAACATGATAAAAGTACTCAAGGCTTCACCAATCAGGACATAGGACAAAGAGATAAGAGAAAAAAACAAGGAGATAAGAGAGAAGGGTCATATTAAAAAGTTAAAAGACTAGTCAAAGAGGTTAAAAACTCAAAAGTCTAAAACACAATAAAAGATTTAGAACCCAAATAAAAAACCTACAAAAATAAGTAAATATAAAATAAAATTAATAAATAGGTAACTAAATTATGTGCAATATATTGTTACATCTTGCTTAACTCTTTAACAGCAGCAGGAGCAAAACTGTTTTTGTAGCGCTGGGTTTTACTTTTTGGGACAACAAACCTCCGTCTTGAGGGAAGAAGCTGAAAGTTGCAGTGCAAAGGGTGAGAGTCATCATTTAAAATGGAGGTAGCCATCCTCTGTACCTGTCTGGTGTACAGGGATGTCAGGCTCAGCTGTGACTCACCAAGCAAACAACTGGACCATCTAACTACCTGATCCAAGGATTTCCTCTGTTTCAGTTTTATCTGACCAAACCATGACACTAAAGAAAAGGATAAAACAGATTCAATAACAGCCCGATAAAACACTGTCATTATGGTTCAGTCAATTTGGAAGCGGGGGGCAATGGATCAGCGTTCTCGTCGCGCCCTCCGCCAGTACCCGGGCTCGCCTGGGGAAGCTAATGATCCTACCAGCAGACTAAATTCGAAGAGACGACGCCTCTGTGCCAAGTCAAAGAAGAATCCTAGTCACAGTCCTAAAGCCGAAAGCAAACAGCCCCAAGAGCACTTTGTGGTAGGATCTGCCCTTCGCATATTACAACTAAACGTTGAAGGCCTATCTGCAGCCAAGCAAAGCCTTATTGAAGTCCTCGCCTTCCAACATTCAATTGATGTAATCTGCCTCCAAGAGACTCATATTGGCACAGAGGAAGCTGGCCGCTTCACCATCAAAGGCTTTGACCTCCTGTGCTATGTTCTACATGCTAAACATGGACGTGCCACCTATGTGCGTTCTGACATAGTTGAAGCAAATCACCTGATAACAACACATTTCTCAGACACCATAATCATTGGTGGCTTCCATATTGTCAATGTGTACAAGCCCCCTAATGCCAACTGGGATCTGCAGGTCTTACCCACCCTACCCCACCCTGCCATCTATGTGGGGGACTTTAACAGCCATCACCCTGACTGGGGGTACCCAGCAGTGGACAGTGATGGGGAGGCACTTTCAGACTGGGCATCCAGAAATGACCTCGCTTTGATATACGACCCCAAACAAAGAGGAACCTTCCACTCTGCTAGGTGGAAGAAGGACTATTCTCCTGACCTGTGTTGGGTCAGCTCTTTGAATGGGGAGCCATATCCTACACAGATCCTCATTCTTGATGATTTTCCACACAGCCAACACCGGCCCCTGCTTGTACACATTGGCCTACAACTTCCAGTCATATACAGCCCAAGGAAGATGCGCTGGAACTTCCGCAAAGCCAACTGGAAGAAATTCAGTGAAACTCTGGACCGGAGCGTTGTTACCATCCCACTCCACACCATCACTGTAGATGAAGCATACAACCGCTTCTGCAGCGCAATCTTCAAGGCTGCCCATACTGCAATCCCACGAGGCTACCGACCCCTCTATGTCCCATGTTTGGACGGAGAAAGTGCTGCCCTCCTACAATCCTATCAAACATCAGGGGACCCAGAGATAGCAGACCATCTCATTGAATCGCTAAATACAGCCCGGCGAAAGAAATGGGAGGAGACAGTTGCTGACCGGAGCTTTACCCACTCTAGCAGGAAATGTTGGAACCTCATCCGTCGCCTAGGAGCTGCACAGAAGCCCCCTAGCCAAAGCCGAGCATCCGTCACACCCAACCAAGTTGCATCCCACCTACTGACTATCGCCAAAGCACCCCAAGACAAAGACACCAGAACAGCAGTTACAACTGAGCTAAAAAAACACCAAAAAATGCCTGTAGAGGAAACGAACCCTGAACCCTTCGAGGCTGCTGAACTGGAGAAAGTCCTACAGGGCCTGAAATGTGGAAAGGCAGCAGGATACGATAACATCTTCCCAGAATTCATGAAAAATCTTGGCCCCCGAGCCCTAACCTGGTTGACACAATTCTACACAAGGATCACACAAACGAACTCGATCCCAAAGAAATGGCGGACAGCAAAGGTCATTGCCATCCCAAAACCTGGCAAAGACCACAAACTACCAGCAAGCTACCGCCCAATCTCCCTACTCAGCGTTCCTTACAAAATCATGGAGCGCCTAATACTGCAACGCATTTCCCCAGAAATAGAGGATATTCTAAGTGTGGATCAAGCAGGTTTCCGCAAGGACCGCAGTACAGGAGAACAAGTACTGGCCCTAACCACCTTCATTGAAAATGGCTTCGAGAGCAGACTGAAGACAGGGGCTGTGTTTCTCGATCTTACAGCCGCCTATGATACGGTCTGGCACAAAGGCCTCCTCCTGAAACTTATAAAGGCGATCCCTGCTTGGGCAACAGCAATTATAAAAACGCTGCTGACCAACCGAAGGTTCAGAGTCCACCTCAGTCAGAACACAAGTGCATGGAGAATGCAGAAAAACGGACTCCCACAAGGCTCAGTTCTAGCTCCAACTCTGTTCAACCTCTACATAAACGACCTGCCTACTACAAAATCCCGCAAATTCATCTATGCAGACGACATCTGTCTGGCATTCCAAGCACCAGACTTTGAACCACTGGAACGGGTGCTCACGGAAGATCTTGCTAAACTGGACCAGTTCTGCAAAATCTGGCGCCTAAAACCAAGCCCAGCAAAAACCGTCTCCAGTGTATTTCATCTCCACAATGCAAAAGCTGCCAGAGAACTAAACATCCACCTGAGCGGACTCAAGCTTAAGCATGCCCCAAATCCAACTTATCTTGGAGTGACCCTTGATAGGACCTTATCCTTCAAGGAACATCTAAAGTGGACGGCTGCTAAGGTGAAAGTACGAAACAACCTGCTCTGCAAGCTCGCTGGTGCAAAATGGGGGGCGGCAGTCTCCACCCTGCGCACCTCAGCACTGGCCCTTTCATACTCTGTAGCAGAATATTGTGCCCCTGTCTGGTCCAGGTCATCTTACACACACCATGTAGACACCCAGCTCAACTCAACCATGAGAACTATAACTGGAACAATCCGCTCAACACCACTCCCCTGGCTCTCTGTACTGTCAAACATAGCCCCTCCACACATCCGGCGAGCAGCATTAACTCAAAGGATGCTCCAAAAAGTTAAAGATTTTCCTCACTTACCAGTCCATGCAGATATCTACACCCCACCCACTGCCCGACTTTCATCCAGACGGCCGATTTGGAAAAACCCTCCCCCAGCTGACTTTACCATCCAGACAGCTTGGCAAGAGGAATGGGAGACCAAGGAGGTCCCAAACAAACAGCTGGTGATAAACCCCAACCAACAGGTCCCGGGCACCAACCTCCCAAGGAGACAGTGGTCTACACTCAATCGC
This sequence comes from Pholidichthys leucotaenia, assembly GCA_020510985.1. NCBI lineage: Eukaryota > Metazoa > Chordata > Actinopteri > Cichliformes > Pholidichthyidae > Pholidichthys > Pholidichthys leucotaenia. Next base: position 441,437,768 of record CM035840.1, read on the forward strand.
TTCAGGACTGGACATGGCCCCTGCTTGGCCAGCCTTCACAGATGGGGCAGTAGCCCTAGCCCACTGTGCGCATGTGGAGAGGAGCAAACTATGGAACACATCATAGAGGCTTGCCCGCTCCAAAGACTGGAAGGAGGATTACACACCCTCCATACAGCAAACCAGGAGGCAACTGCTTGGCTTAAGGACTTTGCATTCGCTAAATAAATAAATAATAAAAATTTGGAAGCGTGCAAGTTTCCTTAAACAATGCAAATGTTGCTGACCCTTTTTGCACACCCTTTCATGGTTCTCTTCAAAGTTCAAATTACTATCAATAATCGTCCCAAGATATTTGTAGGATTGCACACATTCGATGGTCTGGCCTTTTAGTACAGTGAATTTGTGCCTGGGAGTTTTCCTCCTAAAGTCAATAATCATATCTTTAGTTTTTGTCGTATTCAGCTGCAGGTAGGAATCCTCACACCAGTGAACAAAATCATCAACTGCTGGGCCGTGGCCACTCTCACCATCCTGGAGGAGACTGACAACAACTGAATCATCAGCATACTTTATAATGTGTCTGTTGTCATGTCTGCCCCGACACGTTTGTGTACAGGATGAAGAGTAGTGGTGACAACACACATCCCTGAGGACAGCCAGTAGAAGAACACTTTTGGTCAGACAATGTATCATTGACCCTTACTCTCTGTGTCCTGTTGGTTAAGAAATACAGAATCCAACCCACCAGATTATTACTCAAATTGTTGCAGGAGCCTTTCAACTAAAATATGAGGTTGGATTGTATTAAAGGCGGAAGAAAAGTCCACAAATAAAAGCCTGGCATGTGTCCCATTAAAATCCAGATGTTTAAAAAGCATGTTAAACAGAGTGACAGTGGCATCCTCCACTCCTCTGTGAGGCCTATAGGCAAACTGCAAAGGATCCAATGCATGCTCAGTCTGCTTTAGGACCTCAAATCACAACCACAGCAGATGACTGCCCCTCCCTGAGCCTGGTTCTGTTGGAGGTTTTTTCCTGCTAAAAGGGAGTTTTTCCTCTCCACCCACTGTTGCCAAGTGCTTGCTCACAGGGGTCACCTCATTGCTGTGGCCTTTCTGCAATTGTGGGGTTTTCCCCAATGGTCTGAAAGTGCTATGAGATGACTGTTGTTATGGAATGGTGCTATATAAATAAAGTTGAATTGAACTGAACCTGTGTACCAGGTTTGGTGCCCCTAGATGTACTGGTCATACAGTAATAAAGTATAAGGACTGCTAACCTTGACCTTTGACCCCAAACCCATAGTCAGAGGTCAGGATCCCAAGGTGAACCTGTATACCACGTTTGGTGGCACTAGCTTCACTTGTTTTATAGTAATAGTACATGTAGCTATACCATAGTGCAACTGCAATGTTAACTTTGAACTTTGATCCCAAACACATAGTTAGGTGAGGGTGTCAGTTGTCCAAGATGTTTAATAGATACAACTACTGCATCAATGTGAAAAGCCTACATCATTCCTTTCAGTAGTTATGGTGTTTACAAGATTAAGGGAAAATCTGACCTCTGACCTCAAGGTCATCCGATGAGAGTGAAATTGCAATTTGCGCATCATCAAAGTATATCAAACCATGGTACAAGATTCAAAACAATCGGAGCAAAACTGTTGGAGGAGCTGACTTCACAAAAGGGGGACAGATGGACAGACCCATAACATAATCCACCTTTGGCCTTTGCCCAAAGGGCTCCTCAACCCCGTTGGGCTTTGACTGGTGGGGGATAAAAAGCATCACTTAATATTGATGCAAATAGAGATAAAATCTCAACATTTTACAAAGGTGAAAAACTATGAGAAAAAGACACTAAATTACAAGGAAAAAAGCCACAAAAATGGAGACAATGAAAGCTTCAAATTTTCCAGAAAGACAACAAATTTATAGGAAAAAAAAGATAATTTATTTAAAAGAAGGAATAAATTCATGAGAAAAAATTGGCAAAATGACAAGAAAAGCAAACCTGAATATACAGTATACGATACAAATTCATTAGCAAAGTTGAAAATTATTGAGGAAAAACTTCACATGTGAACAATAAGTCATTGAAAATGTCTCATAAAACACAGGAAGTTATATTTATTGCATTTGTTAGAAAAGGTATGACATTCTTGAGGAAAATGTCTCAAAATTACAAGGGAGAAGCAACACATTCACAAGGGAAAAGTTCTAATTTTGAATTACAAAGGATGTAAAGACATAAGACGGTAAATTATTGAGACAAAAGTGCAAAGTAGGAAGAAAAAGATGTGAATTTGACACAAAAGTCACAAATTCAAGAAAAAAAAATGTAAATTCATGAGTGAAAAGTGGAAAAAATTTAATAAAGTTTCAACATTGTGTGAAAAAGCCTCAAATTTTCAACAAAAAAAGAAAAATAATGAGAAGAAAAAGTCACCAGCTAATGAGAACTGCCAAATTGATGTAAAAAATGCACATTTGCAATCAAAAATCTACATCCATCCATCCATCTTCTACCACTTTTCTGGAGGTCCGGGTCGCGGAGGCAGCAGCTCAAGCAGAGAAGCCCAGACTTCCCTCTGCCCGGCCACCTGCTCCAGCTCTCCAGAGAGGATACCAAGGCGTTCCCAGACCAGCTGGGAGACATAGTCTCTCCACCGAGTCCTGGGTCTGCCCCGGGGTCTTCTCCCAGTGGGACGTGCCCGAAACACCTCAAGTGGGAGGCGTCCAGGAGGCATCCGAATCAGATGTCCATACCACCTCAACTGACTCCATTCAATGTGGAGGAGCAGCGGTTCTACTCTGAGCCTCTCCTGGATGACTGAGCTCCTCACCCTATCTCTGAGGGTCAGTCCAGCAATCCTACCGAGAAAGCTCATTTCAGCCACTTGTATCCGCGATCTTGTTCTTTCGGTCATTACCCAAAGCTCGTGACCATAGGTGAGAGTAGGAACGTAGACTAAACGAACGTAAACTCCCTCCTCACCACAACAGACCGGCACAATGTCCGCATCACTGCAGATGCTGCTCCATCTGTCAATCTCTCGTCCCATTCTCCCCTCACTCGTGAATAAGACCCCAAGAAACTTAAATTTCTCCACTTGGGGCAGGAGCCTGTCCCCAACCCAAAGAGAACAATCCACCTTTTTCCGGCTGAGGACCATGGACTCGGACTTGGAGGTGCTGATTCTCATCCCAGCCGCTTCACACTCAGTGGCAAACCGTCCCAGTAAGAACTGTAGGTCATTGCTGGATGAAGCCATCAGGACAACATCATCTGCAAACAACAGAGATGAGATCCTGTGGTCACCAAGCATGACACCCTCCCTTTCCTGGCTGCGACTAGAAATCCTGTCCATAAAAATTATGAACAGGATCGGACAAAGGGCAGCCCTGGTGGAGTCCAACTCTCTCTGGGAATGAGTTTGACCGAGTGTTGGCAATACGAACCAAACTCTCACAACAGTCATACAGAGACCAAATAGCTTGTAACAACAAGCCCGATACCCCATACTCCCAAAGCACCCCCAACAAAAAACCACGAGGGATGTGGTCAAATGCCTTCTCCAAGTTCACAAAACACAGGTAAACTGGTTGGGCAAACTCCCATGAACCCTCGAGAATTCTCGAGAGGGTAAAGAGCTGGTCCGATGTGCCACGGCCAGGATGAAAACCACATTGCTCCTCCTGAATCCGAGGTTCGACCAGCGGCTGGACTCTCCTCTCCAGTACCTTGCGATAGACCTTCCCAGGGAGGCTGAGGAGTGTGATCCCTCTAAAGTTGGAGCACATCCTCCGGTCCCCTTTTTTGAAGAGAGGACCCACCACCCCGGTTTGCCATGCCAAAGGCACTGCCCCCGACCTCCACGCAATGTTGCAGAGGAGTGTCAACCATGACAGCCCTACAACATCCACGGCCCTGAGGTACTCAGGGCGAATCTTGTCCACCCCTGGGTCCCGGCCACCAAGGAGATTTTTAACCACCTTGGCGACCTCAGCCCCTGTGATAGGCGAGTCGTCCCCCTCGTCCACAAGCCCTGCTTCCTCTGTGGAAGGCGTATCAGTGGGATTGAGGAGATCCTCAAAGTATTCCTTCCACCGCCCGACGATATCCCCAGTCGAAGTCAACAGCACCCCATCCGCACCATACACAGTGTGGACAAGGAGCTGCTTTCCCCTCCTGAGCCGCCGGACAGTTTGCCAGAATCTCTTCAAGGCCGACCGAAAGTCTTGTTCCATGGCCTCACCAAACTCCTCCCATACCCGGGTTTTTGCTTCAGCAACCACCCAAGCTGCACTCCACTTGGCCTGCCGGTACATCTCAGCTGCTTCAGGAGTCCCACAAGCCAACCAAGCCTGATAGGACTCCTTCTTCAGCTTAATGGCCCCCCTCACCACTGGTGTCCACCACTTGGTTCAGGGGTTGCCACCACGAGATGCACCAACCACCTTGCGGCCGCAGCTCTAGGCCGCCGCTTCAACAATAGAGGTGGAGAACATGGCCCATTCAGACTCCATGTCTCCAGACTCCCTCAGAATGTGGTTGAAGTTCTTCCGGAGGTGGGAGTTGAAGTCCTCAATCAAAAATCTGTCTAATTTAAGTGGTAGAGTAGCTGAAACTGTACATGAGTAAAAGTATGTTGTCTTTATATTAGTGGTGTTGGCGTTATCACGTTAATCGGCCATTAACGCTTTGCCCCCATTAACAGTGACAAATTTTGTGATTGCGGTTAATGGCAGTTAACGACAAAGTGCAAACAGTACTTTTTGGCCTAGCAGCTCTCCGTACCAAAGCCACTCTGACCATAGACACTGTGTGCGCCATGCAGACATTGTGAAATCAAACAAGCTGGATTACAGCCATGGAAATCCCCAAAGTGCTGTCATGTTTAAGTTTACAATGTTATCTGTGGGAGCTCTCACCTGGATAACTGTTACAGCCTCCTCCAAAACTTCGCCTGGATGTTGGGTTGTTCTTCTTCTGGGGAAGCTGGCTAGCTGCTACATGCTAGGTTGTAGCTGACCTCCAGCAGCTGACACGGACAGAAAGTCACCTGTTTTAATCATCATAGCTTTGGATTGCCTCCTGAGCCTCCTTAGCTCGCTGCTCCTGGGCACAGAGTTATGGAGGCAATTCCTTGCAGGGCAGGTCTGAGACTGCTCCCCTGGGGCAGTACACCCAGGAGGTTTAACTGCGATGAACAGGCCTCCTGTCGGTCGCAGGCTAAGATCCTGCAAGGGCCCAAGCTTCCAGCGGTATTTCTGGAAGGGGAGGAGCTGGAGACCCCTGGAGGTGCACTGTGCTGGGCCCACTGGCACGTGGACAAGTCCCAACAGCCACCAACTCCGCCCCACTGCCTTGTGGGTGAGCCTCTCTAGGCAAGGCTAAGGGAGTAAACCCTGACAGAAAATCATGCCTCGGGAAGGACAGTCTCGGGAGCCTTGGACGGCATCTGCCCTAGGACCTTGACCTATAATCAGGAACGTTGCATGCCACCACGCTGAGGCAGTCCCCAACCAATGACCAAGCTCTGGCATGGCGTTGCAGCTCGTCGGTGTTGCCAGTAGTCTTGGATCTCTCCTTGCCACTGGGCTTCAGTGCCAGCGGGTCAAGATGGTGGCGCTGGTGGATTGTGCAGCCCCCACATCACCTTAATCCCTTCATCGTGCAGGATCCTTCTCTCCATTTCCTATCCTCCCTTTATCAAAGACCAGCGGCGACTGGTAGGCCGGCAATGGGGGCAGGCTTTAGGATGAAGCTGGAAGCCCCTAGCCTGCTTCCAGCACGTTTGGCAGTGCAGGCAAGATGGCCGTTGTGGCAGTGGATTGAAGCGGCACTCCCTTCGTGTCCTAAGTGCACGACTGGGCAGTCCTCTTTAGGATTCGCACTGCCCACCTCAATCCGAGGAAGGGCCTAGAAAAGGTGGCCCAATCATTGCCCGCTTCACCCCGTCCTGAGTGGGTAGCCATGCCCACTAAAGCATCCCTTTTTGAGATCAAAATTACAGCAAGTCTACGAAACTCAGAGCCCTGAAGGTTGCTATGTGGAATGTCCGGACCCTGTTGGATTCCAAGACCAACACCAATAGTGACCGCCCACGTCATCGCACCACCCTCATCGCATCTGAGCTCGGCAGTTTTGACATCGACATTGCCATGCTCAGCGAAACATGTCTCCATGGTGAGGACTCGCTCCAAGAGGTTGGCGTGGGCTACACGTCACGTTCTTCTGGAGAGGCTTGCCAGAGGACTCTGATAGGATTCATGGCGTGGGCTTTGCCATCAAATCCTCGCTTCTCTGTCAGTGTCCCGAGTCTCCAACCGGTATCAGCAAGCGACTTATGATGCTGCGTGTCCCGCTGGCCTCCAAAAGGTACCTAACCATCAACAGTGCCTAGGCCCCCACGCTCTCATCAGCAGACGGCATGAAGGATGCTTTCTATGATGCGCTCACCTGCTGCATCAGTTCTATCCCCCGTGCTGACAAGATCCTTCTGCTGGGTGAATTTAATGCGAGGGTTGGTAACAATCACGCCATCTGGGGTGGGATCATCGGGAAGCACGGCGTTGGGAATGCCAACGAGAACAGCCTCTGCCTCCTCAATTTCTGCATGGAACACAACCTCATCATCACTCACACCATGTTCCAGTCGCCTGACAAACTCAAGACCTTGTGGATGCATCCACGGTCAAAGCACTGGCACTTAATCGATTACGTCATCGCCAGGAAACAAGATCGTCAAGACGTCATCATCACCAGAGCCCTCAAGGGTGCCGAAAGCTGGACTGACTACTGCCTAGTTCAGTCCCTCCTGCACATAACAGTACGTCCCCCGGTCCGCAAGTGCCCAGGTACGAAGCACATCAATCACGCCCTCTTTGCAGACCCGCAGAAGCTGTCTGAGCTTCGCGGTGCTCTTGCTGCCGCACTTGACGCCACTCCGGACAACCCCGATGACACTTCTTGCGAAGCCATCACTGAGGAGTGGAACTCCATTGCCACCGCCCTCCTCGAGACCACCACTAGTGTGTTCGGTGTCTCCAGTCGAAAACACCGACTGGTTTGACGACAACGCTCATATGATCTGCAAGCTAATTAAGCAGAAGAACAACACGCACAAAGCGGCGATCGGCAATCCATCCTGCCCCGTACTGCATGAGAGGTTCTCATGCTTCCATTCCACCGTCCAGGCAGCTCTTCGTCGAATGGAGAACAATTGGTGGTTGAAGAAGGCTGCCGAAATTCAGGGCTTGGTGTGGCCAATCCAGGCGCACAACTTACACCAGTTCTATGACGCCATCAAGACCATCTATGGCCCACCCCGCAGCTCCAACATGTCCCTTCGTTCCTCCGATGGCTTCTCGCTCATCAAGGAAATTCAGGGCATCCTTGCCCGATGGGTTGAACATCTCACCGAGCTGCTCAACCGGATCAACCCATTTGATGCTACCTTCATAGACGGCCTCCCTAGTCTTTCCCCAATGCTCAAGCTTGACAATTCTCCATCATTCGTCGAAGTCCATAAAGCCTGCAGAAGCCTCAAGAACAACAAGGCTTCCGGCCCGGATGCTCTCCCGGGGGAGATATTGAAGTATGGAGGGTACTGTATGACACGTCGTCTCCACCGCTTTATCAGCAAAGTCTGGCTCGCCGAGACCCTGCCCCAGCAGTGGAAAGACGCCAACATTGTTACCATCTACAAAAGTAAAGGAGACAAAGCAGCATGCAGTAATTACTGCGCCGTCTCGCTTCTTGCAGTTGCTGGAAAGGTTCTTGCTCGTGTCCTCCTTGCCAGACTCCTTAATTCTGCTGCGGAAGTCATTCTCCCTGAATTGCAGTGTGGCTTCCGGAAGGATCGCAGTACAACCGACATGATCTTCGCCGCTCGTCTTCTCCAGGAGAAGTGCAGGGAACAACACCAGGACCTCTTCATGGCCTTTGTCGATCTCACCATGGCCTTCAACACCCTGAACCGAGATTTTCTTTGGGTCATCCTAACCAAGTGTAGCTGTCCTCCCAAGTTCACCGCCATCCTGAGAGACTTCTACACGAATATGTTTGCACGTGCTGTAGCTGGAGGTCTGGTCTCAGAGCCCTTTGCCATCAATGTAGGAGTCAAGCAAGGATGCATCCTGGCACCCGTCATCTATAACATCTACTTGGCATCCATTACCCTCCTCTCTCAACACAGGCTCGACTTAGCCGACAGTATCGCTATTAGATACCGGTTGGATGGCAGCATGTTCAACCTCCGTAGGCTACTCACTAAGACCAAGACCAGTACTAGATAGATAGATAGATAGATGTACTTTATTGATCCCAAACTGGGAAATTACTACCACAGTATTTGATCTCCAGTATGCAGATGATGCTGCCTTTCCTTCACTAACTGTGCAGGGCCTACAATGTACCCTTAACATCACGGATGCTTCGTATAGCAATGTCGGCCTAGTCATCAATGCACGAAAGACTGAGGTCCTTTGCCAACCTTCATCAGGCGCACCTCAGACCGAGCATAACTTCCTGGTTGGAGAAGAGCCCACCCTGAAGGCCATCACTTCACTTACCTGGGCAGCATCCTGTTCTCCTCATGCTCGCTCAATGATGAGATTCAGAGTTGCATCCGGCAGGCCACCTCTGCGTTTGGCAGGCTCAGTGCTAGGGTATTCCTGAGTAGGAATCTCTCTCTGAGAACTAAGATCGCGGTTTACTTGGCTGTCTGCATCTCCGTCCTGCTTTATGGCAGTGAGGCCTGGACCCTGTACAGGGCAGATGTTCTGAGCCTTGAGGCATTCCACATCAGATGTCTCCAGCGGATCCTTGGTGTCACGTCGGAGGACCGTGTACCACATGTCCAGATCCTGCAGAGTGTTAACCTCCGTAGTATCGAGGCACTTGTGCTTCGCTACGTCGGCCATGTTATTCGGATGCTGGAAAACCGCCTCCCCCGCCAGATCCTCAACGACGAGCTCGCCTCTGGACGGCGCTCTCAAGGAGGGCAGAAGAAGCGGTTCAAGGACCACCTCCATGCCGTCCTGAAGAAGTGCAATGTCCGACCTTCCGATCTGGAGTCCGCTGCCGCCTCCAGGGCACTTTGGTGCACAACCTGCCACCAGACTGTCAACATTTTTGAAAGTGACTGTACCCGCGCCCGTGAGGAGTGCCGCCGGCGCAGGCACGAGTGTCAGGAGTGTCAACCTACCCCACCCAGTGACAGCATCCCTTGCCCCACTTGTGGACGGAGGTGTGCCTCCGAATTCGGCTTTCGCTCCCATCTGAGAGGTCATAGGCGGCGGAACACCACTTCATAGTTTTTACAATAGAGTTTTTACATTAAAGTCCCTATGAAAGGAATTTATTTTCTTCTCAGTGCATTATGTATGTTGTAAACATGTTGCTCAGTCCATGGTGAAAGGTTTTTAACTCTGTAAAGGTGAGTTTTGGAGTTAAACTGCTAAACTGTAACAGCCTTTTTACCTGTTTGAACAAGAAGGAACTGGCCCGTCTGCAGTTTGTTCAAAACTCTGCTGCAAGGCTCCTGACACGTGCAAACAGGAGAGACCACATTACACCTGTCCTTAGATCACTCCATTTGCTCCATTCTATATCATGTCCACTTTAAGATCCTGGTGCTCACTTTCTGAGTGATATATGGCTGCTCTGATTCAGCCCTACAGCTCGACCCGCAGCCTGAGGTCCTCAGGACAGCACTTGCTCATGGTTCCCTGCACCCACTTTGCTACCAGAGGTGACAGGTCTTTTAAAGCAGTAGCACCACGCTTGTGGAATGACCTTCCTCTGCACCTTCGAGCCATGGACAGTGTTGTGAGTTTTAAAACCCACCTGAAAACATTCTTGTTTAAAAAGGCATTTTAATCCAAGATTGACTGAAGGCTGTTACCACCTGACTGCATAGTGTATTTATTGTATCTTAGTTTTACTTTAATCGTATTTTAATTGTATCTTAACTGTATTACTGTATTTCAATTGTATTTTATTGCATTTTAATTGTATTTTAATTGAATCGGTGAATTCCAAAAGGGCCCAAGTCCACACTTTTTCAAAACCCAGATATTACATGTTTAATGAACTTTAAGAGACAAGCTACAGTGGGCAAAAAAAGTATTTAGTCAGCCACCAATTGTGCAAGTTCGTCCACTTAAAAGATGAGAGAGGTCTCCAATTTTCATCATAGGTATACCTCAACTATGAGAGACAAAATGAGAAACAAAAAAATCCAGAAAATCACATTGAAGGATTTTTAATGAATTAATTGGTAAATTCCTCGGTAAAATAAGTATTTGGTCAATAACAAAAGTTCATCTCAATACTTTGTTATATACCCTTTGTTGGCAATGACAGAAGTCAAACGTTTTCTGTAAGTCTTCACAAGGTTTTCACACACTGTTGCTGGTATTTTGGCCCATTCCTCCATGCAGATCTCCTCTAGAGCAGTGATGTTTTGGGGCTGTCGCTGGGCAACACGGACTTTCAACTCCCTCCAAAGATTTTCTATGGGGTTGAGATCTGGAGACTGGCTAGGCCACTCCAGGACCTTGAAATGCTTCTTACGAAGCCACTCCTTCGTTCGGGCGGTGTGTTTGGGATCATTGTCATGCTGAAAGACCCAGCCACGTTTCATCTTCAATGCCCTTGCTGATGGAAGGAGGTTTTCACTCAAAATCTCACGATACATGGCCCCATTCATTCTTTCCTTTACACGGATCAGTCGTCCTGGTCCCTTTGCAGAAAAACAGCCCCAAAGTATGATGTTTTCACCCCCATGCTTCACAGTAGGTATGGTGTGCTTTCTCCTCCAAACACGACAAGTTGAGTTTTTACCAAAAAGTTCTATTTTGGTTTCATCTGACCATATGACATTCTCCCAATCCTCTTCTGGATCATCCAAATGCTCTCTAGCAAACTTCAGACGGGCCTGGACATATACTGGCTTAAGCAGGGGGACATGTCTGGCACTGCAGGATTTGAGTCCCTGGCGGCGTAGTGTGTTACTGATGGTAACCTTTGTGACTTTGGTCCCAGCTCTCTGCAGGTCATTCACTAGGTCCCCCCATGTGGTTCTGGGATTTTTGCTCACCATTCTCATGATCATTTTGACCTCACGGGGTGAGATCTTGCGTGGAGCCCCAGATGGAGGGAGATTATCAGTGGTCTTGTATGTCTTCCATTTTCTAATAATTGCTCCCACAGTTAATTTCTTCACACCAAGCTGCTTACCTATTGCAGATTCAGTATTCCCAGCCTGGTGCAGGCCTACAATTTTGTTTCTGGTGTCCTTTGACAGCTCTTTGGTCTTGGCCATAGTGGAGTTTGGAGTCTGACTGTTTGAGGTTGTGGACAGGTGTCTTTTATACTGATAATGAGTTCAAACAGGTGCCATTAATACAGGTAACGAGTGGAGGACAGAGAAGCCTCTTAAAGAAGTTGTTACAGGTCTGTGAGAGCCAGAAATCTTGCTTGTTTGTAGGTGACCAAATACTTATTTTCCACCATAATTTGCAAATAAATTCTTTAAAAATCAGACAATGTGATTTTCTGGATTTTTTTTTTCCTCATTTTGTCTCTCATAGTTGAGGTATACCTATGATGAAAATTGGAGACCTCTCTCATCGTTTAAGTGGGAGAACTTGCACAATTGGTGGCTGACTAAATACTTTTTTGCCCCACTGTATCTGATTATGTGCAAAAACATCCCAAGTCAACTTTAATGCATTGACTATTCACAGCATTGTTTATGCATTGAGTGCAAGAGAGACCCAAGTCCAGGACTTGGGCCCTTCCTGCATGGATTAAACTTAAAGTCATAGGTGGCAGCACAAATTTCAGAAATGATATAGAAGTTTCCGAAAATATGTCTGCTCAGGTCACATCCAGATTCCGCCTTTTAAAGCCATCGTGCAGGGTTGTTACATACCCAGAGGAGCCACTCTACAGCGAGCAACTTGGTGTAAAGGCAGCTAAAGTAAAGGATGTTCAGAAATTGGCGAAATATCTTTCACCAGAGGCTCAGCAGTTCCTCAGTAATTTAACAGTTTGTGATGCTTGGCGTGAAGATGAGTCTGACTTTGACGATTAGTTACCAGTAGATGGACCTCTATGTTAATCTGCCCACTTTTAGATGAAAATCTCTTTTGCTGGCAGTTATCAAAACAATAGTTTGAATATAAAGTGATCATAAAAGATGTTCAAAACATGGCATAATTTAAAAAAAAAAAAAATTTTCAACATGTGAGAAATAGATGTTATGCACTTCTTTTCATATGGTCTTATTGTTTAATTCAAGAAGGGCCCAAGTCCAGGGACTTTAGTTTGCCAATTCTCTGAAATTAAAAAAGTGAAATGCTTCATATTATAGCATTTCTAAGCTATGGCCTTGTGCTATATCTGAGTAAAGTATGAACCATCTGGCATAGACTACCTTTGAGATATGCAATTTATTTGATTTCCTGCAAAAACATATTTCTTGGACTTGGGCCCCTTTTGAATTCACCGATTCAATTGTTTTGATTGTGTTGCACTGTAAAGCACTTTGTGACTTTATATGTCTGTGAAAAGTGCTATATAAATAAGCGTACTTTTTTGTTGTTGTTGAAAATTAGCCAATAGGCTAAACTGGCACATTTACAGAAATGTTTATTCAATCAATCAATCAATCAATCAATATTTATTTTGGATAGATTAAAAGTACAGATTAAAAGAAACAGAATAATATAACAAAGGGGGAAAGAAAATCCAACAAGGTCAAATTAGACAATAACTCCTCTGATTATACAGTTCAACATAAGTTATCCGAAATGGGTGATGGCTGAAGCCGCAGCTTATATTGCCCACCCATATTCCATCCAAGAATTCAAAAGAAAAACAAACAAGAGCGATTACAATTCAGAACAAAGCTAAGACAAAATGTGACAATAAAAAACAAAAAACTAAGCAACAACACAACGCAGACTGGATATGACAATCCTTATGTGATTTTATATGTCATCTTGTATATATGTTTGGAGTATTTCTTCCTTTAGTTTTTGTTTAAATTGTCCAAGCGTTGTACATGATTTTAATTCAGGTCCAAAATCGTTCCATAATCTGACTCCTTGCACTGAAACACAGTGTTGCTTGGTGGTAGTTCTCACTGAAGGTTTTTGAAATATACATGTTCCTCTGAAATGATATTGTTTCTCCCTTACTTGGAACAGCTTTTGGATATTTACGGGCAGTGATAGATTCTTCACTTTAAACATTATTACTGCAGTTTTAAAGTCAACCAGATCTTTCAACTTGAGCGCTTTTAATTTAAGAAAAAGTGGGTTTGTTGGTTCCCTGTAAGCTGCTTTGTTTATTATTCTAATAGCTTTCTTCTGAAGCATAAAGACTGGATATATGTTTGTTTTATATGTATTTCCCCATACTTCAGTACAATATGTCATGTATGGGAGTATTAATGAATGATACAAGGTATATAGTGTGGGTTGATTCAGCAAATATTTCATTCTGTGTAGTATTGCAATTGATTTGGATATTTTACCTTTAATATAATTAATATGTGACTTCCAACACAGTTTATTATCAATTATTACACCAAGAAATTTAGTTTCGGATACCCTTTCAATCTCTACACCATTTACACTGAGTTTAGATACTAAGTTGTTGTGATGGTTGTTAAAAACTATAAATTTTGTCTTACTTAAATTGAGCGTTAATTTGTTTTGGTTCCAAGGTTGTCATAGCCAGGAGCGGCACTGGGGTTAAGCTCCCAGTGCTCATAAAATGCTCCTTATGGCGTGCGTCTCGAAAAGCCTCTGACAACTAAGTCCAACTCCTAGCCTGCCCGTGTGGTTTAGTCTTTAAGCCCGGCGGAACTGCTTTTACTAATAGGAGAAGGGGCGAGGGCGGATCTCTGGCGCCTTAAAACCAGATGCTTCGGGTAGATGGTGGCTCGTCAACCTGGGAAGGTAGCCCATCTAGGGGAAGGTAAACCCTGATTTCAAACCTCCGCTGCCTTGCGGCACACCTGGTCATGGGAAAGGCTTCGGGAGTCAGCCCTGAGGAAAAATCCGGAGTCGGAGCCCCTAAGGCAGTTCTCTGTTGTGTTTAACATCGTTCTGGCAGCTCCTGCGATGGCGCTGGTGCCAAACTATAGCAGCCCTGCTGTTCCTTTGGATTCATCAGTGACGTGGAGATGGGGGACATGCTGCATGGGTAACATCTTGTCCTCCATATCTTCCTGCCCAGGCTTGAATCCTACCAATGCCCAACGCTGGAAGGTAGAACACCGGTGCGCATTGGCCTGTTCAGCCACAGGCGGTGCTGTTCCAGCAGAGTAGACGTTTAGGATTCTCTTCCATGGTCATCATAGACCAACGGAGGCCGACGACAAAATTTGTTTGAATCAAACCACAGTTTAAGCTTTCCTAATTCCTTTCCGAGTGTATCCAAAAGTTGTTCCAAATTGCTTCCACTGCATAATAGTGTCATTGGCAAACAATATTAAATGCATTTTTTCTGAAACTTTACATATATCATTTATACACATATTGAATAACAATGGCCCCAAAACTGAACCCTGTGGGACTCCACAAGTAACCTTTAGGAACTGTGAGTTTTTGTTACCAACACATACATACTGATATCTATTCTTTAAGTAACTACATAACCAGGATAGTGCTGCTCCCCTAATACCACAATTTTGTAGTTTCTTTAATAATAAATTATGATCCACCCGAAAAGGATTAAGTGGAAGAAGATGGATGGATGGATGGATGTATCAAATGCTTTTTTAAGATCCAGGAATACCCCAACTGAATACTCTTTATTTTCTACAGCAGTTCATATTTTTTCTATAAATTCCATTAGAGCAAATGCAGTTGTCCTCTTGTGTCTGAACCCATATTGCTGCTCACACAATAAATTATTCTTCAGTATGAAGTTGTCAATTCTCTCATAGAATATTTTTTCAAGTATCTTGGAAAATTGTGGCAATAGTGAAATTGGTCTATAGTTTGAAAGTTCCCTTCTGTCACCCGTCTTGTATATCGGAATTACTTTAGCTATTTTCATTGCATTGGGAAATATACCTGTTTGGAGAGACAGGTTACAGATATACATCAGTGGTTTCACTAAGCATTCAGTAATAGTTTTGACTAAGAGCATGTCAATACCATCACAGTCCGTAGATGTTTTACTTTTAAACGATTTAACAATTTCAATGACCTCTCTCTCGTCTGTGTTCTTTATGAAAATGGAGTCTTTTATAGCAGTGTTTTTGCTTATTGTATCACCCGTAGGTGCCGTAATGGGTATTTCTCGAGCCAAATTAGGACCAATGTTAACAAAAAAGTTATTAAATTCATCTGCAGGTGAAGCTGCATTCACACTCTGAGTTGTTTTATTATTTTTTGAAAAATTGGTTGGGTAGCTTGTATTTCTGTTTTTATTTCCAAGAATATTGTTAAGTATTGTCCATGTATTTTTAATATTGTCTCTGTTTTTCTCCAGTTCTTTACTGTAATAGTCTCTTTTACTACATCTTTTTATATACACTACCGTTCAAAAGTTTGGGGTCACTTAGAAATTTCCTTATTTTTGAAAGAAAAGCACTTTTTTTCAATGAAGATAACTTTAAACTAATCAGAAATACACTCTATACATTGCTAATGTGGTAAATGACTATTCTAGCTGCAAATGTCTGGTTTTTGGTGCAATATCTAGATAGGTGTATAGAGGTCCATTTCCAGCAACTATCACTCCATTGTTCTAATGGTACAATGTGTTTGCTCATTGCATCAGAAGGCTAATGGATGATTAGAAAACCCTTGTGCAATCATGTTAGGTCTGCAATGCTGTAATTGCTGCAAATGGAGGATTCTTTGACGAAAGCAAAGTTTGAAGGAAAAAATTATTATTTCAAATACAAATCATTATTTCTAACCTTGTCAATGTCTTGACTATATTTTCTATTCATTTTACAACTCATGGTGGTAAATAAGTGTGACTTTTCATGGAAAACACAAAATAATTGTCTGGGTGACCCCAAACTTTTGAATGGTAGTGTATGTTAACTTATTTTTGTATGTTTTATACCGCTGCTCTGCTTCTTTTGTCCTTTTCTTTAGAAAAGCTTTATATAATAAATTTTTCTTTTTACACGCCTTTTGTAATCCTTTGGTTAACCATGGCTTATCGGCAAATTTATGTTTAAGCTTTTTCTTTACTAATGGACAATTTTTTTCATAAAGAGTGGTTACAATGTTTATAAATGTGTCATAGGCTTCATTTACATCTGATACATACACTTTTGTCCAGTCTTGCTTCAGCAAGTCTTCTTTAAAAGAACTGACTGCATTTTGTGATTTGTATCTGAACGATTTTAAACTTTTTTCTGTATTGGCCTCCGTGTGGCCATGGATAAGTGCAAAGGTTATCAAAGATGCTGGTGATCAAAGATGCTACTGACTTAGATAAATACAGATGAACACTGACTATGAAACACAGAGCGAGGAAACTCAAACTCTAAAAATATGCCACTATGCTGAACATAAACCACAAGAGATGGAGAATGATATTGATCCTGATAACCACTTTTTCAATAATATTCATAACCACTGTGAATATTACACTGAAAAGCAATTCAAAAGTCAAGTGCAAATAGAGGGTAAACTGTCAATA
The DNA here is from genome assembly GCA_020510985.1 of Pholidichthys leucotaenia. Classification (NCBI taxonomy): domain Eukaryota; kingdom Metazoa; phylum Chordata; class Actinopteri; order Cichliformes; family Pholidichthyidae; genus Pholidichthys; species Pholidichthys leucotaenia. Next base: position 441,454,448 of record CM035840.1, read on the forward strand.
ATACACTTCAATAGCAGAAGTCTCAACAAAAACTTCTCACAGATTCAGGACTATTTAAAACAGCTAGACAGAAAATTTACAGCTATTGCAGTCTCTGAAACCTGGCTTAATGAAGATCAGGCCCCCCTGATGGCAATAGAGGGATATCAGATGTTTTACATTAACAGATCTCAAAAAAAGGGTGGTGGTGTTGCACTGTATATTGATGACCTATATAGATGTAAGCTTGTAAATGAAATGTCCTCAGCACTACCAGGGATTTTGGAATGTGTTACTGTTGAGATTGACCTAGACAAAACAAAAAATCTAATCATAAGCTGCATATATAGAACGCCGGGAACTTGCATTGAGACATTCAGAGATAAATTAGTCGAGCTGTACAATAATATTACTAGTAAGAAAATGGTAGCAATTTGTGGAGATTTCAATATTGATCTACTGAATCCACATCAACAAAATGTAGTTACAGAGTTCATGAACTCTATGTACAGCATGAGTCTATATCCCACAATAACACATCCCAGTAGAATCACAGTTCACTCTGCTACACTTATTGACAACCTGTTTGTCAATGTTCTCGATAAGAAAATAGAAAGTGGATTATTGATAAATGATATAAGTGACCACTTGCCAACCTTTGCACTTATCCATGGCCACACGGGGCCCAACCCAGAAAAAATTTCAAAATCGTTCAGACACAAATCACCAAATGCAATCAGCTCTTTTAAAGAGGACTTGCTGAAGCAAGACTGGACAGAAGTCTATGTATCAGATGTAAATGAAGCCTATGACACATTTATAAACATTGTAACCACTCTTTATGAAAAAAACTGCCCATTAGTTAAAAAAAAGCTTAAACACAAATTTGCTGACAAACCATGGTTAACCAAAGGACTACAAAAGGCGTGTAAAAAGAAAAATTTATTATATAAAGCTTTCCTAAAGAAAAGGACAAAAGAAACAGAGCAACGGTATAAAACATACAAAAATAAGTTAACATATATAATAAGATGTAGTAAAAGAGACTATTACAGTAAAGAACTGGAAAAAAACAAAGACAATATTAAAAATACATGGACAATAATCAACAGTATCCTTGGAAATAAAAGCAGAAATACTAGCTACCCAACTAATATTCCAAAAAATAATAAAACGACTCCGAGTGTGAATATAGCTTCACCTGCAGATGAATTTAATAATTTTTTTGTTAACATTGGACCTAAACTGGCCCGAGAAATACCCACTACGGTGCCTACAGGTGATACAATATGCAATAACACTGCTGTAAAAGACACCATCTTCATAAAGAACACAGACGAAAGAGAGGTCATTGAAATTGTTAAATCGTTCAAAAGTAAAACATCTACTGACTGCAATGGTATTGACATGCTACTAGTCAAAACTGTTATCGAATGCATAGTAAAACCACTGACGTATACCTGTAACCTGTCTCTCCAATCAGGCATATTTCCCAATGCAATGAAAATAGCTAAAGTAATTCCGATTTACAAGACAGGCGACAGAGGGGAACTCTCAAACTATAGACCAATTTCACTATTACCGCAATTTTCCAAGATACTTGAAAAAATATTCTATGAGAGAATTGACAACTTCATACTGAAGAATGATTTATTGTGTGAGCAGCAATATGGGTTCAGACACAAAAGGACAACAGCATATGCCTTAATGGAATTTACAGAAAAAATATCAACAGCCATTGAAAATAAAGAGTATTCAGTTGGAGTATTCCTGGATCTTAAAAAAGCATTTGATACAGTAGATCACAATCTATTATTAAAGAAATTACAAAACTGTGGTATAAGAGGGGTAGCACTGTCCTGGTTAAGTAGTTACTTAAAGAATAGATATCAGTATGTATGTGTTAGCAACAAAAACTCAGAGTTACTGAAGGTCACCTGTGGAGTCCCACAGGGTTCAGTTTTGGGACCATTATTATTCAATATGTATATAAACGATATATGTAAAGTTTCAGAAAAAATGGACTTAATATTGTTTGCTGATGACACTAATCTGCTATGCAGTGGAAACAATTTGGAACAACTTCTGGAATTAGGAAAGTTTAAACTGTGGTTTGATTCAAACAAATTAACGCTCAATTTAAGCAAGACAAAATTTATAGTCTTTAACAACCATCACAACAACCCAGTACCCAAACTCAGTGTAAATGGTGTAGAGATTGAAAGGGTATCCGAAACTAAATTCCTTGGAGTAATAATTGATAACAAACTGTGTTGGAAGCCACATATTAATTATATTAAAGGTAAAGTATCCAAATCAATTGCAATATTACACAGAGTGAAAAATTTGCTGAATCAACCCACACTATATACCTTGTATCATTCATTAATACTCCCATACATGACATATTGTAATGAAGTATGGGGAAATACATATAAAACAAACATATATCCACTCTTTATGCTTCAAAAGAGAGCTATTAGAATAATCAACAAAGCAGCTTACAGGGAACCAACAAACCCACTTTTTCTTAAACAAAAAACTCTCAAGGTGAAAGATCTGATTGACTTTAAAACTGCAATAATAATGTTCAAAGTGAAGAATCTATCAATACCCGCAAATATCCAAAAGTTGTTCCAAACAAGGGAGAAACGATATCACCTCAGAGGAACATGTATATTTCAAAAGCCTACAGTGAGAACAACCACCAAGCAACACTGTATTTCAGTGCAAGGAGTCAGATTATGGAACGATTTTGGACCTGAATTAAAATCATGTACAACGCTTGGACAATTTAAACAAAAACTAAAAGAAGAAATACTCCAAACATATTTACAAGACGACATGTAAACCCACATAAGGATTGACATTTCCAGCCTGTGTAGTGTTGTAGCTTAGTTTTTCTTTTTTTCTCTGTGACATTATGTCTTAGATTTGTTTTTGAATAGTAACCGCTTAACTTAGACTAGCTCAGTTTTCTTTTTTCTCTCAGTCACATTTTGTCTTAGCCTTGTTTTAAATTGTAATTGCTCTTGTCTTGTTTTTCTCTTTTTCTCCTTTGAATTCTTAGATGGAATATGGGTGGGCAATATAAGCTGCGGCTTCAGCCATCACCCATTTCGGATAACTCACGTGGAATTGTATAGTAGAAGGAGTCTTTGTCTAATTTGACCTTGTTGTTATATTATACAGTTTCTTTTAACCTGTAATGTACTATCCGAAATAAATAAATTCATTCATTCATTCAAATTCATTCATTCATTCAGGTTGGCAAATGGTCACATATCATTTATCAATAATCCACTTTCTATTTTCTTATCAATAATATTAACAAACAGGTTGTCAATAAGTGTAGCAGTGTGGACTGTGATTCTACTGGGATGTGTTATTGTGGGATATAGACTCATGCTGTACATAGAATTCATGAACTCTGTAATTACATTTTGTTGATATGGATTTAGTAAATCAATATTGAAATCTCCACAGATTACTACCATTTTCTTACTGGTAATATTATTGTACAGCTCGACTAATTTATCTCTGAATGTCTCAATGCAAGTTCCTGGCGTTCTATATATACAACTTATAATTACATTTTTTGTTTTATTTTGGTCGATCTCAACAGTAACACATTCCAAAATCCCTGGTAGTGCAAAGGACATTCCATTTACAAGTTTACACCTATACAGGTCATCAATATACAGTGCAACACCACCACCCTTTTTTGAGATCTGTTAATATGAAACATCTGATATCCCTCTATTGCCATCAGGGGAGCCTGCTCTTCATTAAGCCAAGTTTCAGAGACTGCGATAGCTGTAAATTTTCTGTCTAGCTGTTTTAAATAGTCCTGAATCTGTGGAAAGTTTTTGTTAAGACTTCTGCTGTTGAAGTGTATTATTGATAGTTTACTATTTAGTTGCACTTGACTTTTGAATTGCTTTTCGGTGTAATATTCACAATGATTATGAATATTTATTTTATTTATTTCGGATAGTACAGTACAGGTTAAAAGAAACTGAATAATATAACAACAAGGTCAAATTAGACAAAGACTCCTCTGATTATATACAATTCCACGTAAGTTATCCGAAATGGGTGATGGCTGAAGCCGCAGCTTATATTGCCAAATAATTATTATTGAAAAAGTGGTTATCGGAATCAATATTATTTTCCATCTCTTGTAGTTTATGTTCAGCATAATGGCATATTTTTTGAGTTTGAATTTCCTCACTCTGTGTCAAATGACTTCCTCCGACTGGGGATAATTGATGTCTACTCAAGTCAGTCATAAGTTTTTTTTGTTTGTTTTGTTTATTTTTTTGTTGTTTTTTTTTAAGTACATTGACATGGTAGGTCAAAAGAACTATTCTTGCCGTGTGTGTGGATATGGATTTTTATAGTCTCTTAATTTTCTTAATCAGTGTTCATCTGTATTTATTTAAGTCAGTAACATCCCTGATTATTATGGTCTTCGCTTCCTCAGGTGTTCCATTTAGTTTGATCCAAACTCTACAATTTCTTGTCCATGTTGCCTGTATCTTATTTTGTCTTTCAGCATCCGTGCTATTTCAGCATTAGTTTTTGTTAGATGTTCATTTAGGTAAACTTCTGTTCCCTGTAGTTTTCTGGCCTGCCTCAGTATGTCATTCTTTACCCTTCTGTTCACAAAGCGCATCACAATTGATTTCTTTGTTTTATTATCTTTTCTGGGTAAAGCATGACAGGCTGAAATTGCATTTGCTTTGACCTTTATATCTCCACTATCAAGGAACTGAAGCACCTGGTTTTCCAGGGAGACTGATTCACTTAGGGGAGCATCCTCTCCTCTCAATCCTGCTGTAGCATGAGCATATGATTGATATTTAATGTCTAGTCCACTTATAATTAGATCATCCATACGAGAACATTGTTCAAGATCCTCGACGCGTCGCTCCAAGTCTGCAATTTTTTTGTCTTTTTCCTTAATTGTTAATTTTAATTCTCGTACATCTTCCATTAGCTCTATTATTTTAGCCTGCTGACTAACCACTTTGGTCAGTTCTTCTGACAAGAAGTTCAGAGATTTTTTGATCTCTTCCATTTCCTCCTTCTTTGGTGGCATTTTTACTGACCTATGGACAGTAAAACAATCTCTGATGGTGTTGCCGGTATCCGATCCGACCGACCGCGAATCCAGCTGGGTCTCAGCTAGCCCCCTCCACTGCTAGTCCCGCTGCTTACTGCCACCGTAACCGAGCTCCTGTCCAGCCGGGGCACCGGAAGCTCCTCCACCGAGTCCCGCCGCCCACCGCCGCTGCAGCCGAGCTCCGATCCTGCTTCTGTCCAGCTGGGGTCCCGGTAAGACCCTCCGCTGAGCCCCGCCGCCTGCCTCAGTAGTTCCACTGCCGAGCCCCGCCGCTGCAACTGGGCTCCGACTCCGGCTGGGGCCCCGGTGGTCCTCCACTGGTCCCCATCTCCCACCACCGCTGCAGTTGAACTCCGATCCGGCTCGTTCCTCCAGCGAGCCTCAATCACCGGGGACAGAGTCGCTTCTCCGTGTCGGTGCTAGGTGCTACGACTAGCTATGGCGTTAGCTATAGCGTTAGCCTAGCAAATGCTTCGGGTTAAACGTAGCAGCGAACCATGAAGAGAAACGCCAATCAGTTCACTCACGAATGAGAGCAGTCCCAAAAGTCCAGTTCTCACAGCGAGCGCAAAACAACTCAACAGTGGTAGAGTCTGACCCACGAATCCAGACCGGCTGAACCACAACTAAAAAAATTGATTTAAGCTGCAAGAGCCTGCAAGACTGAGACCACTCACTCCGCCATCTTGAAATTTGCCATCTTGAAAAAATCTTTACCCCAGGAGAGATGGATGTCATCATCGGCCACCGATGGACTTCCATAACTAACTGAGCTTTGGATTCAACTGTACCAGTCTAAAAAAGTTCTCAAGCTATGTTCGTAATGTCCATTCACTCCCTCACCATTTATGCAGCACGGTGGGGTGTCATCACAGGTGAGATAGTTGTTTACAATTTTTCTGCTAAAAGGGAAATTGTGCCTGTTGTGACGCATGAGGTCCATGGTTTTGTGTTGATCTGCTTAAAAGTTGTGGATGTTTTCTATGGGAGAAAGAGCAAGCTCCATTTGTGGCTGCTGGTTGGATGCCGAGTTGTGTTGCAGTGATATTATTGAGCCTTGGCAATCCATTGTTTGCACATGCAGTCTACTACTGAGAATTTTCTGGAGAATATCCTGGATAGTTTTTGTCATTTTGGATATATTAACAGCTTTAATAAACCTGGAGGAGAAGACAGCAAGCATATTTGTCCACTCCCATGTTCACAACAGTATGACAAACTTGAAAAATTACCAACTTAAGGTACACTGTATCTGTATGGAAAAACACGTGATTAAAGCATTAGTAATTACGATTAACTCAACATTCCAAAACATTAATCAGGATTAAAAATTTTCATCGTCCACCACTAATAATGTATCAAGGCACAGCAGTTCTTTGTTTAAATGTTTATTTTCCCTTCAGAGGGGCAACTCAGCCAAAGCAAATGGGCTATTGCCCAGGCAACAAAAGCCTGAATGTGTGCACTTCCTTGCTACGAAAGATTGAAAAACAATGCTACTGGGGAGCTGTTACTCTTCCACACAGTGAGCTGTTAGCTGCTTTTCTTATTAAACATTAAAGAAGAGAACATTTAAAGCTCCCTGATTGGCTGAGCTGCCCTCAAAGTCAATTTTCTTCTATTCTGGCAGAGGAAATACTTATCAATGTTTTTATTTTATTCATATCATTTAGATATTAGAAAATACATGTAGATCACTGATATTTGATTTGACTTGTAGCTTCATCAGTTTAGAAAGCTTGGGATCAGTCCGCCAAGGTCTCCGCCTTTGACCGCCACCTAATCCACATAGCACCGGACCCCCATGATCCCTCCTGCAGGTGGTGAACCCACTGGAGGGCAGACCCATGTAACTCCTTCGGGCTGAGCCCGGCCGGGTCCCATGGGTGGAAACCCGGCCACCAGACGCTAGCCTTCGAGCCCCTTCCCCAGGCCTGGCTCCAGGGTGGAGGCCCCGGTAACCCCATACCGGGCGGGGTACACTGAATCCTTGATATACAATTTATCATGAGAGTCTGTTGGATCGTTCTTAGTCTGGCCCTTCACCCGACCTTCGGTCGGCTTCAAAGAGATTCTGGCAAACCGTTCGGCGGCTCAGGAGGGGAAAGCAGCTCCCCGTCCACACTGTGTATGGTGCGGATGGGACACTGTTGACTTCGACTGGGGATATCGTCGGGCGGTGGAAGGAATACTTCGAGGATCTCCTCAATCCCACTGATACGCCTTCCACGGAGGAATCAGGGTTTGGGGACGAGGGGGATGACTCGCCTATCACAGGGGCTGAGGTCGCCAAGGTGGTTAAAAATCTCCTTGGTGGCCGGGCCCCAGGGGTGGACAAGATTCGCCCTGAGTACCTCAAGGCCCTGGATGTTGTTGGGCTGTCATGGTTGACACGCCTCTGCAACATTGCGTGGAGGTTGGGGGCAGTGCCTTTGGCATGGCAAACCGGGGTGGTGGTTCCTCTCTTCAAAAAAGGGGACCGGAGGGTGTGCTCCAACTTTAGAGGGATCACACTCCTCAGCCTCCCTGGGAAGGTCTATGCCAAGGTACTGGAGAGGAGAGTCCGGCCGTTGGTCGAACCTCGGATTCAGGAGGAGCAATGTGGTTTTCGTCCTGGCCGTGGCACATCGGACCAGCTCTTTACCCTCTCGAGAATTCTTGAGGGTTCGTGGGAGTTTGCCCAACCAGTTTACATGTGTTTTGTGGACTTGGAGAAGGCATTTGACCACGTCCCTCGTGGATTTTTGTGGGGGGTGCTTCGGGAGTATGGGGTATCGGGCTTGTTGTTACGAGCTATCCGGTCTCTGTACGACCGTTGTGAGAGTTTGGTTCGTATTGCCAACACTCGGTCGGAGTCATTCCCAGTGAGAGTTGGACTCCGCCAGGGCTGCCCTTTGTCACCGATCCTGTTCATAATTTTTATGGACAGGATTTCTAGGTGCAGCCAGGGAATGGAGGGTGTCATGCTTGGTGACCACAGGATCTCATCTCTGTTGTTTGCAGATGATGTTGTCCTGTTGGCTTCATCCAGCAATGACCTACAGCTCTTGCTGGGACGGTTTGCCGCTGAGTGTGAAGCGGTTGGGATGAGAATCAGCACCTCCAAGTCTGAGTCCATGGTCCTCAGCCGGAAAAAGGTGGATTGTCCTCTCCGGGTTGGGGACAGGCTCCTGCCCCAAGTGGAGGAGTTTAAGTATCTTGGGGTCTTGTTCACGAGTGAGAGGAAAATGGAGCGAGAGATCGACAGACGGATTGGAGCAGCATCTGCAGTGATGCGGATGTTGTACCGGTCTGTTGTGGTGAAGAGGGAGCTTAGTTCTAAGGCAAAGCTGTCGATTTACTAGTCAATCTACGTTCCTACTCTCACCTATGGTCACGAGCTTTGGGTAATGACCGAAAGAACGAGATCGCGGATACAAGCGGCTGAAATGAGCTTTCTCCGTAGGATTGCTGGACTCACCCTCAGAGATAGGGTGAGGAGCTCAGTCATCCGGGAGAGGCTCAGAGTAGAACCGCTGCTCCTCCACATTGAAAGGAGTCAGTTGAGGTGGTATGGGCATCTGATTAGGATGCCTCCTGGACGCCTCCCACTTGAGGTGTTTCAGGCACGTCCCACTGGGAGGAGACCCCGGGGCAGACCCAGGACTCTGTGGAGAGACTATGTCTCCCAGCTGGTCTGGGAACACCTTGGTATCCCCTCTGAAGAGCTGGAGCAGGTGGCTGGGGAGAGGGAAGTCTGGGCTTCTCTGCTTGAACTACTGCCTCCGCGACCCGGACCTCCGGAAAAGCGGTAGAAGATGGATGGATGTAGCTTCATCAGGTGCTGAGCTGCAGGAATTTTGAGTTTTTTTGGTCATCAATATTTTATCCAGTTTAATGTCAGTGTAATGAAACAGTTTTACAGATACTGACCTCAGAAACACCCACACAACTTTTACTTGGCGTCCCCAAACAAATGTAGTTGCGCCATGCCACTGTTGACACCATGATGGTGCAGTGACTACACCTGCGTGTCTTTGTGGGGGGTGAGGTCACACCTGAAAACTGACTGACCACAGTCACACAGAAGCCAACCGAGGCACAGGCTGAGCAGTTGGCATTTTAGGTTCTTCAATTTATTTTATTTCTCCATATAAGAAGTGAACTACAGGTAACAATTTATTCAGACATTTATTGAGAAAGAAACATTCTTACAATTTCAAGAAATTTTTGTAAAATTCAATCACTTTTAAAACCCCGAAAATACAATATTAAAATTCATGCATTTTTAAGGATTTCCAGCAGCCATGGCAACCTTGGTTGTGATTTGGCACTATGCAAATGAAGCTAATTTGAAAATAAATGAAGTGAACTGAGTTGAATGAGCAACAACAGAAGAAAAAGTCAGCGATACAATCAAAACATGGAACATCTCTGCTTTCTAAATGAAATGTTGGTTCAGACATTTAAGGGATTTGAATCCAGTACAGCCTGATCTCAGGGCAGAGGTTGCATTAAATGAAAATTGTCCTTCATTGACAGATATTTTTCAGCAATGACAGAAAATTCTGAAAGCTGTCATTTGACAGATTACACTGAAGGTCATCTAATTGATATGAGATAATAGATCATAACAGAATTTTTATAACCACGTCTGTCAAAATGACAGATAAAGTCTAGTGCAACCTGTGTCTCAGGGTTTCTAAACTTGAACCCGTAACCACAGGAGGAGCTTCCTGCCACACAAGAGATCAAAGTCTATGTAAAAGGTGTCTCACTTTTAACTCTACTGTGGATCATTCCATGTGATTAAGAGATTCACTCCAGTAAAAGCCTTTCCACATTCAGCACATGGGTTTATTTAACTTTACTCTGGGGAGTTGATGTTATCCCAAGTTACTTTTCTTCATAAAGGCCTTCAAACATTGAACACACACAAATGGATTACCGACACTATGGATGACTTCATGTTTTCTTAAAGTACTTGTCCGAGTAAAGGCCCTTCCACACTGCTGACATACAAAATGTTAAACACCAGTGTGAATGAGTTCATGTGTTCTTAAGGCACCCCTTTGAGTAAAGGCCTTTCCACACTGACCACACACAAACTGCTTAACACCAGTGTGGATGAGTTCATGTGTTCTTAAGTGACTCATCTGAGTAAAGGCCTTTCCACACTGACCACACACAAACTGCTTAACTCCAGTGTGGATGAGTTCATGTTTCCTTACGCTACCCCTTTGAGTAAAGGCCTTTCCACACTGACCACACACAAACTGCTTAAATCCAGTGTGGATGAGTTCATGTTTCCTTAAGCTACCCCTGTCAGTAAAGGCCTTTCCACACTGACCACACACAAACTGCTTAACACCAGTGTGGATGAGTTCATGTATTCTTAAGCTACCCCTGTGAGTAAAGGCCTTTCCACACTGACCACACACAAACTGCTTAACACCAGTGTGGATGAGTTCATGTGTTCTTAAGTTACCCCTTTGAGTAAAGGCCTTTCCACACTGACCACACACAAACTGCCTAACACCAGTGTGGATGAGTTCATGTGTTCTTAAGTTACACCTTTCAGTAAAGGCCTTTCCACACTGATCACACACAAACTGCTTAACTCCAGTGTGGATGAGTTCATGTATTCTTAAGCTACCCCTGTCAGTAAAGGCCTTTCCACACTGATCACACACAAACTGCTTAACACCAGTGTGGATGAGTTCATGTGTTCTTAAGTTACCCCTTTGAGTAAAGGCCTTTCCACACTGATCACACACAAACTGCTTAACTCCAGTGTGGATCAGTTTATGTGTTTTTAAGCTACCCAACAGTGTAAAACATCTCCCACATTCTTCACAAAAGTATTGTTTATCCCTAGTGTGGTGTTTTCTCTGTATTCTTTTTCTACTCTTGTCACTGTGTGGTTTTGCTTCGTTTGCTGCAGTTGGAGGATCTTCATCTTCCTGAAGCTGCTGAGGTCTCACTTTATTTTTCCTTTCATGTTCCTGTAGCAACAAGGACGAAGAAAAGAAAACAGGCTGTGAATATACAGTGCTGGAAAAAGCATTTCAAAAAAGTATTCCTCACATTCATTGATGTGGAAACCAACTTGTGTATCAACTTGATAGACACTGAAAACATTAAATGTTTGATGGGAATATTCATCGTTCAAATACACCAAAACTATAAGAAAAGTACAATTACTTTTCAGAAGCCATCGATTGCATTTACAATTATTTTCCAGGAGTTCACAAAGTAACTGATGAGTATTTGGACCCAAATCTGCTATTTATATACAGTGGTGCTTGAAAATTTGTGAACCCTTTAGAATTTTCTGCATAAATATGACCTAAAACCTCATCAGATTGTCACACAAGTCCTAAAAGTAAATAAAGAAAATCCAGTTAAATGACAAAAATATTTTGCTTTTTCATTCATTTATTGAGGAAAATGATCCAATATTAAATACAGTGCATCTGTAAAGTATTCACAGCGCTTCACTTTTTCCACATTTTGCTGTTACAGCCTTATTCCAAAAGGGATGATTTTTTCCCTCAAAATTCTGCACACAATACCCCATAATGACAACGTGGCAAAAGGTGGGTTTTTTTTTAGATTTTTGTAAATTTATTAAAAATAAAAAACAAGAACTCATATCTACATAAGTATTCACAGCCTTTGCTCACAACTTTGTTGATGCATCTTTGGCTGCAATTACAGCCTCAAGTCTTTTTGAATATGATACCACAAGCATGGCACACCTACAGTGGTGTGAAAAAATGTTTGCCCCCTTCCTCATTTTTTTGCATGTTTGTCACACTTAAATGTTTCAGATCATCAAACCAATTTAAATATTAGACAAAGATAACACAAGTAAACAAAATGCAGTTTTTAAATGAAGGCGTTTATTATTAAGGGTTAAAAAAAAATATCCAAATTTGCATGGCCCTGAGTGGAAAAAGTCCCCCCCCCCCCGTAAAACATAAATTAACTGTGGTTTAGCACATCTATGGAAAACTGAGTTCAATTTCTCTAGCCACACCAAGGCCTGATTACTGCCACATCTGTTCTCAATCAAGAAAACATTTAAATAGGACCTGCTTGACAAAGTGAAGTAGACCAAAAGATCCTCAAAAGCTAGACACCATGCTGCAATCCAATGAAATTCAGCAACAAATGAGAAACAAAGTAATTGAGATTTATCAATCTGGAAAAGGTTATAAAGCCATTTCTGAAGCTTTGGGACTCCAACAAACCACAGTGAGAGCCATTATTCACAAATGGTGGAGTGGCTGGCTGACCAAAATTACCTCAAGAGCGCAGCGACGATTCAGCCAAGAGGTCACAAAAGACCCCATAACAACAGAACTGCAGGCCTCACTTGCCTCAGTAAAGGTCAGTGTTCATGACTCCACCATAAGATAGAGACTGGGCAAAAATGGCCTGCATGGCAGAGTTTCAAGATGAAAACCACTGCTGAGCAAAAACAACATAGAGGCTCGTCTCAATTTTGCCACAAAAAAATCTTGATGATCCCCAAGACTTTGGGGAAAATACTCTGGACTGATGAGGCAAAAGTTGAACTTTGTGGAAGGTGTGTGTCCCATTACATCTGGCGTAAAAGTAACACAGCATTTCAGAAAAGGAACATCATAACAACAGTAATATATGGTGGTGGTAGTGTGATGGTCTAGAGCCGTTTTGCTGCTTCAGGATCTGGGAGACTTGCTGTGGTAAATAGACCCATGAATTCTGCTGTCTGGCAAAAAATCCTGAAGGAGAATGTCCGGCCATCTGTTCGTGACCTCAAGCTGAAGCGTACTTAGGTTCTGCAGCAGGACAATGATCCAAAACACACCAGCAAGTCCACCTCTGAATGGCTTAAGAAAAACAAAATGAAGACCTAACCTGAATCCGATTGAGATGCTATGGCATGACCTTAAAGGCGACGGACATTGACATTTTTTTATTGAACCAATCAACTGATTGTATGAAAATATTCCATTCTTCCCATTCCCCTGATTTAATATGTGTCACCATCCTACATAAATGAAATTATTTGGTCATAGCCCATCTTTCACTCAGTGATGCTGCAGTACCGCCATCTGCCGATAGGTGCGTGCTGCCTTCACGTCAATTCGGTATGAAAAAAAATTGCAGAACGAGAGCAAAGTGATTCGGACAGCGATTATTTTCTAGAGTTTGACAACCTCAATATAAATGATTACAAATGATTACATTGACAATGAAGACATTTTAGGTGGTGTGTGGGCTGTCAGCCTTATTTGTTCGAGGGAGAGGAGGAAGACGCAACACGGACGGGAAAAGAACACGTTTACGATCGGCTGTAAGATATTTCTAGGTAAAAGATGCTTACAAATATTTTTCTTTGGCGACATGCATGGTCACACACTTAATTTTAAAAATAAAACTACCCATTGGTCACTCGCTGCCTGATGACATGTTAATCATCATCTTCTCAGCCGCTGATTAGCACCTGCTGGTCTGTGCGCAGCTGGAGCTGATGAGACAGATGAAGCGGCCGTCATCGTCCACACGAGTGAGTTTATAAACAATATTTATTCATTTGATTTAATTTCCCAGATGAATTATGAAGAAACCATTCAATACATTCAATAATCAATGCAAACGGAATAATCAATGCCAACCCCATATTTTTCAGGCGATACAGATTCATAGTGTTGGGGATTTTTTTGGAGAAGAAGTGAGGGTTATGTTGCCTGCCTGTGCTGTGAGCCTCATCAGAGAAACATTCCCATCTCATCACTACAAGGGATTTTGCCTACCAAGATTACATTTGTGAACAATGTTATTTAAATAAAGTTTTGTAAAATCATATATTGAGTTTCTTAATGTTCATGTCAATGTTATAGTTCTCATAGCTCAGCATTCATCAAAGTCGCATGTCATATACATTTCAATAATTTTTCTACCATTTTATGGTATAAATTTGGATTTACATAAAAGTCCTGTTCATCATTTTCCTCTGCTTGGTCAGAAACATCAACATTGAGTGACAGTTGATAAAATCTGCAAAAAAAAGTAGATCATAATTTTATCCAAGAGGTCTCAAATTGGATTACATACATAGAAATATAAATTGATCAAAAAGGCACAACCACCTCCCTATACAGCACTGAATATTTCATATTTGATGAGTATGAACACCCTAATATGCTAATATTTGATAAGTTGGTAAGGCAATGCAAACCATGGCTTGGAATTCATTTAAGATGTTTAGTAAACATTTGCAGTGAATATTAAAAATAAAAAAACTTACACTGTTTACTTCTTGTGTTCTGACAGTTGATCGCAACTGTCACTGACCCCGTTCTCAGAGTCACACTTGGAAATCGAGGCATATATAGTTGGAATAGCCGTTTTATCAGAAATCTTTTGGCAAATTTCATTTCAAATTGACATAATGTCTGGCCCAGGAAACACGCACGCAGGCTCAGGATAGATTTAACAGCTTTATTCAACAAGCAGGTGTGTGTGAATGGATTTATGGGGATGTGCTGACGAGGGGCAGGTGTGCGCGCAGCTGAATCCGCTGAGGAGCGGAGAGTCGTGACACAAATTGCATCTTATTCTCGAAATCGCTGTCAAGGAAATCTCTACTGCACATTTTTGGTGTTTTACCGACATAAGTCCTTTTTTTTTTTGCGTTTTCTGAACGAATTTCACCCATGCCGTTCTGATATTCACAGGGACGGGACATTCAAAAACACTCACAGCATGCTCCTCTGGTATAACGTCGCACCCGTACACAACACAACGACAAACCATAATTAATTTGATTCCTGAAATCCTAATGTTAATAAATAATCTATTTGTAATCCAAAAGTATTCCGAGAAATATCCGTAATCGCCGATTTTAAAACGTAAACATCAAATAAAAAAAAGCAATGTCCGCCGACTGTGTGCCACACCGAATTGACGTCACACAGTCAGTGGCCATTTTAGCCGCTGTTCTTGGCTGGGTCAGACAGCTCTCCACAACAGCGTACTTCAAGAGTGCATTGTCACCCTATGCGACATACGTTGACACCAAAACATGTGGGGTTCCAATTAGCTCGTCTCAGACAACAATTTGAGATATGATTTAGCGATTTTGAGTTTTCGTCTGTCCGTCACCTTTAAAAACTAACTAACTAACTAACCTGCACTTATATAGCGCTTTTCTAGTCACAAAGACCACTCAAAGCGCTTTCATTAATACTAACCCTCTATTCTAAGGGCCTATAGGAAACAGATATCTAGGGACAATTTAGAACAGCCAATTAACCTAACATGCATGTTTTTGGCATGTGGGAGGAAACCGGAGAAATCCCGGAGTAAACCCACGCAACACGGGGAGAACATGCAAACTCCACACAGATCACTGCTGGTCGGGGGCTGGGATCGAACCCACGATCCCACGATCCCCACAATCCCCCGGCCAAGGGTAAACTGTGCTGCCGCAGTGCTAACCACTGCGCCACCATGCAGCCCAAAAAGCAGTGCATGATGAAAAAAAACATTTAAGTGTGACATACAAAAAAAAAAAAAAAAAAAAAAAAAAGAGAAATCAGGAAGGGGGCAAAAACTTTTTCACACCACTATGTAAATATAAGATAACTTTCAAATATAACAAATCTGGTGATGACCTGAATTTTTGTGTAAATTTATGACTGAAAAAGTCGGTCTATGTATGACAAACCTCAGAAACTATTACCAATCATCAGTAGTGTAATACACTAACCTGTTGCACTCTGGTGTACCGCGGGCGGACACGTCTCTGCGTCCTAGAGCGCACGAGGGCGCTGCGTCCTAGAGCGCACTGAAAAAAAACCCCCCTGCATTTCCGTTCTCCCACTACAGACACAGCCGCGAACAGAAAGCCAAAGGAGTGGTTTGATTGGTTCAGATGTGATTGACCTCTCATTCGACTAATAAGAGCCTTGAATTGGGTTTCTGAAACCTTGAAGAACCAATGACTGAAAACCTAGCAAGAAGGACCCGCCTACCAATAGCTGCGAATACAGCCAGCCAATTGAAGCACAGAAGTTCGAAAGCTGTTTTGTGTAAGGCTGGGTGAAGAGAGACTGACTGCTGCAGCAGATGAAAAAAGGACCCGCAGGAAGAACCGCCACAGACCCAGCAGGACGGAGACAACCCACAAGTGCGACCTCTGTGACAGGGACTGCCATTCGCGCATCGACCTGTTCAGCCACAGGCGGTGCTGTCCCAGCAGAGTAGACATTTAGGATTCTCTTCCGTGGTCATCATAGACCGACGGAGGCCGACGACGAAGGCTGGGTGACACACAGGCATTCGCCAGACTTTTTTTATTACTACTGTTATTTGTTTTGAAAAATCGTTTGCCAAAACCGCAATCATGGAAGCGCAAAACCACAATAATGGAATTATGTTTTGACCGGGTCGCGTGACCAGAACCACGAGTCTGTAACAAGCGGACCAGCTTCATGTTTGTCTGACAATGAGGAAGAGAAGTTCGCCAGCTACGCTGCTGTTGCGAACAGGTAAGTGTTATAAGCTAAATTATTCTTTATCCCTGAAAATTGTAATCAAAAACGACTTTTGACCGATCGGTAAATTACAACTGTGCGTAGTAGACCGTGGCGCACAAAGTCAGAAGTCCGTGCGCCGCGGTATACTGTTCGTGCGCCGCGTCCGGACCGTGAACGCCCCCCCCCCCCCCGCTACTCTTCTGTAGTGGATTGCAGATATTTCAGTACAACTGTGCGTAGTAGACCGTGGGGACTGTGCGCCGCGGTTGCCACATGACTGTTCCGTCATGTGGCGATGGGCGATGTCCGTCCTCTGTAGCGGGGGGGTGGGGGGTGGGAGTTGTTATCTTCTACATTACAGATATTTTGGAATAATTTTTAGTGCACTGTAGGTTATTTTTTCTTGTTAAAAAAAGCCACACATTTTTTACGTGGCATGCTTCTTTGTGTGTGGGGGCTTGTTTGTTCATGCATTCATGAATGCATGAATAAACAACCCCCCCCCCCCCACACACACACACACAGCCCTGAGTGTCACCTTTCATTAGAGTCCAAGATCAAGCTTCTATATTGAATCATTCAAAGGTTAGACGTTTTTCCAAACTCTGCCATTTGGCACAATTTGGCACAGTTCAAATACGCCTGGGAACAACCTACGAAAAAAGCTGTGTAATATATTCATTTTTTGTGGTATTGTTACAAAATTTTGACCTCAGCTGGATAACACTTGGTTCTACATTTCCGTTGCATTTTCCAGCCCAGATCTGAAGCTGTGTGTTATTTGCAAGCATTTGTATCCAAAAAAACACCCAGGTGAAATTTATTTTCTTCAAGTTCAGTATGTTTAGATGACTGTTACTCAGCAGCAGGAGCACTTAGAGAGATTATGACTGTTTTGCCAAAAAATTCAAAGTGTTTTCTTTTAAATGAGACCAATCCCATGAAGATGCTGCAAAGGGTTAAAGAACAGCTTTTGATTTACTTTGGGAACGTTATTTTTTGGCGTTTTTAGGGAAATTGACCAGAGTGCAAGGGGTTAATAACCCTCTTATTTATCTCATGCATTTGGATATTCTAACTGCATTCATTTAAATCATCAAATTAAAGTGATGTATAAAATAATCACAATAATAATAGAATCACAAACAAATGTTTTTTCTTAGCAGTCCGTGTGTGCAATAATATTACTTGATTTTTTTCCTGGTGATCTGCTCAAGGTGTACCCTGCCTCTCGGCCAAAGATGCTGGGATATGCTGCACCCCCCCCCCCCCCACACACACACACAAAAGGATTAAGCAGAAGAAGATGGATGGATTTTTTTCTCAATGTTATTTTTTTTTTATTATTTAAGTTTTTGTAAAGGGTATACATGTCATTACAGCATTGCATTGTTTACATTTTCATCACGTTCCCTTTTTTTGGTTTTTTGACAACATTGGAAGAATAATTATTACAACACCCTTTTTTTAAGTGAAAGAAAAAGAGAAATCTACCTCTTGCACTCCGGTGTACCGCGGGCGGGCACGTCTCTGAGTCCTAGAACACACGAGGGTGCATGAGTGCGCACAAGTGCGCTGCGTCCTAGAGCACACTGAAAAAAAAAAAAAAAAAGCTGCATTTCTGTTCTTCCACTACAGACACAGCCACGAACAGATTAGATATGATTGACCTCTCATTCGACTAATAAGAGCCTTGAATTGGGTTTCTGAAACCTTGAAGAACCAATGACTGAAAACCTAGCAAGAAGGACCCGCCTACCAACGGCTGCAAATGCAGTGAGCCAATTGAAGCACAGAAGTTCGAAAGCTGTTTTGTGTAAGGCTGGGTGAAGAGAGACTGACTGCTGCAGCAGATGAAAAGAGGACCCGCAGGAAGAACCGCCACAGACCCAGCAGCACGGAGACCACCCACAAGTGCGACCTGTGTGACAGGGACTGCCATTCACGCATCGGCCTGTTCAGC
Organism: Pholidichthys leucotaenia; assembly: GCA_020510985.1. Taxonomy (NCBI): domain Eukaryota; kingdom Metazoa; phylum Chordata; class Actinopteri; order Cichliformes; family Pholidichthyidae; genus Pholidichthys; species Pholidichthys leucotaenia. The sequence goes on from CM035840.1 coordinate 441,473,031, forward strand.
CACAGGCGGTGCTGTCTCAGCAGAGTAGACTTTTAGAATTCTTCCATGGTCATCATAGACCGACGGAGGCCAACGACGACCAAGGCTGGGTGACACACACGCGTTTGCCAGTCTTTTTTTATTACTACTGTTATTTGTTTTGAAAAATCGTTTGCCAAAACCGCAATCATGGAAGCGCAAAACCGCAATAATGGAATTATGTTTTGACCGGGTCGCGAGACCAGAACCACGAGTCCGTAACAAGCGGACCAGCTTCATGTTCGTAGATAGATTTGTTTATTTGACAGGGACAGTGCAATAAACAGACAATTAATCAATGACAATCAATCTGATGTGTTGCACAGAGTGTATAGCTATTTGCTAATTTGCAACTCTTGTCCCTGGATGGGCTTTAGAAAGGAGAAACAAGTTAAAAAAATTTAAAAAAAAAAAAAAAAAAAAAAGGAAAGAAAAGGAATACACAATAACCACATACATCAATGCAAAAAACATAAATACATTATAAATACACAATTATAAATATTATAAATACACAAATATAACAACCTGACACACATTTGCCTATTTTAGGCCTCCCTCCCTTCGTCACTCACTATAAACAAACACATTCATTCCTTCCCTTCATTCACTCTCACCCTGCAGACAATCATTTCATACATGGGTACATTCTTGTTTATTTTTCAGCCAGTTTTTAACCTTTTTAGTGAATGTTTTAAAGTCCGTTATTATTTTAATTTCATTTGGCATTGTGTTCCAGATGTGACTGCCCTTTATAGAGAAAGCTGTTTGTCCAAATGTGGTTCTGCGGTGGAATATTTTACAGTTATTGTTAACAGAACTCCTGGTGGCTCTGCTGCTGTCCTGTCTTTGGATGAAACCAGCAAGTGACTCAGGTGCTGATTTATGGAAACATTTGAAAGTTAATTTCAGTAAACAGAGGTCAATGAAACTCTCAAAACTCAATAGGTTGTATTTGTACTCGTCTGACAATGAGGAAGAGAAGTTCGCCAGCTACGCTGCTGTTGTGAACAGGTAAGTGTTATAAGCTAAATTATTCTTTATCCCTGAAAATTGTAATCAAAAATGACCTTTGACCGATCGGTAAATTACAACTGTGTGGCGCACGAAGTCCGAAGTCCGTGCGCCGCAGTACACGGTTCGTGCGCCGCGTCCGGACCATGAACGCCCCCCCCCCCGGCTACTCTTCTGTAGCCGGGGGGGGCGGTGACCGCGGGGAATGTGCGCCGCGGTCGCCACATGACTATTCCGTCATGTAGCGATGGCCGATGTCCGTCCTCTGTAGCGGGGGTGGGAGTTGTTATCTTCTACATTACAAATATTTTAGAATAATTTTTAGTGCACTGTAGGTTATTTTTTCTGGTTTCTTCACTTCCGCTTCTGAGAGAGAGCAGACGCTTTTCTTCCCTCTCCCTCCTAATCCTCTCCCTTCTGATCCCAGCTTGCAATGTCACTCTTCTCCTGGCTGAATCTTAATCCAAATGGAAATTATGGATCTGGAAAGCGGCTTATATGCGATTGTCACCACTTTAAAAAGAAGAAGATCGGGTCAGGGGGAACCCAAGGGAGACTCATGGCATTGGAATTCATGTGTCTGTGTGATTCGACTGAGATTGAACTGATCACAGGATCTTCTGTTTGGCCCCTGGAGTTTTCCTAGTGTATCGAAATTATCTGGATGAGCTAATCAAATGCGGACCCCGGCGTAGCTCCCTTAACAAATTCAACAATTCGTCCAGCTGGGGGGAGCACTGACTGTCAGCGGCAGGATTAACATGGAATTTACTATCTGGCATGCATTGAAGAGAGAACGAACTCTCTGGACATGTTTTACCTATGTTTCGGTAGGTGGATAACATCTGTGGACCGCTGAGTGCTCTCCAGAGAATGATCTAAAGTATGATTCAAGCCTGTATGAAATTGAAGCACAGAATCGAAGAGAGAGAAATTTTTTATTCTCTGAGTGCACTGTGCAGATTTGACCTTGTGTTTTGGTGCCCTTGTTTACATTCCTCCTCGATGAAGATAATGCCGGAGAAGTGGCTTATGTCTACCCATACATCAACAATCAGTTGTTGTCGTCAGCGGATTGGTCTCTCAAGGACAATGCCCATGTGCCTTCTGCAAGGAAGAGGAAAAGAGAGACAGACTCTGATCTCTGGACTTGTTTATAAGTCACATGATTATAACATCTATCCACTGCCAGGAGGCGCCCTCTGCTGCTCACTAACAACTGTTACACTCACACTACACAATGACATGCAAATATACACACACTGCTCTCCCTCCCTCTGCTGTGTGATTGTATCTATTGTCTGCTAATGTGCATAGAGGGTTTTTTTCTGTGTAATCAAAATTTGGCTCATGAGCTTATATGAGCTGTTACGAGCGTGATTCTGATAACTATGTTTTTTCTCTCTGCCTATTGTGTTCCCCCCCCCTTCCCCCCTTTCCCCCACTGCAGACAGGCGCCTTTATGGCTGCCGTGTCACTGGATGCGCCTAACGTGCGCGCCCAATGTCAAGTCAAATTCCTTGTGTGTTTACTTGTAAATATAGTTGGCAATAAAGCTGATTCTGATTCTAAAAAAAGCCACACATTTTTTACGTGGCATGCTTCTGTGTGTGGGGGCTTGTTTGTTCATTCATGAATGAATGAATAAACAACCCCCCCCCCCCCCCACACACACACAGAGCCCTGAGTGTCACCTTTCATTAGAGCCCAAGATCAAGCTTCTATATTGAATCATTCAAAAGTTACAGACGTTTTTCCAAACTGTCCCATTTGGCACAAATTGGCACAGTTCAAAAATGCCTGGGAACTACCTGAGAACAAAGCTGTGTAATATATTCATTTTTTGTGGTACTGTTACAAAATTTTGACCTCAGCTGGATAACACTTGGTTTTACATTTCTGTTGCATTTTCCAGCCCGGATCTGAAGCTGTGTGTTATTTGCAAGCATTTGTATCCAAAAAAACACCCAGGTGAAATTTATTTTTTTCAAGTTCAGTATGTTTAGATGACTGTTACTCAGCAGCAGGAGCACTTAGAGAGATTATGACTGTTTTGCCAAAAAATTCAAAGTGTTTTCTTTTAAAGAGACCAACCCCATGAAGATGCTGCAAAGGGTTGAAGAACAGCTTTTGATTTACTTTGGGCACGTTATTTTTTTGGCATTTTTAGGGAAATTGACCAGCGTGCAAGGGGTTAAAGAAAGAACAAAAAAGAGAAAAAACACAACAAAAACAAAAACAAAAGAGAAAAAAAAATGAAAGCGTATCTGAGTAGCGTTGGAACAAAGAGAGGTGCCATTATTGAAATGGTATTTGTCAAAGATTAGATCTAGTGGAAGACACATATGCATTCTAGGGTTGCCAAAAGTTCAAGAACCCATCCATGTCCCGTCTCAGTGCGAATGTCAGCTTTTGCATCGAATAAATGTCTTGAATCACGTTAATCCAATCTTCAGGTGTAGGACAGTCCTTCAACATCCATTTTTTTGTTAGAGCTTTTTTACTTACCAATATTAAAACAGTGAGTAAGTGTTTTTCTCCTCGTCTTTCCAGTGAATCCGGTAGTAAACCCAAATACAAAGTTACAAAAGAAAAGGGAACTGTTATTTTGAATATTTTCCCCAATATTGTCTGTACATTGGTCCAATATTGGTGGATAACTGGACATGACCAAAACACATGAAAATGATTTGCAATTTCATCACCACGCAAGAGCCAACAATTCAACCCCTTACGAGTAAATTTGTTTTGTGCAGGTCTTCTGAAAAATCTTACCAAATTTTTCAATCCAAATTCTCTCCACTGCAGGGATGAGGTACTTTTCCATTGCTGTTTATTTAGCTTTTCCCATATTTCCAGTTGTAAAATGAAATTCCCCTCTTTTTCCCCATCTTTCTTTTATATATGATGTGTTGTCTCCTTTTAAGTCTTGAAGACCTTGGTATATTTTAGAAATGTATCTGATCCCTGGGATCCCTTTATAGGCCATTAAGAAGACCTTCAGAACACCTGACTGGGCCCTTTCCAAATCCTCCTTTTTAAGTATTTTGTTTATGTGGTGTCTAAGCTGAAAGAACCTGTAAAGGTCTTGATTTATTAGACCTTGTTTTTTCAAATCTTCAAAACTTCTTAAAATTTGCCCTTTAAAAAAATCGTAATATTTTATCAGTCCGTTCTCTTTCCACTTTTTAAATCTAGTGTCTGTTTTATTAGGAGTAAAGTCTTGATCATAGGCAATCCATTGCAGTAATCGATAGGGTTCTTTAGTTTGATTCTGACTATCTTAAACCAAATTTTTAGCGGGGTCTCTATCCACGGGTTAGTGTTATTCAAAAGTTTAGGTAAGGCATTGTTCCCTATTATCGCCTGTAGGGGGATGTCACTTGTTATTTGGCATTCCATCTCCTTCCATTGTGCAGTGTAGACTGGGTTACATATCTCTACTAAAGTTTTAATTTGTGCAGCTTTAAAATAGTCCCTGATATTTGGCAGCGCGAGCCCACCTTTGTCATTGTTTAGCTGTAGGGTTCTATATCTGATTCTAGGTCTCTTGCCCTGCCATATGAATCTTGAGATCCTTCTGTCCAGTTCTTGTCATGTTTTTTTGGGAGGTTCTACCGGTATTGTTTGGAAAAGGTATAGAAGACGTGGAAGTATGTTCATTTTGACTGCTTCAATTCTTTGTGCGGTACCCAAGAATGGTATCATACACTACCGTTCAAAAGTTTGGGATCACTTAGAAATTTCCTTATTTTTGAAAGAAAAGCACTTTTTTTCAATGAAGATAACTTTAAACTATTCAGAAATACACTCTATACATTGCTAATGTGGTAAATGACTATTCTAGCTGCAAATGTCTGTTTTTTGGTGCAATATCTACATAGGTGTATAGAGGCCCATTTCCAGCAACTATCACTCCAGTGTTCTAATGGTACAATGTGTTTGCTCATTGCGTCAGAAGGCTAATGGATGATTAGAAAACCCTTGTGCAATCATGTTAGGTCTACAATGCTGTAATTGCTGCAAATGGAGGATTCTTTGACGAAAGCAAAGTTTGAAGGAAAAAATTATTATTTCAAATACAAATCATTATTTCTAACCTTGTCAATGTCTTGACTATATTTTCTATTCATTTTACAACTCAAGGTGGTAAATCAAAGTGTGACTTTTCATGGAAAACACAAAATTGTCTGAGGTGACCCCAAACTTTTGAACGGTAGTGTATTCCAGCTTGCTAGATCAGATTTTATTTTTGCCATCAGTGGATCATAGTTTAGTGTTATAATTTTGTTGAGTTGTTTCAGGATATTGACCCCCAGATATTTCATAGATTCCATCTCCCAGTTAGTTTTGAGTTTGCTTAGTAAATATTGATTTGGGTCATAGTTGAATGTTAAAACTTGGGTTTTATACATGTTTAATTCGTACCCCGATAAATCTCCATACTCTGAAAAAACTGAGATTAGTTCTGGAAAAGAGGTGTCCGGCTGCTCCATGTATATTAAAATGTCATCAGCAAAGAGTGCTATTTTATGTTCCTTCTGACCAAGTGTAATACCTTGAATTTTTTGATTCTGTCTTATCCATTGGCTCAGAGGTTCTATGAAGATTGCAAAGAGCAGTGGAGACAAGGGGCAGCCCTGACGACATCCTCTTTACAGTTCAAAAGATGATGATAATTTACCGTTAATCCTTATTTTAGCTGTTGGTTTTTTATATAATGCCTGGATAGTTCTAATGAAGTTGTTATGAAAATTGAAACTGGATAAGATTCTATATAGGAAAGACCAGTCAACCGAATCAAATGCTTTTTCAGCATCTAATCCCAATATGGCTGCATTTAAGTTATATTTTTTTATATGATGAATTATGTGTAAAGTGCATCTAATGTTGTCTTGTGTCTGTCTTTGTCTTATAAAACCTGTTTGGGCTAAATGAATTAAGTCTGTCAGTATATTTTCTAACCTTTTGGCAAGAATAGTGGTAAAAAGCTTATAGTCCTGATTTAACACACTGATTGGTCTGTAGTTGGAGCAGTCTAGTTTATCCTTTTCAGGTTTAGGTATGACTGCAATGACCCCTTCTCTCCAGGAGGGGGGGATTTCCCCTGTGTGGAGGACATAGTTAAATGTTTTCAGGAGGAGAGGAGATAGTTGCTGTTTGTTGGAAAATGTATAAATGTACAGTATATATGTGTTAACATTTCATAATGAACAATGCTTGTGTAACTGTTTTTTCTCTGTGCTGTACCTGACACAGGAACTGCTGAAGTAATATCTTTTCATGAGAAGTTTAATCTGCCCTGTAACAGTGTAACCAGACACACTGGAGATGCTTATGTTAGCCAACTATGTTTATACCTTATATGGAGTCGTTTCCCTTTTTCTGTCTTGCGAGATGAGAACTTATGTGATTTTGTGCTCTCTGTTCCTCCCAGTGTGGGAGCAGCAGATGCTTTTTCTGTCATGTATAAAAGGGAGGTGCTGATTCTACGCACCAGCATTCACTCCCGTCTGTAACCAGAGGTGTGTTGTGATTTGCTCCTTGCAAGTAAAAACCTTTGATTATATTTATGTCTCGAGTCTGATTAAGGTACGAACCTAACAGAGTACTATCATTTCTATGAGTCTTGAGTTTCAGATTCCTGACATTCGTGGTGCCGTGACCCGGATGGCCAATATCCAGACGGAGTGAGCAGACAGCCGGACCTCCAGGTTGAAAAAACCATGCATGGTCTGACCTAACGGTCAGTTTTAGAAACCCGCCTTCAGGGAACTCTGTGAGCGCCGGTGTCCTTACTCTTGTCCTAAAAGTCCTAAAAGTCCTAAAAGTAAGTGAAATTTATTCTCCTATTTTGAGAAGAAAGCCAACTGTCAATCTCAAGAACCACGGGTCAGCTGACGAGCAAGTAATGGTAGTATAAGGTGGCGCCCTGTACTTTTCCTGATGGTTAAAACTATTGTAGGAATACAGTGGTTTTGTGAAGTAGTGTGACGGCGATTCATAACTACTTAGTGGTCAGGTTTTAAAAATAAATAAAAAGGGTGAAGGAAGTAGTGTGACGGCGATTCATAACTACTGGGTGGTCAGGTTTAAAAATAAAAAGGGGTGAAGGAAGTAGTGTGACGGCGATTCATAACTACTGGGTGGTCAGGTTTTAAAAATAAATAGTCCTTCACCCCAAAATTGGGCAGTAATAGTGTTACAGTGGGCGTACTGATAACGTTCCTGACCACGAACCCACCCCACAATTGGGCAGTAATAGTGTTACAGTGGGCATACTGATAACGTTCCTGACCACGAACCCACCCTAAAATTGGGCAGTAATAGTGTTACAGTGGGCGTACTGATAACGTCCCTGACCACGCGATAATGGGAAATTGTGCTGGAAAATCGGATAGGCAGACGAATAAACAAAGGAAGAAAGAGGACATAGCGCGCAGGACTGTTAAAAATTTTAATGACAGAAAAAATGAAAAACAACAAGTGAAGGATCTGGATACTATTTAATCACTGCTGCAAGTGCTATTTGTTTTATATTGGTAACCTGTTGTTATTTGTTTTACATTGGGAACGCTGTAAGTGAGAAAGAAAAAGTTTATAAAAAAAAATAGAAAAGGGCATTTTTGCTCAGTACAGTTGTGGAATGTGAGAGGAGGGGCTGCTGGAGGAGCAGCTCTCTCTCTCTCTCTGTCTCCTTTTGCCTCAGGGGCGGGGGAGAGGCAGATTTGGCCTGTAGAAAAAACAGAAGTGTGAATTTTTGCTCAGCTAAGTTGAAGAATGCAAAAGGCGGGGTCGTGTGCTTCACAAGGCCTGGGAGATGCTGAGTTATATAAAGGAAATATGAAAAAACAGTGGGATTCAACAGTGACTCAAATGCTCAGTGATACATTACCCAAAGACAGAAAGGGGGTTAAAGCAGAATGTGATAAATTGTATCAGAAATTGAGGGAAGACGACATTCTAAATTTAAATAAGGACAGTTTGACCCAGTTTTTAATGGATTTGGAACAAAGAAGACTAGATGATATACAATCTATGAAAGTTATGGATGTTACAGGGTTTTTGGTGAAAAGACAACATAAGTATCATATTGCGGAGTGTGAACGTGAGCGCAGGCTGATTCATAACTTGGCTACATGCTCTGCTGCAATGGATGGTGTGAAATTGATGAAGGCACAGGTGTCTGAGAAGGAGCAGAATCAGCACATGATGAAGAGGGAGATAGACAGTGATTTGCTGCAGGATTCAGCAGCGGTTGACCCAGTGAGGTGTGTGAGTGAGACAGAGAAGAATAAAGATTTATTGGTTGATAAGCAGTTGGACAAACAGAAGGGAGGGGTGCTGTCCCTCTACCCTAATTTGGAAGATTTGAAAGGGGAATTACCCCCACCGCCATATTGTGTTAATCAGATGCCTTTGGTTAAGTTAAAAGAAGGATTAGTGGAAGTTGAGGAGGTGACATCACAGGAACAATGTGAACAGGTGAAAGGTTGGCTGGAAACTCAGACACAGAAAATGCAGGCAGACAGACGGGAGATGGACAGGTTGCAGGAAGAGCTTGAAAGATTAAGGTTGGAAAACTCCGTGGGAGAACGGCTCCAGAATGTTGAAGCTGGTGTAACTAATTTGCAAAGACAAACACAGGATTTTCAGTATAGTTTATGCTCTAATACTGGCAGTGTGGAATCAGGTGTAGTAGATGATGAAGGCACAGTCTTAGCATCGACGGAAAAACTTACAACAAAAAGAGATAAATATCAAAACCGACAGAGCATCGAACCATTATTAAATGAAAAAGATAATCCTTCCCCAACTTATCAATGTCACGATCCTAAGGAGGGTCCATACGGCAAATTATTTAAAGAAGCCCAAGAGGTTGGGAAATGGAGGAGGCAAATAAAATCATAATAATTAGACCATAATATTTAAAGACGGACGGATTAAATGGTAGCAGAACTGGATAACGTTAAAATGGACAATGAGAAAGTTATTTTATCTATTATCTATTCTTTGTGTGTGAGCCTTAGATAGAGGCAGTGTAGAGAGAACAAAACTCCTCTGTTCTCTGTTTTTGTGTGTGTGTGTGTGTGTGTGTGGTTGATCTGTGAAGAAAGTGGTCTAAATATGGGTACTTTTACAAGGTTTTGGGTTTTTATTTTTTCAATTTAACTCTGTGGGGTCTTGATTAATGTTGCGTATGTGATAAACTGTTTACATATTTTTAAAAAAAGCAATTTTGACGCATTACTGACCTTTGTCCTTGACTGAAACATGACAGCGCACTTTATAGAAAAAAGGACTGACGTGTGACAATGTGACTACAGGCCATGCTATGATCATATTATGATGTCATTTAATAATGCCTAATCACTGAAGGTTTTATGTTTACCCTATATCACATGATTTAAAGCACAGAGGTTCAAAACAGATTGAAAATTAATGTGTCTGTGCATATGATCTGCCAGAGGCTATGGATTATCAGACAAAGGTTTTGGAGAAAGAATCCTTAAATTGATAAGCATTTTTTGAAGCCAAGTATGACTTTGTATGACATTGTAGATAACATAAGGTGTACTGATTCAAATGACTTTTTTTTTTTTGTTACTTATTTGTACCCGTAGGTAGACTTGGTTTGCAGTCTGGTGACAAGCCACTGGCTGCTGGTCGCTGCGTGCGCGAGCGCCCTAAACCTACATGTTTTTTTTTTTTTTTTTTTTTGGTGTGCGGGAGGAAACCGGAGAAATCCCGGAGTAAACCCGCGCAACACGGGGAGAACATGCAAACTCCACACAGCTCACTGTTGGTCGGGGGCTGGGATCGAACCCACGATCTCATGATCCCCGCGGTCCCCCGGCCGAGGGTAAAACTGTGCTGCCACAGTGCTAAACCACTGCGCCACCGTGCACAAATGTAATGTTTATATGATTTTATACTGATGTTACTCACCACATAATGGTGCGGTAACAATATATTTCAGAAATGTGACAGCAATGAGGAATGTGCTTCTCCTGATTCAGCGGTGGCCAAGCTGGGTCAGGGTGAACTACATTGCACTCCATAATTTACCAAGGAATGTATGAAATAGGGGCATTCCTTGTAAAACATTAAATCAAATTCTAATTGGGCAAAACATCCGCCTTTCCTTTGACTGAAAGAATGTTAGATAGATTAGTTTATTTGACAGGGACAGTGCAATGAACATAGACAGTTAATCAATGACAATCAATCTGATGTGTTGCACATAGAGTGTATAGCTATTAGCTAATTTGCAACTCTTGTCCCTGGATGGGCTTTAGAAAAGAGAATCAAGTAAAAAAAAAAAAAAAAAGAAAAAAGAAAATACACAATAACCACATACATCAATGCAAAAAGATTATAAATACACAATTATAAATATTATAAATATTATAAATACACAAATATAACAACCTGATTCACATTTGCCTATTTTAGGCCTCCCTCCCTTCGTCACTCATTATAAACAAACACATTCATTCCTTCCCTTCATTCACTCTCACTTTGCAGACAATCAATTCATACATGAGTACATTCTTGTTTATTTTTCAGCCAGTTTTTAACCTTTTTAGTGAATGTTTTAAAGTCCGTTATTATTTTAATTACATTTGGCATTGTGTTCCAGATGTGACTGCCCTTTATAGAGAAAGCCGTTTGTCCAAATGTGGTTCTGCGGTGGAATATTTTACAGTTATTGTTAACAGAACTCCTGGTGGCTCTGCTGCTGTCCTGTCTTTGGACGAAACCAGCAAGTGGCTCGGGTGCTGATTTATGGAAACATTTGAACGTTAATTTCAGAAAACAGAGGTCAATGAAACTCTCAAAACTCAATAGGTTGTATTTTTTTAAAACATTACAGTGATGCCACCTAATGGGCTTTTGGTCCAATATTTCAAATTGAACCCATCTGTGTTCAACTGGACAAACTGATTTTATTTATCAATGCTGAAGCATATCAAAAATGCACAGATAGTGATTTTGTTTTTCTAAAATAGAATTTGTAAACTATTTCAAGAGATGTCACAAAAAGAAGCTATAATTATTGAATTCTTATTTTTGAGGGAACTGGGCTACCTGCAAATTTTATTTAAAGTTAAAAATGGTAGCACACTTCCTTTCAGTAAAAGAATTAAAACAAATACCCTGTAACTTTGGTGCATGTGAGTCTCCATGTATCAAAACAGGGGGTATCAAAGAAATTAATTAAATAATTAGCAATCCTCAGAAAAATAGATAATGCATAAAAATTATCAATAAATGATTGATGATGAATTCAATTCAACTTTATTTACATACAGACCACTTTTTATTATTCTTCATGGGATAATACAAATAAGATCATGCCCTCTATTATCCTACACATTCTCCATGCTGTGAAGGGGGTTTTGCAGTAGGACAACCATTCCATATTGTTACCAGCTAGACTGTTGTCGTACACTATAACCTTGTTGTCACAGCCACACCTTAAGCTTGTACCAAATTCTTCGTGGTTATTTACTGATGGCTCATTTGTGAACGGCAGCTCTCTCTCAATACTTGACAAGGGAGGAAGAGAGCGACAGGCTTGCTCTGTAAAAACAGAAGTGTGCTTATGCTGTAACAGTGTTGTCTGGGGTCCTGATTGTGTAAAAATTCCACAACCTGCATCACCTCCAACAGGTGAAATATTGGCTACTAATCTGAATGTAACTATATGTGCAGACAGTAAATATGCTTATGACGCATGCCACCTGCATACTGTTACCTTGAATATGCGGGGGTTTGTCATCTCCACAGAAAAAACAGCAAAACATCGACAGCAATTGTTGCAACTATGTAATGTTCTGATGCTACCATGTTCTGTGGCAGTTATTCACTGCCCTGCCCACACTAATGGCACTGACTTGTCTAGCTGCGATAATCACTTGGCTGATCTGTGCTGCTATTGGTCTTTTAGGAACCGTCTGTCTTATTAATAATGTTGATGTTTTAAAAGACTGTCAAGATAATATGGACCTTCCTCCTCTTTCATGTGTAAATAATTAGATATACATTTGGCTTGCCTGACGAAAATTTGCTCTGCCACCCACATTATACAGATGAGCTGTCCTGGTGGCACATGGCCAATCATGTGCCAACAGGAGGGAAATCAATGATGGGGATGTTGGAAAAACTGTCCTAATATTTTGAAAGAAGTAACAAAAACATGCCAAAAGTGCATCATTTGTTTATAAAATAATGCTCAAGGAGCAATGGAAAGCTATGGAAATGGAAAGGATGGAGGACAAGCTGCAACAGAGCGACATCAGCGGGGTCTGGAGAAACCTCAAAACCATCTCGGGGCTCCAGAATACCTCCCCCCAGGCCACGGGGGGCAGGGAGTGGGCGAACAACCTGAATCTGTTTTTCAATAGATTTGACCAACCGCCCCCCCCCCCCTGTCTGCACAACAACCACTGCTGCCTCTAAGAAATCAAGTCCTGCTGCCCACTCCCCACTCCACCGACACCCCCCCACTCCCAACACACAGCCCCCCATCCTGACCCTGACCAAGACCCAGGTGAGGACGGAGCTGAGGAAGATCAAGGCGAGGAAGGCGTCGGGACCGGACGGCATCAGCGCAAAGCTCCTCAAGTCCTGTGCAGACCAGCTGTGTGGGATTGTGACGTATATCTTCAACATGAGCCTGAAACTGGGGAGGGTACCACAGCTGTGGAAAACATCTTGTGTGGTACCTGTACCAAAAACTTCCCACCCCAAAGACCTGCCCACACTAATGGCACTGACTTGTCTAGCTGCGATAATCACTTGGCTGATCTGTGCTGCTATTGGTCTTTTAGGAACCGTCTGTCTTATTAATAATGTTGATGTTTTAAAAGACTGTCAAGATAATATGGACCTTCCTCCTCTTTCATGTGTAAATAATTAGATATACATTTGGCTTGCCTGACGAAAATTTGCTCTGCCACCCACATTATACAGATGAGCTGTCCTGGTGGCACATGGCCAATCATGTGCCAACAGGAGGGAAATCAATGATGGGGATGTTGGAAAAACTGTCCTAATATTTTGAAAGAAGTAACAAAAACATGCCAAAAGTGCATCATTTGTTTATAAAATAATGCTCAAGGAGCAATGGAAAGCTATGGAAATGGAAAGGATGGAGGACAAGCTGCAACAGAGCGACATCAGCGGGGTCTGGAGAAACCTCAAAACCATCTCGGGGCTCCAGAATACCTCCCCCCAGGCCACGGGGGGCAGGGAGTGGGCGAACAACCTGAATCTGTTTTTCAATAGATTTGACCAACCGCCCCCCCCCCCCCTGTCTGCACAACAACCACTGCTGCCTCTAAGAAATCAAGTCCTGCTGCCCACTCCCCACTCCACCGACACCCCCCCACTCCCAACACACAGCCCCCCATCCTGACCCTGACCAAGACCCAGGTGAGGACGGAGCTGAGGAAGATCAAGGCGAGGAAGGCGTCGGGACCGGACGGCATCAGCGCAAAGCTCCTCAAGTCCTGTGCAGACCAGCTGTGTGGGATTGTGACGTATATCTTCAACATGAGCCTGAAACTGGGGAGGGTACCACAGCTGTGGAAAACATCTTGTGTGGTACCTGTACCAAAAACTTCCCACCCCAAAGACCTGAACAGCTACAGACCGGTGGCCTTGACGTCCCACTTGATGAAGACCCTGGAGAGACTGCTCCTTGCTCATCTCCGCCCCCTGGTGGAACCAGCGATGGATCCACTCCAGTTCGCCTACCAGCATGGCATTGGGGTGGAGGATGCGGTGATCTTCCTCCTTCACCGTTCTCTGTCCCACCTGGAGAAGCCCAGGAATATGGTGAGGATCATGTTCTTTGACTTCTCCAGTGCTTTCAACACCATCCAACCGATGATCCTGAAGGACAAGCTGCTGCACGCAGGGGTGGACCAGCACCTGTCATCATGGATCCTGGACTACCTCACGAACCGGCCTCAGTTTGTGAGAACCCGGGACTGTGTTTCCGACACGATCATCAGTAGCACGGGGGCCCCCCAGGGAACGGTGCTGGCTCCCTTCCTGTTCACTCTTTATACTGCGGACTTCTCACACAACACAACACATTGCCATCTACAGAAGTTCTCTGATGACTCTGCGATCGTTGGTCTCATCTCCAACGGAGATGAAGCTGAGTACAGAGGGCTTATCCAGGACTTTGTGGACTGGTGCCATCGGAACTGCCTCCAGATCAACGCAAGGAAAACTAAGGAGCTGGTGGTGGACTGCCACAGGCATGGGCAGCCCCTCACAGCACCAGTAAATATACAGGGAACAGACATCGAGATGGTGACATCCTATAAGTACCTGGGTATTCATCTGAACAATAAACTAGACTGGTCACACAATACTGACGCACTCTACAAGAAGGGATAGCGCAGGCTGTTCCTGCTGAGGAGACTCAGGTCTTTTGGTGTACAAGGGGCGCTGATGAAGTCATTCTATGACACGGTGGTGGCATCAGCCATCACTTTTGGAGTGGTCTGCTGGGGCAGTGGCATTACTGCAGCCGATAGGAAGAGACTGAACAAACTGATTAAGAAAGCTAGCTCTGTCCTGGGGCAGCGCCTTGATCCGATGGAGGAGATAGGAGAGAGAAGGACGGTGGCTAAACTGTCATCTCTGCTGGAGTCCGAGTTCCACCCTATGCAGGACATACTGGATGCACTGAGGAGCTCATTTAGCAGCAGACTACATCATCCCAGGTGCACAACCGAGAGGTTTCGTAGGTCCTTCCTACCAACGGCTGTCAGACTGTACAACCTAAGCAGGGCTGCTCGCAGAGATAGCAAAAAGACGTAACAAACTAATAGTTTTTTTGAATGCAAAAGATGCAATAGACTTACACAATGGTCCTCTCCGGCATACAACTAGGAACATACCGGTCGCTATGGAGGGTGAGAATATGTATGGGCACATAATCATACCATGTAGGATAACTAAATAGACGGTTGTGCCGTTTCATCCCACCTAGCAACAATGCTCTGCACTGTGTGTGTTTATATATTTTCATATTTATTCCATCTAGCTACAATGCTCAGCACTGGGTGTGTTTATATTTATATATCTATATATTTATTCCATCTAGCTACAATGCTCCGCACTGTGTTTTTATATATCTACATATTATTCCATCTAGCTACATTGCTCCGCACTGTGTGTGTTTATATACTTGCATATTTATTCCACCTAGCTGCAATGCTCCGTACTGTGGGTGTTTATATATTTACATATTTATTCCATCTAGCTACAATGCTCTGCACTGTGTGTTCATATATTCATATATTTATTCCATCCAGCTACAATGCTCTGCACTGTGTGTCTGTGTGTATATATATATTTTATAGTAATATGTACATATGTATATTAGCTGCTCTTGCTTGCTTGTTTTTTTTCTTGCCTTCTGATTGTTGCTCTGAGTGTTGCTATCCCTGTGCTGTTGCAATCCTGGAATTTCCCCGTTGTGGGACTAATAAAGGCTTATCTTATCTTATCACACATCCTCAGCAAATGCCGCATCTGTGTGTGTGAAACTCTATTGAATGATGCTCTTTCCGTTTTTGGGGTTCCAGAACTGATTTATGCAGATAATGGAACTCATTTTACAGCACAAACAGTTCAAGACTTAATCCAAGCTGTAAGAAGTAAGATCAAATTTCATAGTATCGGTACAATCAAACAAATGCTGGCAAAAACCACACATGGAAAGGGTATTACTTGGCCAGAAGCCCTGAAATTAGTCAGACTAACCATTAACTCTATACTAGACCCACCGTATTACCCGACCTCTCACCACTAACCATGCCTAACAATACACAGATCTTGGTGAACATCTCAGGGAATGTTTTGATTCTGTCAGAAGCTCTCTGCTCCACAGAAAGAAGCGGATAACCCGTTGCAACCTGGGGATTATGTCTTCATAAAGAACCACCACCGACAACACTAGACACTCCCACTCCCACTGCAGTACGTATTGCCGAATGACCATCTCGGATTCACCTTTCACACGTTAAAAGACTACGGGTGCCTGTAAGTGAACTAACTAACTTGTTTCCCTGAGTAAGTCCAGTTACAAAGGGGGCATGTCCTTTTAAGGACAAGGCTGTCTCAACCCTGGTGAAGAAAGAGGCCCGGAGGGGTACTCTCTCAGGTGGAAGCATGGCACCAAAATTATTGATGACTCTGTGTTCAGCACTTCTCCTGACAGTGGGGTGGTAATCTCTTTCTGATTCAAGGACAAGGAACCCACGAAGCACGGACAATGAACAATACGCATAACCTGTGGTACCAGGCAATGGTGGTTTCAGTGAGAGGACTGGGAATCAATATTTCTTGCTATGTGTGTTCATTGCTACCCCATTGACACAAGACTGCGATACCCATGATCCCTGTTCCAATGAGTGAAGAGGAAACGCCCGGAGCGACAATAGTGATGAACTCTCGTCTCAGTCTGTTTAATACAAACAATAATGTTGGACATTGGTTGGTGGGGAATTTGTCAGGAAGGTATCTTTATAGATTGACTGATTATACTGGGTCTAAGATTAGAATATTTAATACAATTGGGATTGGAACTTCTTTGCTTGCAGTTAAGAAGCCTTTAATGAAAGTAAATCCTACACTGTTTACTTCACAAATCTGCTTTCACAAAAATTGTAGTAAAAACAGTTTCAACCTGGGTTTTTCACAAAGATGCAATGATTCTAAGGAAGTGACCTGTGAAGTGTCATATCATGATTCTGTTTGTAGAAATGTATTTCACTTTCCCTATATTGTTGCTGGAAAATTCACCTTAAAGAGCAAAAATTGTACTTTTAACTGTAGCAATAATTCTACTGTTTTTTGGCCAAATGATGATGGGTATGGATTCTTGGAAAACCATGTTTGGGTTTGTGGGTCTAATGTTTACTCATTGCTTCCTCCAGGATGGTGTGGCAGGTGTTACATGGCTATATTGTTCCCACACATCAGCATAAGGTCAAATCTTACACATGAAATGAAAACATTCTGCTCCCATTATTATCATTCTGAACAAACTAAAATACACACCAGGGTAAAAAGAAGAAAAATAGAGATGCAACAGTTGGTGGGTAAACTATCTGGAAACCAGAGAATGGGTACTCTTTTTCCAATGTATGGCAGTGCTCTAGTTATACACCACATAAATGCATTAGCATGGACAATGGAAAATCTGACTGTATTAGTGGAGCAAGGATTCACAACTTTAAATGAAGAACAAAAATTAGCCATTTGAATGATATTTTACACTTGCAGCATGGGTTAGCTGAAGATAAAGGTTGGGGCTCCTGGGATTGGTTTCAAAGTAGAACTTGGTGGCAGATTCTTTTGAAATAGTTAACCCCATTGATTGTGATATTAATTTTATTCTATGTGCTTTTCATGTGTGTCATTCCCTGTATAAGGTCCATGATAAGTAGAACTTTTGCTCAACACACTTTCATGTTACAATCTGTTATGCTCCAAAGAGAAGTCCCTGTACAATATACTGCCTTAACACAGCAAAGTGATGGTGATTGTGATGACAAAACCACTGTTTAAATTTGGAAATGATGCTTTATGAGGTCAATGCAGAAAATCAATTGAAGATGCATTGTACTGATGACTGTATGGGAAATGAAATTATGAAACATTAAACAGGAGGGAATTGTTGGAAAATGTATAAATGTATATATGTGTTAACATTTCATAATGAACAATGCTTGTGTAACTGTTTTTTCTCTGTGCTGTACCTGACACAGGAACTGCTGAAGTAATATCTTTTCATGAGAAGTTTAATCTGCCCTGTAACAGTGTAACCAGACACACTGGAGATGCTTATGTTAGCCAACTATGTTTATACCTTATATGGAGTTGTTTCCCTTTTTCTGTCTCGCGAGATGAGAACTTATGTGATTTTGTGCTCTCTGTTCCTCCCAGTGTGGGAGCAGCAGATGCTTTTTCTGTCATGTATAAAAGGGAGGTGCTGATTCTACGCACCAGCATTCACTCCCGTCTGTAACCAGAGGTGTGTTGTGATTTGCTCCTTGCAAGTAAAAACCTTTGATTATATTTATGTCTCGAGTCTGATTAAGGTACGAACCTAACAGAGTACTATCATTTCTATGAGTCTTGAGTTTCAGATTCCTGACACTGTTTAAAGGTTTTATACCACTCTGCTGTATAGCCATCTGCTCCTGGGGATTTGTTAGCTTTAAGTTTCATAATTGCTTTTTCTAATTCTTTAGGTTGTATTTCTGAAAGTAGTGTTTTATTTTGTGACTCAGTAAGTTGGGGAAGGTTTAATGTGTTTAGGGAGGCTTCGGATGCGTTTTTATGTTTTTTGAGGGAGTACAAGTTCTTGTAGTAGTTCTCAAAGCTTTTAAGAATATCCTGAATTCTAAATTTTATTTCCTTTGATACTGGGTCTCTAATTTTGTAGATTGCTCTCTCCATTTGTTTCTTCCTCAATTTATAGGCTAGTAATTTTGTCGATTTGCTGCCTGTTTCATAGTATTTTTGTTTCAGAAATGTAAGTTTCTTCTGGATTTCTATTGTGTAGATCTCATTTATTTGTTTTTTAATTTCCTTAATTTTGAGCGAGTCATTAGAATGAGTGTTGTCTTTGTGCTCTTTTTCTAGGTTCTTAAGTTCTGACTCTAATGTGATTAGTTTTTCTTGTCTCAGTTTCTTTTGGATTGCCAGTTTTGCGATAATCTTTCTCCTTATTACAGCTTTGCATGCGTGCCACAGTATTAAAGGGGATACTTCTCCATTATCATTTTCTTCCAAATATCTGAGAATATCTGATTCCAATTCATCTTTCAGTGGTCCTTTCAGCACATTTGAATTTAACCTCCAAGAAAATGTATTATTTGTGTATTTTTAGATACTTAAGTCCATATAGATCGGACTGTGGTCAGAGAGATCCATCAGTCCTATTTTACATGTTTTTACTCATCCAATGTCTCTATTAAACATAAAAAAATAGTCAATCTTTGAGTATGATGAATGTGGTGCTGAGTAAAATGTATAATCTTTGAAACTGGGGCTGAATTCCCTCCACACGTCACAGATTCCCATTTCTTTTAAAAACATCCGAGTTTTTCTACTTTGAGTGTTATTTTGATGTGGAGAATTACCTGATGCATCCCAGTATGGATACAGTCTTAGATTGAAGTCTCCACCACATATCACTAAACCTTGGGCTTTAGTTATCATTAGGTCAAATACATTTTTATAAAATTTCCAGTTAGCCCCTGGAGGTGCATATACATTCAGAAAGGTGATATCTTCTCCCTCTAGCCGCCCAAGTACCATGCTGAATCTCCCTTCTTTATCTTGATCGTCACTTCCTGTGGTAATGTATCATCACTTCCTGTTTTGCTGTCTGTCTGTGTGGTTTGCTCTCCTCACTCTCCTGAGCTTTTGGGTTAGCCACGAGCGATGGCTACTAGCTCTCCTTCCTCTCCTCCTCTGGTGTGCTCTCTGTCAGATGTTTAGCTACACCTCTGCCTCTTTTAGTGATAACGGTAAATGTAATAAATGTCTTTTTGAGGCGCTCGAGGCGAGGTTGTCTGATTTGGAATCCCGGCTCCGCTGCATTGAAACACCGTCTGCGCCAGTTACTCTTGACGGACGCTCCTTAGCTGCAGCGGAGCTAGCTAGCATAACTAACCCCGTTAGCGGTCCTCCGGCTCTCCTCAGCAGCAAGGAGACTGGGTGGGTGACGGTGAGAAGGAAGCCTAGTCGCAAAGCCCCGGGTACACCTCCAACCTGTTCACGTTTCTAATCGTTTTTCCCGCTCAGCGACACACCCACTGAGGAAAAAACTGATCACTGGCAACTCTGTAGTCAGAAACGTGAACCTAGAGACTCCAGCGGCCATAGTCAAATGCATTCCTGGGGCCAGAGCAGGCGACATCGAGTCAAATTTGAAAATGCTGGCTAAAAGTAACTGTAAATACTCCACAATTGTTATTCACGCTGGCATTAATGACATCCGTCTATCTTGGAGTGACCCTTGATAGGACCTTATCCTTCAAGGAACATCTAAAGGGGACGGCTGCTAAGGTGAAAGTACGAAACAACCTGCTCTGCAAGCTCGCTGGTGCAAAATGGGGGGCGGCAGTTTCCACCCTGCGCACCTCAGCACTGGCCCTTTCATACTCTGTAGCAGAATATTGTGCCCCTGTCTGGTCCAGGTCATCTTACACACACCATGTAGACACCCAGCTCAACTCAACCATGAGAACTATAACTGGAACAATCCGGTCAACACCACTCCCCTGGCTCTCTGTACTGTCAAACATAGCCCCTCCACACATCCGGCGAGCAGCATTAACTCAAAGGATGCTCCAAAAAGTTAAAGATTTTCCTCACTTACCAGTCCATGCAGATATCTACACCCCACCCACTGCCCGACTTTCATCCAGACGGCCGATTTGGAAAAACCCTCCCCCAGCTGACTTTACCATCCAGACAGCTTGGCCAGAGGAATGGGAGACCAAGGAGGTCCCAAACAAACAGCTGGTGATAAACCCCAACCAACAGGTCCCGGGCACCAACCTCCCAAGGAGACAGTGGTCTACACTCAATCGCTTCAGGACTGGACATGGCCCCTGCTTGGCCAGCCTTCACAGATGGGGCAGTAGC
Organism: Pholidichthys leucotaenia; assembly: GCA_020510985.1. Taxonomy (NCBI): domain Eukaryota; kingdom Metazoa; phylum Chordata; class Actinopteri; order Cichliformes; family Pholidichthyidae; genus Pholidichthys; species Pholidichthys leucotaenia. The sequence goes on from CM035840.1 coordinate 441,493,758, forward strand.
CCTAGCCCACTGTGCGCATGTGGAGAGGAGCAAACTATGGAACACATCATAGAGGCTTGCCCGCTCCAAAGACTGGAAGGAGGATTACACACCCTCCATACAGCAAACCAGGAGGCAACTGCTTGGCTTAAGGACTTTGCATTCGCTAAATAATGATATCCGTCTCCGGCAGTCGGAAGTCACAAAACTTAATGTAGAATCGGTGTGTGACTTTGCAAAAACGATGTCTGCCACTGTAGTATTCTCTGGGCCCCTCCCCAATCTGACCAGTGACGACATGTTTAGCCGCTCGTCATCCTTGAACCGCTGGCTGTCTGTGTGGTGTCCTGCAAATGAAATGGGCTACATTGACAATTGGAGCTCTTTTTGGGGAAAACCTGGTCTTATGAGACGAGACAGCATTCATCCCACTTTGGATGGTGCTTCTCATTTATCTAACGATCTGGCATCTTTTTTATCCAAATTTCCAAAACCTTGACTACTCAAAGTTGGGACAAGGAAGCAGAGTCACAGTCTTACACACCTCTCTGCAGCTCCTCTTCACCCGCCACCCCTCAGCTTAGCCTCTGTCTTCCCCATCAGAGAATCATTGTCTGCTCCCTCCAAAGTAAATAAAAATATAATATATAAGCATCCCAAAGTGATTAAGCAAAATATTGGTAAAACTCAAATTAAACATAAAGCCTCTAAACTGAATGATTTGGCCTCTGTTTCTCCTCATAATTTAAAAATTAAATGTGGTTTATATTAGGTCTCTAACTCCCAAGTCTCTGTTAGTTTATGATCTGTTAATTGATCATCAGATTGATTTAATATCCCTTACAGAGACTTGGTTAGGGCAAGAGGATTATGTTGGTTTAAATGAATCAACTCCCTCTGGTTATTTAAACTGTCAAAATCCCAGAAGTTCTGGTCGTGGAGGAGGAGTAGCAACAATTTACCATTCCAAATTACTAGTTAATGTAAAGCAAAAAACATGTTATAATTCCTTTGAGGGCCTGGTCCTCAGTATTGGGCACTTTAGCAATTTTAGGTTAAACCCAATTTTATTTGCCATAGTTTATCGTCCCCCATCAACCTACTCAGAATTTTTATCAGAATTTGCTGATTTCTTAGCTGATTTAGTGCTGAAATCTGATAGAATAATCTAGTAGGGGACTTTAATATACATATGGATGTAGATAGTGACTGCCTTAATGTGGCATTTAATTCAATATTAGACTCGATTGAGTTTTCTCAGAAAGTAGGAAATTCTACTCATTACCTCCACCATACATTGGACCTTGTTCTGACATATGGCATAGAAATAGAAAATCTTGTAGTGTCTCCTCATAACCCTGTACTGTCAGACCATTGTCTGTTAACCTTTGATTTTACTATTTCTGACTATTTGGCTCCTAAAGAAAAATATTACAGTAGATGCCTCTCAGTTGATGCTGTTACCAAATTTATGCAGATTGTTTCCTCTATGCCATGTGTCAACACAACGGAAATAAGCTATAGACAGCTTGCTCCTTCTGTAATTGATAACATGGTGGATAGTGTTACAGCTTCTCTGCATCAGACTCTAGACTTGGTGGCCCCCTTAAAAAAGAAAAAGTCTAATCAGAGATTTCTAACTCCTTGGTTCAACACAGAAACTCGTAGCTTAAAACAGAAGACTCGTCAATTAGAAAGAAAATGGCGCTCCACTAATTTAGATGAAATCTATTTAGCTTGGAGAATTCATCTTTTAATTTATAAAAAATCTCTTAGAAAAGCTAGAACGAGTTATTATTCTGCATTAATAGAAGAGAACAAGAATAATCCCAGGTTTCTTTTCAGCACTGTAGCCAGGTTGACAAAGAGTCAGGACTCTGTCAATCCTAGCATTCCCTTAGAGCTTACTAGTCAGGACTTTTTGAACTTTTTCAATAATAAAATTTCATCCATCAGAGATAAAATCAATCAGATTCTTCCCACAGTTAACTTAAATACTGTAACTACTACAACTCCTTCAATTGATGTCTATCTTGATAAGTTTACTCCAATTGACCTTTGTGAGTTAAACAAAATAGTTTCCTCATCCAAACCTTCAACTTGTCTTTTAGACCCTATTCCTACCAGGTTATTTAAAGAAGTCTTCCCACTTATTGGTAGCTTTATTCTTCATATAATCAATTCTTCATTAACTTTAGGCCATGTACCGCAGGCTTTTAAAACGGCTGTAATTAAACCCTTACTCAAAAAGCCAACGCTAGATCCAGGAGCTTTAGCTAACTATAGACCAATCTCTAATCTCCCTTTCATTTCAAAAATCTTAGAAAGAGTTGTTGCTACACAATTATTTGACCACCTGCAGGGAAATGGTTTACTTGAAGAGTTTCAATCTCGGTTTAGAATTCATCATAGTACTGAAACAGCCTTAGCGAAGGTCACTAACAACCTCCTCATCGCATCTGATAATGGACTGGTTTCTGTACTTGTCCTTTTAGACCTTAGTGCAGCTTTTGATACCATCGATCATAATATTCTACTTGATAGATTAGAACACTATATTGGACTTAATGGAACTTCGTTGCAGTGGTTTAGATCTTATTTATCTGATAGGTTCCAGTTTGTTCATGTAAATGTTTTCTTTCAACTCAAAGCTTAGTCATGGAGTTCCACAGGGATCTGTTCTAGGCCCTACTCTTTTTAGTTTATATATGCTTCCGTTAGGCAACATTATTAGAAAGCACTGTATACATTTACATTGTTATGCAGATGACACACAATTATACCTGTCAATGAAGCCAGATGATAGTAATCAATTAGCCAAGTTAGAAGCCTGTCTTAAGGAAATCAAAGCTTGGATGACTTGTAATTTCCTGCTATTAAATTCAGATAAGACTGAAGTCATTCTTGTTGGTCCAAAAAACCTTAGAAATTCCTTTCCAAATCAAACTTTCAGTTTGGATGCAGTTACTCTTTCTCTTAATAGCTCTGTGAGGAACCTTGGAATTATTTTTGATCAAGATCTGTGCTTCAATTCACATATTAAATTTGTTTCTAAGACTGCCTTCTATCATTTGCATAATATTGCCAAGATTAGGAGCATCTCGTCTCAGAGTGATGCTGAGAAACTGATCCACGCTTTTGTTAGCTCGAGATTAGATTATTGTAATTCTTTATTATCAGGCTGTCCTAAAACATCTTTAAAAAGTCTTCAGCTGATCCAAAATGCTGCAGCAAGAGTTTTAACAGGTACTAGAAAGAGAGATCATATCTCTCCGGTTCTGGCCTCCCTTCATTGGCTTCCCATAGAGTTTAGAATTAAGTTTAAAATCCTTCTTCTTAATTACAAAGCTCTAAACAATGAGGCCCCTTTTTATTTAAAAGATCTGATACTACCGTATTATCCTAACAGAGCACTACGCTCCCAAAATGCAGGATTACTTGTAATACCTAGAATCTCCAAAAGTACAATGGGAGGCAGAGCCTTCAGTTATCAGGCTCCTCTCCTGTGGAACCAGCTGCCAATCTGGATTCGGGAGTCAGACTCGATCTCTGTTTTTAAGAATAGGGCTAAAACCTACCTTTTTGATATAGCCTACAATTAGGGAGGGATCATGTGTTTCTGAACCCTCCCTTAGTTATGCTGCTAATAGGTTTAGTCAGCCGGGGGACCTCCAATAATGCACTGGGCCTCACTCTTTTCTTCACTCTCAATGAAATATTTTTTTTTTTGGTGGTCATTAACATCTGTTTGTTCTCTCCCATAGATTGAGTCCCCATCGTGCTGTTTGCTCTCTACCTGTCTGTTCTTTTCATCTTCTCTGTCCCCTCACCCCCCAGCCAGTCGCAGCAGATGACTGCCCCTCCCTGAGCCTGGTTCTGCTGGAGGTTTCTTCCTGTTAAAAGGGAGTTTTTCCTCTCCACCGTCGCCAAGTGCTTACTCACAGGGGATCGCCTGATTGCTGGGGTCTTTCTTCAACTGTGGGGGTTCCCCCTACAGTTAAGATAAGATAAGCCTTTATTAGTCCCACAATGGGGAAATTCCAGGATTGCAACAGCACAGGGATAGCAACACTCAGAGCAACAATCAGAAGGCAAGAAAAAAAAACAAGAGCAGCTAGTATACATATGTACATATTAATATAAATATACATATATATATATATATATATAAACACAGTGCGGAGCACTGTAGCTGGATAGAATAAATATATGAGTATATAAACACACAGTGCGGAGCATTGTAGCTAGATGGAATAAATATGTAAATATATAAACACACACAGTGCAGAGCATTGTTGCTAGATGGGATGAAACAGCACAACCGTCTACTTAGTTAACCTACATGGTATGATTATGTACCCATACATATTCTCACCCTCCATAGCGACCGGTGTTTTCCTAGTTGTATGCCGGAGGGGACCATTGTATAAGTCTATTGTGTCTTTTGCATTCAAAAACTATTAGGTTGTCACGTCTTTTTGCCATCTCTGCGAGCAGCCCTGCTTAGGTTGTACAGTCTGACAGCCGTTGGTAGGAAGGACCTGCGAAACCTCTTGGTTGTGCACCTAGGATGATGTAGTATGCTGCTAAATGAGCTCCTCAGTGCATTCAGTATGTCCTGCATAGGGTGGAACTCGGCCTTCAGCAGAGATGACAGTTTAGCCACCATCCTTCTCTCTCCTATCTCCTCCACTGGGTCAAGGCGCTGCCCCAGGACAGAGCAGCTTTCTTGATCAGTTTGTTCAGTCTCTTCCTATCGGCTGCAGTAATGCCACTGCCCCAGCAGACCACTCCAAAAGTGATGGCTGATGCCACCACTGTGTCATAGAATGTCTTCAGCAGCGCCCCTTGTACACCAAAAGACCTGAGTCTCCTCAGTAGGAACAGCCTATGCTGTCCCTTCTTGTAGAGTGCGTCAGTTTTGCGTGACCAGTCTAGTTTATTGTTCAGATGAACACCCAGGTACTTGTAGGATGTCACCATCTCGATGTCTGTTCCCTGTATATTTACTGGTGCTGTGAGGGGTTGTCCTTGCCTGCGGCAGTCCACCACCAGCTCCTTTGTTTTCCTCGCATTGATCTGGAGGCAGTTCCGATGGCACCAGTCCACGAAGTCCTGGATAAGCCCTCTGTACTCAGCTTCATCTCCATTGGAGATGAGGCCAACGATCGCAGAGTCGTCAGAGAACTTCTGTAGATGGCAGTGTGTTGTGTTGTGTGAGAAGTCCGCAGTATAAAGGGTGAACAGGAAGGGAGCCAAAACCGTTCCCTGGGGGGCCCCCGTGCTACCGATGATCGTGTCAGACACACAGTCCCGGGTTCTCACAAACTGAGGCCGGTTAGTGAGGTAGTCCAGGATCCATGATGACAGGTGCTGGTCCACCCCTGCGCACAGCAGCTTGTCCTTCAGGATCATCGGTTGGATGGTGTTGAAAGCGCTGGAGAAGTCAAAGAACATGATCCTCACCGCATTCCCGGGCTTCTCCAGGTGGGACAGAGAACAGTGAAGGAGGAAGATCACCACATCCTCCACCCCAATGCCATGCTGGTAGGCGAACTGGAGTGGATCCATCGCTGGTCACACCAGGGGGCGGAGGTGAGCAAGGAGCAGTCTCTCCTGCAGTTGATAGTGCTATGAGATGACTGTTGTGAAATGGCGCTATATAAATAAAGTTGAATTGAATTGAATCTTTGTGTTCAGATTTTTTTTCAAATATAATTTTGGTTGAGATCAATGTCGCTACTCCCCTCCTCCTCCCTGACTTATATGAAGATGAAGAGATCATTTTAAACCCTTGTCTATTGAGTTTAGTGTGCTCCACGTCTGTTAGGTGGGTTTCCTGTAAAAATATTCCTGCTTTGTCTTTTTTCATTTTGCCTCGAATCTTGGATCTTTTAACTGGATTCAGGATCCATTTTACATTATATGAGATTATTTTGGTTACACCCTGTTTCTCCATTGTGTTGTCTAATTTAGTATAACAGTGTGGTGGCCCTCTTTCATGCTACTCAGAAAGTGACAGAACATTAAGAACATAAAAAACATTAAGAACATAGTATATAAAACTTTAAAACAAAAAACTGACAAAAGATCTTCCTGAGCTGAGGTCTTTTTAGTGACCTTAGAAGAGCCTTGATGGTGTGTTGGCTCTGAGGGAAATTCCTCAGACTCCGTTACGTGCTGAGGGCCCTCTCTTACTCCTGTAAGTTGTCCCATGTTTTTAACGTGAATTTCAGATCCCAATCCGAACTTGTAATGATTTTATTTTATTTTTATTTTTTTTTATGCCTATACCCTATGAAATTGTGCGCAACCTCCCACCACCATCACAGCAGTCACGTTAATACAGTATTTGTTAGTGTGGAGAGATCATGTGGTTCATTGTCACATTTCTATTTTAACAAGTTTTTAAAGACTTATTTGTTTCTAATATTATGTCTGTTCCATGAAATGTTTTACCACTTGCTGATTCTGCATCTCCTTTAATGTTTGTTACCTTGTAGGAGGAGGGTTTGATGCGCAGATTGATTAAAAATATTGTTATTCCCTCCTGTAAATGCTCAGTTTTTCCTTATAGCTCTGGTGCTGGGTTTCCCGCTGCTGGCCCGTGGATTTTGAGGGTCTCTGTGTGGACCACGTTTGAGCCTTGATTCTTTCGATCGGGTCTGCTGCGAGTTTATACACCGTTAAAGGGAGTCCTCACCATATCCATGGTTGCTTCTTCCGCCGAGTTGTAGAGACACGTCTCATCTCCGTAAAACACCCTCAGCTTCGCCGGAAATGGAGTCTGAAAGCGCAGTTTCTTCTCTCGTAGTACCTTTTTAGCATTGTTGTATTCCTGACGCTTTTTAAGGACCTCCGGGGCGTAGTCGTGCTCCACGAAAACTTTTCTCTCTTGGTGCATAAATCCTTTTTTCTGCCAAGCCAGTCTTACAACCTCTTCTTTTATTCTGGAGTTGGAGAACTTCACCACCACCGATCTTGGTGGCGCTTCTGCCGCCGGCCTAGGGGCTAATGTACGGTGCGCCCTTTCTATCTTCAAGTCGGTGGTTTGGGGAATAGCCAACTTCTCTCTCAGTAAGGATTCCACGTATGCCGCCATTGTGGTGAAACCGTCCTCGACTCCTTTCAGACCATGAATTCTTATGTTGTCTCTTCTTAGTCTTCCTTCTTGGTCGGTTCGCTTAGCCTCCAGTCTTGACTGTCATTTGTGTAGTTCCAGCACGGTTTCTTCCAGCCCTTTTATTCTTTCCTCTGCTTCCATGATTCGGTCCTCAGCCTGGTCCACTCTGCTGTTTGTCCTTTTTATTTCATCTTTAATTTCACGAAATTCGGCCCAACACTCTCGGCAAAATTGTCTTAATTCTTTAAGTACCATTTTTAAGCTAACCTTGTTGCTAGCTTCATTCAGCAATTCTTCTGAAAGGATATCCTCCGGATCAGATTCTCCGGCTGATGCATGTCTTGGCCTGGTAAAGGTCGATTTCTTCTGTTTTCCTTTAGGCATAATGACTTTGTCTTTTGATTTTCACTCTTCCAAAAATCCGTTAAATCTGATTTTCAAGGTATTTTCCTGGATCAGGTCTGGGAGCTTCAGCGTTAAGCTGCTATCACCATGGTGTCCAGACCGGAAGTCCCTCAATGTTATTTTTTAAATAAATCACTCACTTATGTTCTAAAAATCAATCTGTAAAAAGCTGATATTCATCTCTGACACTTTGGTCGTTAGATCTGGATGACTGGTAGGACATGTCAGCTCTTAAGCCGGGTACAGACTGTGTGATTTTGGACTGAGTCAGCAAAAGATGAATGATGTGAGTGAATTGTGGCGTTATCTATGTCGTGGAACAGAAATACTGTTTTCTGCACATGGAAGACCTTCTTTATCCTATTTCTGAGAAATTATTAAGTATATTTATGATCTACATTGGAAATTTGTTAATACAGGCAGTTGGCAGTTCAAATAAGATACACAGGGCCGTATTCTGACAGTCTATTCAGTCATTGTCAGAGGCACATCACACATTTGTGGGTGTGGTCCAGTCCATTTTGTTACTTTGGGCTGCGGTGAAAGCGGTCTGTGCGCTGGTGAGAAGCACTAAAGGGCTGGTCTAATTATTCAGAGTTGTGTTTTGGATAATAGAATAGAATAGGCTTTATTGTCATTGTACAGTTGTGCAGTACAACAAAACTGTGGGTGCTCCACCAGGCTACTGTGCAATAAAGTAAGAGAGAAGGATTAGATAAAACATGGTTACAGACCACACGATTCAACACATGACTGAAATAAAAATAGCCCAGGATTATGGAAATATACACAGGTATAGTAATGGCTGTACGGCTGGGACTATGTACATGAGAGCGCAGAAATTAACACACGATTGAATAAAATGGCCCAGGATTATGAAAAATATACACAGTTACGGCTTCACGGATGGGTCAATGAACATGAAAGTGTGGAGTGCAAAGACAGGTGTGTTACTGTGATAATTAAAAGGTCCTCAGTTCTGTGCATGTGAGCATTGAGAGGGTGGGGGGTGGGGCCTCTGACTGTTTGCAGTTTAGATGACCCAGGGGAAGAAATTGTCGTCATTCTGGAGGTGTAGGACCTGACTGATCTAAACCGTCGTCCAGAGGGAAGCAGGTCAAACAGGTGGTGGGCGGGATGTGAGGGGTCTCCTGTGATGGCCTTGATCTTTTTGAGAAAGGAGGATCTGGAGATGTCCTCCAGGGAGGGAAGAGGGCCGCCGAAAATTTTTTGGGCGGTGTTGATGACCCTCTGCACAGCCTTCCTGTTCTCAGCTGTGGAGCCGGTATACCACACACCTAGACAGTAGGTGAGCATGCTCTCCACTGAGCAGTGGTAGAAGGCCAGCAGCAGCTTCTGGTCCAGGTTGTTCTTCCTTAGGACACGGAGGAAGTGCAGCTGCTGCTGGGCTTTCTTCACCAGGGACTTGGTGTTGACAGACCAGGAAATATCAGAGATGTGGGTGCCCAAGAACCTGAAGGTGGGGACGGTTTCCAAGCGGTCACCATTTATGGGGGGGATCTTGTCTGTTCTTCCTGAAGTCCAGTATGAGTTCTTTGGTTTTTTTGGATGTTCAGTTTCAGGTTGTTTGCTTGGCACCTCAGAAGCAGATTCTCTACCTCCGCCCTGTATGCCTTCTCATTGTCATCGATGAAGAGCCCAACCAAGGCGGTGTTGTCCACGTACTTCACAATGGTCGTGGCTGGGTGGGTTGGAATACAGTCAAAGGTGTACAAGGAGAATAGTAGAGGGCTTAGCATGCAGCCCATGGAGGGGAGCCAGTACTGAGAGACAGTGTGGAGGAGTGGTGGGAGCCAAGTCTGACCGTTTGTGGGCAGCTGGTGAGAAAGCTTTATATCCAGGAGCAGGTGGGGGGGGGATCTGGAGGAGGTGGAGTTTATTGATCAGAATGCCCGAGATGATGGTGTTGAAAGCTGAGCTGTAGCCCACAAAGAGCACCCTCACATAGCTCCTTGAGCTCTCCAGGTGGCTCAGCGCTCTGTGGAGAATGGTGGCGATGGCGTCATCCATAGACCTTTTCTTCCTAGAGGTGAACTGGTGGGGGTCAAAGGAGGGGGGAAGACAGTCTCTGATGTGCTAGGACACCAGGCGCTCCAAACACTTCATGACTACAGACGTGAGTGCTATGGGTCTGTAGTCATTCAGGCTCTCAATTGTGGACTTTTTGGGGATGAGGATGATGGTGGAGGGCTTGAGGCAGGAGGGGACAGTGGTATGCATTAGCGAGATGTTGAACAGCTTGGTGAGGATCCCTGCTAGCTCATCTGCACATGCTTTGACCACTGCTCCTGGGATGCTGTCTGGACCAGCAGCTCTGCAGGGGTTCACTGCTCTCAATTGCCTCTTCACCTCCTCCAACTGTAGAGACAGAAGGGAGGGGGGAAAGAGAGGGAAGAAGGGGGGAGGAGGGGAGAGAGGGAAGGGGGGGGGGATGTGGGCTCAAACCAGGGAAAGAAGCTGTTAAACTCTGCTGTCAGGTTGAGGCTGCTGTCCAATGTTGTGGGCACTGGGCCCTGTAGTTGGTGAGGGCCTAGATGCCTCTCCACATCTGATGGGGGTTGTTGTCTGTGAGGAAGCCCTCCACTTTCCTCCTGTAGGCATTCTTAGCAAGTTTTATGTCACTTCACTGAGGGAAGTGGCCACTGGGCTTAGAGTGTCACAGATTGTCATCAGCAGGTTGCAACAGAGATACAGAGAGACTGGAAGAGTCACAAAAAGGCACAGAAGTGGATGTCCTTTGGCCACATCCCACGCTGATAACCACTTCATTGTGAATAGTGCCCTGCAGAACCGGCTGATTGCCACTCAACTCCAGGCACATTTAAGGGAGGTGAGAGGCACCCAAGTGTCACGTCTGACCATTAGAAACCATTTACATCAGTGTGGTCTGCATGCTAGACAATCTGCAAGGGTACCTGACCACACCACCAGGCACAGGCGTTATTGGGCCAGGGAGCATTTACGCTGGACAAGGGACCAGTGGGCCTCAATGCTGTTCTCTGATAAATGTCGATTCACACTGAGCAGAAATGATGGCCGCCAGCAATGTTGGAGACATCAAGAAGAGCGCTATGCATCAGCCACTGTTGTCACCAGATGAGTGTTTGGTGGTGATGGTGTTACAGTCTGGACAGGTGTGTCTAGTCAATACAGAACTGCTCTACACCTTGTGAATGGTACAGTGACACTACCTGAATAACATAATTAATTCAGTCATTGTGCCCCTGCATGAACAACACAGGCCTGATTTCATCTTTATGGACAACAATGCTCCAGCTCATCGAGGTTGCATCATTAGGGAATGGCTGTTGGAGCACTTTCTCCAGACCAGAATCCCATAGAAAACCTATGGGATCAGCTGAGTCGCCGTGTAGAGGCTCGTAACCCTGCACCCCACAACCTCAATGACCTGAGGGCCACCCTTCAAGAATAATGGAATGTCAAGCCTCAGCAGACAATAAGACAACTTGTGAACAGCATGAAACAAGGGCACATGACAAGTTATTGAGACATTGATATTTTGTGGTATACCCACCACTGTTGTTGGCTTTTATTCAGACCCTCCAGGACTTCATGATGTTGCAATTCTACCAATTGCGGCCACTTCAGCAGGTCCTGCATAATTTGAATTTTTTCCAATCACTGCAACTTTGGCCAATTGTTATCAACTTCCGCCAATTTCGCCAAATTTGTCCCTGAGTAGCGCGCAAACGTGTACATCATCAGTCTGACCAATCAAATATGGCACTGGACCGCGTTCACTTCCGTGTTTACAGTGAGTATATACTGAACACATTAGCGAAAAACAGTGTGTGATTTTTAAAAACCACTCACGTGCAAGTTTTCTCACATCGTTCCTTCCTCCGCCTCTCCCAGCTCACCGGTGAATGTCTCCTCGAGTCTCCGTAATGACTGTGTGTATCAAATGCTGGGTCTGTGTTGAAAAACATCCGCCTGCCTGAAAGCACTCCCATCTCAGGAGCGCGCATGAGGAGATACGCTGTAAAACCACACAAAAAACAAGCAAATCGAATACTACAGCTAGTGCTGTGACAGTTTATACATCCTTAGAGGTAAAACTCACTACGTACATCTTGTCAATGAGTTTTAAAGCTGTGAAGCTTCTATGTGGACATGGGCCAGTGTACGATTCAGGCAATCCCGAAGGACAGCCCTGCAACTTACTGCAACAATAACAAAAAATAAGTATATATATACTGTATATATATATATATATATATATATATATATATATATATATATATATATATATATATCCTGCGAAATCCTGGAGGGACTGTTTGTTTCGGTACATTGAGATGAGGAAATCATCATTGCATGCATCTACTTAAATGTCATACTTTCATCACAAATATCTCTAACTTTTTGTGAGTAGTGTAACTCTCCTTATATGCTGTTCAAGGCTCTTTTTACATGGGGCTATTGCACTCATGTCAAAGTTTTTTGATGGTTGGAAGTGTTTGTTATTCACACAGCGCTCATGTACACGAGAATGACTCAAGCTGTTTCCAGTCTTTGTAATGCGGCTTTCCATCAATGGCACAGGTAAAGGAATCCAGTTCACTAAATACGTCATTTGATACATCTTAAGTTTTTCCCTAGCCTTGCCAATGATGGAATGCACTTTGGCTATCTGACGACCACTTTGAGGGGCTTGATTGTTCCAATATCCTTTGAATGTGCTTGTGGTGTCAGCACCAGTAAAGGCATGAAGTGGCATCAGAGCTGTGGCCTCTTGCTGTGTATATTTATTACAAAGCTTGGTAACATTAATCAGCCGTTTTTTGTTTCCTGCTCCAGTGTCAAAGAGAATGGTAGGTGTGTTGCATTTTATGAGTGTAGTTCAGTAAAATGAAAAACATCTGAATCAGGACTCCTAACTGTGACTGTCTGATAATTTTCCTGGTTGTATTCACAGTAGAGAATAATTCTTGTGTCCATTTCTTCCTGGGAAGATGCTCGTGCTGGAATCTCAGTGCAAGTGGTGTTTTCTCCATTCTCTGATGTTAACAGGTATGCAGCACTTTCACAAATAAGTGTTATATGCCTTCCATGAAGCTTCTCAGCACACGAATCCTGACACCAGAGCTGTGCAAGGAGATGTATGAACTGCTCCTTATTCTTGTCATTTGTCAAAAACAATTTCCAGGTCCACGGACTTCCAGGTTGACGTTGCACTGAGAGGATCGCAGCCAGACTGCTCCTGACCAAACTATCTCAAAAACCTATATTTTAACCATAAAGCCATAGTCATTGTGCACGCTTCAGTAAGGAAGCGGTTGGGGAACATGTCCAGCAAAGGAATATCGGCAGATGTCCCAGAAAAAACAAAGGTCTCAGAGAAATAATCGCCGACAGCCCACTGAACTGTCTGCTAAAGAAAGAGACTCCATGGAGGCTAACGCTAGCCCGCTTGTTGATAGCACTGCTTTAATAAGGGAAATTACAACCAAGGTGGCAGCCGTCATAGAGGAGAAATTGGCCACGTTTTCCAATAAATTAGATATGATTACGACAAAGATAGAGGAGGACTCGAAACGTTTGGGAGAAGCCGAATGCGGTATCTCCATCACCGAGGACATTATCGCCAAACTCGAGGGTAGGTTAGCTGAAGCGGAAGCTAAGATAGCCACCCTCACTAATCATACGGATGACCAAGAAGCATGGTCCTGCCAGGACAACATCAGAATCTTCGGCATTAAGGAAGGAATCGAAGGAAAGCACGCGTTATCATTCTTTGAAACATGGCTACCCAAGCTACTTAATATGGAGTCCTAAGAAGGCAGAAAAAAGCTGGATAGATGCCACAGAGGACTCGGCCACCCTAAATCAGATAGCCCTCATCCTGTTATAATGAAGCTCCTCTATCCCGCAGACAAGATGAAGATTTTAATGCTTAGTGGCAAACAAAAACTGGAATATGAAGGAGCAAGAATCACCATCTGACAAGACATGCCACAAAATATCCTGCAACAGAGGAGATGCTTCAACGGAGTATGCCAGAAGTTGATCAGAAAAAACATCAGGTTTAGGATGCAATACCCAGCGACCCTCCGTTAACAACAAGGAGCTTTCCTTTGACACGGCAGAGAAAGCCACAAGCATTGCGGAGTCGATGGACATGGCCCTGTGAATAAACAGCCTGGTAACAGCATGTTAATGGAGAACTGTGTTGATGACTGTGACTGTTGAAAATACAATCGGAGAGTTAATATTTACAGGTGACTGATTAAGGCGGTCTAGGTTTAAATGGAGCTAGACCACCACTCTGTTTACATCAGGGGTGGGCAGCAACACATTGACTGTTTGATATGGAGAAGACCAGCGGACTAGACTGTGTGTGCTTGCAAGGGGTGTCGTTTCCCCTCAGCCCCGAGGAGTGTTTGCTTTGACGCTTTTTTAACGCCAAAAAATAATGTGCCCAAATTAAATCCAAAGCTGTTCTTCAACCCTTTGCAGCATCTTCATGGGGTTGGTCTCATTTAAAAGAAAACACTTTGATTTTTTTGGCAAAACAGTCATAATCTCTCTAAGTGCTCCGGCCACTGAGTTACAGTCATCTAAACAGTGAATTTGAAGAAAATAAATTTGGCCTGGGTGTTTTTTTTGGATACAAATGCTTGCAAATAACACACAGCTTCAGATCCGGGCTGGAAAATGCAACAGAAATGTAGAACCAAGTGTTATCCAGCTGAGGTCCAAATTTTGTAACAATACAACAAAAAATGAATATATTACACAGCTTTTTCCTCCTCAGGTAGTTCCCAGGCGTTTTGGAACTGTGCCAAATTGTGCCAAATGGCACAGTTTGGAAAAACGTCTGTAACTTTTGAATGATTCAATGTAGAAGCTTCATTTTGGGCTCTAATGAAAGGTCACACTCAGGGCTGTGTCTGCGTGTGTGTGTGTGTGTGGAGGGGGGTTTGTCCCCCCCCCTCGCTACAGAGGACGGACATCGGCCATCGCTACATGACGGATTAGACTCATGTGGCGATGTGGCAACAGCGGCACAGTCACCGCGGCTTCCCCCTCCCCTCGCTACAGAAGAATAGCGGGGGGGGGGGGCCTTCACGGTCTGGACGCGGCGAACGACCCGTGTATCACGGCGCACGAACTTCAGACTTCGTGCGCCGCACAGTTGTAATTTACCGATCGGTCAAAAGTCATTTTGGATTACAATTTTCAGGGATAAAGAATAATTTAGCTTATAACACCTTACCTCTTCACAGCAGTGTCCTGGCCAACTTCTCTTCCTCATTGTCAGACGAACGCGACGCTGGTCCGCTCGTGGTTCTGGTCTTTGTGCTTCCATGATTGCGGTTTTTGGCAAACGATTTTTCAAAACAAATAACAGCAGTAATTAAAAAAAGACTGGCGAACGCGTGTGTGTCACTCAGCCTTCGTCGTCGGCCTCCATCGGTCTATGACCATGGAAGTAAATCATAACGTCTACTCTGCTGGAACAAAAACAAAATAAGCACCGCCTGTGGCCGAACATGCCGATGCGCGAATGGCAGGCGCTGTCACACAGGTTGCACTTATGGGTGGTCTCCGTGCTGCTGGGTCTGTGACGGTTGTTCCTGCGGGTCCTTTTTTTATCTGCTGCAGCAGTCTGTCTTCACCCAGCCTTAAAAAAAACAGCTCGCGAACTTCTCTGCTTCAATTGGCTCACTGCATTCACAGCCTTGGTAGGCGGGTCCTTCTTGCTAGGTTTTCAGTCATTGGTTCTTCAAGGTTTCAGAAGCCCAATTCAAGGCTCTTATTAGTCGAATGAGAGGTCAATCAGATGATCTAATCTGTTTGCGGCTGTGTCTGCAGTGGAAGAACGGAAATGCAGCTTCCGCTGCTCCATCATGCGTCCTAGAGCGCACGAGGGCGCACGAGAGCGCCCTCGTGCGCTCTGGGACGCAGAGACTTGCCCGCCCGCGGTACAACGGAGTGCAAGAGGTTAAGAGTCATCGGATCCTGTGTGACTGAACACATCAGCCCAGTTACATGGAGAAGTGCACATGCACTTATGACTCTTTTCATACATTACAGACTTAGATTCATACTGCATAGAGTGGTCACTATATATATATATATGTGTATATACAGTATATCACAATAGTTAAACTAGACTACACAAGCTTTCTCTTCAGTGCACGTTATGGTGGGTGGTGTCCCTTTATCCTTAATGTCAATGTTTATTGATTTGTCAGTTACCTTTTAAAATAGCTACTGAGCTGCACAACAACCGTATCAGGAGGACTACGACAAGGACAAGCACGAGGAACACACGTGAGCCATTCAGAAAAGTGGAATCTACATCATTAATCTCTGAGGGGTCTTTCATTGTTTGCCACTTTGAGTGTATTCTACCTGCTGTGGACTCTTAATTTCTTCACCAAGGTCTGAGACAATCAGGTCAGCTAAAATACCTGACTCTCTTTGTAGCCTCAGACTTCTTCCACAACAGCAACACTCTATGGCTTTCCCCCTACAGCTCCTATGGTTTGTTTGTTTTGATAATAATTTACAGTGTGTAAGGTTTACCCAAATGTCTCTGCCTTGTGCTTTTACAGCTGTTGGAATTGACAATATTACCTTATATGGTCCCTGCCAAGGAGGCTTCTGACCAGGTCTTCTTTTAACAGTCTTTGTAAGGCTTTGGTCTCCGGGTTTATGGTGATGAGTCCTCCTGTGTGTTCCTTCCTATGAAGAATAGCATGAACAGAATCCTTTGAGTCAACATTTTTAACATGTAATCTGCTAAACCAAATCTCTTCATCTTCTGGATTGAATGGTCTAAGAAGGAATACTAATCAAGGCTTTTCATGTAAACTTTAAATGGAGGTAAACCTTCTTTTGTAGGTATTACTCTCATGTAAAATAGTATCAAGGTAAACAATAAATCCAATTTTGTCCTTTTGTGTCATTGTTTTCTTAATCTTTCTATAGTGGTCCAGTTATGTTGTTCTACAAATCCTGCAGACTGTGGGTGATATGCTGCATGGTGTTTCAAATCACTATTCAACACTTTCGCTAAATGTGAAATAATCTGTAACCATATCTACTATAACTAAACAATATATCTTTTCTTCACATTTGGTTAGCTCAATGAAGTCCATTCAAATGTTCTGAAATGGGTATGTTGATGATGGAAAACTACCCTTCTCTGGTTTTGACATTGCCCTGGGCATTATTCAAAATTTTCAAACTCACAGGCTGTGATAACTAATAACCAATATCATCATCCCTTCCTTGAACACATCACAGTCTATGTGTTCAAGTAGCAGCAAAGTGAAATAATTTTTGTGGAAGGATGGGTTTATCCTTTGGTCAGGTATAAATTTGGAAACCTTGATTAAAAACAGCACCTTTGTTTAATCTCTTATAGACTCCAGCCTGCGGAGATATATTTTGTTTGCATATTTCTTCATCAGGCGATGCCAGCAATATGTCATAGGAGCAATTGGTTTCTATTAGGAGATATAAAATGTGCAAGATTTGCTGACATTGACTAAGGAAAAATTGTAGGAGACTCCCAGTACCCCTTAGGTAGTCTGGTGAGTGTGTACTTTTTGTTTTCAGATATGAATGCAAACCAGAATTGATGATCTGTGTGTGCTGGTATGCCAAAAATACATTTGGAGTTCTAGTTCATTCAACAATGTGTGTGATCCTGGTACACAATGAGCACAAAGAATTATAGCTATTCCTGCAGGTCCTGCACCATCAGGATGTTTCCCAAAGGAATGGGGAGGCTGAGCATGACACTATAACATCTGCTACTTTTAACTCTTTTACAACCTGTTTAACACCTTTTTGAGCTTCAAGACGGAGAGGATATTGTGTGACTTTGATGTTATAGTGACAAATTTTGCTCCCATTTGTTAGACCAACATCTATTTTATCTTTTTACCATAATGAATTTAGAATTTGCTTCAAATAGTATCCCGGTAGTAGCTGAATCAGTTTCGTGAAAAAAGTAGGTCTAAAAGACACAGGTTGAGGAGGTTTAAAAGGAGATTTTAGAGAAGCACATGCAGAGCCTGCCAGTCTGCGTGTGTGTTCAGCCGCCATGATAGGACTTTAGGTGCGATCACACCAAACGCAAATGTGCAAATTTTTCGGGCAGCGCGATTACATTGTAACTCAAGGTAAATGCGTGAATAAACATGAATTCAGCATCTGAGTGAGAGCAAGACAGGCGAAGGTACCTTTATAACTTCTAAAGCAGTGTTCAGCCTACTGTGGAAATCCCCAAAATAACATCATGCTTTAGGTTTACATTATCCGACGGAGGGCTCACCTGAAAAAGTTGTCCCTGTCTCCAAAACTTTATAAGATGAGTGTTTCCGTTGCTAGCTTGCTAGTACATCCGTGGCAGGAAGCCATGGGTAAATAACTCCAAAATCCCGATTCAGCTACAGCACTCCCGGTCCTCTTCTTCTTCTCTTAGATTTGACTGGTGGTTGGCAACCAGCTTACAGGTGCATTACCACCACTGACTTCATTATCATCACTCTGTCTTTGTATAAGAAGTTCTTATATTATAAGGAGTTCACTTTTACTCCGATGACAGCAGAATCTCAAAGCTAGTATATTACCTCGGGCGTGAATGCGCAATTTCACATGTACTCGCCTCTTTCTATTCACTTTGTATGGATTTGCGCCGCCCGTTTGCATTTGGTCTGAACGCACCTTTAGGACGTTTAGGTAATGTAACGCCATGATGTGGTGACGTGCTGTGTTGTAAATATAATGTGTAAATACAATCAAAACCTCTTTACACAAGAGGGGTACATTCTGGCCTGGAGGGGAATAGGCCAGACTATACTTGGCCTAGGCTCTTTTACACCCTGAGGTATAGTTTATTCTAGTTTCCTATCCATAGTTTGGCCTAGCAAGTTTATCAGAGTATACCCAGGCTAAATCTGGGTTGGGATAGGGCTATGCGATATGGCAAAAAAATTCATATCACGATATGTCTTCTTACATCACAATAACAATATATATCACAATATACTGTACATTTCCTGTAAATTCTACAGTTTAGATAATCATATAAAAAGGACCATCTCTTTTCTTACATGTACCATTTTCCCCTCATAATTTTGCAGTGTTTTCAAATAGTTGTGCAATGTGCATTTGAGACTTGATTCTCATAAATTTCCATTTTTTCTTTTAAGTCATACACTGTATGAATAAAAAGTAAACATCCATCCATCTTCTTCCTCTTGATCCTTTTCGAGTTGCGGGGGGGCTGGAGCTTATCCCAGCATCTTTGGGCGAGAGGCAGGGTACACCCTCAACAGATCGCCAGTCCATCCCAGGGCCAACACAGAAAGACAGACAACCATTCACTCTCACAGTCATACCTAAGAACAAGTTAGAATCCCCAGTTGATGCCAATTAACCAAACTTGCATGTTTTTGGCATGTGGGAGGAAACTGGAGGAATCCCGGTTAAAACCCACGCAGATACGGGGAGAACATGCAAATTCCACACAGATTACTGTTGGTCGGGGGCTGGGATCAAAACATCAATAAGTTAAATATTTCCTGAGCCAGAGAATAGAAAAAACAAAAAACAAAAAACGGCCTGTTAAATCTGGTCTGATTTAACCCGTTTGCTTTGTAGAAAAAATATTTCAGCTTGGTCATGATCTGAAAATAAAAGACGCAAAAGGTAATGTAATAAAATACATGTGATGACTTTAACTTTATAATCACTACTTGACTAATTAAGATAAGGGTTTATTAGTCCCACAATTATTTTGATCCCACAATTAAAATAACTAGAAATCAAATAAATTACATTAAGCGCCAACTTGCTCCTCCAACTCCTTTTTAATGCATTTATTTTGTGCATATGTGCCACCATCATACAATTTTGCAGCTTTAATAAAAAAAAATTCAGACAAAACTAAGAAACTCAGGAGTAATTTAAATCAAAAAAGAAAAAAAAGATGGTCTGCAAAGGTTTCCAGTTAGCACAACTTAGCATTGTCATTTTAGCATTTTTTAGCAATGTTACTTACCTCCTATTAAAATTAAGTTAGTGAATTATCCACCACAGCACGATGGAAAATGGTCCGAAATCTCTGACAAACACAAGTAGCAGCTACCTGAACCGGTAGTTTGGAGTTAGCATTAGCAACCCCCGGACTGAAGCTTAGCCACCCACCACACCTGTTCCGCTGCGCGCAGTCGCGCACTGCAGGGAAGAGACGGGGCACTGACAAGTAGTGGTGAGATGGGAGCTTTAATGAATAAACGGGAGCATGCACATTTTAAATACGATATAAGTGTAGTTATATATAAAGTTGTCCTTTTTTATCTGCTGCAGCAGTCTGTCTTCACCCAGCCTTAAAAAAAACAGCTCGCGAACTTCTCTGCTTCAATTGGCTCACTGCATTCACAGCCTTGGTAGGCGGGTCCTTCTTGCTAGGTTTTCAGTCATTGGTTCTTCAAGGTTTCAGAAGCCCAATTCAAGGCTCTTATTAGTCGAATGAGAGGTCAATCAGATGATCTAATCTGTTTGCGGCTGTGTCTGCAGTGGAAGAATGGAAACATAGAACATAGAGGGTGTGTTCCATCTTTAGATGAATCACACTTCTCAGCCTCCCTGGGAAGGTCTATGCCAAGGTACTGGAGAGGAGAGTCTGGACGTTGGTTGAACCTCGGATTCAAGAGGAGCAATGTGGTTTTCGTCCTGGCCGTGGTACATCGGACCAGCTCTTAACCCTCTCAAGAATCCTCGAGGGTTCGTGGGAATTTGCCCAACCAGTTTACATGTGTTTTGTGGACTTGGAGAAGGCATTCGACCACGTCCCTCATGGTTTTTTTGTGGCGGGTGCTTCGGGAGTATGGGGTATCAGGCTTGTTGTTACGAGCTATTCGGTCTCTATACGGCCGTTGTGAGACTTTGGTTCATATTGCCAACTCTCAATCGGACTCATTCCCAGTGAGAGTTGGACTTCACCAGGGCTGCCCTTTGTCACCGATCCTGTTCATAATTTTTATGGACAGGATTTCTAGGCGCAGCCAGAGAATGGAGGGTGTTATGTTTGGTGACCACAGGCTCTCATCTCTGTTGTTTGCAGATGATGTTGTCCTGCTGGCTTCATCAAGCAATGACCTACAGGTCTTACTGGGACGGTTTGCCACTGAGTGTGAACTGGCTGGGATGAGAATCAGCACCTCCAAGTCCCAGTCCATGGTCCTCAGACGGAAAAAGGTGGATTGCCCTCTCCAGGTTGGGGACAGGCTCCTGCCCCAAGTGGAGGAGTTTAAGTATCTCGGGATCTTATTCACGAATGAGGGGAGAATGGAGCAAGAGACTGACAGATGGATCGGAGCAGCATCTGCAGTGATGCGGACGCTGTACCGGTCTGTTGTGGTGAAGAGGGAGCTGAGCTCTAAGGCAAAGCTGTCGATTTACTGGTCAATCTACGTTCCTACCCTCACCTATGGCCACGAGCTTTGGGTAATGACCGAAAGAACGAGATCGCAGATACAAGCGGCTGAAATGAGCTTTCTTCATAGGATCGCTGGACTCACCCTCAGAGACAGGGTGAGGAGCTCAGTCATCCGGGAGAGGCTCAGAGTAAAACCGCTGCTCCTCCACATTGAAAGGAGCCAGTTGAGGTGGTATGGGCATCTGATCGGGATGCCTCCTGGACACCTCCCTCTTGAGGTGCTTCGGGCACGTCCCACTGGAAGGAGACCCCAGGGCAGACCCAGGACTCGCTGGAGAGACTACATCTCCCAGCTGTCCTGGGAAAGCCTTGGGATAAGATAAGATAAGCCTTTATTAGTCCCACAATGGGGAAATTCCAGTATTGCAACAGCACAGGGATAGCAACACTCAGAGCAACAATCAGAAGGCAAGAGAAAAACAAGAGCAGCGAGTATACAAATGTACATATAAATATAAATATACTGTATATATATAGACACACAGTGCAGAGCATTGTAGCTAGATGGAATAGCTCAGGGGTGTCCAACCATGTGCCATGGAGAGCCAAGACCCTGCAGGTTTTACCTCCAACCAGTGTCTTCAACAGCAGATTTCTGTGAACTTCTTCCCACTGATTGCTGATAAGTGAAAACACCTGCTGAAGAGACTGGGTAGAAGAGAAAACCTGCAGGGTCTTGGCTCTCCATGGCACATGGTTGGACACCCCTGGAATAGCTATATCCTCTCTGAAGAGCTGGAGCAGGTGGGCTGGGGAGAGGGAAGTCTGGGCTTCTCTGCTTGAACTGCTACCTTTGCGACTCACTGTTTTTAGTCCAACATATTTAACAGTTCTATAAGAGTTTATTACACTATTTACACTGGATGATAAGTTAAATAATAAAAAGTGCATTATTGTAACTGATTTTGGGTCAGTTCTATATGTGATAATTTATGTATTAACAAAGTTAGAAGATTCTTGGTACAATTTGCAACATTAGGTCTCAAAGATTTTTGTTTCATGGGAAGTAAAATGGCTATTAAAATGGTAATTCCCCAGATCGAATCGGGATCGAATCGAATCGATTCAGAATCTCAAGAATCGGAATCAAATCGATTCTGGAAATTAGGGATCGTTCCCAGCCCTAGGCACTAGTCACTCTATAAAGAAATCTCTGTCTGTGTGTCTGTCTGTCACGATCATAGGACTCACTAAAAGATCACAGGACCGCCTATGATGGTCCTATGATGTCTACATGATGTCCTATGATACGTCAAACAGGTTCATTTTGTCTTCTTTTAATTATTTATCCTTTTTTTTGTTTTCCTTTGAAAGACAAAAGTAAAATAGAAAGATGTCTTTACCTTCTTTACATGTTTCAACTGCACTGCAGCCTTCATCAGAAGAGTCAGCTGATTGCTGCCAGGTGACATTTATCAGCTGATTTTCGTAGGCGGGGCCAGCTCAGCAGATCTGTCAGATCCACCGAGCCGGCCCCGTCACCCGAGCCTGCCCTGTCACCTGGCAGCAATCAGCTGACTCTTCTGATGAAGGCTGCAGTGCAGTTGAAACATGTAAAGAAGGTAAAGACATCTTTCTATTTTACTTTTGTCTTTCAAAGGAAAAAAAGGATGTCCTATGATGTTGTTCCTATGTATAAGGAGTTATGAACAACTCGTGTGAAAAAATTATCCCTCCTTGGACTGCATCACTCACGATCATAGGAGTTGCAATGACATCAAAGATCAAAGACAGGCATCACTCACGATCATAGGACTCGCTATGACAATCAAAGATCATAGGACTCACTATGACATCGAAGATCAAAAGTAGTCATCACTCACGATCAAAGGACTTGCTATGACATCATCAAAGATCATAGGACTTGCTATGACACCATCAAAGATCAAAGGCAGGCTGAACGAGCCGGCACTGAACGAGTGCCGATGTGCTTGCTTACACCCTTGCTTACACCTGCTTTCTACGGGCATGCAGAAATACTTACACTTGGTTTCTATGGGCATGCACAGGTATGCACTAGTTACTATGAATATAAAATATTTTTTTCATGCTGAGTGTTTTCATAAGGACTAACTTTTATCCTAGATTTAGTGAACAACATCATCTTCTTCTTTTAGATTTGATTGGTGGTTGGTACTGAAAATTACTTCACTCTTCTTCCTCTTACCCCAGACCCGATCGGCGGCTGGCACCACCGCCACACGCTCCACTCTACTTCATCCATTGTGATACAAAGACTTTATTAGGAAATTCATTTTAAACTGCATAAAAAAGACTTGATAGGATCTGTATAGGGATCCCAACTTCATTACTTCGAATGATCCAAGACGGGATGTCTTTCCTGTCATATCCCCTTATCTTGCTTGAAAATTAATGAAGTCGATTTGTTAGATAGAAGGTGCAACAATAAAACTGTCTTTCCTTTAAACAAAGAAACTTTGGCGACGTTAACACAGTTGCTGCACCAGAAAACATTGAAACCACCCTAAGGAAAAAATGCTTTTCTTTTTACAGTGGGGCAAAAAAGTATTTAGTCAGCCACCAATTGTGCAAGTTCTCCCACTTAAAAGATGAGAGAGGTCTCCAATTTTTATCATAGGTATACCTCAACTATGAGAGACAAAATGAGAAAAAAAAAAATCCAGAAAATCACACTGAAGGATTTTTAATGAATTAATTGGTAAATTCCTCGGTAAAATAAGTATTTGGTCAATAACAAAAGTTCATCTCAGTACTTTGTTATATACCCTTTGTTGGCAATGACAGAGGTCAAACGTTTTCTGTAAGTCTTCACACACTGTTGCTGGTATTTTGGCCCATTCCTCCATGCAGATCTCCTCTAGAGTAGTGATGTTTTGGGGCTGTCGCTGGGCAACACGGACTTTCAACTCCCTCCAAAGATTTTCTATGGGGTTGAGATCTGGAGACTGGCTAGGCCACTCCAGGACCTTGAAATGCTTCTTACAAAGCCACTCCTTCGTTGCCCGGGCGGTGTGTTTGGGATCACTGTCATGCTGAAAGACCCAGCCACGTTTCATCTTCAATGCCCTTGCTGATGGAAGGAGGTTTTCACTCAAAATCTCACGATACATGGCTCCAATCATTCTTTCCTTTACACGGATCAGTCGTCCTGGTGCCTTTGCAGAAAAACAGCCCCAAAGCATGATGTTTCCACCCCCATGCTTCACAGTAGGTATGGTGTTCTTTCTCCTCCAAACACGACAAGTTGAGTTTTTACAATAAAGTTCTATTTTGGTTTCATCTGACCATATGACATTCTCCCAATCCTCTTCTGGATCATCCAAATGCTCTCTAGCAAACTTCAGACGGGCCTGGACATGTACTGGCTTAAGCAGGGGGACACGTCTGGCACTGCAGGATTTGAGTCCCTGGCGGCGTAGTGTGTTACTGATGGTAGCCTTTGTTACTTTGGTCCCAGCACTCTGTAGGTCATTCACTAGGTCCCCCCGTGTGGTTCTGGGATTTTTGCTCACCGTTCTCGTGATCATTTTGACCCCATGGGGTGAGATCTTGCGTGGAGCCCCAGATGGAGGGAGATTATCAGTGGTCTTGTATGTCTTCCATTTTCTAATAATTGCTTCCACAGTTGATTTCTTCACACCAAGCCGCTTACCTATTGCAGATTCAGTCTTCCCAGCCTGGTGCAGGTCTACAATTTTGTTTCTGGTGTCCTTTGACAGCTCTTTGGTCTTGGCCATAGTGGAGTTTGGAGTCTGACTGTTTGAGGTTGTGGACAGGTGTCTTTTATACTGATAACGAGTTCAAACAGGTGCCATTAATACAGGTAACAAGTGGAGGACAGAGGAGCCTCTTAAAGAAGTTACAGGTCTGTGAGAGCCAGAAATCTTGCTTGCTTGTAGGTGACCAAATACTTATTTTACCAAGGAATTTACCAATTAATTCATTAAAAATCCTTCAATGTGATTTTCTGGATTTTTTCCCCTCATTTTGGCTCTCATAGTTGAGGTATACCTATGATGAAAATTCAAGACCTCTCTCAACTTTAAAGTGGGAGAACTTGCACAATTGGTGGCTGACTAAATACTTTTTTTCCCCCACTGTATCTCATATCCTGTTCCTCCTAAAGTCAAGGAAACCCATTACAAAATTGCACAATCCGCCCAGCTAATGATTTTTTGCACAAAAGATTTAACATTGAGGTGGTAGTCTGTGTTTTTTGCACCTCTGAGGTTGAAACCATTGAACATTTATTTTTTTTTTTTAGCTGTTCACTCAGTAATACTTTTTGGGTCAACATCCACAGTTGGTTGTCATTAAAACTGTTAACATCCCTTCTTTTATTTACAAAGATATTGTCTATTATATGGATTCATTGGACGTTAATGTCAAGGATGCTGTAAATCTTGTCATCATTTTGGGTAAATATCATATTCACTGCTGCAAAAGGAAGAACACTAGCCACCCCACTACCACCACCACCTTTGAATTTAAGCATGATCTTGTTAAATATTTAAAGTTAGTACAAAAAAAATTGAAAATTTTAACAAAAACGTCAGAAAACTTTTTTGTATATTTCACAAAATCCCTGCATTTTTAAACTGTCTCTTGCCTTGTCGCTTTTTGTGCTCTTTATGGTCAATCAGATTTGTTAACTTTATTATATTTTTCATTTCTTTTTGTTCATTCCATCATGGCTCCTACAATATTTCTGTCCCATTTTTCTATATTTCTGTATCTTTCCCAGTCTTGTTTTTTAAATTTTATTTTTATTTTAAAAGCAATCCTTTTATGACCGCATTCTGAGTAAAGCTCAGAAGGGCGGGGGGGGTGGGGTTCTTTCAGAGCGGTTAGGCTAGTTCAGTTAGCTACTGCTACCGTTGTAAATCTTTTTAAAGCAGAACTCGAACCTTCTCCTGGAAAGATTAGTGTTGTCCCACAAACAATCCTCACGTCTGTTGGTGACACACAAAAGTCTTTTCAACTGTTTTACTCACCAAATCTCGAACCCTCACGTTACCTTCCACCAGTCTCGCCTCCATTTTTGGTGAACGCGTGGACGCTTGAAAATGACGTCACATTCTTGTTCTTCTTTTAGATTTGATTGGTAGTTGGCAACAAGCTTACAGGTGCATTACCGCCACTGACTTGATTATCATCTCTCTTTATCTTTGTATAAGGAGTTCTGAACAACTCCTTATGTGTGAAAAAAACAATCCATCCTTGGACTGTGTCAGAGGTGCTTTATTTTGAGAACTGTACAAACAATATTCCTTACAGTTCTTGAAACATTGCATCAGCAGGAACAGGTGCATAAAATAACGGCACTGATTAAGAACATCATAACAATAGAAGAAGAAAAAATTCATCCCCAGTCATATGATCACTTTCCCACTTTCTCAATTGCTTCCCTAATGTTTTTGAACAGAAATTTCTCATTTCTTCCCCTTGTCCATATGGCTCTATCATCTGCATATAGTGCTGTTTTGATGGATCCCTCTTGATCCTCAAACATGTCATTAATCATTATATTGAATAAAACAGGTCTTATCACATTCCTCTGTGACATGATGTCGGGCCCAGGGAACACACACACAGGCTTGAGTGTGATTCAACAGCTTTATTGAACAGCAACAGGTGTTTGGATGCGTGAGTGTGAGATGTGGATGGATTGCAGGAGGACAGGGAGCGCCGAGGGCGGAACAGTTTGCCGTGCAGCCAGGCAACCCTAAGGGCAGAGCAAAGACAAGGGTGAGTGAAGGGTTTCCACCCCGCAGGGTTAACACTCAGTGTGTGGCTTACTTGCAGGTGTTGAGGTGGCTGGCGTTAGCTAGTCGCAGGTCTCCTGCCTGGAGGACAGCGTCCAGATGCGCGCTTGGGGATGCGAGGAAGAAAGAGCGAAGATGAGGCGCGGGAGAGGGAAATCCGCCACCTGGAGGATCCACCTGTGCACAGGGGAGAATACTGGAGAGCAGGTAAGGAAATAACAGCTTACGTGCATGGAGAACGAAGGCGCAGGCCGGGAAGGAACGGTCGTGCGCTGGGGTTGGGAGCGTAGACAAACAGACGGCTCCAGGCCAAGGCTCCAGGCAGAGCGGGTTAAATAGAGGCTGATGAGGCGCAGGTGTGCGCACCACTGAAACAGATGACAGGCGAGAGCGAGTTGTGACAGTAAACCCCCCCCCCCGCTTGGGGGGGGGGTACTTGGGTGCACTTGGGTGCACTTACTTGGTACTTGGTACTTGGTACTTGGGCTTACCTGGGTGCACCCGGTGGAACTCCGTGATGAGTTGTTTATCCAGCACAAAGGAGGGGTGCACCCAGGATCTCCACTCAGGGCCATACCCCTCCCAGTCCACCAGATACTGTAGCCCGCGACCCCGGCGGCGGGAGTCCAGGATGGAGGTGACCCTCCAAGCTAGGTCGCCGTCGATCATCACTGGAGGGGGAGGAGCCCTAGGAGGAGGACAGAGTGGGTCAGAAATCACAGGCTTGATTTGGGAGATGTGGAATGTTGGACAGACACGGAGGGAGGGGGGGAGAGCCAAACGCACAGCCACCGGATTAATTACCTTAGTCACGGGGAAAGGTCCAATAAAGCGCCGAGCCAGCTTCTTCTTCTCCGCCTTCAGGTTGATTCTTGGGCGGATAGCCATACCTGCTGGCCCACCCGGTAACGAGGAGCAGCCCTCCTGTGGCGATTTGCTGCGTCGGAGTTGCGCGCTGCCGTGTGTAATAGCGCTTGGCGCGTCTTGGTCCACAGGCGCCGGCAGCTTCTAAGATGCACCTGGATGGAGGGAACTGCCACCTCACCCTCCTCTTTGGGGAACAACCGGGGGGGGGGGGGTCATACCCCAGGGACGCCCGGAAAATAGACATCCCAATGGCAGATGATAAGGTGGAGTTATGGGCGTACTCCACCCAGGGCAGATGGATGCTCCAGGAAGAGGGACTCGACGAGGAGGTGACACAGCGCAAAGCAGCCTCTAGCTCCTGATTAGTGCACTCGCACTGCCCATTGGACTGTGGGTGGTGACCGGAGGACAGACTCACCGTGGCCCCCAGGGCATTGCAAAAGCACTTCCAGACCTTAGACACGAATTGGGGCCCCCGGTTGGAGACGAAGTCAGTCGGGATCCCATGTAGCCTGACAACATGCTGGACCAATAGGTCAGCTGTTTCCCGCGCCGTAGGGAGGCCGTGGAGTGGCACGAAATGGGCAGCCTTAGAAAACTGGTCCATGATGGTCAGGATGGTGTTGAAGGAATTGGATGTGGGAAGACCGGTGATGAAATCCAGGGCTACATGAGACCAGGGCCTTCCGGGGACCGACAGGAGGTGGAGGAGCCCTGCTGGGGGGGAGGTCGAGGTCTTGTTCGTTGCACACTGGGGGCAGGAACGGACGTAACTGGCGACATTATTCCGAAGTCCGGGCCACCAGAAGGATCGTTGGAGGAGCTCCACCAGCCGGGAAATTCCAGGGTGACAGGCAAGCTTAGAAGTGTGCGCCCAGTGGATGACGTCACCCCGGATGGATGATGGCACGAACAGCTTCCCAGCTGGGCCGCCGCCAGGATCAGGTTCGGCCTCCTGTGCCCTCCGGACCTTGTCCCTGATAGACCAAGAAACGGCCCCCACGACACACGAGGCTGGCAGGATGGTGTGGTCTTGTTCCTCCGGGGCTTCTGGGGCAAACTGCCTGGACAGCGCGTCCGGCTTGGCGTTCTTGGAGCCAGGGCGATAGGTGATCGTGAATCTGAAGCAGCCGAAGAACAGAGACCAACGTGCCTGGCGGGCATTCAGACGTTGGCCGTCCTTAGGTACTCCAAATTTTTGTGGTCCGTCCAGACCACAAAAGGCTGCGCTACCCCCTCCAGCCAATGACGCCACTCCTGCAGTGCGAGCTTCACTGCCAGGAGTTCTCTGTCGCCAACATCATTATTCTGCTCCGCTGTGGACAAGCGCCGGGAGAAGAAGGCGCAGGGGTGCACCACCCCGTCCACCGGAGAGCGCTGAGACAAAACTGCCCCCACCCCCGTATCAGATACGTCCACCTCGACCAGGCATTGTAGTGTCGGATCAACCTGGGTCAGGACCCGGGAGGAGGAGAACTCCATCTTCAGCATCTCGAAGGCCGACGCCGCTTCCTCCGTCCACCGGAATGGCACCTTGGGGGAGGTGAGGCGGGTCAGGGGAGAGGCAATGGAGCTATATTTTGGTACAAAACGGCGGTAGAAGTTGGCGAATCCTAGGAATTGTTGCACCTGTTTCCTGGACGAGGGAGTGGGCCACTCAACCACCTCTTTGACCTTGGCAGGGTCGTGGAGAAGCTGGTTGTGGGACACGACGAAGCCCAAGAAGGAGGTCTTATTAGTGTAGAATTTGCATTTCTCTGCCTTCACGTACAACCTGTTCTCCAGGAGCCGTTGGAGGACCCGCCTCACATGAGCCTGGTGCTCCTCCCGAGACCGGGAGAAGATCAGGATGTCGTCCATCCATCCATCCATCCATCCATCTTCTACCGCTTTTCCGGAGGTCCGGGTCGCGGAGGCAGCAGTTTAAGCAGAGAAGCCCAGACTTCCCTCTCCCCAGCCACCTGCTCCAGCTCTTCAGAGGGGATACCAAGGCGTTCCCAGACCAGCTGGGAGACACAGTCTCTCCACCGAGTCCTGGGTCTGCCCCGGGGTCTCCTCCCAGTGGGACGTGCCTGAAACACCTCAAGTGGGAGGTGTCCAGGAGGCGTCCTGGATGTCGTCCAGGTAGACGAATACGAAGACCCCCAGGAAGTCACAAAGAACGTCGTTTATGAGCCGCTGGAAGACGGCCGGAGTGTTGGTGAGCCCAAACGGCATGACCAAATACTCAAAATGGCCGCTGGGCGTCCGGAACCCCGTCTTCCACTCATCGCCCTCCCAGATCCGAACGAGGTGGTACACGCTGCGGAAGTCCAGCTTGGAAAACCAGGAGGCCCCCTGGAGGGAATTGAAAGCGGAGTCCATGAGGGGCAGCGTGTATTTATCTTTCACAGTGATGTCGTTTAAGGCCCAAAAGTCAATACACGGCCGCAGGGACCCATCTTTCTTGGAAATGAAGAAGAACCCGGCTCCGAGTGGGGATGAGGAGGGGCGGATGATGCCTGCGCTGAGCGACTCTTTAATATAGGCGTCCATGGATTCCCGCTCCGGGGCAGACAGGCTGTAGAGACGACCAGATGGCAAGGGCGCCACCGGGTGGAGATTTATGGCGCAATCATATGGGTGGGGGGGGGGAAGGGACAGCGCTTTGGACTTGCTGAAGATGAGCCCCAGGTTGTGGAACTCCGGGGGCACCAAAGAGAGGTCCGGCAGGGGTGAGTCGGAGGCGGGGAGTGGCACTGATGGGGCGCAAGCAGCGGACTGGAGGCAGGTGCCCAGACAAGGTGCTCCAGGAGAGGACGCTGCCCAACTGCCAATCGAAAACTGGGTTGTGGAGACGCAGCCATGGGTAGCCCAGGATGACAGGAGCAGCCGAGGTGGGCAGGACGAACAAGCTTATGTCCTCTCTGTGATTGCCAGAGATGATGACGGAGATGGACTGGTTCGATGGGTGACCCTCTCCAGAAGGGTGCAGGAGAGAGTGACAAGATTAAGGGGGGCTGGCAGCGCTTGGCACGGGATGCCCAGGCGGGTTGCCAGGCTCTTGGAAATGAAGTTCTGTTCCGCCCCCGAGTCCACCAGTGCGTGGGTGACATGCCCAATGGGATTATGACAAAACCTAATTGGAAGGAGGCCTTTGGAGAGGGGATTTGACTGGGTTGCATCCGCGAGGCCCCCTACAGTGACTCGCGGACTCCCCCTTTTGGCTTAATCGGGCAGGCCTCCAAGAGGTGCTGGTCGTCTCCTCAATATAAGCAGAGACCCAGCTCCCTGCGGCGCTGTTTCTCCCCCAGTGGAAGCTTGGTCCGCCTGATTGGCATTGCCTCGGATTCATCGGCGGACTCCGGAGCGGGTAATGCCAGGGGGCGAGACTGAGAGGCGTGGGCGGAAGCTCCGCTCAAGCGGCGGTAAGTCTTCCGCTCGGCGGCCCGCTCCCTCAGCCTGTTGTCCAGACTAATAGCTAATGAAATTAATTTGGATAGCCGTTCTGGCTGATCCCGGCAGGCCAGCTCGTCCCGCAGACTGGAATTCAGACTGTGGAGGAAGATGCTGCAGAGGGTGGCATCGCCCCAGCCCACCTCCTCCGCTGCCACCTGGAAGTCGACAGCGTAATCTGCTGCCAATCGACTACCCTGGCGAAGATTAAGTAGCCGATCGGTTAGCACGCTGTCGTGATCCGAGTGATCAAAGACCATAAAAGTCGCACACGAACTGGGCATAGGTTAGGTTCGCATAGCTGGGCTTTGCCATTACGGCATAAGCCCAAGCTAACGCTCGCCCTCCCAGGAGGTTGGCAACATACCCAATCCGGCTATGATCAGATGGAAAGTCCCCGGGGACGCGCTGGAACACTGACTCACACTGGAGGAGGAACCCACGCGCTTCGCCGAGTTTACCGCTGAAGCGCGAGGGCGTCGGAATAGGGGTGAGCCAGGTTGGCGGCCCCGGGCTAGCCTGGTTAACCAGGGGAGCGATGGGAGCTGGCCCGCTATGCTGAGCCGGAGGGAACGCCTGCTGAGGATCCAGGCGGTCCAACCGGTGAGTGATCTGAGTGAGTTGGTTAAGAATTACCTGTTGCTGATGAGCTATAAAATCCACCCAAGCCTCGAGGGTGGATAATCAGCGTGCGAGCCCGCTGTCCGCTGGGCAGCTTTGCTGGAGCCGTACTGACATGATGTCGGGCCCAGGGAACACGCACACAGGCTCAAGTGTGATTCAACAGCTTTATTGAACAGCAACAGGTGTTTGGATGCGTGAGTGTGAGATGTGGATGGACTGCAGGAGGACAGGGAGCGCCGAGGGCGGAACAGTTTGCTGTGCAGCCAGGCAACCCTAAGGGCAGAGCAAAGACAAGGGTGAGTGAAGGGTTTCTACCCCGCAGGGTTAACACTCAGTGTGTGGCTTGCTTGTAGGTGTCAAGGTGGCTGGCATTAGCTAGTCGCAGGTCTCCTGCCTGGAGGACAGCGCCCAGATGCGCGCTCGGCGATGCGAGGAAGGGAAGAGCGAGGATGAGGCGCAGGAGAGGGAAATCCGCCACCTGGAGGATCCACCTGTGCACAGGGGAGAATACTGGAGAGCAGGTAAGGAAATAACAGATTACGTGCGTGGAGAACGAAGGCGCAGGCCGGGAAGGAACGGTCGTGCACTGGGGTTGGGAGCGTAGACGAACAGACTACTCCAGGCCGAGGCTCCAGGCAGAGCGGGTTAAATAGTCAGAGGCTGATGAGGCACAGGTGTGCATGCCGCTGAAACAGATGACAGGCGAGAGCGAGTTGTGACACCCTGAGGAACACCATTTTCTATTTCAAAGTCATTAGAAACTTCTGATCCTACTTTAACCCTAACTGTCCTGTGTGTTAAAAAAATCCATTATTCAATAATACATCCTACCACCAATGTCCATTTTATTCAGTTTCATAAGAAGACCGTCCCTGCACAGTGAGTCATAAGCCTTTTCAATATCCAGATAAACTATAACCATTACTTCTTTCATTTTGAGAGTCTTTTCAATATCATTACTTACCCGAACTAGAGCATCCACTGTGGATCTTCCTCTTCTAAAACCATTCTGATAGTCATTTATTAATCGTTTTTGCTCTAATACATGAGAGTCTGTAAACTAATACCTTCTCCATCCATTTCCCTAAACGTGACGTTAATGCTATTGGCCTGTAGTTGCCTGGATGAGCTGGATCTTTCCCTGGCTTATTAAATGATAAAATTACAGCCTTTTTCCACCCACTTGGGATAACCCCCTCCTTCCATATCCTGTAAAACAATTTCAGCACCAGTTGCACTGATTGCATAGGCAACTGCCGGAACGTAGCATAGCTTAACTGATCAGTTAAAGTAATGACAAAGATGACTCCATCCAAAACCTGCATTAATGTAATGAATGACGAAGAAAAGGCAAACGAGTTGAATAATTTCTTCTGCAGATTTGAGACTAGAGACTTTTCTCATGAACAAAAAGCTGCTCTGGACGCTATATCAGTATTAGGCTCCAAAAAAATTATAGTTGACCAGCATGTTGTGGAAAGATTTTTCTCACGTATGTGCCCCAGGAAGGAACTGATGGGATCTCTGGGCGCTTACTGAAGTCATGTAGTGAGGAGCTAGCAGAAGCTTGGAGTCCCATCTACCAGAAGCCTTTAGATACGTGTTCTGTCCCAGTAATTTGGAAAAGCTCTATTATAATTCCTGTACCAAAAAAAGCAAGCTATAAAGAGAATAATGGCCATCGTCCTGTTGCACTGACCTCACTGGTAATGAAGTGCCTCGAGAAGATTGTCATTGACATTCTGAAAACTGATTTTGGAGGACTTTTGCATCCTCTACAGTTTGCTTATAAAATAATAGAAGTACAGAGGATGCCATTTTAACCTTAACTCATTCTGTGTTTAAACATTTGGAGGAGACATCCTCATATGCACGTCTTTTATTGGTTGATTTTAGTTCAGCTTTTAACACACTGCAGCCACACCTTTTAATTAAGAGGTTAAATGATTTTAAAGTGCATCCTGTCATTATTAAATGGTACCACTCATTTTTAACTTATCGTAAACAGCAAGTTAGTGTAAATGGAACTTTATCTAAATCCAGAACCCTCAGCACAGGAGCTCCCCAAGGCTGTGTTAGTTCACCATTTTTATTCACCTTGTACACTGATGAGTGCAGAAGTGTCTATCCAGGCAATCAAATTATTAAATTTTCTGATGACACTGCTATTTTATCACTACTTCAAAAGACTAAAAGAATACTGACACAAAAGAATACTGATAAAACAAAGGAAATGGTGTTTGACCCTCGGAGAGTTGGTGACCACAGGCTTGTGGTCATCCACAATCACACTACAACACAGGTTAGTTCCTGTAAATATATGTGAGTATTTATTGACAATTCATTAACCTGGAGCACACATATTGATTACCTCTGCAGTAGACTACAACAGCGGCTGCATTTCTTGCGTAGATTAAGAATACATGGTGTTGATAAAAGGATTATGTTAATATTTTACCAGGCTGTGTTGGAGAGCTGTATTAGATGCAGCATTACAGCTTGGTTTGGCAACCTCTCTGTGAAACTTAAGAACAGAGTGTTGCGTTTAATTCATACAGCATGGAAAATTATTGGAGTTAAAGAGTATTTACCCATGCAGATCTTACACGACCAGGCAGCCTGTAGACAAGCTCAAAAAATAATCAGTGACCTGAGCCATGTACTAAACAATGAATATGTGCGGCTGCCTTCAGGGAGGAGATACAGAGTCCCCAAGTGCAGGTTCAATAGATACAAGAACTCATGTATCCCGACGTCAGTAAAACTTTTAAACTCAGATAAATAGGTCAGGGACACATAACTCCTGTTCTTAATGACTGCTGTTATATATTTATGTATGTATGTACTTGTATTATTTATTGGGTTTTATTTCATTCATTATGTACTACTGTGGCGGTTCGTTTTAACCCCACAACAGACTAAGGACACTCAGCCCTCTTTTCTGTTTTTCTGCTGCATTACTGAGAAGCAATGTGCCATTCATGTATTTGTGATGCAAACATGCATGTGTTGTGATGTAATGCGCCATTCTGTATAGTGTGCATATGGCTTGTCCTTACTATGCTTTTTCTGAGCATCTTAGATGTGCTTTGGTGTATTAATGTCTACAGGTAGACGAGTTTCTTCTGTCTCACCTATGTGATGTTAATCGATGCCTTTCATTCAATTCAATTCAATTCAATTCAACTTTATTTATATAGCGCCATTTCACAACAACAGTCATCTCATAGCACTATCAACTGTAGGGAGGACATCCTTTCATCCTTTGTACTCATGCATCCTGTCCTTACTGTGACCTAGAGACTCAGATCAATATGTAGATGTGCTTGTTAGCCTCTTTGTCTTGCACTTAGAGCGAGGTCTAGCTAATCTGCCCATTGTGATGTATGGCTTACAAATGCAAATACCTCCTGCCTGTTCTGTTGTCCCTTTGATCATTCTAGACTGTGGGGTATGTCTTTTTGATGTATTGTTATGATCAAGTATTTAAGGTGCAACTCTGTAACGCAATCTCTCTCTTACTCTCTCACTCTGATCCTGCAACAGGTGGACACACTGTGTCCGCCTTCTCTGAGAGCTTAGGGATCCCGCTCCGGGCTGCTCCACTATGCACCGGAGAGGGGATCCCGTGAAGGCGACATGATATAATAAAACCTGCTTAAAACCACAGCACTGCTGCTTATTTTTTCATGCCGCCTCACTGGTGACCCCTCGAACACGCACACGTTTTGTGCGAAAGCAACCTTCCGAGCTGGACAGCCACACAGCTGCGTTGGTGGCCCCTTGAAGACGCACACGCTTTGTGCAACGCAGCCTTCTGTTTTGGATGGCCACGCTGGCGAACCGACGCTGAAAAAAACGAGCGGCCAGCGAACGCAACACCCGGGCATGAATGCTCCGTCGCCTGAGATCTGCACAACCACGCTGGACCGGCCGCTCTCACTGAGAGCGCACGCACCTCGTCCTCTCTCCGC
Source organism: Pholidichthys leucotaenia (assembly GCA_020510985.1). Classification (NCBI taxonomy): domain Eukaryota; kingdom Metazoa; phylum Chordata; class Actinopteri; order Cichliformes; family Pholidichthyidae; genus Pholidichthys; species Pholidichthys leucotaenia. The sequence continues at coordinate 441,529,419 of CM035840.1, forward strand.
GACGGCAACCTCCAGGGCCGACGGGGAGCGCAGCGCGTGGAACTGAACGCACCATGGCCGCACGAGCGACAACGATCGCCTCCTCCCTCTCACCGCTCCAACGCTGCTGCACGAGCCCGGGGCACAAAGATCGTCTATTGCCTCGCACCGCACCAACGCGTCTCCACGAGCCCGAGGGACGGAGATCGTCTACTTCCTCACACCGCTCCAACGCAGCTGCATGAGCCTGAGGAACATAAGATCGTCTATTCCCTCCCGCCGCTCCAACGCCTCTGCACGGGCCTGAGGGACTAAAGATCGTCTATTTCCTCTCACCGCTCCAACGCACCATGGCCAATCTACAGCCACAGCTCAACCTGGATTTTACCGGCGCCGTCTGCGCTGTTCTCCACCAAGTTTCTGCACCCTGACTCACCACTCCAGCGGCCCACCCACGCACTGAACCCCCGCGCACGCATCGGGGAGTTACAAGGACGGCGCATCACGCATGGGACAAGTAACGGCTCCACAGACTGCCTTCCTCCTTCGCCGCTGCCTTTCAGGGCTGCTCGCTCACCTGAGGCACGCATGCAGCATACTGGAAGGATTTGTTAACAGTCTCAGCCACGCCACAGACCGCCATCGTCCTCCGCCGCTGCCCACAGAACCTTCAGGGTTGCTCGTTCACCTGAAGCAAGCACGCAGCTCGCCACTGGATTTTTTAATGGTCTTAGCCACGGCACAACGGGATTTCAGCCGTCAGCTGTTCCCGGGAGCTTTGGGGTTGCTTCAGCACCCAAAGCCAACAGTCCCCCTGCTTTGTTTACTTTTTCTCTTACAGCCGCTCCTGCTTTTCTTCATGGCCACGAGAGGAGTCAGAGACTAATTTTTCTTCTTGTGATCTCCGCACGTGCAACGGGACAAACCCTCGACGTCACGGAGCAGCAAGCAATTTTTGCACGGCTCAGGACGATTTCACAGCTCCTGCCGGCACTTACTACCCCTCCCCTCCCTCCCCCTCCGCCTGCAGCGAGCTTCTCCCACAGCTCGCTCACACAGATGGATTATCGAGGTCGCGACCCCCTGCCGCGTCCTCTGGGGGGGAGCGTGTGTGGCGGTTCATTTTAACCCCACAACAGACTAAGGACACTCAGCCCTCTTTTCTGTTTTTCTGCTGCATTACTAAGAAGCAATGTGCCATTCATGTATTTGTGATGCAAACATGCATGTGTTGTGATGTAATGCGCCATTCTGTATAGTGTGCATATGGCTTGTCCTTACTATGCTTTTTCTGAGCATCTTAGATGTGCTTTGGTGTATTAATGTCTACAGGTAGACGAGTTTCTTCTGTCTCACCTATGTGATGTTAATCGATGCCTTTCATCCTTTGTACTCATGCATCCTGTCCTTACTGTGACCTAGAGACTCAGATCAATATGTAGATGTGCTTGTTAGCCTCTTTGTCTTGCACTTAGAGCGAGGTCTAGCTAATCTGCCCATTGTGATGTATGGCTTACAAATGCAAATACCTCCTGCCTGTTCTGTTGTCCCTTTGATCATTCTAGACTGTGGGGTATGTCTTTTTGATGTATTGTTATGATCAAGTATTTAAGGTGCAACTCTGTAACGCAATCTCTCTCTTACTCTCTCACTCTGATCCTGCAACAGGTGGACACACTGTGTCCGCCTTCTCTGAGAGCTTAGGGATCCCGCTCCGGGCTGCTCCACTATGCACCGGAGAGGGGATCCCGTGAAGTTTATTTCTCTTATCTTATCATGTTTAATGTTGCAGCATTGTACCGAGACAAATTCCTAGTTTGTGTACTACATGAACAATGGCAATAAACCTGATTCTGATTCTGATTCTGATTCTGATTCTGAAGGCGACATGATATAATAAAACCTGCTTAAAACCACAGCACTGCTGCTTATTTTTTCATGCCGCCTCACTACATCCATTGTGTATGTGTGGATTGTGTGGTTGCAGCACAGGTGACAAGCCCAAGACAAATTTCCCCTTGAGGGACAATAAAGTTTATCTTATCTTATCTTATCTTATCTTATCTTATCTTATCTTATCCTGGAGCTGTGTATCCACTATCTTGCAAAGCTCACTTAAGCTCTGACATTGTGAGCTCGAGGTCTAACACAGTCACGTCCTCTTTCACTTCATTTTTTAAGTTTGCATTTTCTCTGAGTTTATGCTGCCTTTGCTGTCTATGACTCTCACCAAGATGGTCTCCTCTATGCACTGCTGCAAATGCTCTACCTAGGACTTCTGCCTTTTCTTTGTCTGATACAGCCATCTTCTCCCCATCCACTAAAGGTGGAATTTTAACTGATACCCTTTTTCCACTCATGTTTTAAACATACCCCAAACATCACCCAATTGTTTTCCTACCAAGGGTGGAACAAAATTCTCTCCATGTTGACCTTTTCTTGTTTTTAATAATCCTTTGAGCTAGTGCCCTTTTCTTTTTATACTCTATTAAGTTTTCACTAGTCATGTTCTTCCTCATGTTCTTCCTTCCTGATTCAATATGCAATAACACTGCTGTAAAAGACACCATCTTCATAAAGAACACAGACGAAAGAGAGGTCATTGAAATTGTTAAATCGTTCAAAAGTAAAACATCTACTGACTGCGATGGTATTGATATGCTACTAGTCAAAACTGTTATCGAATGCATAGTGAAACCACTGACGTATATCTGTAACCTGTCTCTCCAATCAGGTATATTTCCCAATGCAATGAAAATAGCTAAAGTAATTCCGATTTACAAGACAGGCGACAGAGGGGAACTCTCCAACTACAGACCAATTTCACTATTACCGCAATTTTCCAAGATACTTGAAAAAATATTCTATGAGAGAATTGACAACTTCATACTGAAGAATGATTTATTGTGTGAGCAGCAATATGGGTTCAGACACAAAAGGACAACAGCATATGCCTTAATGGAATTTACAGAAAAAATATCAACAGCCATTGAAAATAAAGAGTATTCAGTTGGAGTATTCCTGGATCTTAAAAAAGCATTTGATACAGTAGATCACAATCTATTATTAAAGAAACTACAAAATTGTGGTATTAGAGGGGTAGCACTGTCCTGGTTAAGAAGTTACTTAAAGAATAGATATCAGTTTGTATGTGTTAACAACAAAAACTCAGAGCTACTGAAGGTCACCTGTGGAGTCCCACAGGGTTCAGTTTTGGGACCATTATTATTCAATATGTATATAAATGATATATGTAAAGTTTCAGAAAAAATGGACTTAATATTGTTTGCTGATGACACTAACCTGCTATGCAGTGGAAACAATTTGGAACAACTTCTGGATACACTCGGAAAGGAATTAGGAAAGCTGAAACTGTGGTTTGATTCAAACAAATTAACGCTCAATTTAAGCAAGACAAAATTTATAGTCTTTAACAACCATCACAACTACCCAGTACCCAAACTCAGTGTAAATGGTGTAGAGATTGAAAGGGTATCCGAAACTAAATTCCTTGGAGTAATAATTGATAACAAACTGTGTTGGAAGCCACATATTAATTATATAAAAGGTAAAGTATCCAAATCAATTGCAATATTACACAGAGTGAAAAATTTGCTGAATCAACCCACACTATACACCTTGTATCATTCATTAATACTCCCATACATGACATATTGTAATGAAGTATGGGGAAATACATATAAAACAAACATATATCCACTCTTTATGCTTCAAAAGAGAGCTATTAGAATAATCAACAAAGCAGCTTACAGGGAACCAACAAACCCACTTTTTCTTAAACAAAAAACTCTCAAGTTGAAAGATCCGATCGACTTTAAAACCGCAATAATAATGTTCAAAGTGAAGAATCTATCACTGCCCGCAAATATCCAAAAGTTGTTCCAAACAAGGGAGAAACGATATCACTTCAGAGGAACATGTATATTTCAAAAGCCTACAGTGAGAACAACTACCAAGCAACACTGTATTTCAGTGCAAGGTGTCAGATTATGGAACGATTTTGGACCTGAATTAAAATCATGTACAAAGCTTGGACAATTTAAACAAAAACTAAAGGAAGAAATACTCCAAACATATTTACAAGACGACATGTAAACTCACATAAGGATTGACATTTCCAGCCTGTGTTGTGTTATAGCTTAGTTTTCCTTTTTTCTCTGTGACACTATGTCTTAGATTTGTTTTTGAATAGTAACCGCTTAACTTAGACTAGCTCAGTTTTCTTTTTCTCTCAGTCATATTTTGTCTTAGCCTTGTTTTAAATTGTAATCGCTCTTGTCTTGTTTTCTCTTTTTTCTCCTTTGAATTCTTGGATGGAATATGGGTGGGCAATATAAGCTGCGGCTTCAGCCATCACCCATTTCGGATAACTCACGTGGAATTGTATAGTAGAAGGAGTCTTTGTCTAATTTGACCTTGTTGTTATATTATACAGTTTCTTTTAACCTGTAATGTACTATCCGAAATAAATAAATTCATTCATTCATTCATTCATTCATTCATAGCTCTCTGAATGCCTTGTTTCGCTCCTTTATTGCAATACTACATTCGTCATTCCACCAGGGTACAACCTTCTTCCTACCATGTGTTGTTTTCTTAGGTATAGTTCCTATTGCAGCATTCAGAATATGATTGGTTACCTGACTTGAACACTCTTCTATGCCACCTTCTAATGTTACCAAATGACACGATTGAATACAGTATTACCTAAATTTTCCCCAATCCGTCTTGTCAAAACACCATCTTGTAAAACATCTTCCATCTTGCATACATACTTCAGTTTTAATGACTGTAAGTACTGGGAAGTGATCACTTCCCATAGTTGTCCTGTTCATAACCGTCCATTCACAGGTGCTCACTAAAGAATCAGATACCAGAGTCAGGCCAATACATGATAATGTGCCCCTATGCACATCCACCCTGGTACCTTCACCACTGTTTAGACAAATTAACGATCTTTCATCTAACATCTCTTCCGCAACATTTCCATTGTTATCTGTATGTATGCTTCCCCACAAGCTATTGTGGGCATCAAAGTCTCCACACCATACCTCTTTCATATGCCATTCCCCTGCCATAACATTGAAAATATCTGCTGTTAACTTCCTACATGGGTTGTAATAATTAATGAGCTTAATATTTCCTTGTCCATTTGGCCTACATATTTCAATAATATTACACTCTATATCCTCAGGGGAGGGAATCACCCTATACGCCAGGCCATCTTTAATGAAAGTGGCACATCCTCCTCCATTTACAGTGTTAATTCTATCCTGTCTGATTGAACTGTATCCTGGAATAATAAAATCTAAGTGAGGTTGAAGCCATGTCTCCTGTACACACACTACCTGTGGAACAACTTCTCATTCGTAAAGATATACTTCTTGAGTTCTTGTCCATTTGCTATAAGACTCCTCGCATTCCACTGTAGTATGTGTAGTAACATAATTAAGAGCTTGTTTCAGTATGTGCAGTCTCCCCAGTTTCAGCTTTCAATAAAGCATGAATCTGGTCAGCTGTGATATCTTTCACATCTAGGAAGCTTTCTGCTGCTTCCACAGTGGTTTTGATTCTGTCACTTTTCTTCTTTAGCTGTGCAGCAACATTCATGGTGTGGCAGATAAAAAGCTATAAAGCTTGTCCTCTTAACTATCAATGTGTCATCATCCATTTTGTATTTGTAAACACAAGCATTCCTTGCAGCTGCACAATCCTGTGCTTGCATGGGACCCATTGATTGCTGGGCTTCCATTTGAACTGAACTTCTTTGAGGAAGGCCTGCTGTGTTTTTGACTTTTCCTGCCTCTCTGTCTTTAGAGCTTCCACATATGAGATTTTCTTAGTAATTCTGATTTCCTGGGCTTGTCTAGCTTCCCTCTGCACAACACATCCTCCATATGCAGCACTGTAATCACCCCCACAGTTGCAACACTTTACTTTGGCTTCGTCACATTTACCATATTCATGCTCCCCTCCACATCTAGCACACTTAGCTTTCCCCTCTATTGCTCAGCAGTGTGACCCATCCTTTGACATTTGTAGCACCTGAGTGGCTTTGGGACGTATTCTCTGACACTGAAATACATGCATCCTATTAGGACACATTTAGGGAGTGTTTCCTCAAACTGAATCATGACAGACTGTGTGTTCTTCAGCAAACCTTCTTTTTTACTCTGTAGCCTTTTCACATCTTTCACCTTTCCTCCTTGGATCTTGTTTTTCACTTCTTCCATAGACATGCACAAAGGGACACCTGATATAACTCCCCTCAAGTTAGCTGTCATGCCAGGAACATGCGCCTTCATTTGTTCTCCGTTTAGACATGTCATTGTCAGTATTTTCTGTTGCTGCTGTTTACTTGTGGCATGAATTAACAGCCAGTTATTCTTCAAGAACTTTGCAAACTTAACTCTCCCAATTTCTTTCTCAATTGCTTTTGTTAGCTTAACCGGGTGATAGCGCCCCCACCCTGATTGAACTCAATGACAACCTTCCAGTCATTCCCTACATTCTCAAACTGCCATCCATTTTGGCCAGTTTGTGTTTTCTTCGCATTGTTACTTCCTCCCGCATCACTCTCATCTGACCCGCTTCTAAGTCTTGGTGCCCCCCCCTAGCTGCTCTTTTCCATCCCGCAGGCCTGGATAGTGTCCAGCCCACCTCATCTTTATCGTACCCATCAGAGCTACTATGTAGCGTCTGGTTAAAAGTAGTATGTCCTATTCTTAAACGGGTGATGAGTATCTCCTCTTTCCTGTTTCTGCCAACTCACATTCCAGAGTCCACTCGCTTTTGAATGTCATAAAGATGTCTTCCTGTATCTATTGAGTCCCAATGTTCTTGCCACTTTTCCACTATATAATTTTTAATTATTGATTTGCCTTCTGCCTTACTGAGTGAGATTTCCAGATTTGTTTAGAATTTTAATGATTGTTTTGCTAATAAATCCACATCTTCATTACCCTCTATCCCAACGTGGGCTGGAACCCAAAGAAAGTTTATTGACTGACCTTTACTGTAGAGCAGTCTTTCTCAAATAGTGGGGAGCGCCCCCCTGGGGGGGCGCGGTGCGATGCCAGGAGGGGCGCGTGTGACCCCGGGGAACATGCTTTTTTTTCCGTACTAGAATAAAGTGTAATTGCACATCCACTACAGTAAGTGGCAGTGGCGCTCTCATTGTCAGAGTGTGCGCAGGGAGTATTAGCTCTATGGTGTAGGGTTTTTTTGCACCGTGCATGCGCACACACAGCACAGAGCAGGAGATATGAAGTGGAGTGAACAAACCCTCAAGAGACACCATTGAAAAATATTTAACAGGGATGAAAAGAAAGGCGAAGAGAGACGGAGATAATGAGACAAACGAAAATCACCCGAAAGCTAAGATGAGGAAATATGACGAAGTGTATGTAGCGCTTGGCTTCACTGTGACTACGGTGGGAGACAAGGAAAGACCGGTGTGTTTACTGTGTCTAAAAATGTTGGCAATGGACAGCATGAAGCCAAATAAATTAAGGCGTCACTTAAAGACATTACACCCCAGTCACGCTGATAAGCCGCTTGAGTTTTTTCAGTGAAAACGTGCCGAATATTGCCAACAATCATCCTGCTTTGTGAATGCTACTTCAGTAAACCAACCAACACATTTAGCATCATATAAGGTGGAGTACTAAATAGCTCAGTGCAAAACCCCCCACACCATAGCAGAGTAGCTGATACTGCCTGCAGCATTAGACATGGTCTTGTGGAACGTGTAATTGACGAGGCAGGTTTTGTCTCAATGCGGTTTATTACACGTCTCCAACATTAGCAAAGTAGAAAAGAGAACATCACAGAAAAACTCGTCCCTTATATATCCAGGACTCTCACAGCTGACAACTCACATTGCATTCAAATCACAAGTAACAATGCATTTCCTCTTAAATCACATAACATCACCCTCACAGTCTTTGGCACACAAAGAATCCCCCCAAGGCCGTCTCTTGCATACCAAGGATTAAACTTTCACAGCTTCCTGTTATCTCCAAGGAAACTGTGCCCTTTGTTCTTATCTAATATGTGAGGCAAAAAGTAAGTCACATGTGTGGCTACACGACCCCCCCCAAACATTTAGATCGAACAACAGAATAACAGTCTGCATTTCGTGATAGAATCATTACACATCAGTCCCCCTGCTGCTTGGGCTTCAGTCTTCTCCCGTATCTGCTGTAACCAGGATTCACCGCCTCCGCAGCGCTGTCATGCTGGGGGGCTGCTGTCTGGGGGTGAAAACCTTTTGTCAGTCCCTGCGGGTGTTCTGGGGAATCTCCCCGTGGGGGTCTACCACACCGAAGAGCCCTTGCCAACAGCACTTGCTCGTCCGCCACCACAAAAGAGGGTTTGAGTCTGTTTATGCCAACCTTTTCCCTCCTACCCCCCAAATCTAGCAAAAAATGCTTGTCCCCTGTTTCCAGCACTCTGAACGGTCCATCATAAGGTGGGCGCAGTGGGGGTCGATGTGCATCGTGTCTGACAAAAACAAACTCCGCGTTTTTCAAAGTTTTAGGCACAAAAACGCGTGGAAAACTGTGGTGAACGGGGCCGGGCAGCGTGCTCGATTCTATGCTACACTGCAAAAGCTGAGACGGGGAGCTGTCTGGCGCAGGATTATCTGGGAGAAACTCCCCGGGCAGCCGAAGTGGCTGTGCAAAAACGAGCTCAGCTGGGGAGGCTTCTAAGTCCTCTTTAGGCGCAGAACGTAACCCCAATAAAACCCATGGTAGCTTGTCTACCCAATTTGCATCCGTCAGTGACGCCCTGAGAGCCGCTTTCAATGACCTATGAAAACGTTCGCATAACCCATTAGCCTGCGGATTGTAAGCGGTTGTGCGGTGAATTGTGACACCCAGGATGCGGGCCATTGTTGACCAAAGTTCGGAAACAAATTGAGGGCCTCTGTCGGCCGAAATGTCTGACGGGACTCCAAAACGCGCCACCCATGCTGTTAAAAATGCGCGCGCCACCTCCTCGGCTGTGGTTGACGCCAGTGGAACCACTTCCAGCCAGTGCGTGGTGCAGTCCACCATTGTCAGAAGGTGTGTGCACCCCTGTGACGGCGGGAGGGGGCCCACGAGGTCCACGTGAACATGGTTGAACCTCTTAGCCGGGATGTGAAACGGCTCCAAAGGAGCTCTCGTGTGTCTGTGTACCTTGGCTCGTTGACATGCCATGCAGGCTGCTGACCACTCCTTAATTTGTTTGCGAAGGCTCGGCCACACAAATTTCTCTCCCACCATTTTGACCGACGCACGCACTCCCGGGTGCGCCAAAGAATGAATCGAGTCAAAAACGTGGCAGCGCCACGCGGCTGGTACCACAGGACGCGGTCGCCCAGTGGAGACATCGCAGAATAGGGGGGGCATACCATCTTGCAGCACCCTGTTCTCCAGCCTTAACCCTGTTGGTCCAGACTGGAGCACACGCACATCCGCGTCACTAACCTGATCCGTGGCCATGGCTGCGTAATCTATCCCCACGCGGACGGGGGCAGCCACGGCACGCGAGAGGCAGTCTGCCACTACATTCAGTTTACCCGACACGTGCTGAATATCGGTAGTAAACTCTGAGATCGCGGCTAGCTGCCTCTGCTGCCGGCCCGACCACGGCTCTGAAACTTTGGCCATCGCGAATGTTAGCGGCTTGTGATCAATGAACGCGGTGAAACAGCGCCCTTCTAGCTAGAACTGGAAGTGGCGAATGGCAAATGGAGAGCCAGCAACTCCCTGTCAAACGCGCTGTATTTACGCTCACTATCGCGCAAGGTCCTGCTGAAAAAGGCGAGCGGCTGCCAAGCCCCGGCTACATGCTGCTCCACGACTGCCCCTATGGCCACATCAGACGCGTCAGTGGTGAGCGCTATGCGGGCCGTTGGGACTGGATGTGCCAACAACGCAGCGTTTGCCAGGGCTGCTTTGACTTCCGAGAACGCTCGCTCCCGCTCCGGGGACCACTCGATCTTATTCGCGGGTTTCTTTTTTTTGAGCACGGCATACAGCGGTTGCATGAGCTGCGCTGCACGGGGGAGGAAACGGTTATAAAAGTTCACCATTCCCAAAAACTCCTGTAACGCCCTGACCGTCTGCGGCAGGGGAAAATCTGCTACCGCGCACACTTTGTCAGGTAGCGGAACCGCTCCTTCTGAGGAGACGCGGTTGTGGTTTATATTAATCATATATTCCATACCTACATATGTATAGACATATTAGAATGTTTAGTGATTACATATGTGCAATGACCTCGCGCCTCAGAACAGGACAAGAGGTCTCGACCGCCAGTGAAGATCAAAGAGCATACGGAGTCGCAGCGGTGGAGACCAGATCAATCTCCCTGACTACCCAGGGTCAGGTGGAGGAGACAGAGGACAATGGAGGAGATCGATCTCCCTGACCGCCCAGGGTCAGGTGGAGGAGACGGAAGACAAAGGAGGGGGGATTAAGTTAATGCGGGATGTCAGCTTTGATATGCAATGTCTTTTGTTGTGTGTAGGTATAAGTATGAAGGTCTGAATGTGTTCGACCTCTTATTCTGCTTCTGCACTGAGATGAGACTTGTTAGAGGAGTGAAGCTGATATTAAACTTTGGTTTATAAATCACATCGCCTCGTTATTCCAAGCTCTTCTACACTGTGTCCTAAAAAATCGATCTGCGTCACCCCGAACTGACACTTCACTGGGTTGATTATTAACCCGTGCTCTCCCAACCTCCGGAAAACTACCGCGAGGTGATTTTTGTGTTCGTCTTCGGACGCGCTGGCTACCAAAATATCGTCCAAGTAGACGAACACGAAAGGGAGATCGCGCAGCACCGCGTCCATCATGCGTTGGAACGTCTGTGCAGCCCCTTTAAGCCCGAATGGCATGCATAAAAACTCGAATAGGCCAAACGGAGTTATCACCGCTGTTTTGGGTATGTCCTCAGCGCGCACTGGGACTTGGTGGTAACCGAGGACCAAGTCTATTTTAGAAAAAACGCACGCCCCTGCCAAATGAACGGAAAAATCTTGGATATGAGGGATTGGGTAGCGGTCATGCGCTGTGGCATTGTTCAACCTGCGGAAATCCCTGCAAGGTCGCCACGAGCCGTCAGCTTTCAGGACCATGTGTAGCGGGGAAGCCCATGGGCTGTTCGAACGCCTGATGATGCCCAACCTCTCCACGTTGGCAAACTCCTCGTGCGCTATGGCCAGTTTAGCTGCGTCCAAGCGCCGAGGTTTTGCAAAAACGGTCTACCCGGTGGTGGTAATAAAATGTTCCACCCTGTGTTTAGCGACGGCTGCCAAAAATGTGGGGACCGTGAGTGCTGGGAACTGAGTGAGCAGTGTGTGGAACTTACCGCCTGCAGCTGTGACATTGGCTTGTGCTGTTGGCCGGGCCACTCGAGCTGTACAGGGAATAGAATAAAAAGAAAGTGCATTAACCAGGCGCCTGTTAGCGACATCAACCAACAAACCGTGTGAGCACAAAAAATCAGCCCCCAATATATTGAAATTCAATGCCGCTATGACATAAGTCCGCTCAAATGTACGGCCGTGTAGAGACAGAAGCAGAGTCCTCTCACCAAAGGTCTTAATCCTCGAGCCGTTCGCTGCTGCCATCTTGGGGCCGCTGGAACCTGCCAGCCGGTCAGCGGAGGAAGGCGTGATGAAACTCAACTGGGCACCTGTGTCCACGAGGAAATGCCTCCCCGAGCGTGCGTCCGTCAAGTAGAGCAGCTTGTTCTCCTACCCGAGGGTCGCAGCTGCTACCGACCCCTGGTCTTGGCGTTTCCCGAGCGCTTGAACTGGCACGTCGGTATACATTTGCGTGCCTTCTCTGCAAAGCGGCGATGGTAGAAACAGAGGGTGTCTCCTCCGCGTTCCTTGGCCCCCGCCGCAGCCGTCGTCGGTGGTTCTGCTACCGCCGTCTCTGGCTCCCTGCCATCTCCGGCCGTCGCGCCAAGCTCCGTCGCTGCCGCCGTGGCCGCGCGCTGCTTGCTGGCGTTGACAATCCGATGTGCCTCCCGGGCCAGTGCGCGGAAGTCCCGCTGGGCCAACAACGGCGAACCGGCCAGGGTCGCTCTCATGGCTGACGGTAGGGTCCTGAGGAAAATGTGGGTAAAGATGAAGTGGTCATCGTCCGAGCCCTTCAGCCTCAACATCTTCTCCATCAGGTCAATGGGCGTGCAATCTCCCAACTCGGTCAGCGCCAGGAGTCTCTCTGCTCTCTCCTCAACTGAGAGAGTGAAGTGCTGGATGAGTGCAGCCTTCAACGCGCCATATTTGTCACTGGCTGGTGGCTGCTGCAGAAGGCTCTCCACATGCTGAGTCGTGTGGTTATCGAGCTTTGCGACCACATGGTAGAATTTCGTGTCGTCTACCATTATCCTCCGGAGGGCGAACTGTGCCTCAACCAAGTGGAACCAGGCGCGCAGGTTGTTCTGCCAAAAGTCCGGTAGCTGGACCGTAACGGCATACACTTGGCTGGGGGCTCCCGATGAGTCTGGCCCCGGGGAATTCTCTTCTTGCTGCATGCTACGTCTTGGGTCACCAGTGTGGAACGTGTAATTGACGAGGCAGGTCTTGTCTCAATGCAGTTTATTACACGTCTCCAACATCAGCAAAGTAGAAAAGAGAACATCACAGAAAAACTCCAAAAGCCAGTTTAGAAAGCTTGGGATTAGTCCGCCAAGGTCTCCGCCTTTGACCGCCACCTAATCCACATAGCACCGGGCCCCCATGATCCCTCCTGCAGGTGGTGAGCCCACTGGAGGGCGGACCCATGTAACTCCTTCGGGCTAAGCCCGGCCAGGTCCCATGGGTGGAAACCCGGCCACCAGACGCTAGCCTTCGAGCCCCTCCCCCAGGCCTGGCTCCAGGGTGGGGCCCCGGTAACCCCATACCGGGTGGGGTACACTGAATCCTTGATATACAATTTATCATGAGAGTCTGTTGGGTCGTTCTTAGTCTGGCCCTTCACCCAGGACCAGTTTATCTTGGGAGACCCTATCAGAGGCAAATTGCCCCGGACAACATAGCTCCTGGGATCACTGGGGCACGCAAACCCCCCCACCACGATAAGGTGACGATCCATGAGGGGGATTTACCAGTCAATCTACGTTCCTACTCTCACCCATGGTCACGAGCTTTGGGTAATGACCGAAAGAACGAGATCGCAGATACAAGCGGCTGAAATGAGCTTTCTCCGTAGGATTGCTGGACTCACCCTCAGAGATAGGGTGAGGAGCTCAGTCACCCGGGAGAGGCTCAGAGTAGAACCGCTGCTCCTCCACATTGAAAGGAGTCAGTTGAGGTGGTATGGGCATTGTCATATGTTGCCGCTCATCAACGGCGCCAGCTGCACGCACACCTGCGCCTCGTCAGCGGCGAGGGATTTAAGCCACCTCGCCCTGGGCTTCGGCCTGAAGCTGTCTGTTCTCTTCGTCTACTCTTGCTGCAAGGAATCCCCTTCACCAAGCAAGATTGCAAGTAAGCATCCTTACCTTCCTCTTCCAGTTATCCTCCCCTGTGCACAGGTGGATTTCCCGGCGGTGGACTACGCTCCCCAGCCTTCTCCTTCTCGCTGCTGCTTCAGGAACTCCGGGCTGCTGTCTACCGGGCTACGTCCTTGCAACGCCAGTCACCCGGCCGAACCAAGTAAGCTAGTAGCCATTACTTCATCTCCTGTGTTGGTGTGGTGCCCATTACCCTTCTCCCTCTGCTTCTCCCATAGGGTTGTCCGGCTGTACGGTTTCCTGTCCCCGTGCCTGACGCAGACGCCACCACCAATACATTGCCATCTCACATACATGCACACATACACACTTGTTTGTTAATAAAGCTATTGAATCTACCCTGAGCCTGCGTGCGTGTCTCCTGAGCCGTGCATCATGTCAGGCATCTGATTAGGATGCCTCCTGGACGCCTCCCACTTGAGGTGTTTCAGGCACGTCCCACTGGGAGGAGACCCCGGGGCAGACCCAGGACTCGGTGGAGAGACTATGTCTCCCAGCTGGTCTGGGAACACCTTGGTATCCCCTCTGAAGAGCTGGAGCAGGTGGCTGGGGAGAGGGAAGTCTGGGCTTCTCTGCTTGAACTGCTGCCTCCGCGACCCGGACCTCCGGAAAAGCAGTAGAAGATGGATGGATGGATGGATGGATGGATGATAAAGCATGATATCGCTCAAAGCGCGCGCATGAGACATGTCTATGATCACGCGCTACAGCGCACGCCTGATAAAGCTGACATATGTATAAAGCACGATATCGCTCAAAGCGCACGAGCGTGCGCAAAGCACACGCTCAAGCAAATCACGGTTCGAATTTTGTCACGCATACCTGTCAAGTGATACGGTTTCACCGTATTTTAATACGGGGAAAATGCAATTTTAGCAAATACGGGCGTATTGCCATTTCTGTACGCCAAAAAGAAAAATATACGGGAAAAAAAATTATTGAGAGTGTGGAGGAACACCTCGTTTGTGACCCCCACAGCGTACGGGGCTGGCAGAGCGCTCAGCGTGAGCAATTATCAGAACAGTGAGAGGTATGGACTGATCCTTTTAAACTTCAGTTCGTCGTATCCGCCTGCACTTATTTTGTTCCTCCACAAGAGAACCTAAAATCAACTGAACAGTAATTCGATGCCTGGCGAAATTGAGCGCACCTAACCAAGTTCATCCAAGTGCATTAGTGTAACAAAGCTGACAATTAAAAACTCTTTAAAAGGGTGCTTTATTCATCCTCCATCACGAGGCTCGCTCAGCGCTGTGTGCTGGAGTGAGCCCTGCGTCTCAAAGTCAGCAACAAACAATGCGAGTGATCAAAAAGAGAGAGAGCAAGAGATATGCAGTCAACTTATATACCCAGCTCAGACAATGCATGCATGGCACATTAGCATCACAGTATACAGCAGGAAAGCATGGACATTTGCATTAGAGTTACACATATCAGCTGCAGGATTATTGGCACCGGGATTCCTCTCTGTTCTGGAGCTGCAGGACGAAAGAGGATGCGAGGCGCATCTGCATGATCCACACCTCTCACTGTTCTGATAATTGCTCACGCTGAGCACTCTGTCAGCCCCGTACGCTGTGGGGGTCACACACGAGGTGTTCCTCCACACTCTCAATAATTTTTTTTCCCGTATATTTTTCTTTTTGGCGTACAGAAATGGCAATACGCCCGTATTTGCTAAAATTGCATTTTCCCCGTATTAAAATACTGCGAAACCGTATCACTTGACAGGTATGCGTGACAAAATTCGAACCGTGATTCGCTTGAGCGTGCACAAAGCGCACGCTTTGAGCGATATCGTGCTTTATCATAGCGTGATTAATACATATGTCAGCTTTATCAAGCGTGCGCTATAGCGCGTGATCACAGACATGTCTCATGCGTGCGCTGTGAGCGATATCATGCTTTATCATAGCGTGATTAATATATATGTCAGCTTTATCAAGCGTGCGCTGTAGCACGTGATCACAGACACTCAGAGTGACGGAAATGTGGCTGCCAATCTGCGCCAACGGCCTCTCCCGCCACTACCGAGCATTTAAACATTTTTACACATTCATACCCAGTGTTATGGGCACTGGAGGCAATGCGGGTGAAGTGTCTTGCCCAGGGACACAACGGCAGGATATCTGGGGAGAGCGTGATTCGAACTGCCAACCATCAGGTTATTAGACGACCTGCTCTACCTCCTGAGCCGCTGCCGCCCCCACTTTTTCCTCAACTTTCCCTCTTTAGAAAAGCTATGGAGGCTTACCCCGCTCTCTTTATTTCCCTTTGATTGGAAATTACATCCAAAAGCCGCGCAATGTGGCATTTTCACTGATAAATGGCAGTAGTTAGTAGCTTCGCTTCTTGGCTTGTATAAGACAGAAAAAACGGCTGCAACCATTCTACGTCACTACCCAGAATGCATTGCGACGTAAACAAAAATGGCGATTTACATCGTAATAAAGTTTTTTAAAAATATATAAAACTGGGAATTATTTTCAAAAAAATTATATTATAGTTATGTTACTAACATAAAAATAAAGCATAAAGAGCTAACATGCCAATATAATCGGGGTTCCTTTTAAAAAAGTGTCTGTGTCCCCCGTGGTCAGATTAGGCCACGCTGTAGCCCTAAAGAAAGGCAATGCCCTCTACCCCCTCTCACGTGTCAATGTAAAAACATACTCCATCCCACAAAATTCTAGGATGTGCAACCAGGAGAATCTATTTCTGGGGGCCATTCCCAAATACGTGGTTCTGGGTATGAGACATCACAAGGTTTTCACGGGGAGAAGAGACCTATCACCTTTCAATTTTATTCACAACGATGTGGAATATCTGGCTCTCTGTCAGGACGGTTGACAGATCCCCGCCAAGGCTTTGCAACTTCAGTTTAATAACCAGCTGTCTGTTAGGGAATTTTACAGCATGTTCCTGGCAATGGGAAGACAGCTTAAAGATTTACCTCTCAATATCAATAGAGAGGAATCTAACAATGGGTACACCCTGGTTGTGTTTAATCTCGCCCCAGGGGATGACAACGATGCCCTGTCCACCGTCTCAAATGGTAATTTAAGACTGGAGATGAGATTTAGAACAGCCCTGCCCCACACCATGACGTTGCCACTCTACGCCTGTTACGATTCTATTCTGGAAATTAACTCTAAAAGAGAAGTGCTGGTGGACTATTACTAGGAACATGAATAATATTCAGTTGGAGAGTCTTCTGCGTCGTCTGCTGGGAGATGTGTTTTGTGGGGTGTGGCCCTCTGATCAGCAACCATTGTTGACCCCCACCTTTAGACCCCCCGCCTACTTCGTCATCAACACACATCCTGCACACATGCCTGGAGAGCACTGGTTAGCTGTCACCCTGGAAAAGGACAGCGAAGCAACCTTTGTTGATTCTTACGGGCTTTTGCCCAATTTTTATTCACTATCTCGACAGCGTCTTAAGCATTCACAAACATCAAGTATCACAATACCGTTACAGAATCAACTATCAACGACTTGCGGCCAACACTGCGTCTATTACCTCGCACATCTGTAGCATCAGCTTCTCCTCAGGCTAATTCGGGAAATCACTCTTCCCCATCTTAAAGAAACTCTCACTCAAGGGCTGATCAAGAATTGCTGTGTGTCTTCATCATCAGGACCCCGGTGGAACCAATTTCCCTTTTTGTAGACGAAACCTGATAAAGACTTGCTTTTAAAGGCTTAAGTGGACTATAAAACCTCTGGAGTCAAACCCCAGCTAGACAGTTCATACTGATAGCATCCATTCGTACCAGGAACTGATGCTCTTAAAAAGTCATAAACTTCCAAACTTTAACTCCTTAACCTGTCAGGTTATGCTGATAAACTCTTGGAGCCTTTGCAGGAGCCCCATAAAACTCTGTAGGCTGCCCCTGCTCACATTCCTAGACCTAAAAATTATCTACAGCTCAACAGTACCTCCCAGTGGACATTTATGGAATGTTTAATTTCTTGTGCAATCTGGAACTGTTAATTTTGATTGAACATTAGACTCTTCTTCCAGCTCTCATTTCTCAGGATATTAAGGACACTGAAGATAATCGCCAATAATGGTTTGCAAAAATAATTCATTAATTCTTGATTTAACTCCTTGCACTCCGGTCAATTTCCCTAAAAATGCCAAAAGATAATGTGCCCAAAGTAAATCAAAAGCTGTTCTTCAACCTTTTGCAGCATCTTCATGGGGTTGGTCTCATTTAAAAGAAAACACTTTGAATTTTTTTGGCAAAACAGTTATAATCTCTCTAAGTGCTCCGGCCACTGAGTTACAGTCATCTAAACATACTGAACTTGAAGAAAATAAATTTGGCCTGGGTGTTTTTTTGGATACAAATGCTTGCAAATAACACACAGCTTCAGATCCGGGCTGGAAAATGCAACAGAAATGTAGAACCAAGTGTTATCCAGCTGAGGTCAAAATTTTGTAACAATACCACAAAAAAATGAATATATTACACAGCTTTGTTCTCAGGTAGTTCCCAGGCATTTTTGAACTGTGCCAAATTGTGCCAAATGGGACAGTTTGGAAAAACGTCTGTAACTTTTGAATGATTCAATATAGAAGCTTGATCTTGGGCTCTAATGAAAGGTGACACTCAGGGCTCGTGCGCTCTAGGACGCAGAGATGTGCCCGTCAGCGGTACATCGGAGTGCAAGAGATTAAATGTGAGTGCATGTCTTAGGAATGTTTTTTTTATGAATGTTATTCAAATGAATGTTAAAATTATTAGTAATAGTATAAATGCATGGTCACCGAATATTAGCATTGAGTCACTTAATTTAGTTAGATTTTATATTGAATATAAAATGAATTTCATAGGAACTGAATGAATGTTTTCTGAAACTCGGTTGTCCGTCTTCCAACTCGCGACAACCAATCACCAGGCTGCCTCTCTGTTGGATAATGCCCTTGCATTTGATTGGCTGTTCACAGACAAAGAACTGTTCCCTCATTGGACAAATGCCCATTCAAACTCCTCTTTATGGAAGATAATTGGTCCACCTTGCTGCCGGTCACATGTTTATGACCCAGCAGCGTGCTTCAGTTAAATGCAAACAGAGCCGCCCCGGCCGCTCAGAGTTTTTCTGTTCTGTGAGTTCTGTGTTCCGTAAGCTCGTGTTCTGTGTGTCTGAATCTTGTCAAGTCCTGTGCTAGCTTTGTTAAATCGTCTTTTGATAAGCTTTTCCCTGTTTCCTGATAACTGAGGAGAAACCATCCTTTTTCTATGAGCTCGCCTTTAAAGAGAGTTAAACTCGCAAATCCTTTTTTTTCTTCACCTCAGAAGCCGTTCTTATCCTATTTGAATGTTTTTTCTTGGACTTTTTGACTCTTCCTGCCGTTAAAGTGGACTCTTCATTTTCCTGCCTTTTAAAGTGAACTGATAGAGATTTTTGGACTTTCTTTCCCTGCCTCACCCACGTATGACCACGTTAAGAATTTAGACCTTGTAGGCAAAACTGACTAAAATATTTTTCCTTCAGCCTCTGGGTTTGTCCTGGGCTGGGGACATACTAAATTTGGACTGGTTGCCATAGGACGTCATGCCTGCTCTGGGGCCAGCCTTCACTCTGTCGCCAGCTCCTCGCCGCACACCCCGTGGGAGCCCCAGCCGAGTCTACACTTCTCACAGATGTGAACGATCTGAACGACGACCAGCAGTCGTTTTCTCCCTGTGTGCCACCTTACTGGTGCCGACTACCGCTGAATACCTGGAACCGGCTGTTCGTAAGTGAGAGTCCCACTTTCCTATCTGCTGGGTTTAAACGAGATGTCCTAAATATCAATTGGAATTGAACATAACCAATATTTCATGGTACAATTAGTCCCTCAGCCGTACGACAAAGCTGTAAACTGAAGGAAAAATTTTTATTAATCTTTTTATAACCTCCTGAAATTTTTGTAGAGTAATTCAGAAGCTGCCTTTTCAGATAATCAGCTTATGTAATTTTTCCCCATAAAGTTGCGTTCTGATTTTGTTAAATACCTCAGCCTTCTATTGCATTACAGTTGAAACATAAAATCTGGTTTCTTCTTGGTTCCACAAAGGTTTAACTATAGATTTTATGCTCAGGAATCCATTAACAGTTGATGTGATATCTAACACCTGTTTATCATTTGAATCTGTTTACCTATCATTTGATTGCCATGTCATGTAACCTGAATGAGTTTCATTTAATAAACTTGTAAACGAGAGAAGTTGAAGCATTTTCCTTTGTATATATGCTTTCCTGGGTCACGGCAGTAAAAGAACTCACTAAATTTTGAGACTGAATTCATTAAGTAATTGAAGGTATGGAAATTAATTAATTGAAATTAATTAATTAAAAATTTGTTCTTTTATAACCGGTGCCCCCTTTTATGAGTGCTTTGCTATTTCATTTAGTGAGTGTTGGGGTGACTGTGTAACTCTGTCGCCACGTACAGTCCCTTCTAAATAAAATAAATAATACCTGTACCTTGTTACACTATATTTTATTAAAAATTGCTACACATCAGACCTGCGAATTATCTTTTGAACATGTACTGTCATTGTATGATGAAGATGTGATGAAAAATAACCCGATGTTGTACAATTTTGTGAGAAAATATCAAAATTGTACCAAAAATAAAATCGATGCACCTCATAAATAGGGGTGTTGTTCTTTACAACTGTTTAAAAACTATCTTGTGTAGAAACTTAGGAAAAGAATATATGATATATACACTCTCTGATAATATAGAGTGTATGTTTGACAACTATGTTAAATAATTACCCTTTTTTGTGATTTTATATGAAAAAAAGACTGTACGCTTGAAAAGTATGATGAATAAACATTTTACTGTTAAAAGACAGAAAAGATGTGTGGTTTACAATTATATCTAATCACAAACTTTTCTTTCTTAAAGAGTGGTCCATCAAGGGGAGAGTTTCTTTTGTCTCCTATTCCTCCGTGTTCTAGTCTCAAATTCAGACTCTTCTTTCTCACGGGGTGTGATCCAGGTTGGGGGCAACAGAAGTTCCTTCTTTTTCTCTGTGGCAAGGTGTATGTCTCGAGGTTTTTCAATCTCAAATTCGGACTCTCTTTCTCACGGGGTGTGATCCAGGTTGGGAACAACAGAACTTTCTTTTGTTTCTCTGTGGCACGGTGTACTTCTTGAGTTTACCAAAACCCATATTGGCGATGTCGCTCGCATTCGTCTTAAAAAGTCGATATTGATCAAACGCTTGTGGGTTACTCACAGCCGATAAAGGGATATTGAGTTCTGACAGAGTATTTAAAAATTTCGACCACCCCGCAGGCACCGAGGGTTGTTTTTTTAAAAGGGAGTGAGAGGTGTTTGAATAAATCAGTCATATGAGACCCTTCCAATGCCTCACCCTTGTAAACAAACTCACCCTTTGAATTCCACCTCCCATTACTCTGGGGCAATTTCCTCAGGATGTATTCAGCACTCTTACGATCATGCGTGGGGAGGATTTGCAGAACCTATTCAACCGTAACGTCAGAATCTAAACTGTCACGAATGCTGCGGGATGATGCAGGAGCACCCGTGGTGGATAATGCGCGGGTACCATTGGAAGATGAGACATGAGCACGTTCGGTCTCACCAGCACCGCCGACACCTGATAGGGATAAGTGGTCAGGCTCCTGCTGCAGAGTCAGCGCTACTCGCCGTTGCTCGTTATGATCCTGTTTCACGAGTGTGAGGTATCTCTGCAGTAAAGCGTTGTACTTTTTAATTTTTTTCATAAGCACTCAATCCCGGTTCATTTAATACGGCTCTCAGTCTGAGATTTTTTATACTGTAGTAATGGTTTTGCAATAAGAACAGAAACACCGGTCTGGAACGATCACTATAGTCGGTCTCAAAATGCAAGAGGGGGTGTCTGTCAGATGTTCTGTGAAACACCATGATTTTACGTCCTACAATCTGTTCAAATTCAGCTATATCGCTAAAAGTGACAGGCGTCTGGTCACCCACACCCGCCTGATTTTGCAACGTCCTACCCAAAGCTTTACAAGTGTGGTCGCCCAAATGGTGGTTCATCAGGTGTGCTAAGCTAGTAGCAAAACAGAGTTGATCCTTCTTGCTATGTGTAATGTACAAGTGACGCATTTTTTATTGATAATTTCACAGTCTAATGTTTTCTCCAGCCTGCGTTTACCACCGTCCCTGGGGTTATGCACCACCTGTAGGATTAATTCTAAAGCCTCGTCCGCGGCAATACTATTGTCGGACTGTACTACCCGATCGAGCAAACCCTCAAAAGCCAGTAAAATATTACCTCCGTTGTCATTGGCTGTAACGCCGATGCTGCCCCTCACGCTTTCACCAACAACTTCCAGCTGGATTACATTGTTGTGTTCCGTGTGTGATCGACCACCCTCTGCCAATTCTCTGAGGATACCCATCACATCGTTGTAAAAGTCTGCAATGTTGGGCATGTCGCATCTTCTAGGGATGGGTAGGTGACGCGTCATTATCACCATGTTAAAAGGTGAGAATATTCTCACTTCTCCATCCCTAGACGATGCTGCATCTCGATCATGAGCGGGAGGGCACAACCCCACACCCTGTTGCATTTCAGGGGAGATCTCTAGCTGTTCAGTGGAGGGTGATGGTTTTGTGAGTAATTGATGACTTGTGGGTGAGAGGGGTGGATGGTTGGTTTTGATTCTCAGATATATTTTCTAGATGATGAAGAGCATTGTTGTTGATGTTGATGCTGTTGTTGTTGTTGCTTGGGGTATTTCTACAGTTTCACCTATTTCATTTGCTCTATCCTGTAAATAAACTCAAAAGGGGGCTGGAATATGAGCTAATTTATCCACGGCTCTTTGCAATTCAGCCATTTGAATTAGAGACTGTTGTAAAAGGGTTAAATCTTCTGTTGTGTTATCATAGCCAGCTAACCAGTCTAGTAGCGCCTGCCTTTCTTCCGCCTCATCCCTCAATTCAACATGGTTTGATTTTGATTTTTTTTTATCCATGATACCCTATTACAGCTTGTCACATACCCAGGATATAGAGGAGAGAAAAGATTACATTACACTTTTTCACAGATAGTCAGGATGGAGGTGATGAAGCACTGCATAACCCAACAGAGTGATAGGACGGTGGTCAGATGCAGTTGCACCCCCGTTCTCACCCCCCACACACAGCGTTGAAGAGCTTCCTCAGGGCGGTTGTCAGACTGGACCTCTGGAGTAGGCTGGATGGTTGGATTCGGTGCTTGGTTTAATCCTGCAAAGCGGGACAGATGGGATAAAAAAAATCATAATCATTAAACTTACTCAGGAAGGGGCATTGTTTCGTGAGTGGAACCCAATTAAGCTCACAAATGCAATTAATGGGTTACTTGGAGAAGTTTTAAATGCAAGGGTTCTTCATAGTGGTTCATTGCTGGTTACATGCAAAGATAGTGTTCAACAAAGAAAAGCAATCAGAGTCAATAAGATGGAGGGAAAAATGTGCAGTGTTCAGGCAATGAGAGGTGTGATATCAGGCATTTCAACAGCTGTCTCAACTGATTAAATAATGAGGAACTTAACTGGAGCAAAAGTAATTTAGGTACAGAGATTGAAAGCTAATAGAAATGGCGAAAAATGTGATAGTCTGTCAGTAATGTTAAAATTTGATGAAACAAGACTGCCAAGTAAGGTGTATATTGGCTACATGAGCTATGAAGTCAGACTTTACATTCCTCCTCCACTCAGATGTTTCAAATGTCAAACGTTTGGTCATGTAGCAGCGATATGCGAAGGTAGACAACAATGTGTCAGATGGTCCAGTGAACATGAACATGTCAAGTGTGAAAGAGGAGCAAAATTAAAGTGCTGTAACTGCGGTGGTGAACATAGCTCTGCATATCGAGGTTGTGAAGCCAAAAAAAGAGCAGCAGAAATTAAGCAGACAAAAGTCTTCCAGGGAATAACATATGCAGAAGCTGCGAAAAATGTGCCAGCTAAAAACGTGGAAGTAGACTCTTCTTCTTCTTTTAGATTTGATTGGCAGTTGGTAACCAGCTTATAGGTGCATTACCGCCACATACTTCACTCTATATCATCACTCTATCTGGTCAGGAGCTGTAGTCCTTACCGCCATGTACTTCAGGTCAGGCATTGGTTTGCTTGCTACTGGATAACGATGAAAACCTGTACTACCTGTCTCATGGGTCGGGCCGTCAGCGACTAAACCAGCAGCCCCGCCCTTCCAAGGGCGTGGTGGGTGAAACGGGGCATCCTGGCAGAACTAAAAACAGTATCTGCCACAGGTCTGTGGTGGACCACTCCCAGTTACATGGGGTGAGACTGGACATCCTGGCAGATAAACACATCTGTTGCAAGGGCTGTGGTGGACTGTGCCAGTCGGTGTATCATGACATGCACTACACAAAGAGCAGAGATAAACAAACCTATCACCTGGTCAGTCACTGCAACAGATAGTGGAGTCAGTTTGTCTTGGCTTGTCCTTGCCACTGATAATACCTTTATCTGCCAAGAATGCGCTGCTCATTCAGCAAAAGCTAGCAGTACTCAAATACTTTGCAAGCAGTTTCATGAAATGGTCAGTCAGAAAGCAACTCATACTGGCTCTGATGTCGCCCGGGCTAACAAGGTCCGCGCTGATCTGTTCACACTCCGACAGCAGCAAAAAGTAAGTTAGGAGCAGGAAGACAAAAGAAGAGGAAAACAGCGGCCTTGTGTGTAGCAGAATGGAATGTACGCACTCTGTTGGACAGATCAACATCACAGCACCCAGAAAGACAGACCGCGCTTGTGGCCCTGGAAATGAACAGGTACAATGTAGACATAGCTGAGGTTAGTGAAACAAGATTGCCTGGATATGAACTGATTGAACTGGTTCCAGTCAACGACAGGATAATGACTATGAGACTCCCATTATAGTGGAAGATGTATGCCACACTCATCAGTGTATATGCCCCAACAATGACCAACACAGAGGAGGTTCAGGTTCAGGTTACTTTATTTGTACCCGTAGGTAGATTTGTTTTGCAGTCTGGTGACATCCATATTTACAAACCACAATTACATTTAACATAAACACAAACACAGGCACGTATGAAGCTGACTATAAACATGATAAAAAATACTCAAGGCTCCATCAATCAGGATATAAAGACAACGAGATGAGAGAAAAACCAGAGATAAGAGAGAAGGGTCATATTAAAAAGTTAAAGACTAGTCAAAGAGGTTAAAAACTCAAAGGTCTAAAACCCAATAAAAGATTTAGAACCCAGATAAAAATCCTACAAAAATAAGTAAATATAAAATGGAATTAATAAATAGGTAACTAAATTATGTGCAATATATTGTTACAACTTGTTCAGCTCTTTGACAGCAGCAGGAACAAAGCTGTTTTTGTAGTGCTGGGTTTTACTTTTTGGGACAGCAAACCTCCGTCTTGAGGGAAGAAGCTGAAAGTGGCAGTGCAAAGGGTGGAAGTCATCATTTAAAATGGAGGTAGCAATCCTCTGTACCTGTCTGTTGTACAGGGATGTCAGGCTCAGCTGTGACTCACCAAGCAAATGACTGGACCATCTAACTACCTGATCCAAGGATTTCCTCTGTTTCAGTTTTATCTGACCAAACCATGACACTAAAGAAAAGGATAAAACAGATTCAATAAAAGCCTGATAAAACACTGTAATTATGGTTCGGTCAGTTTGGAAGAGTGCAAGTTTCCTTAAACAATGCAAATGTTGCTGACCCTTTTTGCACACCCTTTCACAGTTCTCTTCAAAGTTTAAATTACTATCAATAATCGTCCCAAGATATTTGTAGGATTGTACACATTCAGTGGTCTGGCCTTTTAGTATGGTGACTTTGTGCCTGGGCGTTTTCCTCCTAAAGTCAATAATCATATCTTTAGTTTTTGTCGTATTCAGCTGCAGGTAGGAGTCTTCACACCAGTGAACAAAATCATCAACTACTGGGCCGTGGCCACTCTCACCATCCTGGAGGAGACTGACAATAACTGAATCATCAGCATACATTATAATGTGTCTGTTGTCATGTCTGCTCCGACACATGTTTGTGTACAGGATGAAGAGTAGTGGTGACAACACACACCCCTGAGGAGAGCCAGTAGAAGAGCGCTTTAGGTCAGACAATGTACCATTGACCCTTACTCTCTGCGTCCTGTTGGTTAAGAAATCCAGAATCCAACCCACCAGATTATTGCTCAAATCAAATTGTTGCAGGAGCCTTTCAACTAAGATATGAGGTTGGATTGTATTAAAGGCGGAGGAAAAGTCCACAAATAACAGTCTGGCATGTGTCCCATTAAAATCCAGATGTTTAAAAAGCATGTTAAACAGAGTGACAGTGGCATCCTCCACTCCTTTGTGAGGCCTATATGCAAACTGCAAAGGATCCAATGCATGTTCAGTCTGCTTTAGGACCTCAGATCTGACCAGTTTTTCAAAAAATTTCATTAAAATTGAAGTCAAAGCAACTGGTCTAAAGTCGTTTACCATTTTAGGACAGCTGGATTTTGGAACAGGAACAACCACGGCATCTTTCCAGATCTTAGGCACATGTTGTGTCTGTAAGGACTTATTGAAAATGTAATGAAATACAGGACTCAGTTCATGTGCACAGGACTTTACCAAGCGCCCACATATATTATCAGGGCCCTGACTTTTATTCAATTTTACAGCACAGAACTCCCTTTTAATATCCTGCACCTCAATATTAAAGTGCTGATTGTCTTTGAGTTTCTGTTTCAAACCTTGGGTTTCTGTGCTAAAGTCAGAGAAATCAAAACGACCATAAAAACAATTAAGAGCATTACTCAGCTCTGTGTCTGAATTAAAACCATCTAAAAACACACGATTACTGCGCTCTGTGCTCTGAAGGCCTGCAATAGTTTTCATACTGGCCCAGGCTGAACCAAGTTTCTTTGTTGCCATCTTGCTTTCCAATTCTGATTTATAATTCTGTTTTGCTCTTAAAATTTCGGACTTCAGCTCTTTTGTGGCAACCTGTAGCTCAGAAGCAGATCCCTGTTTAAAGGCAAGTGCTTTCCTCTGTAAGCAGGATTTAACCGATTTTGTAACCCATGGCTTGTTGTTGGGATATATTTTGACACGTTTACGTGGAACGATCATATTTTTACAGAAAGCCATGTATGAGCATGTGACGTCTACCAAAGAGACCAAATCATCCCTGCAGGACAGTGTGAACACCTCCCAGTCCGTGCAGCTAAAACATTCCTGGAGGCAGTGCACTGAATCCTCTGTCCACACATCTATGTCTCTGGTCTTCACCTTGCCTCTTTTGAGAGCAGGTTTATATGTGAGCAGCAAATGTACACAGTTGTGATCTGAGGATCCTAAAGGAGGAAGGGAAAGTGATTTATAGGCCCTCTCAATGGATCCATAGCACAGGTCCAATGTCTTTTTTCGCCTGGTTAGGCAGGAGACATACTGATAAAAGTTTTTAAGTGTCTTCTTTAAAGAAGCATGGTTAAAATCCCCAAGAATAAAGTTTGGAGCCTCTGGAGAGATTGACTGCAGCCGCTGGACCACATCAAAGATGGTGCTGGAGGCGGAGTCTGCGTCTGCCCTCGGGTGAATGTACACAGTCGTGATGAAAAGTTGGGGGAACTCGCGGGGCAGATAAAAGGGGCGTAGCGATACGGACAGAAGCTCCACATCGGGTGTACAGATGCGCTCTCTGACCATGACAGATGTACAGTACTGCTTATTAATATATAAACATACGCACCCCCCCCGACGTTTCCCCATTACCTCTTCCTGCCGATCTGAGCAAAGTGGGGCTCCAAAGCCGTCAATCCACAAGTCCGCATCCAGATCATGCGCCGTAAGCCACGTCTTGGTGTAAGCCATGACACAGCAGTTCTTGAAGTCCTTCTGGTAGCATACATTCCCTTGAATTTCATCTACTTTATTTCTCATGGATTGTACGTTCCCCAAAATCATGGAAGGAAGAGGAATGCTGTTAAACTGACACCTTCTCAGATTTAATTTTACGCCTCCACGCTTTCCGCGTTTCCTCCTCTTGTCTCTCTTTTCATCGCTGTGTCCATGAAAGTCTCTTAAGATAAAGTCCGGCAGTCGCGGCACAGACTCAAACACAGACGCTGCATTATCCGTGTTTAATTGCAGTAACATGTCTCTGGAATATTGTATTCTCCCCGGCATGATCGTGATTGCACTTACCTCCAAAACAAAGAGCTGGTGTGAAAGAAGCAGCAGTGCAGAAATAAGGAGGAAATCCATATTGATGGAACCAGGGAGCTCTTTGTTATACAGTCCACAAACATTCAAGGACAAAAACTACACAGAGAATTTCGTTTAAACACATTAAAGTGCGTAAAAACAGAGACACAGACGACGGACTTTTTTCACCAGCTGCCAGTCTCTGCGTGCGCATGCACCCATTTCCTGAAAGAAGAAGAAAGAAGAGTGAAAGAAGTGAAAGTGAAAGAAGAGTTCTACAGTGATTTATGTGAGACTATCAGGCGTGTACCAACTGATGACAGGCTTCTTCTTCTTCTTCTTTTAGATTTGATTG
Organism: Pholidichthys leucotaenia; assembly: GCA_020510985.1. Classification (NCBI taxonomy): domain Eukaryota; kingdom Metazoa; phylum Chordata; class Actinopteri; order Cichliformes; family Pholidichthyidae; genus Pholidichthys; species Pholidichthys leucotaenia. The sequence goes on from CM035840.1 coordinate 441,557,511, forward strand.
GTGGTTGGTAATCAGCTTACAGGTGCATTACCACCACGTACTTCACTCTAAATCATCACTGTATATCTTTGTATCAGAAGTTCTTATAAGGACTTCTGAACAACTCCCTATGTGTGAAAAAATTATCCATCCTTGGACTGTCCTTGGCTGCGTCAATAGCTGTGCAAGCAAGCCGGCCAGCTGGCCAGCCAACTTGTGAGATACTCGTTGGAGATTTTAATGCCAGAGTCGGTTCAGACACTGAGAAGTGGAAAGGAGTGCTAGGCAGTCATGGAGTAGGCAAGTGCAATGCTACTGGAGAACTTCTACTTGCACTATGTTCAGAGTACAACCTTGTGATAACCAACACTCTATTTAAGCACAAGGACACACAAGAAGACATGGATGCACCCAAGATTCAAGCGCTGGCACTTGTTAGACTACATCATAGTAAGGCAGAGAGACATAAGGGATGTATTGGACACCAGAGCAATGAGAGGTGCGGACTGTGGTACTGATCATGTTATGATGAGCTCTAGATTAAGGATTGGCAGATGAAAACAGCACTGCAGGACAGGTCCGAAGCCACCACGGAAGCTAAACACTAGTGCACTGAAAGGCCAAAAGAAGCAGGAAGAACTTACACAGGAAATGGATGAAAACTTGAAAGACTGGGACAGCAACAACTCAGAGAATGACAGAGAAGAGAAATGGGCAACACTGAAGGATACGATGTATCAGACTGCGGGTGATGTATTAGGCTACCCTGAGAGGAAACATCAAGATTGGTTTGATGAGCATGATGAACATCTGAAGAAACTACTAGAAGCGAGGAATACAGCTAGGCAGGAAAATCTACAGCGTAACACAAGGTCAAAGAAGAAAAAATACTCAAAGGTTCAGAGTGAGCTACAGAAGTACACCAGAGAAATGAAGTCCAACTGGTGGGATGAAAAAGCAGAAGAACTTCAAACTGCAGCAGACAGGAAGGACATGAAAACATTCTTCACAGGTCTGAGAGAAATCTACGGCCCTAAACCAAGAGGATTGATCCAACTAAAGGTTATGGATGGTGAAACAGTTTTGAAGGAGAAAGACAAGTTCCTGGACAGATTTGCAGACCACTTTGACCAACTACTAAACAGCCCTGGAGATCTCACTGAAGAGGCTAAAGAAGCTCTAGCACAGCGACCAGCTGAATCAAGTCTGGATGAACCACCAAATCTTGATGAACTAATGGCAGCTATCAGGACAACAAAGGATGGTAAAGCTCCAGCGAGGGATGGAATTCCAGCAGAAGTGTGGAAATTTGGTAGTTTTCAGCTGACCAACTGCCTGCACAAGCTCATCCAAGAGACATGGGATGCCCAGAAAGTACCTCAAGACTGGAAGGATGCAAGTATTGTGCCTTTGTTCAAGAAAGGTGACAGGAAAGAATTGTGGAAATTACTGAGGTATATCACTGCTAGCCACTGTTGGTAAGATTATCTCACATGTACTACTGAACAGACTCAATGAACACATCTTGCAGAATGTACTACCAGAAACCCAGTGCGGCTTTAGAAGTGGAAGAGACACAACGGACATGATTTTCTGCTTGAAACAGGTTCAAGAAAAGTGTATCGAACAGAACATGCCACTTTATGTAGTCTTCATGGACTTCACTAAAGCCTTTGATACTGTTTCACGACAAGGACTTTGGCAGGTCCTCAAGAAATATGGCTGTACAGAGAAGTTTGTCAGCCTGATTGAGGCACTCCATACAGGTATGCAAGCAAACATGGCAGTGAGTGTTTCAGTATCTAAAGACTTTTCAGTAAGCAACGGGGTGAAACAAGGGTGTGTGTTGGTGCCTACACTCTTCTTGCTATATCTGGCAGCCATGCTTGAGGTGGCCTTCAAAGACACTTCAGAAGGAGTATACATTCAAACAAGGAAAGAAGCAAACTTGTTCAATGTGGCACAGTTTAAAGCCAAGAGTAAGACGTCGATAAAGGTAGTAAGAGAAATGCTCTTTGCTGATGACAGTGCTCTAGTTGCACACAGTGCAGAAGATATGCAATCTTTAGTGGAGAAATTTACAAGAGCAGCTAGCTAATTCAGCCTCAAAATCAACATCAAAAAGATAGAGTGCCTTTATCAACCGCCATCACAGCAGTCTGTCACAGGTGACAATGACTGTTCCATTTAGGTCTGATCAGATTCCTCCATGTAGCTCTGTCCCCCTCCCTCTGCTGCCAGGAACTTCTGACCCTGCAAACCCAGACAACATCCGAGCCGGTATGAGTTGCTATCTGACTGACCATTTCATGAAACTGCTTGCAAAGTATTTGAGTACCACTAGCTTTTGCTGGACTAGCGGCACATTCTTGGCAGATAGAGGTATTATCAGTAGCAAGGACAGGCCAGGACAAACTGACTCCAGGATCTGTTGCAGAAACTTACCAGATGATAGGTTTGTTTATCTCTGCTCTTTGTGTAGTGCATGTCACACCAAAGTTCCAGTTATCAATATCACTACCAGAAGAGATCAGCATTGGTACAGAGCCACTAGTCAAGTGCAAGACTTTCAAGTATCTAGAGAGTACTGTTTCAGAGAATGCTAGGCTGGAGGATGAACTATATTTCAGAATGGGAAGAGTAAGCGCTGTGTTTGGAAACTTGAGGGAGAGACTGTGGAACAATTGACATGTGTCTATTCGTGTGAAATGCAAAGTGCACAGAGCAACAGTACTGGCTACTCTATTGTACGGTGCTGAAACTTGGACTGTCTACAGAGTGCAGGTTAAGAAACTCCACGCGCACATGATGAGACACCTTTGAGCCATAATGAACATCTCATGGAAAGACAAAATAACCAACATAGAAGTGTTGAAACAAGCTGGTCTACCATCAATGGAGGACATGCTAATACAAATGAAACTGAGATGGCTCGGACATGCTGAGAGGAATGACCACCAGCGTTTCCTTCGGTAGTTACTCTACTCACAGTTATGTGAGGGCAAACGCAATCAGGGTAGACCAAGGCTCAGATTTAAAGACACTGTAAAAAGAAACTTGAAGTTGGATATGAGATAAGATAAGCCTTTATTAGTCCCACAATGGGGAAATTCCAGGATTGCAACAGCACAGGGATAGCAACACTCAGAGCAACAATCAGAAGGCAAGAGAAAAAAACCCAAAACAAACAAAACTCCTATAGACAGGAGTTCCTGGCAGTGGAAGGCTAAAGACAGAGCTGCATGGAGGAATCTGATCAGACCTAAATGAAACAGTCATTGTCGCCCACAACAGACTGCTATGATGATGATGATGTATCAAAAGTCAGAATTCCTCTCAGTTGGCAACCTCTTCTTCGCCTTCTTCACTCTATATCTTTGTATAAGGAGTTCTTATAAGGATCTTCTTCTTCTACTTCTTCTTCTTCTTCTTCTTCTTCTTCTTCTTCTTCTTCTTCTTCTTCTTCTTCTTCTTCTTCTTCAAACAGTGAGATTTTCATGTCTACATGATGTCTAACACTATCTGGTCATTCTTCTTCTTTTAGATTTGATTGCCGGGGTGGACTCTAACACGGAGAGTGTGCAGACTTGCAGTGCATGCAGTAGAATTAAGGAAGATACTCTAGTTTTGAAGGAAAATAATTTTGTCTTATTTGTGGCAGATGTGATAAACTGCACTGTGTAGACTTTCAAGAAAACAAAAATAATCAAAGTCATTGTGAAAGCAGCAGAAAAGTATCTTGAATGAATGAATGAATCTTTATTTATTTCGGATAGATTAAAAGTACAGGTTAAAAGAAACTGAATAATATAACAAAGGGGGAAAGAAAATCCAACAAGGTCAAATTAGACAATAACTATATTATATTAGATTATATATATATTATATTATATTATATTAGATTATACAGTTCGACATAAGTTATCCGAAATGGGTGATGGCTGAAGCCGCAGCTTATATTGCCCACCCATATTCCATCCAAGAATTCAAAAGAAAACAAAACAAGAGCGATTACAATTCAGAACAAAGCTAAGACAAAATGTGACAAAAAAACTAAGCTACAACACAACGCAGGCTGGATATAACAATCCTTATGTGATTTTACATGTCATCTTGTATATATGTTTGGAGTATTTCTTCCTTTAGTTTTTGTTTAAATTGTCCAAGCGTTGCACATGATTTTAATTCAGGTCCAAAATCATTCCATAATCTGACTCCTTGCACTGAAACACAGTGTTGCTTGGTGGTCTTGGCATTAAGGGGCTACATTGGGAAGCAGCTGAGGACTGGTGGCTCAACCACCAAACAAGTCTTCTTTTTCTTCTTCTTCTAGATTTGATTGGAAGTTGGCAACCAGCTTACAGGTGCATTACCGCCATGTACGTCACTCTATATCGCCAGTCAAGTCTAAAAGAAGGAGAAGAATGAGATCAGATACGAGATTAAAGAAGAACAACGTCACAAAGCTATGAGGAAAACATCACAAAGCTATGAGGAAAACGTCACAAAGCTCTGAGGAAAATGTCAAAAAGCTCTGAGGAAAACGTCACAAGGCTATGACGAAAACGTCACAAAGTTATGAGGAAAAACAGACACACAGAAAGACAGACTTATATAGAGCTGTAATTGTCTATCTAAAGCAGGGATGTCAAACTCATTCCATGGAGGACCAAGACCCTGCAGGTTTTACTTCCACCCAGTCTCTTCAGCAGGTGTTCTCACTGATCAGCAATCAATAGGAAGAAATTCAGAGAAATCACCTGATGAAGACACTGGGTGGAGGTAAAACCTGCAGGGTCTTGGCCCTCCATGGAATGAGTTTGACACCTGTGATCTAAAGGTAAGCCAATGTTTTGTCTCCATTTCTGCTCCTCTGTTTTTGACTTTCTTCTTCTTTTAGATTTGATTGGCAGTTGGCAACCAGCTTGCAGGTGCATTACCGCCACGTACTTCACTGTATATCATCACTCTATGCTCACGTTTACCTTCGCTGTCCTTCTTTTAGTTTCATTTCCCTTTTAGCGTATTCCAGAAGTAAAACAGAGGCTGCTGCTGCGCAACACACTTGGTTCTGCTGGGTTCTTGAGAGAATTCAGCATACTTTTTTGCTGCCGTGATACTTTTGCAAGTGTTTTATCAAGTTAAAGGTGTACATGTGCAAATGCTGGTACCACACAGCAACATACTGAGGCAACTCCCACAGACAGACTCCAGTGGTGTGACGCTTGTTGCCTCTGTTTACAGAAGCCGTGCACAGCAAAGCTGAGAACAGAATTGCACTTTCATTTTAATACACAGGGTTACAAAAATAATTTATTTGTAAGTTGTTTGTTTTTCAACTGATTTAAGACAATTTTGTACCGCTGAATCCGAAAATGACATTTGTTTCTCTCGATCAGGTGCCAAGTAAAAACCTGTACTTACTTAGTACTTACTTAGTACTGTGCATGTACTTACCTTTATATAAAGGTAAGTACATGTAAATTGAATGTTACATCATCATTGTTCAAAATTCAGAGAATTTCAAGACATAAAAAAGAATTTTGCATCATATAAAGCGAAAATACCCGAACATGTAAACTAAAAACGTATAAAACAACATGTGGCCATAATTCAAAAAGTTGACCTGATTGAGCAAAACCAATGTGATTTTTGGATTCAGCACATCAAAATTGACCTAAATCAGCTAAAAAAAACCTTAGACAATAAATTTGGTGTTGACCAGTGATATTATTAATGTATTGAACTGGTAAATTACTTTTATTCTTTAACAATACCGATCCAACCATTTTGCCTGGATTGAACCCAATACCAATATGGCAAATTGGACCGGCTCATCCCTAGTGCTATTTTGAGAACAGGTTCACGGACGACTCATGTGGTGCCCGTGGGCACCATGTTGGTGACCCCTGCTCTACAGCCACTTTGGCCATGTGCAGCCATGAAGCGGTGTCCCAGTCCATAGGGGTAAGGGTAGTGATGTTATGCTCAACACCGCCCATTCAACACTGATTCGTGCAATATAAAGCGGAATTGTCATGAGCAGTTTTTTTTTTTAATTTAATAGAACAAAATACAACATACAAACTCTCAATGACAATAAAGGTTACAAAAGAGTTACAAAATCAGAACTTTCACATTATTACAGAAAAACAGCATACATCACATGTACACTCTGTGGTCTCAACATATGCACACTAGCACTCTAGCTGTAACCCTTATTCTACATCATAACACAACATGCAGTGAGATGACGGACCGCCCAATATGTATTAGTGGTGACGTCAGCCACAGGCTGTGTTCCACTTCAAATGTCCCACTTGTTCATACACCACAGTTTCATTTTCCACTCCACAGGAATGTTGTGTGCCAGCGGTTTGATGTGCCAGCCTCCTCCACGTTCTCCCAGTCTAATGTCCAAACCTCATCATTTGCAATATTCTAACCTTCTAAGTCCTCGGGCCCAGGGCACCGTATCCTACTGCTCTCAGACTCTTAACCCACCGAAGCCAAAGCTGGACAGACCCTCACCTCATGAAGAACAGCAGCCAACCTGTAATATACTCACCATCCCACCATTCTGTAACGACACCTCCCAGCCAGCATATCCATGTCAGTCCCACCAAAGGTAAAGCTGGGCTGGCTTATGGGTCCCATCGAGGTTTGTCTATGTTGGTCCCACCTGTGTTTACCCCACATGGACTTCAACTATTTTCAACTTATTTTCTCATAAATTTGCGATTTTCTTGTAAATTTGTGACTTTTTCCCCTAACTTGATAAAAAATTTGAAACTTTCTCATAAATTTGTTACCTTTTTTATTGTAAAAGTGCAACTTTTTTCTCATAAATTTGTTACTTTCTCTTGTAATTTTGGAAATTTCTCATAAATTCGCCACCTTTTTACTGTAATCTGCAACTTGTCCTCATAAATTTACTTTTTTCCTAAAAAAAATTTTGCTATTTTCTTGTGAATTTGTGACTTTTTCCTATAAATGGACCTTTTTTCCTATAAATACAAATGTATTTGTGAGAACCCGGGACTGTGTGTCCGACACGATCATCGGTAGCACGGGGGCCCCCCAGGGAACGGTGCTGGCTCCCTTCCTGTTCACTCTTTATATTGCGGACTTCTCACACAACACAACACACTGCCATCTACAGAAGTTCTCTGATGACTCTGCGATCGTTGGCCTCATCTCCAATGGAGATGAAGCTGAGTACAGAGGGCTTATCCAGGACTTCGTGGACTGGTGCCATCGGAACTGCCTCCAGATCAACGCGAGGAAAACTAAGGAGCTGGTGGTGGACTGCCGCAGGCATGGGCAGCCCCTCACAGCACCAGTAAATATACAGGGAACAGACATCGAGATGGTGACATCCTATAAGTACCTGGGTGTTCATCTGAACAATAAACTAGACTGGTCACACAATACTGATGCATTCTACAAGAAGGGACAGCACAGGCTGTTCCTGCTGAGGAGACTCAGGTCTTTTGGTGTACAAGGGGCGCTGCTGAAGACATTCTATGACATGGTGGTGGCATCAGCCATCACTTTTGGAGTGGTCTGCTGGGGCAGTGGCATTACTGCAGCCGATAGGAAGAGACTGAACAAACTGATCAAGAAAGCTAGCTCTGTCCTGAGACAGCGCCTTGATCCGGTGGAGGAGATAGGTGACATAGTGCACGGCTCAGGAGACACACACGCAGGCTCAGGATAGATTTAACAGCTTTATTAACAACAGGGAAGTGTGTGGCTGCGTGTCTGTGGAATAAGAATGTATTGGTGGTGGCGTCTGCGTCAGGCACGGGGGCAGGAGGCCGTACAGCCGGACAACCCTATGGGAAAGAGCAGAGGGAGAAGGGTAACGGGCACCACACCAATACAGGGAATAATGATGGTAGCTGGCTTACTTGGTTATGACAGGTGGCTGGCGTCGACAAGGGCGAGGCCCGGGAGACAGCGACCTGCAGTACCTGTGGCAGCAGCGTAGAGCCAGCGGCGAGGTGAGGAAGTCCGCCGCCGGGAAAGTCCACCTGTGCACAGGGGAAGGCTAGAGGAGAGAGGTAAGGGGAGCTTACCCAGATAATCTTCGCTAGTAAGTTTGAGATCCGTAGTAGCAAAGGGGCCGAAGTTGAGAGACGGCTTCAGGCCGAAGCCCAGGGCAGAGTGGATTAAATACCTCGCCGCTGACGAGGAGCAGGTGTGCGCGTGGCTGGCGCCGTTGATGAGCGGCAAGTCATGACAGTACTCCCCCCTCTAGCAGCGCCTCCTGGCGATGGTTTTTCCGGGTGCGCTCGATGAAACTCAGAGATGAGTGACCGATCCAACACCAGCGAGGAAGGCACCCACTGTCTCCACTCGGGTCCATAGCCCTCCCAGTCCACCAAGTACTGCAATCCGCGACCCCGGCGTCAGGCGTCCAAGATCTCAGTGACGGTCCAGGTCGGATGGCCACCAATCATCCGGGGAGCGGGGTGCGCCGCAGGTGGACGGCAGAGGGGGTCAGAGACCACCGGTTTGATTTTGGAGACGTGGAAGGTGGGATGGATGCGGAGGGAGGAGGGAATAGCCACATGCACAGCCACCGGGTTGATGATCCTGGTTATGGGATAAGGGCCGATGAATCGTTGAGCCAGCTTTCTCCTCTCACCCTTTAGGTTAACGTCCTGTGTGGATACCCAAACTCGTTGTCCCACCTGGTAGGCAGGTGCAGGTCTCCTGTGTCGGTCCGCCGTAGACTTATTGCGCTCCGCCGTGCGTAAAAACGCATTACGCGCCATGGACCAAAGGGAGCGACACCGCCTGAGGTGTGCCTGGACAGAGGGAACAGCCAACTCGCCCTCCTGCGCGGGGAATAGAGGTGGATCATAACCCAAGGATGCTTTAAAGGGCGACATCCCGATGGCAGAGGAGCGAGAGGTGTTGTGGGCGTACTCCACCTAGGCGAGGTGAGAACTCCAGGACGTGGGTTTGGATGAAGTGACGCAGCGGAGCGTAGCCTCCAGCTCCTGGTTAGTCCGCTCACACTGCCCGTTAGACTGGGGGTGATGGCCGGAGGTGAGGCTTACTTTGGCTCCCAGGGCGTTGCAAAAGGACCTCCAGACGTCCAAAGAAAACTGGGGGCCACGGTCGGAGACCACGTTGACCGGGATTCCATGCAGTCTGACCACGTGTTGGATGAGGAGGTCCGCCGTCTCCAAGGCTGTGGGAAGTCCACGTAGGGGCACAAAGTGGGCGGCCTTGGAAAAACAGTCAACAATGGTCAGAACTGTGTCAAAGTTGTTGGAGACAGGGAGCCCGGTGACGAAGTCTAGGGCGATGTGTGACCAGGGCCTGCCAGGGATGGGCAGAGGCTGGAGCAGACCCGCAGGAGGAGCGTTACCTGACTTACTGGTGGCACAGACGGGGCAGGCCCGGGCGTAACGGGCGGCATCCTTCCGCAGGCCTGGCCACCAAAAGGATCGCTGGAGGAGGTCAATCATCCGTGAAGCTCCAGGATGGTAGGTGAGCTTAGAGGTGTGGAGCCAGTGTATAACGTCCCCCCGGATGGCAGATGGCACGAAGAGCCTCCCCTCCGGTCCGCCGCCAGGGTCCGGTTCCGACTCCTGCGCCCTCCGGATCTTGTCTTCTATGTCCCACGAAACAGCCCCCACGACGCACGACCTGGGCAGGATGGTGTGAACAGCGTCTTCTGTGGCCTCCGGGGCAAACTGCCTGGAGAGGGCGTCGGGTAGGCCGTTCTTGGAGCCAGGCCTATAAGTGATGCTGAATTTAAACCTTGCAAAGAACAGGGACCAGCGCGCCTGGCGGGCGTTCAGACGCTTGGCAGATCTTAGATACTCCAGGTTCTTGTGGTCTGTAAGGACCACAAAAGGCAAGGCTGCCCCCTCCAGCCAGTGACGCCATTCTTGAAGGGCAAGCTTGATGGCAAGAAGCTCTCTGTCCCCCACGTCATAATTACGCTCCGCCGGGGACAGGCGCCGAGAGAAGAAGGCGCAGGGTCGCTTGACTCCGTTGGCTGGGGACCGCTGGGACAACACCGCCCCCACCCCTGTGTCCGAAGCGTCCACCTCCACAATACACTGCAGCACGGGATCGACCTGGCTGAGGACCCGGGAGGAGGAAAACTCCGTCTTCAGCGCCTGGAAGGCCATAGCGGCCTCTTCAGGTCCACCGGAACGGGGTCTTAGGAGAGGTGAGGCGGGTCAGGGGCCCGACGATGGCTCCAAAGTTCGGGACAAAGCGGCGGTAGAAATTGGCGAACCCGATGAATTGCTGAACCTGTTTCCTAGAGGTAGGTGTGGGCCAATCCACCACCGCTTTGATCTTTGCTGGGTCGGGAAGCACCTGGTCATGGGAGATGACGAACCCCAGGAAGAAAGTCGTTTTGGCGTAGAATTCACATTTTTCCGCCTTGACATACAGACGGTTCTCCAGCAGTCTCTGCAGGACCCGCCTCACGTGGACCCGGTGTTCGTCCCTGGACCTGGAGAAGATGAGGATGTTGTCCAGGTAGACGAATACAAACAGGCCAATGAAATCCCAGAGGACGTCATTGATGAGGCGCTGAAAGACGGCTGGAGCGTTGGTCAACCCAAACGGCATCACAAGGTATTCAAAATGACCGTTAGGGGTGCGGAAGGCTGTCTTCCACTCATCTCCCTCCCGGATCCGGACGAGGTGGTAAGCGCTGCGGAGATCCAGCTTAGTAAACCAGGTCGCCCCCTGGAGGGAGTGGAAGGCGGTATCCATAAGGGGCAGGGTGTACCGGTCCCTCTCTGTGATGTCGTTGAGCGCTCGATAGTCGATGCAAGGACGAAGGGAACCATCCTTCTTTCCCACGAAGAAGAACCCTGCGCCTACTGGAGAGGAAGATGGTCTGATGATCCCAGCACTGAGCGACTCCTTCAAGTAGCTGTTCATGGCCTCCTTCTCTGGCGCTGACAGGCTATAGAGGCATCCTGAAGGTAGGGGCGCCCCCTGGCGGATGTTAATGGCGCAGTCGTAGGGCCGGTGAGGAGGCAGAGACATCGCCTTGGACTTGCTGAAAACAGCACCCAGGTCGTGGAATTCTGAGGGCACGAGGGTGAGATCCGGGGGCGCAGTGTCCTGGGCTGTGGGAGGCGAGGACGGGGCGCAGGCAGCGGATTGGAGACAGGTGCCCATACAGAAAGTACTCCACGCTGACACCTTCCCAGTCTTCCAGTCCAAGGCGGGGTTGTGGAGGCGGAGCCAGGGATATCCGAGGATGACAGGAGTTACCGAGGTGGGCAGGACGTAGAAAGAGATATCCTCCCGGTGGTTTCCAGAGACGATCACCAGGACGGGAGATGTTCGGTGGGTTACTTTTCCCAGGGAAACTCGGGAGAGATTAACCAGGGCGAGAGGAGTGTCGAGGGGGTGACAATGGATGCCCAGTCGGGTTGCCAGGCTCTGTGAAATAAAGCTACCCTCCGCGCCTGAATCCACCAGTGCATGTGTGAGGTGCCCAGTGAGGTTGTGACAGAAGCGGATGGGCAGCGTCAAATGTGTGAGGGGATTTAACCGATTAGCGTCCGCGAGGCCCCCTACAGTGACTTGCGGACCTCCTCATTTGGCTTCTCCGGACAATGCTCCACCGTGTGCTGGCTACCCCCGCAATACATGCAGAGGCCCAGGTCACGGCGGCGCTGTTTCTCCACCAGGGGGAGCTTTGTCTGGCCCGTCACCATCGGCTCCGACTCCTCGGAGACCTCCGGCGGTGGCAACACCAGGTGGCGAGCTTGGGGCAGGCGTGCAGAGGCACCCCGCGAGCGAGAAGACTGCTTCCGCTCAGAGGCGTGCTCGCGCAGCCTGTTATCCAAACTGGTGGTAAGAGAAATCAGCTCCGCCAGCGTCTCCGGGATATCCTGGCCGGCCAGCTCATCCCTCAGGCCAGAATTTAGGCTGCGGAGGAAGATGCCGCAGAGCGCACGCTCTTCCCAGCCAACCTCCTCCGCGGTAACCCGGAAGTCGATCGCATAGTCGGCCGCCGATCGGCTCCCCTGTTGGAGTCTGAGAAGGCAGTCGACCTGGACACTGTCCAAACGCGAATGATCGAACACTTCCAGAAATTGTCGCACGAATTGGCCATAGGTGAGGGTGGCGTAGCTGGGCTTCACCATAATGGCGTAAGCCCAGGTAAGCGCACGACCCTCTAGGAGATTACCAATGTAGCCAATTCTGCTATGGTCTGAGGGAAAGTCTCCGGGAACGCGAAGAAACACGGACTCACACTGCATAATAAAACCCTGAGCTCCACCCAGCTTACCGCTAAAGCGAGCAGGAGTGGGGATTGGTGTGAGCCGTGTTGGCGCACCCGGAGCGAGCTGGACAGTCGCCAGAGCCGCAGGAGCTGCGCCACCCGGACGAGCCGAGGGGAACGGCTGCTGGGGGTCCAAGCGGTCTAACCGGTTAGTAATAACAATTAACTGATTTAATATCACCTGTTGCTGACGGGCTATTAAATCCACCCAAGCCTCGAGGGTGGAAAGACGGCATGCGAGCCCGCTGTCTGCCGAGCCGCTCTGCTGAAGCCGTACTGACATAGTGCACGGCTCAGGAGACACACACGCAGGCTCAGGATAGATTTAACAGCTTTATTAACAACAGGGAAGTGTGTGGCTGCGTGTCTGTGGAATAAGAATGTATTGGTGGTGGCGTCTGCGTCAGGCACGGGGGCAGGAGGCCGTACAGCCGGACAACCCTATGGGAAAGAGCAGAGGGAGAAGGGTAACGGGCACCACACCAATACAGGGAATAATGATGGTAGCTGGCTTACTTGGTTATGACAGGTGGCTGGCGTCGACAAGGGTGAGGCCCGGGAGACAGCAACCTGCAGTACCTGTGGCAGCAGCGTAGAGCCAGCGGCGAGGTGAGGAAGTCCGCCGCCGGGAAAGTCCACCTGTGCACAGGGGAAGGCTAGAGGAGAGAGGTAAGGGGAGCTTACCCAGATAATCTTCGCTAGTAGGTTTGAGATCGGTAGTAGCAAAGGGGCCGAAGTTGAGAGACGGCTTCAGGCCGAAGCCCAGGGCAGAGTGGATTAAATACCTCGCCGCTGACGAGGAGCAGGTGTGCGCGCGGCTGGCACTGCTGATGAGCGGCGAGTCATGACAATAGGAGAGAGAAGGACGGTGGCTAAACTGTCATCTCTGCTGGAGTCCGAGTTCCACCCTATGCAGGACATACTGAATGCACTGAGGAGCTCATTTAGCAGCAGACTACATCATCCCAGGTGCACAACCAAGAGGTTTCGTAGGTCCTTCCTACCAACGGCTGTCAGACTGTACAACCTAAGCAGGGCTGCTCGCAGAGATAGCAAAAATACGTAACAAACTAATAGTTTTTTGAATGCAAAAGATGCAATAGACTTACACAATGGTCCCCTTCGGCATACAACTAGGAAAATACCGGTCACTATGGAGGGTGAGAATATGTATGGGCACATAATCATACCATGTAGGATAACTAAGTAGACGGTTATGCTGTTTCATCCCATCTAGCAACAATGCTCTGCACTGTGTGTGTTTATATATTTACATATTTATTCCATCTAGCTACAATGCTCCGCATTGGGTGTGTTTATATTTATATATCTATATATTCATTCCATCTAGCTACAATGCTCCGCACTGTGTGTTTATATATCTACATATTATTCCATCTAGCTACAATGCTCCGCACTGTGTGTTTATATATCTACATATTATTCCACCTAGCTACAATGCTCCGCACTGTGTTTATATATTCATATATTTATTCCATCCAGCTACAATGCTCTGCACTGTGTGTCTGTGTGTGTGTATATATATATTCTATAGTAATATGTACATATGTATATTAGCTGCTCTTGCTTGCTTGCTTTTTTTCTTGCCTTCTGATTGTTGCTCTGAGTGTTGCTATCCCTGTGCTGTTGCAATCCTGGAATTTCCCCGTTGTGGGACTAATAAAGGCTTATCTTATCTTATCTTATGTTATCTTAAATTTGTGACTTTTTTTGTAAAGTTGGAACTTTCTCAAAAACTTTTTAAAATTTTTTTTACTGTAAACTTACAACTTTTCCTAATAAATTTGTGACTTTTTCTTGTAAGTGTGCTAAATTTTTCTTGTTTGTAACTCTTCACGTAATTTTACCCAATTTTTTTCTTGTAAATTTCCAACTTTTTTTCTCCTAAATTTTCATGTTTTTCCTCATAAATTTGCAATTTTTTTCTAGTAAATTTGTGACTTTTTTTTCTCATAAATTTGCTGCTATGATTTTTATTTTGTCACCTTTTTTTCTTATAAATTTTCACATTTTTTTCCTCATAAATTTGTGACATTTTTTGCCTAATTTTGCCTATGGGACCAGTGTTACTGAAACCTGCTAACCCACATTAAACCCAAGTGGGGCCCAGATGGGTTTAAATGGAGTAAACAGATTACCTGCACCACAGGTGAAGTCCATGTGGGCAAACACAGATGGGGCCAACATGGACAAACCTACGGGTTTCTACCTACGGTACAAATAAAGTAACCTGAAACCCACATGGGACCCATTAGACAGCCTACTAAACAGCTCAAACTGCACCTCCTCCAGATCCCCCCTTTCCTAGGTGCTCCTGGATAAAGAACTTTCTCACCAACTGTCCACAAACAATCAGACTTGGCCCCCACCACTCCTCCACACTGTTCCTCAGCACTGGCTCACCCCAAGGCTGCGTGCTATACCCTCTACTGTACTCCCTATACACCTTTGACTGTATTTCAACCCACCCAACTGCCGTCATTGTGAAATACACAGACGACACCACCTTGGTTGGGCTCATCACAGATGAGGATGAGAAGTCATACAGGGCGGAGGTAGAGAACCTGCTGTTGTAGTGCCAAGCAAACAACCTGAAACTGAATGTCTAAAAAACCAAAGAACTCATTCTGGACTTCAGAAAGAACAGGCAGGACCCCCTTTCCCCCCATAAATGGTGACAGCGTGGAAGAAGTCCCCACCTTCGGGTTCCTGGGCACCCACAACTCCTCTAACCTCTCCTGGACTGTCAACACCAAGGCCCTGGTGAAGAAAGCCCAGCAGCGGCTGCACTTCCTCCATGTCCTCAGGAAGCACAACCTGGACCAGAAGCTGCTGCTGGCCTTCTATCAGTACTCAGTGGAGAGTGTGCTCACCTACAAATCTACCTACGGGTACAAATAAAGTAACTTGAAGCTGAACCTACTGTCTGGGTGTGTGGTACGCCGGCTCCATGGCTGAAAACAGGAAGACTGTGCAGAGGGTCATCAACACCGCCCCAAAAATTATCGGCAGCCCTCTGCCCTCCCTGGAAGGTACTTCCAGATCCTCCTGTCTCAGAAGGATCAAGGCCTTCACAGGAGACCCCTCACATCCCGCCCACCACCTGTTTGACCTGCTTCCCTCTGGACGACGATTCAGATCGATCAGATCCCACACCTCCAGACTGAAAAGCAGTTTCTTCCCCTGGGCCATCCAGACTGCACAAAGTCAGAAGCCCCCCCCCCCCCGCCCCACAAACACTCATATGCATAGAACTAAGAACCTTTAAATTATCACTATAACTTACCTATCTTTGCACTCCTCACTTTCATGTATATTGACGCATCCGTGAAATCACTACTGTATACATTTTCCATAATCCTTGGGCCATTTTACTCAATTATGTGTTCTGCACTCCACATTCTTATGTACATAGTTCCACCCGCAAAGCCACTACTGTACCTGTGTATATACCAATGGGCTATTTGTTATTTTTACTTCAGTTGTATGGTTAATCGTGTGTTCTGTATCTGTATTTATTTCAAAATCATCTCACTTACTTTATTGCACAGTAGCCTGGTGGAGCACGCACAATTGTGTTGTGCTGTACAACTGTACAATGACAATAAAGTCTATTCCATTCTTCTATTTAACCTCTGGTGGGGCCCACATGGACATACTGGCTGGTCTGTAAGGACAGATTGTTCTCACTATCAGTCTCATCATTCAGTACACTTACCTTTCTTTCGTTCTCCTCAGCAGGTTTGCCAGTTCTCGTCCTCACACATTTCTTATCATAGACATTGTTAAACTTTTAAATCTGCCTCCTCTCAGTGTGTTTATTATAAATGTGTCAACTTCCTTTAAACGGGAGCACAGTAATTATAAAACAAAATTAACCACAGAGAAGCTAATGAAGTTGGCTCTCTCAACAGCAGCGACAGAAAAGGCTTTGCTTCCCTCCATAACAGTTTGGCTCCTATCCTGAAAAGCTCCAGAGACAATGCAACGGTTTCTCAGCCTAGCAGCTGGCGCCCTCCCAACAAACATCCTTTAATTAGACCGCGAGCACCCTCGCATCCCACCATGATGCCGAACAGGGTAACGCTGTCCTGAGTGTGTGTCATACTAGGAAATTAGAGGTGGATAAAAGGCCCCAATAGACTGCTGAAGCCACAGGAAACTCTTCATTGCAGCTTCTCCCTCGTCTCCTTCAATTATTTCCTGTAATAATCAGCCTGAAGACAAAAACTCAGCGGCTCATTCAAATTCAATGTGCAGTGTATGACACAAGCTGGTTTGCAGAACTGAATCAGAAGCTGCACTGCAAAAAAAGTTTTTAGACAGAAATATCATGGATTCCAGCCTCTCCAACTGCTCCAGTTAGAGTTTGAATATTTTTCCTTGTATAAAGTGTTAATTACTGAAGTCAGTTTTCCTGCAAAATTCAATGATGCCATTCAGATTTGTTTTTATGGACTCAGCTGGGATTTAATATTTACCAGATGTTCCACAGATGTTCTGAAGGTGGATTTTGATGCATTGGGATGACAGAGACTATTTCATTGTACATTATTTAACATTAAATCATAAAAACTAACAATTTATTTAATTTTTATTTTTTTAACCTGTCCTGTCCAGCAGCTTAGCAACCAGAACTAAAGCTTTGCTTGTGGTTGATATAATAATGCATGCCCAGAGAAAGCAACTATTCTTGTCTGAAAACAGGTAGGCCAATCAGGCTTTACAGGCCCAAATGTAGGCTGTGTTTAAAAGTGGAATACAGAGGTGTAGTGTATATGTAGGCAATCACACGTTAGACTATGACAAATATAAAAGGGACTGAATTCTGAGATTTATTTGATTGTGTGAATATTAATTACAGAATTATTGAAAATGAATGAGACATCTAATATGAACAACTGTTTAAGAACCCTGGTTTATTTGTTTGTCAGATCACTTATTTGTGTGATCTTTCATGACTGATATTCATAAGTGTTGTATCTTGCAATTTGGGGACTGGGAGTTGTTCAGTTATGTTTTAGTTTATATGTGTAATTTATAGTCTATCGTCAATAAACTCATGCAGTACTATAGCAGAACATATTTACAAATATTTGAGACCCATTGTAGTGCATCATTTTATATTTTAGCAATATAATAATAATAATAATAATAATAATAATAATAATAATAATAATAATACATTTTATTTGTATAGCGCTTTCCAAGTGACATGTTTGGACAAACCCAGATGCAGACACAGACTCAGAATAAACACAGTTATCTTTATTTTGATGCATGTGTGAGTGTGTGTGTGAGTGTGAATGGGAATGAGTGCAGGAGCGTGAGCAGAGCAACCCTAGGAGAGAGGAGAGACAAGGGTATGAGCTCTCTGACAATGGATAGCATAAATAAGTGGTTAAACAGCCTTACGGTGCAGGTGAGAAGTTGAGGTGCCTAGGAACATCCGAGCTACCCCGTATGCCTGTGCCTTGGTCCGTTGCGTGCTCGTGCTGGTGAAGATAATACAGGTGCTGCAGTGGAGAATAGTTCATATGTGGAATCCAGAGTTTCCTCCGAATGTAGGTGAGGGTCCTGGTCCGCTACCAGGAGGAGGAAGTCCACCCAGGGGAACCATCTGTGCACAGGGGAGATAGAGGGAAGGAGTGGAGAGGAAAGAATCCTTAAAAAGGCTTACGTTACGTTGGGGAGACGAAACTCTCAGACGATCAGCGTAGCAGGGAAGATGAGGGAGGCAAGATTCCCCTGCAGGAGGAGTAGTAGACTCTAGCACAGAGGTCTACATCCAAATGGAGCGTTGACGTCTCCGTGCAGAATGAGAGGCAGCGCTCCTTAAGAAGGCTGCCTAATGGAGAGAGCAGGTGTACACACAGCTGTGGAGACAATTAAGGCAGCAGGCACACAGAGCAAATCACCATGCCAAGGCACTCAAAGATGCTTTACATAAAAAAAAAATAAGGATTAAAATTAAAGATTAAAACCAAGTCCGAACAGGTGGGTTTTGAGTAATGATTTGAAGGAGCTTAAAGGTGCAATCACACCAAAAGCGAACAGGCGAATTTTTCACGCAGCACAATTACATTATGAATCAATGTAAACACCCGATCAGACATGAATAGTGAGATGCAGACAGGAAAAGTTGTCTTTAAAACTTCTGCAGCTGTGTTCAACCTGCTGGGGAAATTCCCAAAATAACGTCATGCTTAGGTTTACATTATTCGACTGTGGGCTCACCTGAAAATGTTGTCTCAAGCTTCCAAAACTTCACAGATGATGGGTGTTTATGTTGCTAGCTTGCTAGGACGTCAGTGGCCGGAAACCGTGGGTAAATAACTCCAAAATCCCAATTCAGCTGAAGAGTTCCCGGTTCTCCTGTCTCCCAGTGAGTGAGTTTAATTTTCAAACTAGTTTACTCTGCAATGGTGATATTTTTACTCCGGTGATAGCGTAATCTCAAAGCTAGCAAGCAAGTGGACGCGAACATGCGACTGCGCAAATTCACACATACTCACGTCTTCCCATTCACTTTGTATGGATTCGTGCCACCCGTTCGTGTTTGGTGTGAACACACCTTAAGTCTGTGCATTCACGGATCTGTTGGCAAAGAGAGTTGCAGAGGGAGGGGGCCGTGATAGAAAAGGCTTTGTCCCCCCAGGTTCTGTGCTTGGTTCTATGTGGTGGAGAGAGTAGGTTTGCATCAGAGGAACGGGGGCAGCGGGTGGGGGTGGGGGTGCCGGTGCAACAGGTCAGTGAGATAGAAAGAGGCCTGGTGATGGAGGGCTTTAAAGGTGAGGAGAAGGACTTTGAACTGTATACGTTGTGAGATTGGGAGCCAGTGGAGGCTCTGGAGGACAGGGGTGATGTGGTTGCGGGAGCGGGACTGGGTAAGGAAATGGGTGGCTGAGTTCTGAATGTACTGAGGTTTCTGGAGGACTTTGGATGATGAGCCGTAAAGAATGCTATTGAAGTAGTCAAGTCTGGATGTGATAAATGTGTGTATGAGGGCTTCTGCAGTGCAGAAGGTGAGTGAGGGATGGACTCGGGCTTGTGGTGATTCCCTCTGCCTGCCTGTTGACTGATTCTCCACAGCTGTGCACACACCTACTCTCATCATCAGCTGGACTATTTAAGCCATGCTGCCCTCGGGTCTACACGAAGTCATCTTTCTCCCTGGTCTGATGAGACCATTTCTACACTTCATCACTCGCCAAGATTATTCTCAACCTCACTGTTCTCCGGAGGCTACTCCTCTCCTACCTCGCCTTCCTACAGAACCACCTTCTCCTCATCGTCGTCCTGGGAGTTCCACTCCCCGACGCCAAGTAAGCCACTGTCATCGCTTTCATCTCTCCACTCTCGCTCCCCTGTGCACAGGTGGAAATCCATGGTGGCGGACCTCCTCCACTTTGACCAAATACTCCTTGCACCTCTTCACTCCATCAACCTTTCCCCTTGCAACTGGGGCTGAAGACGCTGTCTTCCTGGCCGGAGCCTTCAGGACTAAACCTGAGCTGATCACCAACTTGCCAACAGTAAGACTAACAATACTGCACAGTTCCACCAGGGTGTGGTTACTAATTCCCCTGCCCTGCTTCTCCATAGGGTTGCCAGGCTGTACGGTGCTCTGCTCACCCTGCCTGCTATATTCATATACACACGCGTACACCCAAACACACATTACATAATAAAGATAATTGAGTTGATTTCTGGGTCTGTGTTTGCTTTCTGGGTCTGCAAACATGTCAGTACGACTCCGTCAGAACGACCCAGCAGACAGTGCGCTCGCGTACAAAGTTAACATCTTAGAGGCTCGCATTGACCAATTATCACATCAACAACAAGTCATACTCACCCAGCTGGTTCAGATAAACTCCCGTTTGGATCTCCTATCAGGTTCCCAGTCTTTCCCTCCAGCTTCAGGTAGCCCTGCCACTCCAGCCAGCTCCATTCCCGCTACGTCTCCATCATCCAGGCTGACACCAGTCCCCACGCCCACATGCTTCAACGGTAAGCTAAGGGAGGCTAGCGGGTTTCTGCTGCAATGTGGAATAGTTTTTCAATGGGTCCTGGGGGATTTTCCGACCAGTCACAGCCGCATAGGCTATGTAGTTAATCTTCTGGAGGGGCAGGCATTAGCTTGGGCCTACACGGTCATGGCTAGGGCAGACTATGCTACACTAACTTACGATCAGTTTGTGAATGAATTTAACGAGGTGTTTGACCACTCCGACCGGGATAGCGTACTGATCTCCTGGCTACTTAACTTAAAGCAGGGTAGCAAATCTGTAGCTGATTACGCTGTCGACTTCCGGAAGGGAGCCGCGGCGGTGGGGTGGGAGGATGCCTCTCTGTGCAGCATATTTATTCGTAGCCTTGGCCCTAGCCTGCGGGATGAGTTAGCCCACCTGGATAAGCCCAGTAAATTAACTGAGCTCATTTCTCTAGCAATCAGTTTAGACAACTGTTTGAGGGAATGGGCCAGCGAGTGTAAGACATCCAGTCGCTCCAGTATCCAGTTTCATTGCTCCCCAAAGTGCTCCCTGTTGGCCCTACCTCACTCTGATTCATTAGACTCCCCTGAGCCCATGTTAGTAGGCCAAACCAGGTTACCTTTAGCGGAGAAACAGTGCCACTGGGAGTTAAGGCTATGTCTGTACTATGGCAGCGAGGAACATGAGCTTGTTTCCTGTCCCATACGGCCAAAAGAGGGAGTCCGTGCATCGCAGTAGGGGGACTCAAGGACTCACATCAAGAAAATCCCTTCACTCAATTCATGTTACCCATCCGTTTTGTTTATAACCAAACTGAAATAGCCACACATGCACTCATCGACTCAGGGGCTGAGCAGAGCTTCATCTCTGGGGAACTGGCAACCCGTTTGGGGCTTCCGTGCCACCAATTGAGGACACCTCTCCAACTCATTGCTCTGTCTAAAGCCCCACTGGCCATGGTGTCTCAACAAACTGCCCCAGTATCTGTGATCGTGTCTGGTAATCACTGGGAGCAGCTCAGGTTGTTTGTGCTTCTGGTCTCCACCTCTCCGGTCATCCTTGGTTACCCTTGGCTCCGGCTGCACAATCCTACCATCGATTGGCGCTCCGGGAATCTAGTGTCATGGAGTTTGTTTTGCCTCAGTGCATGTCTTCAATCCACTGCTTGCTCGACATCCATGCCTCTTGGTGCCCCGAACGTACCTCCAACTGACCTGTTCAAAGTTCCCCCGGAATACCACAACCTGGGTGCCGCCTTTAGTAAGACCCAAGCCCTATCTCCCCCCCCCCCACCACCACCACCACCCATATGACTGTGCCTTTAATCTCCGGCCCGGGGCTCCGCTACCATCTAGTCGGCTGTACAGCCTCTCAGCTCCGGAGCGGGAGGCGATGGAGACTTATATCAAGGAGTCCCTGAATTCGGGCATAATCCGGCCCTCGTCCTCGGCGGTGGGAGTGGGATTTTTCTTCATGGGCAAGAAGGACGGCTCGCTGAGACAGTGCATTGATTTCCGGGAACTAAACAATATTATCATCAAGGATAAATACACTCTCCCTCTCATCAATACGGCATTTGACTCCCTCCGGGGGGCCTCCTGGTTTACTAAACTGGACCTTCGCAACGCCCACCATCCGGTGAGGATTCAAGAGGGTGATGAGTGGAAGACAGGGTTCCGGACCCCTAGCGGGCACTTTGAGTACCTTGTTATGCCGTTTGGGCTGACCAACGCCCCCGCCGTGTTCCAACGGCTCATCAATGACATACTGAGGAATTTTTTTTGGCTCATTTGTCTTTGTGTACCTTGATGATATCTTGATCTTTTCCCAGTCCCTTGATGAACACCAGGTGCACGTGAGGTGAGTCCTGCAGCGGCTATTGGAAAACAAGTTGTTTGTGAAAGCGGAGAAGTGCGAATTCCACTCGTCAGCTATGTCTCTCCTGGGCTTCACCATCTCACATAATGAGATCATCATGGACGCGGGCAAGGGAAAAGCGGTGGTAGAATGGCCGACCCCCTCCTCCCAGAAGCAACTGCAACAATTCCTGGGATTTGATAATTTCTACCGCCGCTTCATCAAAAACAACAGTATTATTGCACTTCCTCTTACTTGTCTCACCTCCTCCAAGGTGCCTTTCCTGTGGACGGAGGAGGCCAAGGCGGCCTTTGTGGAATTAAAATCTCAATTTTCCTCTCCTCCCATCCTGGCGCAGGTGGACCCCATGCTGCAGTGCCTGGCTGAAGTGGACGCATCAAACTCTGGTGTAGGAGCCATGCTTTCTCAACGTTCCCTGGTAGATGACAAGCTCCGCCCCTGTGCGTTCTTCTCCCGCCGTCTCTCCCCGGTGGAGAGGAACTATGACATCGGAAACAGGGAGCTCCTGGAGATCAAGCTGGCACTGGAGGAGTGGCGCCATTGGCTGGAGGGGGCCTCTCAACTGTTCATCGTCTGGACAGACCACAAGAACTTGGAATACCTCAGGACGGCTAAACGTCTGAACGCGCGCCAGGTCCGTTGGTGCCTATTTTTTTGCCGCTTTGATTTCATCATCACCTATCGCCCTGGTTCCAAGAACACCAAGCCCGACGCCTTATCTGGGCAATTCGCCTCAGATGCTGCGGAGGTATCGGTGCACCCCATCATTCCCCCGTCATACATCGTTGGCACCCTCTCATGGAGTATCAAGGAGACGGTCCTGAGAGCACAGGAGACCGAGGCAGACCCGGGCAGGGGCCCTCCGGAGAGGTTGCATGTTCCATCTGCCGTCGGGGATGAGGTGATTAATTGGGCCCACTCCTCCAAGCTTCTGTGTCACCCGGGGATGGCTCGCACTGTGGCTGTCCTACAAAGGTCCTTTTGGTGGCCATCACTTCAGAAGGATGTTGGGGAGTACATCTGCGCCTGTTCCCAGTGCGCCACTGGGGAGACGTCCTCCTCTCCTCCGGCCAGCCTGCTGCATCCTCTCCCGATCCCTGGCAGGCCCTGGTCCCATGTGGCCTTGAACTTCGTCACTGGCCTCCCATCCTCCAACAACCACACCGTCATTCTCACCATCATTGACAGGTTCTCAAAGGCAGCCCATTTTGTCCCCCTGCAGGGTCTGCCCACGGCTAAGGAGACCACGGATCTGCTCACCATCTATGTGATAAGGCCGCACGGCATCCCTTTGGACATCGTATCCAACCGGGGACCACAGATCGTTTCCCAGGTGTGGAAGGCTTTTTGCAATGCTGTCGGGGCTATGGTGAGCCTGTCATCGGGGTATCATCTGCAAAGTAACGGCCAATGTGAGCGTGCCAATCAGGAACTGGAGGCAGCACTACGGTGCGTTACCACCGCCAACCCAGCATCCTGGAGTACCTACCTGCCATGGATCCAGTACGCTCACAACACCACCGTGTCATCGGCCATAGGCATGTCTCCCTTTGAGGCCTCTCTGGGCTACAATCCCCCGGTGCTTCCCAAGGAGGAGGGGGACATCGCCATACCCTCTGTGCGAGCCCACATGAGATGCTGATGCCGGCTGTGGAAGGCTACCCGGACCGCCCTGCAGCGCACGGTGGAGCGCAACACCACCATCGCCAATCGTCGCAGGACGTCTCTACCGGGTTGGTCAACAGGTATGGCTCTCCACAAAGAACTTTAACCTCAAGGTTGAGTCGAAAAAGCTCTCTCAGCATTTTATTGGGCCATTTGCTATCGACCACATTGTTAATCCTGTGGCTGTGCACCTAGCTCTCCCCCCCTCCCTCCGCATCTGTCCTACCTTTCACGTCTCTCAGGTAAAGCTGTTCTGCTCCAGTCCTCTGTGTCCTCCTCCCAAGACGCCACCTCCACCAGTTGTGATCGATGGCGACCCGGCGTGAAAGGTCAACGCCATCCTGTACGTCCATTGCCTGGGTCGCGGCCTACAGTATCTGGTGGACTGGGAGGGCTACAGCCCTGAATGGAGGTCCTGGGTGCATCCCTCCTTCGTGTTGGATCCTCAGCTCATCAGGGACTTCCACCGGACACACCCAGGTAGGTTAGATCGGTCAACGAGAGGCGCCACATGGGGGGGAGTACTGTGGTGATTCGCTCTGCCTGCCTGTTGAATGATTTGCCATAACTGCACGCACACCTGCTCTCATCATCAACTGGACTATTTAAGCCATGCTGCCCTTGGGTCTGCACGGAGTCGTCTTTTTCCCTGGTCTGATGAGACCGTCTCTACACTTGGTCACTCGCCAAGATTATTCTCAACCTCACCATTCTCTGGAGGCTACTCCTCTCCTACCTCACCTTCCTACAGAACCACCTTCTCCTTGTTGTCCTTCTGGAAGTTCCACTCCCCGACGCCAAGTAAGCCACTGTCATCGCTTTCATCTCTCCACTCTCGCTCCCCTGTGCACAGGTGGAAATCCGTGGCAGCGGACCTCCTCCACCTGGCGGCGGACCGAATACTCCTTGCACCTCTTCACTCCATCAACCTTTCCCCTTGCAACCGGGGCTGAACACGCTGTCTTCCTGGCCGGAGCCTTCGGGACTAAACCTGAGCTGATCACCAACTTGCTAACAGTAAGACTAACAATACTGCACAGTTCCACCAGGGTGTGGTGACTAATTCCCCTGTCTCTGCTTCTCCATAGGGTTGCCAGGCTGTATGGTGCTCTGCTCGCCCCGGCTGCTATATTCACATACACACTAACTAACTAACTAACTAACTAACCTGCACTTATATAGCGCTTTTCTAGTCACAAAGACCACTCAAAGCGCTTTCATTAATACTAACCCTCTATTCTAAGGGCCTATAGGAAACAGATATCTAGGGACAATTTAGAACAGCCAATTAACCTAACATGCATGTTTTTTGGCATGTGGGAGGAAACCGGAGAAATCCCGGAGTAAACCCACGCAACACGGGGAGAACATGCAAACTCCACACAGATCACTGTTGGTCGGGGGCTGGGATCGAACCCACGATCCCACGATCCCCACAATCCCCCGGCCAAGGGTAAACTGTGCTGCCGCAGTGCTAACCACTGCGCCACCGTGCAGCCCAAACACACATTACATAATAAAGATAATTGAGTTGATTTCTGGGTCTGGGTCTGCTTTCTGGGTCTGCAAACATGTCAGGGCTATGTTTTTTAGGTGGAAGAAGGCAGTTTTGGTGACATGACTGATGTGCGGTTCAAAAGTGAGGTGGCTGTCAAAGATGACTCCAAGGTTTCATGGCTGTGGGGATGGGGAAAGTGTGAAGTTGGCAACATTGAGGTTGAAGTTGTGGGTGGTATTGATGAGAGATTCCGGGCCGATGATCATCATGTCAGACTTATCATAGTTAAGTCTTAGAAAGTTCTGTAGAAATAACTGTGAATAACTGTGTGAAATAACTGTGGTTACGCAGTTAGTAGAAATGTAGATCTGAAAGTCGTTGGCATAACAGTGGAAGTTAAGGTCATGTCAGTGGATGATATTACCAAGCAGGAGCATATAGATGATAAAAAAGAGAGGGCCAAGCACAGAACCATGGGGAACACTATGGAAGAGGGGGGTTGTGAGGGGGGTGCCGTTGTTGATGTGTATGAATTGTTGTCTGCTGGTGAAATATGAGTGGAACCAGGAGAGAGCTGTACCAGTGATGCTGAGGAAGGTTTTCAGATGGGAGAGGAGAATGGAGTGGTTGACTGTATCAAAGGCAGCTATGAGGTTGAGCATGATGAGCATGTTCAGGAGTCCAGAGTCAGCTGAGAGGAGGAGGTCGTTTGTCACTTTGAAAAGGGCTGTTCCGGTGCTATGTTGTGAGCAGAATCCAGATTGGAATATCTCAAAGAGGTCATTGGAGGTGAGGTGGGTTTTGAGATGTGTGGTAACAACACGTTCTAGGATTTTTGATAGGAAGGGCAAGTTGGAGATGGGACAGAAGTTATTCATGATGCCGGGGTTCAGTCCAGGTTTTATGAGGATTGGGGTGACAGCGGCAAGTTTCAGGGGGTCAGAAACTGAGTCGGAGCTGAAGGAGGCATTGATGATGCTTCAGATGAGTGGGGAGAGAGATGGGAGGCAGGATTTGATGTGTGTGGAGGGGACAGGGTCCAGTACAGATGTGGGGCTTCTCATGCCTGTGGCAATTTTAGTGAGCTCTAGAGGGCTCAATGTGGGGAAATGAGATAGTGGCTGAATAGAGGTCAGGGGAGGAGCTAATGGAAGGGTTAGGATCGGAGGGGAGGTGGTCACGTTGCTGTGGATGGTAGTGATCTTTGTTTGGAAGAAAGACAGGAATAAGTTGCACTTTTCAGCGGTAAACACTGGGAAGGTGTGGTTGATGGGTTTAAGAAGTTTGTTGATTGTGGAAAAAAGCGTGTGTTGGGGTTGTTGGAGCCAGCGTGTATGATTTGAAAGTAGAAGTTGAACCGGGCTGTGCTGAAGGCAGTCTTGTATTGTTGGAGGTGGTCAGTGTAGGCTTGGAAGTGAACTGTTAGGTTTGTTTTCTTGTAAAGTCTTTCCAGCGGTCTTTTTCAGGATTTCATGGCATGGAGTTCATGAGTGCACCAGGGAGCAGAGTGAGTGAAGGAGACTGTTTTAGTTTTGATGCAGGCTAACTGGTTCAGGCAGGAGAGTGGTGTTGTAATAGCGTACAAGATCTGTGGGGTTGTCAGAGAGCGGGGGAGGGGAGGCAGACATCATGGTGGTGAGTGAGGCTGAGAAGACTGCAGGAGTGATGGTTTTGATGTTTCTGAAGGATAATGTGTGATTTTCTTTTGGGGAGGAAATGGGGACGTTGATGTCCATCGTGACTGCCAGGTGGTCAGAGATATGGAGATTGATGCTGCTGACTTGAAGCTTTGTTAGTCCAGTTGAGCAGACCAGATCCAAAATGTGTCCTTGTGAGTGAGTTGGGAAGTCAACGTGTTGAGTGAAGGTGAAGCACTGAAGAAGTTCCAGGAAGTCGGTGGCAGATTTGCAGTTGGTGGCATTGATGTGGAGATTAAAGTCTCCGAGGAGAAGAACAGAAGATGAGATGGCAGATTGCTGGGTCAACAGATCTGAGAGGTTGGGTAGAAAGGAGAGGTTTGGCTTGGGGGAGGGGGGCCGTAGGTAACAGTGGTAATCAGGGGGGTGGGACCAGAGAGTTTGAAGGCAAGATGTTCAAATAAGTGGACTGCGGGGGTGGCAATGTTGGCTATTTTGATGTTTTTTCAGTGAATGAAAGCAACACCACCTCCCTGGCCATCAGGGAGGGGTTTATCGATGTAGGTGAATCCAGAAGGTGTGATCTCATGGAGTGACAAATTGTCCAGGGGTTTATGCCATGTTTCAGTGATGCAAAGAAAATCCAGGTTATTGTCAGTGATAAATTCATTCAGGATGAAGCTTTTATTGTTCAGTGAGCATGTGTTGAGTACAGCCAGTTTCAGGTGGCGTTGCTTTGGGACAGGTTGAAAGGACCGAGGGATGGGGCAGATATTGGACAGGTTTACCTGCGATTTATTGTGCTGATGTGATGAGGATCTGACTGACTATGGGGTGAATGGGGAAAGCAGTGGCAGGAGGGAGCAGTGGCGGTTGAGGCCTGTAGGGGGAGCTGTGGCAGGAGGTGGAACACTGAGTTGAAGCTGTAGAGGATGGGGACGCTGAAGGTGGAATGTAAATAGTCAGTCACATAGCTGTGGGAGAGTTTAGAAGAGAGTTTAGAGCAGCAAATTAGCTGCTAAAATACGGCTTCCTAAGTTACTGGAGTGGAGGCCGTCCGGTTTTTATTAAAATGCTTTACGGCCCCAGAAGAGGTTAAAGTTGTCATGAGCTCTCTGTGCACCTCTCCAACGGTGCACGGCGAGGGGGAAAAAGGACAAGGATTTAAGTGCAGGGTTACACCAAACACACATTTATTAACACAAAACTGACATACAGACACAGAACAGCTTGGATCCTCGTTAGTGTCCTCAAGGTAGCCCTACACACTCACTGGAGGAAAACAGCGGTGGAACAGCACACAGGCAGTTACTCACAGTGGGGGGCAGACCGAGTTGTCACAGCGAAATCCAAGACACACAGGCAGTCCTTACTGACATGACGGTTGATGGCGGAGAACGACCACCCAACGCGTACAATAATCCAGCGGTGTCTGTCTAGCGAAGAGCTCCTTTAATACAGATGCCGCTGGCGTGACAAATAGGAATCACCTGGGTGAGGCACGGACAGATAATTACCAGGGACTGGAAACAGCTGATGCACCAGAAGGAGAGCAAGGGGGTGTGGCTAGGCCGGCAGCCTGTCAGCAGCATGAGAGAAAGGTGATGACAGATGCTGACTAACAGCTGCCGGTCAGGCAGTGGCTAGAGGCATGGCATAAGTACAAGAATACATCAAAACACACATAACCAGCAAAGCCAACCCCACAAAGAGATAGAGGCCGAACCGGGAAAAGCCAAGCAGGCTCGGCACGTGACAGAAGTTGTCAATGAAGCCTATGTACAAAACACCAAACATTATTATACATGGCAGAATGACCCGTTTGGCTGCAACTGTTGCATCAGTGTTGCCCATTTGTCAGTAAATAAAAAAATATATATATTTATTGGTTATTTGGGCATTTTTGTGTGTTTGGTCACGGTCGTTATTTAGTCAAACCATGCATATGTGTCTGCATATGAAATTAGAATTAGAATTCCTTTATTGTCATTATACAATGAAGCATAATGAAATTTGGATGCATCGCTACTTGATAATTTAAAAAAGAAGAATAAAAAGACAGGAATAAATAGCATTAAAAGAGATTAAAAAAATAGCTTTACATAGTACAACCTATGCAATGCAGCATATGACGAGAGGGTCCTAAAGATTATTTAAAATGTGTTTACAACTCGCCGCTCATTAGCGGCGCCAGCTGCGCGCACACCTGCGCCTCGTCAGCAGCACAGGATATAAACCACTCTGCCCTGGGCTTCGGCCTGAAGCCGTCTGATCCCTTCGGCCAACTTGCTGCAGAGGAACCCCCTCGCCTTCCAGCAAGATCTATAGCGTAAGCATACCTTCTCTTGTCGTTCCCATCTCACCCCTGTGCACAGGTGGATTCCCGGCGGCGGACTTCGCCTCTGCATCGCCGTCTTCTCGCTGCTTTCAGGTGCATCATCAGGTCACTGTCTCCCGGGCTCACCCTTGTACACGCCTGCCACCTGCCCTGCCAAGTAAGCCAACAAGATCCTTAGCCATTTGTACTGGTTTGGTGCCCGTTACCTTTTCCCTGTGCTCTCTCCCCAGGGTTGTCCGGCTGCACGGTTTCCTGCCTCCGTGCCTGACGCGGACGTCCACCACCAGTACATCCACATATCACAGACACGCAACCACACATCCCTGTTGTTGAATAAAACTGTTAAATTCACTCTGAGCCTGCGTGTGTGTCTCCTGAGCCGTGCATTATGTCAGTACGGCTTCAGCTGAGTGGCTCGGCAGACAGCGGGCTCACACGCCGACTTTCCACCCTCGAGGCTCGGGTGGATTTAATAGCTCATCAGCAACAGGTGATTCTTAATCAGTTAACTTTGATTACTGACCGGTTAGACCGCCTGGACCCCCGGCAGCCGTTCCCCCCGGCTCGTCAGGGAGGCACAGCTTCCGTAGCTTCAGTGGCCGTCCAGCCTGCTCCGGGTGTCCCAGCCCTACTCACGCCTATCCCGACCCCCGCCCGCTTTAGCGGTAAGCTCGGTGGAGCGCGGGGGTTCATTATGCAGTGTGAGTCGGTGTTTCTGCGCGTCCCCGGAGATTTTCCCTCAGACCACAGTCGAATTGGCTATATAGGTAATCTCCTGGAGGGTCGTGCGCTTACCTGGGCTTATGCCGTAATGGCAAGGCCCAGTTATGCCACCCTCACCTATGGCCAGTTCGTTAACCAGTTCCTGGAAGTCTTTGATCACTCTCGTTTTGAGAGTGTCCAGGTCGATCGCCTCCTCAGCCTTCAGCAGGGGAGCCGATCGGCCGCGGAGTATGCCATTGACTTCCGGGTTACAACGGAGGAGATTGGCTGGGAGGAACGCGCCCTCTGTGGCATCTTCCTCCGCAGTTTAAATTCTGGTCTGAGGGATGAACTGGCTGGTCGGGACATCCCTGAAACATTTGTGGAGCTAATCTCTCTCACCATCAGCTTGGATAACCGGCTGTGCGAGCGCGCCTCGGAGCGGAAGTTGTCTTCTCGCTCGCGGGGTGCCTCGTCTTGCCCGTCCCAAGCTCGCCCCCTGGCGTTACCGCCACCGGAGGTTTCCGAGGAGTCGGAACCCATGGTGACGGGCCGGGCAAAACTCCCCCTTGCGGAGAGACAACGCCGCTGTGAGTTGGGTCTCTGCAGGTATTGCGGAGACAACCAGCACACTGTGGAGCGTTGCCCGGAGAAGCCAAACGGGGAGGTCTGCGAGTAACTGTAGGGGGCCTCGCGGACGCTAACCAATCAACTCCCCTCACACATTTGTCGCTGCCCATCCGTTTTTGCCATAACCCCACAGGGCACCTCACCCACGCGCTGGTGGACTCAGGTGCGGAAGGAAGCTTTATTTCACAAAGCCTGGCAACCCGTTTGGGCATCCGTTGTCAGCCCCTTAAAACTCCTCTCGCCCTCATCAATCTCTCCCGTGCGTCCCTGGGGAAAGTGACTCATGGGACGAACCCCGTCTCAGTCATTGTCTCTGGAAACCACCGGGAGGATATATCCTTTTACATCCTGCCATCCTCTGTCTCTCCGGTGATTCTGGGTTACCCGTGGCTCCATCTCCACAACCCCGCCCTGGATTGGAAGACCGGTAGGGTGACAGCCTGGAGCACCTTTTGCATGAGCACCTGCCTCCAATCCGCTGCCTGCTATCCATCCTCTCCTCCCGTGGTTAAGGATGCCGCACCTCCAGACCTCTCCTTGGTGCCAGCGGAGTTCCACGACCTGGGCGCAGTCTTCAGTTAGTCCAAGGCGATGTCTCTTCCCCCACACCGGCCTTACAACTGCGCCATAAATCTCTGCCAGGGGGCGTCCCTTCCCTCGGGACGTCTTTACAGCCTGTCAGCGCCGGAGAAGGAGGCCATGAATACTTACCTTAAGGAATCGCTCAGTGCAGGTATTATCCGCCCATCTTCATCTCCATTAGGTGCAGGGTTCTTCTTCGTGGGCAAGAAGGATGGCTCCCTTCATCCATGCATCGACTTCTGTGCCCTCAATGACATCATGGAGAAGGACCGTTACACCCTGCCCCTGATGGACACTGCCTTCCACTCCCTCCAGGGGGGGACCTGGTTTACCAAGCTGGATCTCCGCAGCGCGTACCACCTCGTCCGGATCCGGGAGGGAGATGAATGGAAGACTGCCTTCCGTACCCCGAACGGCCACTTTGAATACCTGGTCATGCCGTTCGGGTTAACCAACGCTCCAGCCGTCTTTCAGCGCCTGATCAATGACGTTCTCCGGGACTTCATCGGTCTATTCGTGTTTGTCTACCTGGATGACATTCTAATCTTCTCCAAGTATAGGGACGAGCACCGGGTGCATGTGAGACGGGTCCTCCAGAGGCTGCTGGAGAACCGGCTGTATGTGAAGGCGGAGAAGTGCGAGTTCTATGCCAAGATGACGTCATTTCTCGGGTTTGTCATCTCCCACAACCAGGTGCTTCCAGACCCAGCCAAAGTTAAAGCGGTGGTAGATTGGCCCACTCTCCCATCTAGGAAGCAGGTGCAACAATTCATCGGCTTCGCCAATTTCTACCGCCGCTTCGTACCCAATTTTGGAGCCATCATCAGCCCTCTGACCCGTCTCACCTCCCCTAAAACCCGGTTCCAGTGGACTGAAGAGGCCGCGGCGGCCTTCCAGGCGCTGAAGGCGGAGTTTTCCTCCTCCCGGGTCCTCAACCAGGTCAACCCTTCTCTTCAGTGCATCATGGAGGTCGACGCCTCGGATACAGGGGTGGGGGCGGTGTTATCTCAATGGTCACCTGCGGATGGAGTCAAACGACCCTGCGCCTTCTTCTCCCGGTGCTTGTCCCCGGCGGAGCGAAACTACGACGTGGGGGACAGAGAGCTTCTTGCCATCAAGCTCGCGCTCCAGGAGTGGCGTCATTGGTTGGAGGGGGCCGCCCTGCCATTCGTGGTATTAACGGATCACAAAAACTTGGAATATTTAAGAACTGCCAAGCGTCTGAATGCCCGCCAGGCCCGTTGGTCCCTGTTTTTTGCTAGATTCCATTTCACCATTACATTCAGGCCGGGCTCCAAGAACGGTCTCCCTGACGCCCTCTCCAGGCAATTTGCTCCTGAGGAATCGGAGGACGCCGTGCACACCATCCTGCCCAGGTCGTGCGTCTTGGGGGCCGTTTCCTGGGAGATCGAGGATACGGTCCGGAGGGCGCAGGAATCGGAGCCGGACCTTGGCGGCGGACCGGAGGGGAGGCTCTTCGTTCCATCCTCCGTCCGGGGGGAAGTCATCCTTTGGCTCCATACGTCCAAACTCGCCTGCCATCCTGGGACCTCTCGGATGATTGACCTGCTCCAACGTTCCTTTTGGTGGCCGGGACTGCGCAAGGACGCCGCCCGCTACGCCCGGGCCTGCCCCATCTGCGCCACCAGTAAATCTGGCAACTCTCCTCCCGCGGGTCTGCTCCAGCCCCTGCCCGTCCCTGGTAGGCCCTGGTCGCACATCGCGTTAGACTTCGTTACCGGTCTCCCTGTTTCTAACAACTTCGACACGGTCCTGACCATCGTCGACCGCTTCTCCAAGGCCGCCCACTTCGTGCCATTACGAGGGCTCCCCTCTGCCTTGGAGATGGCAGATCTTCTCACCCAACACGTGGTCAGGCTGCAAGGAATACCAGTTGATGTGGTCTCCGACCGGGGTCCCCAATTCACCTCGGACGTCTGGCGAAGTTTCTGTAAAGCATTAGGAGCCCAGGTAAGCCTCTCCTCCGGCCATCACCCCCAATCTAACGGGCAGTGTGAGCGGACCAACCAGGAGTTGGAGGCTGCTCTCCGCTGCGTCACCGCCTCCAAGCCTGCGTCATGGAGCAAACACCTTGCCTGGGTGGAGTACGCCCACAACACCGCTCGCTCCTCCACCACAGGGATGTCCCCCTTTAAGGCGTCTCTGGGTTACGACCCCCCTCTGTTCCCCTCGCTGGAGAACGAGTCGGCAGCTCACCTCAGGCGGTGCCGCTCCATCTGGACCACTACGCGCAATGCGCTTTTACGCACGGCGGAGCGCAATAAGACCACAGCGGATCGGCATAGGAGGCCTACTCCTGCCTACCAGGTAGGCCAATCAGTCTGGGTGTCCACGCAGGATGTGAACCTGAAGGGTGAGAGGAGAAAATTGGCTAAGCGTTTCATGGGCCCATACCCCGTCACCAAAATCATCAACCTGGTGGCTGTGCGTGTTGCTACTCCTCCCTCCCTCCGCATCCATCCCACCTTCCACGTCTCCAAGGTGAAGCTGGTGGTGTCTGATCCCATCTGCCCTCCTCCTGCTGCGCCGCCCGCGCCCCGTATGATAGATGGCCATCCGGCTTGGGCTGTCTCCACCATCTTGGACTCCCGGCGCCGGGGTCGCAGGCTACAGTACTTGGTGGACTGGGAGGGCTATGGTCCTGAATGGAGACAGTGGGTGTGTCCCTCGTTCGTGTTGGATCGTTCTCTCATCACCGAGTTTCACCGGGCACACCCTGAAAAACCATCGCCAGGAGGCACTGCTAGAGGGGGGAGTACTGTTACAACTCGCCGCTCATTAGCAGCGCCAGCTGCGCGCACACCTGCACCTCATCAGCAGCACAGGATATAAACCACTCTGCCCTGGGCTTCGGCCTGAAGCCGTCTGATCCCTTCGGCCAACTTGCTGCAGAGGAACCCCCTCGCCTTCCAGCAAGATCTATAGCGTAAGCATACCTTCTCTTGTCGTCTTGTTGTGCACAGGTGGATTCCCGGCGGCGGACTTCGCCTCTGCATCGCCGTCTTCTCGCTGCTTTCAGGTGCATCATCAGGTCACTGTCTCCCGGGCTCACCCTTGTACACGCCTGCCACCTGCCCTGCCAAGTAAGCCAACAAGATCCTTAGCCACTTGTACTGGTTTGGTGCCCGTTACCTTTTCCCTGCGCTCTCTCCCCAGGGTTGTCCGGCTGCACGGTTTCCTGCCTCCGTGCCTGACGCAGACGTCCGCCACCAGTACATCCACATATCACAGACACGCAACCACACATCCCAGTTGTTGAATAAAACTGTTAAATTCACTCTGAGCCTGCGTGTGTGTCTCCTGAGCCGTGCATTATGTCAAAATGTGGATTGCACTTGGAATGAAGCTGTCCCTCAGTCTTGTTGTAAGAGCCCAAAATGCTTTAAAACATTTACCAGAGGGCAACAATTCAAAATGTCTATGGAATGGATGTGTGGAGTCTTTACAGATGGACCTCGCTTTCCTAAGCCAGTGAGTGCGGCAGCAAGTGTGGTAGATGTCCTCCAGTTCTGGGAGCCGCAATCCAATGATTCTTTCTGCTCTTCGCACCACATGCCTAAGTGCTTTCTGCTCAGCCGCAGTGCAACTGTGGAACCACACGCAGATGCAGTTTGTAAGGTTGCTCTCCGTAGTGCAGCAATAGTAGGAGAGCAGGACATGCTAAGAAAAGCCAGATTTTTTCACCAATCTCAAAAAAAGAGACGCTGTTTGGCCTTCTTCAACAGAGCATCGGTGTTAGATGCTCATGTGAGATTGTCTGAAATATGGGTTCCCAAGAACTTGAAGGATTAAACTTGTTCCACACAATTGCCATTAATAAAGACAGGAGGATGATCCTTGTCCCCAGATCTCCAGAAGTCAATAATTAGTTCTTTGGTTTTTCCAGAGTTGAGGGACAAGTTATTTACAGAGCTCCATCTCACCAAATTCTGCACCTCCGCTCTATAGGCTGACTCATCACCATGAGGAATCAGCTCAATCACGGTCATGTCATCTACAAATTTTATTATGGTGTTTGAGTTATATGCAAACACACAATCATGGGTGAGCAGTGAGTACAGGATAGGTGAGAGTACACAGCCTTGTGGGGTGCCAATGTTCAGGGTTACAGAAGTTGAGGTGGGTGAGCCCAAGCGCACCACTTGAGAGCATCCTGTCAGGAAGCTGGAGATCCAGTTACACAGTGAGTGCTGAGGCCCAGCTGATCCAGTTTGTGTATAAGCCGAGAAGGAATAACAGTATTAAAGGCTGAGCTATAATCCACAAAAAGCATCCTCACATATGTGCTCTGCCCCTCCAGATGTGTCAGAACAGTGTGAGCAAGGGAGATGGCATCCTCTGTAGATCTGTTTGCTTTATATGCAAACTAATGTAAGTCCAGTGCTGCTGGAGTTTTGGCCTTTATGTGAGATAAAACCAGTCTTTGAAAACACTTCATTATTATGGGTGTCAAAGCAATTGTCTGAAAGATGTTCATATTGCTGGAATGTGCTTTCTATGGCACCGGGATAATGATGGCTGACTTAAGGCATGGGGACACTAACTGGAGCTTCAGAGATAGATTAAAAATATCAAAAAACACCTGAGCCAGCTGGTCTGCACAGGTCCTGAGCACGTGTCCGGAGACTCCATCTGGGCCTGGCGCTTTCCAAGGGTTTATTCTTCTCAGTGACTGCCGTACCTCATGTGTGCTCAGCCAAATGATGGAGGCCCTGTCCTCCTCTGTAGCCATTATTCTTCCAGGTGGGTTATGGCTGCTAAGTTCAAAGTGAGCAAAGAAGTTATTAAGGTCATTGGATATAATGACATCACTGTGAGGGGGGCAGAGCACCCTTGATCAGTCATAGCTTTAATGCTTTTCCACATTCCCTGGTGTCCATGATATTAAATTGGTCCTCTACCCTCTGACTATAAATGTCCTCGGCCTTGGCCAATGGAATCGATCTGGCCATTCTGCTCCACAATCATGGTGATACTATTATTAACTTTTAACTTTTAGATAGCCATGCGAGCACACCACACTGGGAGGAGTGCCATGTTGAACAGTGGTGTCACAAAGGACAGCGGTGGCACACAGATGAAGCATGGGTGAAGCAGCAGCTGAGACTCCTGTTAACCGGGCAGGCCGGGTTTGGCTCCCTGCGAAGGACTGCAGTCCAACTGCCCCTCCCCGCACACCCACACACCTCGTGTTCTCCACATACCCTGAATTATCCTTTAGACCTACGCAATCACAGCAACATTATAGTATAATTTTTTAAGCATTTAATCTTCAGTATTCTCTTTTTCTGGTCAAATTTGTTGCTTTTGACTTCCTTGTTTTGTTCAGGGAGCACTCTGGTGTCTGGTCATGATGCCACGTATTATCCAATCAGTTCGGAGTCAATATGAAACCCTGCCCACACTTCTAGAAGCCAGAGCATGAGAAAACAGAGCGGCAACTAAGCTTTTATTGATAAGAATTACATATTTTGACTGAGCAACTCCATACTCAGGGATGCACACCCTCATAACTTCAGCAAAGCACTTATCTGAGGTCAGTTTGACAAAAAGTTTGGGAGATATCTGAGGAAGACACACACACACACATACACACACACACACACACACACACACACACACACAGATGCACAAACAGACAGATTTGTTGCATTTATAGATAGACACTGTGTATCTTTTTCTTCTTTTTGGCTGCTTTAGGGCTGTCACGATGGAGGAATTTCCCCTGCGGTGACAGTGGACAACTCACCCCCACGATACGCAGTATTGTTGCAAATTTTTTTAAGACCCTGTGGTCTCATAATTTAAACAGGGCTCATAACTTATGTGGCAAATGATGGAAGCTGTGAGAAACTCACTACAGCTCCTCACTCAACTTGTGCGTGCGTGACAGTTGTGCGGAGCTCCGGTCTTTCTACAGGCACGAACTGCTGATTCTGTTAAAAAAAAAAAAAACTTGATCGTTTTCATAAAGTGGCGGCGGTAACTCCAGTATTTAAACTACAGGGTGTGTAGACTGGTTGGAGACTGCAGTGACATTTGGCTTATTTAAACAGGACAGCCTCCGTACAGGACCCTGTGTGACTCTTGTCGCCGTGATTTTTGCCGCTGTCTGAAAAATCATGTTCAAATAAGCAATGCACTATGCCGGGGCTATTCAATTATAAAATCAGTTGGGCCACAATTTGAAATCAAGACATGTAACTGGGCTGCACATGTTTAGCGATCTATTGAATATGACAAATTTCAAACCAACATACTGTAGATCATCCATCCATCCATCCATCCATCTTCTACCGCTTAATCCTTTTTGGGTCGCGGGGGTGGGGGTGGGGGGCTGGGGCCTATCCCAGCATCTTTGGGCAAGAGGCAGGGTACACCCTGGACAGATCGCCAGTCCATCGCAGGACCAACACAAAGAGACAGACACCCATTCACTCTCACATCCATACCTAAGGACAATTTAGAATCCCCAGTTGATGCCAATTAACCTCACCTGCATGTCTTTGGCCTGTGGGAGGAAACCGGAGTACCCAGAGTAAACCCACGCAGACACGGGGAGAACATGCACACTCCACACAGAAGGGTCACCGATGGTCTGGGGGTGGGATCAAACCCACGATGATCAAGGGTGGAATCGATCCCACGACCTTCTTGCTGTGCTGCCACTGTGCTATCTACTGCGTCACCGTGCTGCCCCCAACATAGATCAATATGACGAAAAATATGCACTTTGTGTTCATTGTCTTGGTTTTAAATGTGTGCTTGGCACATGACAAAGGCACATCAAAAGTGCATAAAAACACAATAACTGTGCTGGGGTTGAGCAGAACTTGAAGTAGGAGAAATATTTTTCCTCTTGAACAACAATTAAATAAATAGAATGAAAAAAAATAAAATTCTATAAATAACCATTTTGGTCACATCTTAGTCAGGCATATCTCAAAGTACATAAAAACTCAATGTGCACTGTTAGTAGCATTAACATTTGTTTCCCTTTTGAAATAAAATATACTGCATCCAGGTCATAACTGACCTTAGCACATCACATAGTGCATTTAGCTGAATAAAAAGTGAACTGTCAAACATTTCAGTGCACAACCTCCCCCCCCCCAAGAAAAGACTGATAACATTAACAAACATTGCACATCCACAATTGTGGTTAGTTTTGTTTTAAATCACATGTGTGAGTAGGAACCTGTTTTTATAACTACACATCCCATTACACACACAAAATTCTCCAAAATTTATAACAATTTTTTTTTTTTTACAGTGTTCTATTTTTCTCTTGTCTAAATATGCAACGATTTTCATCTATCCATCCATCTACCACTTTTCCGGGGGTCCGGGTCGCGGAGGCAGCAGCTCAAGCAGAGAGGCCCAGACTTCCTTCTTCCCGGCCACCTGCTCCAGCTCTTCAGAGAGTATACCAAGACATTCTCAGGGCAGCTGGGAACTGCAACCATTTTCCTCATTTGTAATTTTCTCTTGTAAAATTATGGCTTTTTTGTATACATGAGAATTTATTATCAATTTATGGATCATTTTAGAGCAAATTTTTGCCTATTTTTAATAAACATACTGGGGGTTTTTATACATTTGTAAGAGTGTGGTAAAGTTTTGACTTTTTTTCCTAATTTACCCTCTTGACCATAATTTTGCAGAGCCAGAAGAGAACAATAATTTAGCTCTGATTTCAAAGAAAAAAATATTAATAAATTATATTTAATTAAATAAATTAACTTAAATTATCAAAGATTCCATTTTTTTCTGTTAAAATATTTCTATATATTTAAAAATTTTTAGAACTCTCCTCACCACCCAGACAACAGGAAAAACCTTTATTTTGAAATCCAAATGTTGGCACGTTTTGTCATAACTCTGGCTCTCACGAGCCAGAAAGGAGATGCGAGGGCGACCAGTGAGTTGGCGTAATTTATTAATACAAACACACACACTACACTAAATAACAAAGAGCAAAGTAAAGAGCCACGTGGGGCAAAAATACACACAGAACTGAGGATAACATACAACCCAGGGAGAAAGGCTAGAGAGGTGGCGAGGGAAAAACGCATGCCGAGTCGCAGCACTTACTAACTAACTAACTAACTAACCTGCACTTATATAGCGCTTTTCTAGTCACAAAGACCACTCAAAGCGCTTTCATTAATGCTAACCCTCTATTCTAAGGGCCTATAGGAACTCTGGGGAAGCGCCGAGGTAACGGCGAACTGAAGCTAGTCGTAGGAGCTAACAGTCGTGGAAAACACAAGGCATGTCTTTCCATAGCGAGGTCGCAGCAACGAGTAACTCTCGGCTGCTCGCTTAAGTGGGGGAGATGATTGGGAATAGGAGACAGCTGTCCCAGCGCAGCTGAACTAGACAGCTGGCAATCAGCTGGGCGCTGTCAAAGAACGGGCCTTGGAAGACCCGGCACGGACTACCACGGAGCAGGAGCGACACTGGACAACCTGAACGCAGAGAAAGATAGCGTTCAGGTCGTGACAGTACTCCTCCCCTGAGCCGCGCCTCCTGGAGCGGGCTACCCCCCCCCCCCCACCCGAGTGAAGACCAGGGAGGGCGGTGGGGGCCAGATCTGGGAGAAAGGGAGGGACCAGGAAAAGGAGGCAGGGAAGAAAAAAAAAACAAAACAAAAACCTAGGTACAGTATAGGACCAGATACCATAATAATTTCAAAAACAGGAAAAAAAACCATCACCCCCTCCTCTGCAGAGGCCAGACGGTCTGTGCAGGTGACCACAGGAGGTGGGGAGAACAACCTGCAGAAATATAGCGACATAGTCACGGAAAAAAAAGGTTCACAATAACTTAGGACGAGGACAATGCAAAACTCGTGTCCCAACGACCACAAAAAAAAAAAAAAAACTACAAAACTCAGTGAATATAAGGTTAAAGAAGATTTACCCATGTAACCCTGGCCAAGACAGAATATACACAAAAAAAGGTAATCCGGGCACAAGCCCTGAAAATAGAGCCTGGAGCTACCGATTGGCATATAAACACAAAGGAAACCACTCCTCGATCATGAATTAGTACAACAGATCTCACCAAACAGTGTGGAGGAGGATAAAAATGCAGATAAACCAGGCTACTCTGAATGAGGCCAGGCAATGTGAAGCAAATGCAACTTAAGGGACAAATTAGAATAAGAGTACATACAGGGATAGTAAAACATAGAAAATAGTCTAAGGAAACGCTTGGTTGCAATGACACCACAATAAGGACTCTAGCACAGAAAGTTCCTCGATGTCCTGAATGAAATTAAATAATGAAGGGTAAATAAATAAGGCTATGAACAGTCAGTCAATCCTTCAGGAACGACAGCAGGTGGAGCAGGCGATGACCGCTTGTCCGGCGGGCGGCCCGAACTCCACCAAGCCAGGAACCACAACACCAGTTCGGGTGGCCTACCCGAGTCCCAGGCTAGGAGACACAGTTCCTCCGGAGGCCGACCCAGATCACCGAACCAGCCAGATGGCTCCCCAGGCGGTCGTCCCGTGACCTCAGACCACGGAGAGCTGAGGGAGAAGTCTTGGCGCAGCTTCCTCCCTGAGGGAAACGGCAGGAGGAAACTGACCCAGGTGAGAAATACCCCAACAGTAGTAGGGGGAGAGGAGATGGAGGCAAGGGGCAAAGTCAGCCTGCCATCTAATAAGGGCAGGGGGAAACTGGCCCGGGTGAGAGGAACCCCAACAGCGGCAGGAGGAGAGATGATGGAGGCAAGGGACGAAGTCAGCCTGATGTCAGGCGAACACAATCCTCCAGCTCCCACACTAACTGTTACTCGGGCCGGCGACACACCCCTGGTGGACCCCGATCGGGCCGGCGAAACACTCCCGGTGGACCCCAGCTGGACCGGCGAAACATTCCCGGTGGACTCCAGCTGGACCGGCGAAACACTCCCGGTGGACTCCTGCTGGACCGGCGAAACACTCCCGGTGGACTCCAGCTGGACCGGGACAGCACTCCCGGGCGCAGCATCTGAGGCGAACACCGCGCAGAGAACCGGAACCTCCGAGATGGCACCCAGAGCAGGTTCGTCTCTGGTGACCCTGGGGAGAGGCTCAGAGGGACAAAAGGAACCGGGATCAGGATCACCGGCAGCGGCAGAGCCCGGCGGGACAGGCTCGAGCGCAGCAGACGGCTGCACCCAGCCCGCCCCCCCGAGAGACAGGCAATAATGCTCCAGAGAATGAATGAAAGAAGGAAAATAGAGCACTTGCCTGATCTCGGGTTCTACCGCCATCCAGGACTTCGATGCTCCGGGCTCAGCGTGCAGGACTCCGTCCTCCGGCTCCAACTCGACTGCGAATGGCTCCGCAGCCGGCATGATGGTTTCCACAGTCAAACGACCTCCAAACGCCGAAGACCGCGTCGACAGCCCGCCTGGCGTGGAGGCAGGAGATCTGGACTCTGCTGGGCCGAACCATTCCTCCGTGGAGACCCGGGGACGCTTAATCGTCGGCGCTGGCTCCAACAGGCAGTTTGACCTTCTCCTCTGCCCATGACGTGGCTGCGGGGCTGGGGTAAAACCTTCCAGGGCCGCAGGCCGCCTCCTCCTCGCGCGGCGGTGTACACCTGGCACCGGGGCACACTCAGGGGGAAGAGACACAGAGGACGCAGGTTCATATTCAATTTTTGCAGCGGGAGGAGAGGGCTCAGGGGACTGTGAACCCTGAACTCCTCCCCCAGGAATCAAACAAGGCAATTCACTCATAATGGGAGGAGAATGAAAGGACACTTGCCTGATTCCTAGAGGGCCAGTGGAATCCGCTACAAGGGACTTGAGTCTTTCTTCTCCCAGCCGGATAGAAGTGGAGGACCCCCCGGACAGACGAGGTGGTGCTACCCGCACCGGATCGGGACCGGGAACACCTGGGGATGAATTTGCGCCATTCCCAGCAGCCGGAGTGAATGACGAAGAGTGGGGTGAAACAGCTGAGGAGAGCCGGGGCCCAAAGCTGACGGGACAGCGGGGAGAGCGGGCCCAGGAGCGGGAGCAGCTGATTCGCTTCTTCGGCAAGACACGGGAGCTACAGCAGGCTGGGAGGCGGAATTCATGTGGTTTCCTGGAGCGGGATCCGGACGGGGCTCTCGCTGAGATGAGCGGGGAATTTGGGAGCGACGTCTTCTGAATGTGAGATCGGGAAAACGCCGCTCCTGTGCGGTGAGCGAAGCCAACAGGTCAGCGTATTCCGGATAATCGTTCAGCTCTGGGTTCTTCTCGACCAGCCTGACCGCCGCAATCACGTTCTTTATGGCTACGGGGGGAACGGCGGCGGAACAAGCGGCTGCCACTCAGTCCGCAATGCGCATCGCTGTCACTCTCATCTTCTCCGGGGGAAACCCGGTTGACGTCACTCTATCCTGGGGATCACCCCTGGGTGAGGCGAACTCCTGGACTGGATCGGCGGCAGGAGCGGGATTCCGAAGCGAGGAGCGATGGCGTCCTGTCTTCGGCTTCCTGCCGGAGTTCTCCTCCAGCCTACGGGGTTTCTCCCAGGCCACAGAGATGTCTGCCCTCCTCGTCTTAACCTCGGGGAGAAGGAAGTAGCGAGAAAAGTTGTTAATCATACCCTCGGCGAGCTCCAAGCGCCAGCGTATCTCGCTGGGAGAATCGTAGAGGTCCGTGGTGAACAGCGTTCCGTCCACAAGGTCCAGAGCCTCCGAGAGATCGTGGCCTGGGTGCCGCATGCGTCTCCTGGAGGGAGACATGATACAGGCCTGCCTGCACCCAGAGGAAGGGAAAAAAAAACGTCGAGTCCCACAGCAAACTCACGGTCGCGGCCGTCTCAGTCTGGCTGCGACCTACTGTCATAACTCTGGCTCTCACGAGCCAGAAAGGAGATGCGAGGGCGACCAGTGAGTTGGCGTAATTTATTAATACAAACACACACACTACACTAAATAACAAACAGCAAAGTAAAGAGCCACGTGGGGCAAAAATACACACAGAACTGAGGATAACATACAACCCAGGGAGAAAGGCTAGAGAGGCGGCGAGGGAAA
This sequence comes from Pholidichthys leucotaenia, assembly GCA_020510985.1. NCBI lineage: Eukaryota > Metazoa > Chordata > Actinopteri > Cichliformes > Pholidichthyidae > Pholidichthys > Pholidichthys leucotaenia. The sequence goes on from CM035840.1 coordinate 441,600,772, forward strand.
AACGCACGCCGAGTCGCAGCACTTACTTTGGGGAAGCGCCGAGGTAACGGCGAACTGAAGCTAGTCGTAGGAGCTAACAGTCGTGGAAAACACAAGGCATGTCTTTCCATAGCGAGGTCGCAGCAACGAGTAACTCTCGGCTGCTCGCTTAAGTGGGGGAGATGATTGGGAATAGGAGACAGCTGTCCCAGCGCAGCTGAACTAGACAGCTGGCAATCAGCTGGGCGCTGTCAAAGAACGGGCCTTGGAAGACCCGGCACGGACTACCACGGAGCAGGAGCAACACTGGACAACCTGAACGCAGAGAAAGATAGCGTTCAGGTCGTGACACGTTTAGTTTGTCTGAAGGCTGTTGACGGATTAAAGTCATTGACTGTGAATTTCAATTATCTTAACTAGTCAGAAACAAAATAATGGACATAAATTACTTTTAATAAATTAATTTTGCCATGGTTGGTGAAGTAAATCCTCAGCGATTCAGTCACTCTTGCCTTTCCCTGCATATGAAGCCTGCATATGAAGCCTAACCAGACCTGTTAGTTAAGCGACTCGTCATTATTGTTCCTGTTGGGTTAAAACCACTATAAATGCCTCCACTGCTTACATACCTCTTCTGCTTTTTTCCCCATTTAAAGTACTTTAATAAACTTGTGGGGGGCAATGGATCAGCGTTCTCGTCGCGCCCTCCGCCAGTACCCGGGCTCGCCTGGGGAAGCTAATGATCCTACCAGCAGACTAAATTCGAAGAGACGACGCCTCTGTGCCAAGTCAAAGAAGAATCCTAGTCACAGTCCTAAAGCCGAAAGCAAACAGCCCCAAGAGCACTTTGTGGTAGGATCGGCCCTTCGCATATTACAACTAAACGTTGAAGGCCTATCTGCAGCCAAGCGAAGCCTTATCGAAGTCCTCGCCTTCCAACATTCGATTGATGTAATCTGCCTCCAAGAGACTCATATTGGCACAGAGGAAGCTGGCCGCTTCACCATCAAAGGCTTTGACCTCCTGTGCTATGTTCTACATGCTAAACATGGACGTGCCACCTATGTGCGTTCTGACATAGTTGAAGCAAATCACCTGATAACAACACATTTCTCAGACACCATAATCATTGGTGGCTTCCATATTGTCAATGTGTACAAGCCCCCTAATGCCAACTGGGATCTGCAGGTCTTACCCACCCTACCCCACCCTGCCATCTATGTGGGGGACTTTAACAGCCATCACCCTGACTGGGGGTACCCAGCAGTGGACAGTGATGGGAAGGCACTTTCAGACTGGGCATCCAGAAATGACCTCGCTTTGATATACGACCCCAAACAAAGAGGAACCTTCCACTCTGCTAGGTGGAAGAAGGACTATTCTCCTGACCTGTGTTGGGTCAGCTCTTTGAATGGGGAGCCATATCCTACACAGATCCTCATTCTTGATGATTTTCCACACAGCCAACACCGGCCCCTGCTTGTACACATTGGCCTACAACTTCCAGTCATATACAGCCCAAGGAAGATGCGCTGGAACTTCCGCAAAGCCAACTGGAAGAAATTCAGTGAAACTCTGGACCGGAGCGTTGTTACCATCCCACTCCACACCATCACTGTAGATGAAGCATACAACCGCTTCTGCAGCGCAATCTTCAAGGCTGCCCATACTGCAATCCCACGAGGCTACCGACCCCTCTATGTCCCATGTTTGGACGGAGAAAGTGCTGCCCTCCTACAATCCTATCAAACATCAGGGGACCCAGAGATAGCAGACCATCTCATTGAATCGCTAAATACAGCTCGGCGAAAGAAATGGGAGGAGACAGTTGCTGACCGGAGCTTTACCCACTCTAGCAGGAAATGTTGGAGCCTCATCCGTCGCCTAGGAGCTGCACAGAAGCCCCCTAGCCAAAGCCGAGCATCCGTCACACCCAACCAAGTTGCATCCCACCTACTGACTATCGCCAAAGCACCCCAAGACAAAGACACCAAAAGAGCAGTTACAACTGAGCTAAAAAAACACCAAAAAATGCCTGTAGAGGAAACGAACCCTGAACCCTTCGAGGCTGCTGAACTGGAGAAAGTCCTACAGAGCCTGAAATGTGGAAAGGCAGCAGGATACGATAACATCTTCCCAGAATTTATGAAAAATCTTGGCCCCCGAGCCCTAACCTGGTTGACACAATTCTACACAAGGATCACACAAACAAACTCGATCCCAAAGAAATGGCGGACAGCAAAGGTCATTGCCATCCCAAAACCTGGCAAAGACCACAAATCACCAGCAAGCTACCGCCCAATCTCCCTACTCAGCGTTCCTTACAAAATCATGGAGCGCCTAATTCTGCAACGCATTTCCCCAGAGGTAGAGGATATTCTAAGTGTGGATCAAGCAGGTTTCCGCAAGGACCGCAGTACAGGAGAACAAGTACTGGCCCTAACCACCTTCATCGAAAATGGCTTCGAGAGTAGACTGAAGACAGGGGCTGTGTTTCTCGACCTTACAGCCGCCTATGATACGGTCTGGCACAAAGGCCTCCTCCTGAAACTTATAAAGGCGATCCCTGCTTGGGCAACAGCAATTATAAAAACCCTGCTGACCAACCGAAGGTTCAGAGTCCACCTCAGTCAGAAGACAAGTGCATGGAGAATGCAGAAAAACGGACTCCCACAAGGCTCAGTTCTAGCTCCAACTCTGTTCAACCTCTACATAAACGACCTGCCTACTACAAAATCCCGCAAATTCATCTATGCAGACGACATCTGTTTGGCATTCCAAGCACCAGACTTTGAACCACTGGAACGGGTGCTCACGGAAGATCTTGCCAAACTGGACCAGTTCTGCAAAATCTGGCGCCTAAAACCAAGCCCAGCAAAAACCGTCTCCAGTGTATTCCATCTCCACAATGCAAAAGCTGCCAGAGAACTAAACATCCACCTGAGCGGACTCAAGCTTAAGCATGCCCCAAATCCAACTTATCTTGGAGTGACCCTTGATAGGACCTTATCCTTCAAGGAACATCTAAAGGGGACGGCTGCTAAGGTGAAGGTACGAAACAACCTGCTCTGCAAGCTCGCTGGTGCAAAATGGGGGGCGGCAGTCTCCACCCTGCGCACCTCAGCACTGGCCCTTTCATACTCTGTAGCAGAATATTGTGCCCCTGTCTGGTCCAGGTCATCTTACACACACCATGTAGACACCCAGCTCAACACAACCATGAGAACTATAACTGGAACAATCCGCTCAACACCACTCCCCTGGCTCTCTGTACTGTCAAACATAGCCCCTCCACACATCCGGCGAGCAGCATTAACTCAAAGGATGCTCCAAAAAGTTAAAGATTCTCCTCACTTACCAATCCATGCAGATATCTACACTCCACCCACTGCCCGACTTTCATCCAGACGGCCGATTTGGAAAAACCCTCCCCCAGCTGACTTTACCATCCAGACAGCTTGGCAAGAGGAATGGGAGACCAAGGAGGTCCCAAACAAACAGCTGGTGATAAACCCCAACCAACAGGTCCCGGGCACCAACCTCCCAAGGAGACAGTGGTCTACACTCAATCGCTTCAGGACTGGACATGGCCCCTGCTTGGCCAGCCTTTACAGATGGGGCAGTAGCCCTAGCCCACTGTGCGCATGTGGAGAGGAGCAAACAATGGAACACATCATAGAGGCTTGCCCACTCCAAAGACTGGAAGGAGGATTACACACCCTCCATACAGCAAACCAGGAGGCAACTGCTTGGCTTAAGGACTTTGCATTCGCTAAATAAATAAATAAACTTGTGCTTCCCTTGGACAGCAACACTAGTGAGACATTCTACCTGCCGACTGACGGTCACGCAGAGGGGCGCTTTTGAATTGCGACGCGCGGATGACTGTCACGCGCGTTGTTCACTGCGTCCTTGCGGAGTGTCATTCTTTAATTTATTTTTCTTAAGTTTATATTTCCTCTTAGCATGGCAGCATAACTTCAAGGGTGGCGGCCTGCCACGCAGAAATGTTACCAGAGGAATCCCTGCATTACAGTCAACTCACAACACAGGACGCACCTTATTGCTTCTCTGGCTGGACCACAGACTGGGCCTGGGTGGCTTGGAGGTTGGTTCTGGACCACATATGGCCCACGGGCCGCAAACTGAATAGGCCTGCACTATGCAGTAGTTGTTTCGCTCTCGGAGCTCAATTGTCAGGATTGTAAACACTCCGCTCAGAAGGAAATGACCGGCTGTATTTAACAAGGAGTCCGTCAAGAGTCCCCTACACGGTGCTGGCGGTGGCAGCACCCAGTCCTGTGGAAGCTTCCACAGTACCTTCACACTTATTATTCATGTTCTCAGCAAGAGTAGCCTACAGTGTTGGTCTTTTTTATGACAAATTTATGAGCAGCTACTTCATTCTCATTTAATTGTGTTAAAGTCTGCATTTTCTGTTGCACAAAAGAGTTTTTCTGTATAGCAGAAGTTTCTGCTTAATTTACAAATCACTGTTTAATAGGAATTTTTTTGACAATCCTGTGCTTTTCTTGTGGTGTTATATAGAATATCATTGCAGTAAAGCACCTGCTTTAAAAATTCTAATTCTTCCCACAACTTTTAAGTGCAAAACAACGTCTCAAAACATCACAACTTTTACTACAACTTTTTTAAAAAGCTTCCGCAAGTTCCGGCTTTGTGGGCCATAACAATCATAAAAACATCCCGTGAAATCCTGGACGGACTGATTTACCCACATTTGCCAGCAGGGCCCTGTTCACGGTCTGCTGACTGGTCCATTTTGCAGAGGATCTATTGTTCTCCCTCCTCTGTACAACGTAGACACAAGGGAGAATATGTATGTTAAACCCCAGGAAGAATCACCAATGTTTTATACAAGTGCTAATGGGGATCTTAATAAAACAAACAAACTATATTTAATCTCTTGTAATGTCATCTACTGTGAAGCTGCAGATATCCTGTGCATGCCTGGGGAGCACAGTTGGTCATTTTTAAATATAACAATGTGAGTCTTGGCCTCTGCAAATCTTGCAATTAGAAAAAATAGTCAAAAGAATTAGTTGTTTACCTGTACTGTCAGCAACTTGTGTCACCGTTGCTTCCTCATTAACAACAGGTGCTTGTCATTAGCATCATGTGTGCACAAGCAGCGTTGCTCTCTATCTGCTCCTTAGGAGGGTGAGTCTCCTCCCTGGTTGAAGTGAAAAGGGTTATTCTGATAAAAAAAAGTTCTGTGCTCTTCCCCTTTTCTCCATTTCTCTGCACCTCTTGGATAACTTTGTTTCATTTTGCCGCTATCCTACACGCTGTACAGTTTGTTTACAATGTAACCAAAGATACACGCATGCGCATGTCTCAGAGACAGCATGGAAGAGTCCAGCAGTCTGAGGAGAAGGGGGGAGGACATTACGTTTGTGATCTGATTTGTCGTTTATGTAAATACTGGTGTTTCTTTATATTGTTGTACATCATGTTAAATCTACTAAACATTTAAAAAATATACATGTGCTGTGTTTGAAATGTTCACTCCCTCCCCATATTGTCATGAACTGGGCTGGTGTTGAGGCCCAGTTCTGTGACACAGTGGCTGTTCACCCTTTTGGGTCTTGTTGCTGTCCATTTTCCATCAGGTGCTCTCAGGGAGCCTCTTGGGTCCACCCGGCTTCCTGACAGCTCAGCCACGCCTCCTCCTCCTGTCAGTGGGGTCAGGTGTATCTCATTATCACTGTCACTCTCTGGTTCACGCATACGCACATACATACAGTTCCTTCCATGCACACTCTTACACACATACACACCCACTTATCACTCACACCGGCGATCTCTTTCCTGATTAGGCTTGGCACTATTTTTGCCCCTTGCTTGTTGGGAGAGATCGCCGGATCATTGTATGTGTTTGGAGCTACGCCGTCGCTGTTCCCCTCGGTGTAAGTTATCCGCCTCTCATGTCTCAATGCCCTGCCTACTCCTTGGTACCGCATCGCACTGGGAGGCATGATTATTCCTATTGGTTGTTTGTGTTCGCCGGACTAACTCGGAGTTACTCGGACTGTTCCAGTATTGTGAGTATTAACTGTGTATATTCCCCCATTGCAGTCAGTCTGTCACGCCTTGGAACATTTTCCCAATTGTACTCACCCAAGACTGTTGAGCGTCCTGGAGGACTCCAAGTTACCCTGAACAGTTATGTTATTTTGAAGTGTTTGTTTATCTGTCTTTCGTTAATAAAAGCGCACGGAGAATCATAGCACATATAGTGTACTACATAATGAATCAGCCATTTTGTAGTGCTGTTCAAAATCTTAACTGAAAATTTCATTCACTATATAGTTCACTCAAAATATCCCACAATACATTTGGAAAAGTAGTGTACAATGGCTGATCACTGCATTAGCCAATATATCCCATAATGCAATGCACAGCTAACAGAGCAGTGAGAGGAGAGCTTCACATCACAACAAAAACTACCTTAAGGTATTTATATTTATTAATTCAGCAAAAACGATTGGCTTTAATACATACTTACTACAAATTACATGCTGGAATTCATTTTTTACCACCGTTAGTCTGTTATGTTTTACTGTCTCACGCATGATGATTCCATTAATGGTGCCATGCAAACAAGCCCAGTAGTGTCCAAAAGATGTTAATTTTATTGCTATATTGAGTTTACTATATAGTCCACTAAGAGTGAACATTCCGATCACAGCCATGGTGTTCCTAGTAGATCGGGGCCCTTAGCAGATCGGGGCCTGAGGCAGTCGCTTACCTTTGCCTAATGGTAAGTCCGCCTCTGCCTCTGGCTGATGGTCCTTCGGCTGTGGATGGTCATGATTTTGAGAAGATGATGTTTCAGCAACCTTAAAATACCCAGTCAATTTGGGTATTTTCAGTAGTAGCTCTTGACCACGCTGTTGTTTAATCCTTTGGGCATATTTTTTGTCCGACATATTGCCACTGATCCGTGTTATGCAGTGCATGAACCTGGCCTTCTGTAACCAATCAGTGACTTATTTTTTGTTGCATCCTCTATGGGCCAATAGAGATCATGGTTAAAAATGAACTCACCAACCAGGGACCCTCCCACACATATGGGGCCCCGAGGCTGCAGCCTATAGGCCAGCTTGTACATTAATCAGCACCAGCAAGAGGCAGTGCAGTTTCTGGGTTTTTTGGGCTATGGTCTTTTAACTATCACAGGTGCCAAATTGTGCCATAACCCCCTAGTGGTCAAGAGTGGTCAAGATTTTTTTCAAGAAAATATTCAGATTAGATGTCAGAGATTTCCAAGGCTATAACTTGAAAGTGGTAAGCTATAGTGGCTTACTGTCAATTAGAAAGATGCAGAATATGATCCAAAGTTTGAGATAGTGTCATGTTCGGGGTCGTCACCCCGAGCATGACTTGTGACTGTTGGGTTTAATTATTGATTATTAATTCCAGCCGATGGATTGAGTCTTGCTCTCCATCAGTCTCACAGCCACGCCTCCCCTCTTACCAGGCATTCGCCAGTTTTCTGGTTCACCACATACACACTCACACACTCATGCATGCACACGCACTCACGCACGTGCGCGCGCACACACACACACACACACACACACACATACACTCATATTCGCACTCACGCACGCACACACACATTGTTCAATCAGTCACGCACCGGGTGGCCACACAGCTGTGTCCCTTTTCCCTCATTCTGGGTTTGTGTATTTATAGGGTAGAATGTGACCAGCTGTTGTGGCAACTTAGCATGTCAACCCTGGACATCAAGTCTCGCGTTTGTTGGTTTACCCCTGGACTGAAGCGTGTTGTTCCCTCAGAGCCTTTCTGCGCCAACACTGTTTGCAAGTCTTCCTTTGTGCCTTTTTCTCCGCTCCTTCCTAATGGGAGTGTGTTAGGCATATCTGTATACCAACAGAGTTTGTAGCGGGTGTCTCCCCTTTCCGTTGTGACTGTTTTTGGATATTCAACACATTCACCCATTGTAAATAAACACCTTACTTACTCTGTGTTTTGGGCTTGTGGCCATTTCATATGTCCGCTGCGCAGATTGCACAATGAACATAGATAAGATAAGATAAGCCTATATTAGTCCCACAATGGGGAAATTCCAGGATTGCAACAGCACAGGGATAGCAACACTCAGAGCAATAATTAAGAAGATACGAAAAATATAAATAAGAGCAGTGGATATACATACAGTACGTACACATAAATATATAAATATATATACAAAGTGCGGAGCATTGTAGCAAGATGGAATAAACAGCATCACCGTCTACTTAGTTATCCTACATAGTATGAATATGTACCCATACATATTGTCACCCTCCGTAGCGACTGATATTGTCCTAGTTGTGTACTGGAGGGGACCATTTGTGTAAGTCTGTTGCGTCTTTTGCATTCAGTACTATTAGGTCGTCACGTTTTTTTGCTATCTCTGCGAGCAGCCCTGCTTAGGTTATACAGTCTGACAGCTGTTGGTAGGAAGGACCTGCGAAACCTCTCGGTTGCGCACCTAGGATGATGTAGTCTACTGCTAAATGAGCTCCTCAGTGAGTTCAATATGTCCTGCATAGGGTGGGACTCGGACTCCAGCAGAGATGACAGTTTAGCCACCATCCTTCTCTCTCCCATCTCCTCCACTGGGTCAAGGTGTTGCCCCAGGACAGAGCTAGCTTTCTTGATCAGTTTGTTCAGTCTCTTCCTATCGGCTGTTGTAATGCCGTTGCTCCAGCAGACCACTCCAAAAGTGATGGCTGATGCCACCACCGTGTCGTAGAACATGGCAGACAGGAGTAAATTTACACATTTAATTTGCATAATGCCACAGCAGCAATATCGAATTACATAACTTTCAGTCAAAAGTGAACTTTGGACATATTTACACAAAGAATGGTTCTGCTTTTTGTCACCGTTTCTTGTTTTGGGCATTTTGTTATCTTATCTTCAAAGTATATGAACCATAAAATCAGTACAATGCAATACAATGTAAACAAAACAATAAACAAACACAGACATTCGTCACTTACCACTGGCAAAAAGCGGCTCGCTTCACCGTTTTTGCAGCATATTTTCTCTTCTGTTGGGCATTTTTGCTTTCTCTCCCACATCCACAAACTGTTAGGATCATTCCACCTCAATTTTGCTTTTATTCCACCGCAATTTATGTTATAAAACAACATGGAACCAGAGTGATTGTTTCACCCAGTCAAGTAGCGCAGCAGTCGACAGTAGGTGAAAATCAATGAGCTTTGTGTACCCTCTGTTATAACAAAATGTAAACATTTACCCTCATAAGCTAAATAATCTCTTTTTTGAATCATAGTTGGCAAATTTAGGTGCAAACCAGTACATCCACAGCAATTGGTAACGTCAAACACATCGGTAACGTGTTTGTCTAATCTAAAAGAAGAAGAAGAAAAATTTCTTCCTTGCTGGTGTAAATAGGGATGCTTCTATGTTGGCCATAAGTCCTCCAAGGCAAGAGCAGAAAGTTATACGTGACTGCCACCTTGTGAGGTGGCATTCTCAGTACAACGAGAGTGCTTGTCATGTCATATAACGTCACTTGACAGGTGCAGCGCTGCGCTGTGCCACTAGGGGCGCGATCTGTCCATAAAATCTTGCAGCACTAAGGGTTAAACTTTTGATCAGCTGATGAACAGCCTGTTTGAGCTTAAATACAGTTTTCAATAAATTACCTCCTTTCTGTTTTCTGTCTCTTACTCCTCGTTGTATCTAGAAATGAAGGAGTCGGAGGCGAGACTTCATGCAGCATGGAACTCTCTTTATTATACAGAACTTATAGTTTATATACAGAAAGGGTGGTGCCAACCTCACGCCACCCTAGGGGGCGGGCACTGTCACACATTCCCATACACACACATCCAACATTCCCTCCCCCCCTTAGAAAAAATTGGAACTCACACACACCATTAAAACCCCCCAAATTTAAACCCGAATCACACGCTAAGAACAAGGGAAATAACACTGCAATAAAACAAACCTATCACATTCACACAAAATAATTCAAAATCGGACCATGTCTCTGCAAAATACAAAATAATCCCATATTCATCACATTCACTCCCATGCACATCAGCAAACAAATATGTATATAGTGGGAGGAGACCCCGGGGCAGACCCAGGACTCGGTGGAGAGACTATGTCTCCCAGCTGGTCTGGGAACACCTTGGTATCCCCTCTGAAGAGCTGGAGCAGGTGGCTGGGGAGAGGGAAGTCTGGGCTTCTCTGCTTGAACTGCTGCCTCCGCGACCCAGACCTCCGGAAAAGCGGTAGAAGATGGATGGATGGATGGATGGATATATATATGGTTCCAAGGTTGTCATAGCCAGGAGTGGCACTGGGGTTAAGCTCCCAGTGCTCATAAAATACTCCTTATGGTGTGCGTCTCAAAAAGCCTCTGACAACTAAGTCCAACTCCTAGCCTGCCCGTGTGGTTTAGTCTCTAAGCCCGGTGGAACTGCTTTTACTAATAGGAGAAGGGGCGAGGGCGGATCTCTGGCGCCTTAAAACCAGATGCTTCGGGTAGAGTTCCACCCTATGCAGGACATACTGGATGCAGAGCTCATTTAGCAGCAGACTACATCATCCCAGGTGCACAACCGAGAGGTTTCGTAGGTCCTTCCTACCAACGGCTGTCAGACTGTACAACCTAAGCAGGGCTGCTCGCAGAGATAGCAAAAAGACGTAACAAACTAATAGTTTTTTTTGAATGCAAAAGATGCAATAGACTTACACAATGGTCCTCTCCGGCATACAACTAGGAACATACCGGTCGCTATGGAGGGTGAGAATATGTATGGGCACATAATCATACCATGTAGGATAACTAAATAGACGGTTATGCTGTTTCATCCCACCTAGCAACAATGCTCTGCACTGTGTGTGTTTATATATTTACATATTTATTCCATCTAGCTACAATGCTCTGCACTGGGTGTGTTTATATTTATATATCTATATATTTATTCCATCTAGCTACAATGCTCAGCACTGGGTGTGTTTATATTTATATATCTATATATTTATTCCATCTAGCTACAATGCTCCGCACTGTGTATTTATATATCTACATATTATTCCATCTAGCTACATTGCTCCGTACTGTGTGTGTTTATATACTTGCATATTTATTCCACCTAGCTGCAATGCTCTGTACTGTGGGTGTTTATATATTTACATATTTATTCCATCTAGCTACAATGCTCTGCACTGTGTGTTCATATATTCATATATTTATTCCATCCAGCTACAATGCTCTGCACTGTGTGTCTGTGTGTGTGTGTGTATATATATATATTTTATAGTAATATGTACATATGTATATTAGCTGCTCTTGCTTGCTTGTTTTTTTTCTTGCCTTCTGATTGTTGCTCTGAGTGTTGCTATCCCTGTGCTGTTGCAATCCTGGAATTTCCCCGTTGTGGGACTAATAAAGGCTTATCTTATCTTATCTTATCTTATCTTAGATGGTGGCTCGTCAACCTGGGAAGGTAGCCCATCTAGGGGAAGGTAAACCCTGATTTCAAACCTCTGCTGCCTTGCGGCACACCCGGTCATGGGAAAGGCTTCGGGACAGCCTGCTTTCCTCATTGGGTGCATGGGGATGAGGAGAAGTCTGAACGTCAGGCTGAGAACTTTCGCACCAGGCAAGACAAAAAAACAAAAGAGACCAACTCTAAAACTGGGAACTTGGAACGTCCGCACTATGATGACAGGACTCGCTGCTAACCTCAAGGACATCAACAACACCAGGAAGACTGCCATCATCAATAATGATCTGAAGAGACTGGAAGGGGATATCGCCACTCTCCAGGAAACACGGTTGGCTGACGCAGGCACACTGAGAGAGAAGGACTACACGTTCTACTGGCAGGGAAAGAGCAGTGACAAACACAGGGAACACGGAGTGGGCTTTGCAGTGAAGAACACCTTGCTGAAGATGGTAGAACCGGGCTGCAATGGCTCTGCACAATTCCTCACCCTCCGCCTCAACACCACTCAAGGCCCAGTCACCCTCGTCAGTGTATATGCCCCAACACTGACAGCCACACCAGAGGCAAAAGACGAGTTCTACGAGAATCTCGCAACAACTGTCAGGATCATCCCCAACTCCGAACAACTCATTCTCCTTGGAGACTTCAATGCCAGAGTGGGTGCTGACCACGACTCCTGGCCCTCCTGTCTTGGACCATTTGGTGTAGGCAGAATGAACGACAACGGACAGCGGCTGCTCGAGTTCTGCACTTATCACGATCTGTGCATCACAAAGTCGTTCTTCAAGCCCAAGCCCCAACACAAGGTTTCCTGGCGACATCCGCACTCAAAGCACTGGCACCAGCTGGACTTGATCCTGACCAGGCGCACCTCACTGAAGAACGTGCTAATCACCCGTTCGTTCCAGAGTGCAGATTGCGACACAGACCATTCATTGGTGTGTTGCAAGGTCAAGCTGCAGCTGGAGAAACTCCATCGCGCTAGACAGCCTGGAAAGGCACGGATTGACTCCAGCAAGATGGCCCAACCAGAACTTGTTGAGCGGTTTGCCTCCACCTTTGAGAAGGAACTTGGTGTACCACAAGAAGGAGAATCTGCAAAGCAGAAGTGGGAAGAGCTGCGAAACACCATCCACTGCACAGCCTTAGCTACCTTTGGGAGGAAGACCTCGAAGTCACAGGACTGGTTTGATGCCAAGTTGACTGAGATGACCCCCGTCATTGAAGCCAAGTGCTCAGCTCTTGCCGAGTACAAGAAGTACCCAAACGAGAAGAATCTCCAGATTCTCAGGGCTGCGAGAAGCAAAGTTCAGAAGACTGCTCAGTGCTGTGCCAACGAGTACTGGACTCAGCTCAGCCAAGACATTCAAGCCGCTGCCATAACAGGGAACATCCGTGGTATGTACGATGGCATCAAGAAAGCACTTGGTCCATCTCAGAGCAAGACGGCCCCCCTCAAATCCTCCACTGGGGAGATGATCACAGAAAAGAACAAGAAAATGGAGAAATGGGTGGAACACTACTCCGACCTCTACTCAAGACAGAACACCGTGACACCGTCAGCCCTTGATGCCATCGATTGCCTGCCATCCATGGACGAACTTGACGCCGAGCCAACTATCGACGAACTCAGCAAGGCCATTGATAGCTTGGCCACTGGCAAGGCACCCGGCAACAACGGCATACCTCCCGACCTGATCAAGCACTGCAAGACCGCCCTACTGCTGCCATTGCATGACGTCCTCTGCCAGTGCTGGAAGGAAGGTGCCGTACCATAGGACATGAGGGACGCCAAGATAATCACCCTCTACAAAAACAAAGGGGAGAGAAGCGACTGTAACAACTACAGGGGCATCTCCCTCCTCAGCGTTGTTGGCAAAGTCTATGCACGAGTTGTTCTCGTTCGTCTACAGAAGCTTGCCGAACGTGTCTACCCTGAGTCTCAGTGTGGCTTCCGCGCTGAGCGATCGACGGTAGACATGATATTCTCCATCCACCAACTCCAGGAGAAATGCAGAGAACAGAACATGCCCCTGTACGTCGCCTTCATCGACCTCACCAAAGCGTTCGATCTGGTCAGCAGAGAGGGCCTTTTCAAGATCCTGCCAAAGATAGGATGCCCACCAAAGTTGCAAAGCCTCATCAAATCGTTTCACACCAACATGCAGGGGATAGTGCAGCACGATGGCAACGTCTCAGAGCCATTCAACATACGCAGCGGAGTGAAACAGGGCTGTGTACTTGCGCCAACCCTCTTTGGGATTTTCTTTGCTATGCTCCTGAGGCATGCCTTCAGCACAGCAACAGAGGGAATCTACCTGCACACGAGATCTGACGGCAGGCTTTTCAACCTCGCCTGCCTGAAGGCCAGAACCAAAGTACGCGAGGCTCTAATCAGAGACATGCTGTTCGCAGACAACGCTGTAGTCACGACCCACACACAGCAGGAGCTTCAGACCCTGATGGACCGCTTCTCCCAGGCATGCAAGGACTTCGGGCTTACCATCAGCCTGAAGAAGACTAACGTCTTGGCGCAAAGCATGGAAGCACCACCAACCATCACCATCGACGACTACAAGCTGGAGGTCGTGAATCAGTTCACGTACCTGGGGTCCACGATCAGCAGCAACCTCTCCCTTGATACAGAGATCGACAAGAGGATTGGAAAATCAGCCTTCACACTCGCTCGCCTCACCACACGCGTGTGGGAGAATCCCAAACTCTCTGTCAAGACGAAGATGGCAGTGTACAACGCCTGCGTCATCAGCACACTGCTCTATGGGAGTGAGACGTGGACAACATACGCCCGGCAGGAAAAGAGACTGAACTCCTTCCACTTGCGCTGCATTCGCCACATCCTGGACATATCCTGGCAGGACAAAGTGCCCAACACAGAAGTTCTGTCCCGCGCCGGCCTTCCCTCCATGTTCACTCTACTCAGGCAGTGCAGGCTCCGCTGGCTAGGCCACGTTCAACTTATGGAGGACGGCAGAATTCCCAAAGACGTCCTCTACGGAGAACTGGCGACTGGCAGGAGAGACGTTGGCCACCCACAGCTGCGCTTTAGAGATGTCTGCAAGAGAGACATGAAGGCCCTGGAGATCAACACAGAGCGCTGGGAGGACCTTGCAACGGACCGCTCCAAATGGAGAGGCACCCTGACCAGACAGCTCAAGGCGGGTGAAGAGAGACTGACTGCTGCAGCAGATGAAAAAAGGACCCGCAGGAAGAACCGCCACAGCTCCAGCAGCACGGAGATCACCCACAAGTGCAACCTGTGTGACAGGGACTGCCATTCGCGCTTCGGCCTGTTCAGCCACAGGCGGTGCTGTTCCAGCAGAGTAGACATTTATGATTCTCTTCCATGGTCATCATAGACCGACGGAGGCCGACGAGGGATATATACAGTATATATATATATATATATATATATATATATAAACACACTTTTTCAAATATGTACACAGATATTTACACAAAAAATTTTTGTCCCTGGGGAACCACCACCTTATAATTTGCCACGGAGGACCTGGGCAACCCCATGGCATATGTGCCCATAGCCATTTTCTCCCTCCAGGATCGATGCCCCCCTCCCTGGCAAAGATGTCTTTAACCAGTGGCCCAAGACAGCCCCATGGCATCTGCACCCCCGGCCGCCGCCTGCCCCCAGGGTCAAAGTCCCTCTTCTTGGCAAAAATGTCTTTAATAGCCATAAGGAGCTTCTTCCCTCTCGGCTCACCGTGCCGTTCAGTGCGCCATCTCTTTGTCTCCGACAAGCCTTTCCCAACTGCCTCACGCACCGCCGTCATCGCTTGAGACACTCTGGCCCCCAGTGGCCGCACCTCTGAGAGAAATGAAGCCTGTTTGGCAGCGTCATCCGCTGTCTCGGGCGCCTCGCTATACTGTCCAGCGTCCTAGTCCCAGGCGCATGGAGCTCCAGCACTGAGGCACTGCCCGACCTCCATGGCGCGCAGCTGCTGCTGCTCACTCCCGGAGTCGTCCGTTGCCTCGGTACTCATGGTCTCGGTCTCCCACTGTTCAACTTTCAACAGCAGGGTTGGTTCCTGCTGCACCTCCTTTCTGCTGTCTTCACACACCATGGCGTCCGAACCGTCAGCGCCGTGGTCCCACACCAGACTGGGCTCCACAGTTGGCCTGCTGTCTTCAGCGACCGGGAACATTTCTACAACCTGTCCCAG
This sequence comes from Pholidichthys leucotaenia, assembly GCA_020510985.1. Classification (NCBI taxonomy): domain Eukaryota; kingdom Metazoa; phylum Chordata; class Actinopteri; order Cichliformes; family Pholidichthyidae; genus Pholidichthys; species Pholidichthys leucotaenia. The sequence goes on from CM035840.1 coordinate 441,616,478, forward strand.
CCCCTCCTCCTGGCAGCTCTCCCCTTGAGAGTGCGGAGCGGGCGCTCCAGTGTCAGTGCTTTGCTGTGTCGTCAACGTATCCAGCTGTGGCTACTGTCCCTTGGGGCCCTCGGTGACGCTCCTGTCGGCCCTATCCTCTGACCCGGGCTTCTCGTCCCCGTTCTCGGCACCCTCCTCCAGGACGCACCGCTGCGTCATCACCATACTCGGGTGCGGCTGCTCTCCCTCTGGGCTCTCAGCGCTGCTCCCGTTGGTTCCACTGTCTGTTTGCGGCTGTTCTCTCTCTGGGTTCTCAGCACCGCTCTCATCAGCCATACCCTCCGACACGGACGCCACATCGCTGCTGTCGGTACAGGTGTCCTGCTACGTCGTCTCCACATCCTGTGGTTGGTGGTCTTCCCCGGGGCCTTCAGCCTGCATGGTCTCGCTCTCCTATTGTGTAGCTTCCACAAGCGACTGCCCACCTAGCATGCAAACCTCCGCTCCCGGTGGGATCGGGACTCACATAGTTGGCCCCTCGCTAGCTTTAGCCAGTGGCCAGCATGGACCCCAGATCTCCCAATTTTCCACCAACTCCAGCACTTCCTCCATTGATGGCGGTACCCTAGCCATTGACAGCTTCATTCTTAGCCACATATCATTGGTGCCATGGGCCAACTTATCCCTCATCATGCCGTCTTCATGCTCTCCAAGCCCACACTTCCTAGCTAGGTTACGAAGCCTCGACAAAAATGACTTATGGGACTCGCCCGTCCACTGTTTAAGGCCGTAAAACTTGACCCTGTTCTTGGAGCGAGTGTAAGAGTCTCCACATGCATTACTCATTATTTAAAATAACTCCAATTTATCTCGTCGCCAAATGTTATATCTAGAAATAAGGGAGTCGGAGGTGAGACTTCATGCAACATGGATCTCTCTTTATTATACAGAACTTGGGGTTTATATACAGAGAGGGTGGTGCCAACCTCACGCCACCCTAGGGGGTGGGCACTGCCACACATTCCCATACACACACATCCAACACTGCTGTTTCTTCTTTTTGCATTTTGAAGCTCTTCTTACAGCATGGTGTGATCCACCAGTGCTAAATTCAAATACTTGTAATCCCCACCACCACCAGTTTTAAGAGCTTGTTGAGGAGTGGATTTACCATGTTGTGCTGGTGACAGTGGCTAAAGGATTTAAAATCCTGCTGCTGTTCCTGTTCCAGATTTACTGATGCTTGGTTGTGAAAAACAACAGGAGGCAGGAACCTAATTAAAGTTTCTGAAACTTTTCCCTACCATGTCCACCTGTAGAACAATCACATTTTCATGTGTCACAGCTTGCGTTTCTTCCAGGAATAGCTTGTTTATGGACACCCCGCAGTTTGCAGTTCACTAGGATTCACAGCTAAAGTTTTTTTTTGGTAATGGGGGGGGGGGGGGATGTGGCGCATAGGCGTAAATCAAAGAAAAAACTGAGAATTTTAACTTAATTTTTAAAATTTTAATATCGTGTTTGAAGCACTAGCTACATGCAAAAAAAAGCTTACAAATCTGGACCATTTCTTGTAAATTTGCAACTTCTTTCTTTTAAATCTGAAACTTGTCATTAATTTGTCGTTAATAACTTTTTAATATAAATTTGCATCTTTTTTTTTTTTTTTTTTTTTACAAATTAGCAACTTTTTACTTGCATATTTGCAACTTTTCTCATAAATTTGCATCTTCTTTCTAATAAATCAACAACTTTTTGGGGTAAATTTGCAACTTTTTTCATGAATTTGTAACATGTATGCCGAGGGGTAGTTAATTAAAAACAACTTTACAAGGTTCTTTAAAACCAGGTGAAGAGTCACAGGTAGCAATCAAAGGGGAGACTTTAAAATGAGGATGTTTAAAGGAATTTTATTATAATAAATTATGTACAACAAATGTCCACTTAAATAAAAAGCCTAAACTAAAACCTAAGAATTAAAATTAAGTTAAATTAAGCTAAAATAGAATATTGACTAAGAAACTGAAGCTAAAAAAACTAGTGAGCTAAAACAAACTATAAAAGTCCTTAAAAGCTGAGGAAAAGGATCCACTCTTCCAGGCCAGGTTCCGTCTGCCACCACGACACCGACGCCCTCAGTAAACCCGTACAGGGGAAGACACTTGCCAGCAGTACATCTAGATTTCTGTCATCATCATCATCATCATCATCATCATCATGGGGTGTTGCTATCTGGGAACCAGCTACTTACAGCCCAGGCAGGACTCCTCCCTCCTGGCAAAAAGCTCCCCTGTGAGCTGCCAGAGGAGCTCTTATATCCTGTGCAGCCTCAGGTGCTGCTGATCAGTCATTAGGGGAAGCAGGGTGGAAGCAAACAACATCTCCAACTAAAAGCATACAATTAAAATACAAAAACCGCAAAACATGCAAACTTATAAAACATGCAACATGAATTTAAAAACTACATAAAATCAAAAAACACAATAAAATACTTCCACCCCGTGACAAATTTGCAACTTTTTTCTTGTAAATTCACAACTTTTTTCTCATAAATGTGCAACTTTTTTCCTCATAAATTTGCAACTTTTTTCCTCATAAATTTGCAACTTTTTACTCTTAAATTTGAAACATTTTTCCTCATAAAACTGCAACTTATAAATCTGCATCTGTATGTACAGTGTATAACTCTGCAAAGTGTGTACAATTTTTCAGTAGCACAAATAACACTTATAGTGTCCTCTTTGATATTTACTGCTGATAAAATGTTCTATTTATCCCCCCCCAACAGTGAAATGAAATATCCACCGCCACCTCCTGGTTGTCGGGGCAGATGCTCTACCACTATAGGCCATCGCTCCAGTTCACTGAAGACACTAAAGAACATTTTATAAGATGGACAAGTAAATAACCAAACTGTAAATTCTGCAATCATCACAGCTTGACTTTGACCTGCACATTTGCCCACCTACGGGTGAGCACAGTGATCTACCTTCAGCTCACTGTGTCCTGTGAGGATCTGGGACATTTTGTACACATCTGAGCAGGAGCAACACAGGTGGAACTAAGAACATTAGCAGTGGGCTGAGTGTTACTTTGGCTGTGGGGTGGATGTGCTCACTAAGTCACATGAATCACTAATGTTATTAGTTCCACTTGTGCTATTTCTTCTGCAAAAACTAAAAGTACCTGCAGTATAAAAGAGCTCTTTTCTAAAATGTACATATTATACAACCAGAAGTAGCCAGAAGGTGTACTCAAGTAAAAGCAGCCCTCTAAGGCCTTGTTTCTGAGCGATGAAATTTGCCCAAAGGACTGCTCTGATTTAACTGGCATGCCATTTTGATGTGGTTGCTACAAATCCACTCTCCCATGCTTTCAGCTATTGGCTGATTTTCCAAAAGAAAAAAAGCTCTGAAAATTGTGGCTACTACAATCCAGTGAGAGAGGTCTGCCAAAGAGCCAACGGGCAGCTCTGACAGTCGTTCCCACTCAGAAGAATCACCAGATAATTGGAGAGTGTCAAAGCGAGTGTTGAAAGTGACAACCTTTATTGTCCAGAAAGGTGAAGCGTGACAACAGTCCGACAAGGTAGAGATCCATTTTAGCCCTTAAGTCCTGCATGTCGACATTAATTCCACTCGCAGGTGTCAGCGAAGTGCATTAAAAGGGTAAATCATGTGTCATCCGTGCAGTTTGTAAACAGTTCTCGTCTGCTCCAACACTGATGTAGCAGTGAAGTGCACTAGAGTTGGAACGTTCATGAACGATTTGTTCGAGTGCAATAGTTCTTTTGGGTGAACGAACTGTACTGAATCACTTACCATAACTGAACAAATCACTTGGGAAATGGAGGCCATTTCATCCCCCGCTTCTGAATCATGTACACATCATTGACTGGTAGCTCTCCTAGCCTTCTACAGCCTATTACAGCCTCGCAAACCTGGAGCTCCGGAAGGAGCTGCTTTTATTGGACAAGTCATTAAAGAAAGGCTCCCCCTACCTGGCCTGCAGGTACCAGGAAGTAATAATGGATGGATTCAGCACAACGAAATGAAACAGCGCAAGTAATTTTGAAGCAAGAAATATATCATTAAGCTGCTGAATCGTTTTTTATATGACAAACATTTGCTCCTTAAAAAGTTTTTAGTTGACTCAGTTCAATAGCTGAAAAAAATTGCGTGCGACCTGCCAAAATGCCCACAAAGCTTTCCACATAGACAATGAATGGGGAGCGCCAGAGCGGAAAAAACCCAGAGAGTGTTTTTTTTTTTCAGCCATTATTTAAACTTAAAAAGTATGCACTCTCCGATCTCACCTCTTTTCCTGTTTACACTCCATGGTAAAATCTGTAATATGATGATAAGAGGGACAGTGAGCAAACTTAAATGTGAGGTAACGGCATACTGTATGTCAGCTCTGACTGAGACGGCTGGAATCAGACTTAACGAGTCTAAGAACATGATCCAGATAAGTTAAAAAAAACTTAAAAAATCATAATAAAACCTGCGGTCATATCTAACAATCATCAAGCAAACCTCTAAAAATCCAGACTCATAAAAGCTGTCTGTGTAAGTGGGGAAACAGCTTCTAAACAACAGAACTCCTTGTTTGGGTGATGCACCTCAGTAAGGAACAGTAGGCAGTAGTGTTTAAACAAGGTTTATTACCAGTCACTGTCAGGCTACAGGAGTGGAGTTAAATTTACAATTGCTGTTTTTTTTATTTTAAAGTTATCTTTTAAAAAAACATTAAAACACCACAATAAAACATGCAATAATAATAACATGCAAACAATCAAACCGTAAAAAAAAAACAAAAGGAAAATGGCAAACTCAATTAAAACCAATAAAATGCATACAACCTCCAAGTACTAAAATAAAAGGGTTAAATATACTCTTAAAATAATCCAGCATAATAATAATAATAATAATAATAATAATAATAATCCCTTACATCGGTTTACCATGTTTAAACACACAGCATGAATCCAAGCCACCTTGTCCAGCAGCTGATTCGTACAGCTGCCTCCCACACGTTGTCAGTACATGGACCTGTACTGTGGAGAAGAGACCGACACAACTGCTGATTCGTACAGTTGCCTCTGTTACATTCTCATCAGTTCAGTCAGTGAATGTACTAAAGAGCAATGAAGAGTGATCCCCGCCCGCTCAGTTCAGCTGTGTTTTTCAGTTCAGTGAGTGGCAGGCAGTTAGAGCTCCAGTACAGTATTGACTGATTCAGTGTACGAATCTTTAGAATGGATTTTTTTAGTGAACAAACCGAAGTGATTCAGTGCATTTTAATGAACTGTGGATCCCATCACTACGGTGCACTGACATTTTGGGGTGCAGGTGCTCAGGCCAAAAAAAAGGGGGGGGGCACTCCTAAATACCAAAAAAGTAAACTTACACATTTTACTGTACTTACTTGGCATATCAATTCTATTTTAATACCTATACCTATCTGTCATGCTGCTGTTACTCTGCAATTTCCCAGTTTAGGATCAATAAAGTACATCTATCTATCCATAAATCCATCCATCTATCTATCTATCTATCTATCTATCTATCTATCTATCTATCTATCTATCTATCTACTCATCAAGCAATCAATCAATCAAACAAACTTTATTTGTATAGCACTTTTTAAACATTAGATGCTGCGCAAAGTGCTTTACATAGAGAAAAACAGTCGACACATCTAGTTACATATTTTGCACGATACATCACCACTCCTTCCAACCCTCCCATAAACATACACACACACACACACACACATACATCACCCCCTACTTTTCTTACACACATATAAAATAAAAGAGACATTGCTCGGCACCGAGGCACCACATGAAGGAGCAGCCATCCTGTGGAGCCCCCCACGCTGGGAGACCACACAGCCCATAGCCACAGAGGGTGCCACAAAGGCCACCCCAACCAGGACAGGCCGGGGACCGCACCACAGCTGTAGGCAGTGGCATAAAGCCCCCAACCACCCAAGTGACCCACGAGACCAGCACCCCTGCAGATGGGCCAGGAAGCATCCAGCATGAGGGGCCCCACTGATTTCTCATGGAGATATTTAATACCCCATAGATTTTTACAAAATTACCAGCTCACACAGAGCTCATGGTCTTCATCATTAACAGTGTATTTACACAACTAGATTTAATACAAAAGTAATACATTTGTGTGAGTGATTGAGCAAGTGAGTTAGGAGGTGCCAGGCAGATAGATATGGTACCTCCTGGCCCCATGGGTCACCTCCAGCATTGGGGGGAGGGGGGGCTCCCCTTGAGGCTCCACGCTGCTTACTACTGCCTCACCTGGGTGTGGGTACCTGGTGGCTCCTGGGGTGTGTGTCTGGGGCTCTAGGGAGAACATGGGTCAGCTTTGCAGAGGTGTTTCTGGGGGGCCCACGGCCCTGTCCAAGGGGGTGGGGGGTGGCCCTAGTTGCCCAGCTGCATGGCACCCGCTTGCCCTCCCTCCTGGGGCGGGTGCCTAGTTGTCCTGGGGTTTAGTGGCCTTGGGGCGTCATGCTCTGCGGGGGTTGCAGGTTGCCAAGGGGGTGGGGGGGCCTTGTCTTGCTTGCTCACAGTTCCTGGGGGTGCTGCTGTAGCCTGCCACCCTATCTCGGTAGTGTAGACGACTACTAATCGGAAGGTGAGTGGTTTGATTTCTGCTCTGTGTGCAGTCTGCATGTCGAAGTGTCCCTGAGCAAGACACAGAACACCCAGTTGCTCCTGGTGGGTCAGGCCAGCGCCGGTGCATGGCAGCTCCACAGCCATCAGTGTGTGAATGGGTGGATAGCAGGATCTGTAAAGCGCTTTGGTCATTCAGAGATGAATAAAATGCGCCATATAGATGACCGCCATTTACCAATAAAGCAAGCAGACGTCTCTTCTGCTTCCCAAGCTGCTGGACAGGACAGTACAGGTTAAAAGAAGTAATACATTTGCCAGGACAAAGTTGCAAATTTATATTAAAAAAAGTTATAACTTTCCAAGAAAAATGCTAAAGTTTACAAGAAAAATTCATTAATTGGTGAGAGACCTGGACTTTTATGAGAAGGGAAAAAGTCAAAAAACATATAAAAATGTTGTAGAAAATTGGCAATTTTTTTTTTTTTTTTTTGTAAATGTGTGTGTCATGAATTGCCCTTCGGGGCAGAGAGGTGAGACCCATGCGCTAAACTGTGAGTTTGTGATTTTTACTGAAAATAACAAAGCATAAGTTCAAACTGTGCTCTAACACAAAACACAAAATGAATAAACTTACTAATGAAGCATACCAGAGCAAGGCAGGGCTCTGGTGGAGACGAGGAGAAACTCCAACAAGACAGCGGCAACAGGCAATGAAAATAACTGCCCTTAAATAGGGTCAAAAACAATTTACATAATCAATGACAGGTGTTGGTCACATGAGCGGGCAGAAGGAAACAACGATTCATAATTAAGAACAGCTGGGGGCAATGAGAGAGGAGCATCCGGCTGACAGCTGACAAGGGCTATGCCCACATGGAGCACAACCCAGGAAATGCCAGTGACAGGTGTCAACCACAACAATAAAGAATTTAAAGAAAATATCAACAAGTACAGACTGAGAAATAAATCTCAATTAATATAGAATCAGAGCATAACAAAACTAAGACATAAACGTCATGACAGAGCCCCCCTCTCAAGGGGTGGGTACCAGACACCCCAGAGTAACATCAACAGAAAAAGAAAGACCACCCCCCCAAAATAGGAGCACAACAATAACCCATTCCGGGTGGGTGGTGGGGGGAATAGGCTAGGAGGGAATGAAAAACCCCGCTCAGAACCCACACCAGGGAAAACCCCAACCCTCTAAGCCCCTTGGATCGAAGAGCTGGATAGTTCAGGTGGGCGGCCAAAGTCCCAGGCCTGGCAGATGGCATGATAGAACAAGTTGGGTGGACTACCAGGGAATGTGGGCCACCCAACCTTATGGCACAGTCTGTTGGGTGGTCTGCCAGAGGTTCTTTAGCCACCTGAACAGAAAAGGTGGTCCAGGAGGTGGCTGCCCAACAGGAAGAGCTAATTGTGGGCACAATAGAGGAGTCGGGGGGAACCATGACGATGTCAGGTGGATGAGAGGGAACCATGGTGACGTCAGGTGGAGGAAAGGGAACCACGACGACCTTGGTCAGAGGAGAGGGAACCACGACGGCATCAGGCAGAGGAGGGGGAACCCCAATGCCCTCGGACTGGCCTGTAGCACCCTCAGTGGTCCTGGACTGGGACATTACAGCACCTGAGGTGGATCCGGGCTGGAGTGGAGCTGCACCTGCGGTGGCTCCAGGCTGGAGCGAAACTGCATCCGTGGTGGCTCCAGGCTGGAGCGGAGCCGCACCCGCAGTGGCTCCAGGCTGGAGCGGGGCTGCACCTGTGGTGGTCCCAGACAGGGACATAGCTGCCCCCGTGGTAGACCCGGACTGGGCCAAAGCTGCACCTATGGTGGCCCCTGGGCTGGAACGTAATGCCCATGGTGGGCCCACATTGGACAGCAGCACCCAAGTTTGTTTCAAGCTGGGGCGCAGCACCCACGCCAGTCCCCGACTGGGACACAGCACCCATGGAGACCCGGACCAAGGAGGAGCTGCACCCACGGAGGTCCTGGACTGGGATGGAGCACTCGCGACAACCTCTAAAGGAAGGGGAGCATTACCCACGGAGGTCCCGGGCTGGGACAGACCACCCACAATGACCTCTAAAGGAAGGGGAGCATTACCCACGGAGGTCCCGGGCTGGGACGGACCACCCGCGATGACATCTAAAGGAAGGGGAGCATTACCCACGGAGGTCCCGGGCTGGGACGGACCACCTGCAAAGACCTCATCTGGAGGGGGAACAGCACCCACAGAGGTCCCGGGTTGGGACGGAGCACCTGTGACAACCTCAGTGGGAGGAGCTGGACCCATGGAGATCTCAGGCAGCGAGCTGGGACCCACAGAGACTTCTGTCAGAGCTGGACAATCCTCGGTGACCCTGAGGGAAAGTTCAGACAAGAGAGGCAGAGAAACAGGATCAAGGTCACTGGCAGCAGTGGAGCCCGGCGAGGTGAGCTCAGGTACAGCTGACGGCTGCATTTGGCTCTCCCCACCAAGAGCCCGACAAGATCTCTCCAAAACTGAAACAATGAAAACAAAAGAGAGCACTTGCCTGATCTCGAGCTCCACCGCCATCCAAGACTCCCTCGATCCAGGCGACGGTTCTTTGGGCTGGGCCCTCTAGAGGTCCAACTCTGGCTTTGCTGTGGCAGCGTCAGCAGCAGGCATGGTGGTCAGTACAGTCCTGGGACCTCCCAGCGAGGTGACCCACGCAGGTGACTCACCCTGCGCGGTGACAGGAGGTCAGTTTCCTGCTGGTGCTTGATCCTGCTTAGCTGAAGCCTTGGGATGCTTCATCATCGGTGCAGACATCAGCTCAGTACCAGCACTCTCCCTCCGTCCAGACTGTGGCTGCGGGGCTGGGACCAGGTCTTCCAGGGCTGCAGGTTCCCCCATCGTCTGGCGGCACAACCCAGTAGTCAGCAGACACTCGGGAAGAATAGGAGGAGACACGAAGAGGGCAGGCAAGAATTTAGTGGCTGCAGCAGGCGGTGAGGGCTCAGCAGACTGCAATCACTGAGCCTCACTACCAGGAATCAGGCAAGGCATAACATCATAAAATGTGGGAGAATGAAATGACACTTGCCTGTGTTCCCAGGGCTCAATGTTTCCTGCTGCAGCAGGTGTGAAGTCATCCCTCTCCGTGGCTACGGTGGACATGGGCCCCTCAGAGGATCGTGGAGGAGCCACCCCTGCGGATACAGAGACGGGCGGAGCAGGAGGGAAAACAGACGACCTCTCAGCAGTGGGAGAGAGCATCGAGGAGAAGCAGGAAACAGCAGCTACGGAGAGGGAAGAGGCTTATGATACAGCCGGAGAAGAAAAACAGTGTACTACTGAGGAAGGCTTCTGTCTCGGTGTAGGGGAAGTTGCTGCTTGAGAGATGGGAGTATTCCTTTGGTGGTCCAGAGCTGGATGACGGTGTCATGGAGTCAATGGAGCGGGAGCAGGAATGGGCAATTTGGAGGTGGAGCAGGGCATCTGCCACGGAGCGCGCTTCCGCGTTGGCCTCGGGCTTACTGGTGGTGGCCCCCACCTCAGCCCGGGGAAGTTGGAGGACTGAGAGCGTAGCCAACAAGTCCGCGAACTGGACATGCCTCCACAACCATGGATGCGCCTCGACAATGCCGGTTGCTGCATTCACGTTCTCCCAGATTTTCTTTGGGCTGCGGGAGGTGAGGGCTTTGTCCACAAATCCTTGGATGAATTCAACAGCCCATTTCTCCTTCACACTTGGGGATCCCGCTACCAACCTCCCTTTGATTGTCCGAGACCAGCATGCTGGGGACATGATGAGCTCCACAGAAACAGGTGAGAGAAAACAAAAAAAAAAAAAACCCAACAAAATCCACATACTCACAGCAGCTGGGTCTCTTACTGGCTGCTGTCTTCTGTCATGAATTGCCCTTCGGGGTAGAGAGGTGAGACCCACACACTGAACTGTGAGTTTGTGATTATTATTGAAAATAACAAAGCATAAATTCAAACTGTGCTCTAACACAAAATACAAACAACAAAAAAACTTACTAATGAAGCATACCAGAGTGAGGCAGAGCTCTGGTGGAGACAAGGAGAAACTCCAACAAGACAGCGGAAACAGGCAATGAAAATAACTGCCCTTAAATAGGGTCAAAAATCAATGACAGATGTGGGTCACATGAGCGGGCAGAAGGAAACAACGATTCATAATTAGGACCAGCTGGGGGTAATGAGAGAGGAGCATCCGGCTGACAGCTGACAAGGGCTATGCCCACACGGCGCACAACCCAGGAAATGCCAGTGACAGGTGTCAACCACAACAATAAAGAATTTAAAGAAAATATCAACAAGTACAGACTGAGAAATAAATCTCAATTAATATAGAATCAGAGCATAACAAAACTAAGACAAACAGGAAAATGAAAAACTGCAAGAACAACAAAACCCAAAAAAGCACAAAATAAAACAAATACTGTATATAAATACAAAGAAAAAGCAAGGCGGAAACCTTCTGTGCTCAGCTCATGACAGGATGACTTTATTATAAATTTATGATTTTTTTTTCTTGGGAATGTGTTTTGTTTTTGTTTTTTTTGCCTTTGGAAGCTGTGTTTTTTGTTTTTTTTTCCTAATGAAAATGTTACTTTTTTCTCATAAATTTGGGACTTGCTTATAGTAAATTTTTGATTTTTAAATTGCAAATTATCATCTTTTATCATATTTTTGCACCTTTATTTTTGCAAATTCATAGTGAAATTACATTTACACTGTATGCTAAATTTATGAATATCCCCCCGCAACAACCAGCCCTCATTAAAAATTATCACCTAGTGTGTGTACTTTCACAACAGCAACAAAAATGCCAAAGCTTAGCATAATTATTACATTATCGGGTCAGGGCTCAGGCGCAGGTCACATGGAATTATTTGGATGTCAAAATACATACAGACATTAAAACACAATCTGTAACACCATCAAAACAACAACAACAACAACAACAAAAAGACATTTAAAATTCACTTTAATGGGAAAGGGCAAAGGGGCAGTCTTCGAGCTTCACATCATGTCAGTCTGTGCATGTGCCTGTGTTGCAGCTTAATAAAGATTCACCTAAAGGCTGAGGATAGTTATTCATGTGTATTTTTGCATTACCATGCAAAAAAAGTAATGAAATTCTTTTATTTATTTGTGTTTTATGTCTCTCAGCTGCACATCCCCGGAGGAGCGAGAATTAGCGGTTGGAAAGAAGAACGTCTCTCTGATGCTCTGACGAGCATCTCTGATTAGATAATAATAAGTTATAATAAGTTTATTTATAGAGCACCTTTCACAGACAGAGTCACAAAGTGCTTAACATGGTAAAAAACAAAATAAAAACACAGGCACATAAAACAGTAAAACAAAGTAGACAATAAAAGCACATAAAAATACAATCGGCACATAGTTAAAAAGCCAGGCTAAAAAGGTAGGTCTTTAGTTGCTTCTTAAAAACACCAATGGAAGGTGCAGATCTAAGTTCAAAAGGCAAGGAGTTCCACAGTCTGGGAGCAACAGCAGCAAAGGCTCTATCGCCTTTGGTTTTGAGCCTAGTACTAGGAACTACCAATAGATTCTGATGAGAAGACCTGAGAGACCTGCTGGGCTGGTGTAGAGAGAGCAGGTCACTAATATAAAAAGGTGCCTCTTCATGAATGGCTTTGTAAGTAAGAACAAGAACTTTAAAATCAATTCTATAATTTACAGGAAGCCAATGCAAGGAGGCCAAAACAGGAGTAATATGACAGAATCTACTGGACCTAGTTAGTCTAAATCTTGCAGCAGCGTTCTGGACTAACTGTAGGCGGTGTAAAGAGGATTTACTAAGACATGTAAAAAGAGCATTACAATAGTCCAAATGTGAAGAAACAAAGGCATGAATAATGATTTCTAATTGAGTGTAGGAAACCAATGACCTAATTTTGGATATATTCCTAAGGTGGAAAAAACAACTCCGGGTCAGAGATTTGACATGCTGATCAAAACTCATCGATTGATCAAAAATGACACCAAGATTTTTTAGATTAGACCGTACGTTAGAGCTTAATGAACCAATGCTATTAACCAACTTAGGAATTAGATTATCAGGTGCTACAATAAGGACTTCAGTTTTATCAGCATTAAGTTGCAAAAAGTTACTAGACATCCAGTCCTTAATTGCAGACAGACAATCATGAATAATTTTTAAATTGTCAACATGGTCAGGCTTAAAAGAGAAAAGTAGCTGTAAATCATCAGCGTAGCAGTGATGACACACCTTTAAATTTGCTGATAATAGAACCAAGTGGCAGCATATACAGTGATCCCTCACTTATCGCGGTTAATGGGTTCCAGAACCGACCGCGAAAAGTGAAAAACCGCGAAGTAGCGTCACCCCTAATGACGTCACCCATAAATAATACGTACATTCATTCTCTCACTCTCTGTCTCATATGATACGTGTGTGTGTGTGTGTAAGTGTACATACATACGTAGATGTAAATAAAGTGTACATAAATATGTTTTTAGAACTCTTTTATTCTTACAACAAGATACGTAACTCAAGATGAAGATGATTTACTGCACAGGTTAATGAGAGCTTTACTGCTCCTCAGGTGACGCCTCATCGTCAGGTGCTAGAGGTGCAGGATCGTCGAGGGCAGCTTCCGATAGAGCTGGAGAAGCTGCAGGAGGCGGCGTAGTGGCTCGACGGGAAGACTATTTCGCACAAAAAGGCACAAGAGAACAGCGAAAAGTTCCACGCAGCGAGACTAGCGATAAAGAACAATGAATGCGGTCTTCCTTCGTTGGGTATGGGAGAGAAGCTGGGTAAAACGTCTCGGCCAATCAGCTTGCGAGGTAAAACAGCTCGGCCAATCAGCTTGCGAGATTCCCGAGCGGTGAAGAGGTGGGCGGAGAGGAGTGGAGCGGTGGTCAGAGAGGTGGATTTTAGTTGTGCGGCTCTCTGTGTTGATACCTGATGTTCTAATGTAGTCTCCCTGCCTTCTGCTAGCGCCCGCCCATTTTTTCTCAATTTTGAATTTTTGATGAATATTTTTGAAAAATCCGCGATGCACTGAGGGCGCGAAAGGTGAAGCGCGAAGTAGCGAGGGATCACTGTATAGGGCAAATAAAAGTGGACCCAGAATAGAACCCTGAGGCACCCCACAGGTTAAAGGAGCAGAGTCAGATGAATAAGAGCCAACAGCCATGGAAAAGCTCCTACCAGAAAGGTAGGAGAAAAACCAATCCAGAACTTTTCCAGAAATACCTACCCAAATGGCTGGCTGGCTGGATTTTCTTCTTTTTTTGGTTAAATTAAGCAGTGACATTTATTTGCGCTGTTCGCCTCAATGGTTCTGATTATTCTGAGCATGATGAGCAAAATTGAATATTGCGTTTCTCACTTGCAGATGAAGAATTAAAGGTGAAATGTGGAAGATTTTCATGAAAACAAAGATTTAAAAAAATAATACAACAAAGCATTTAGAAACACGCACAATGTAAGTCTTACTGTTGTTCTAAAAATTAGTATATTGATGAAAAAAAAAATGTAATTTTTTTGCGGACCGATAGTAATGTAAATATTTATATTCCAGACGAATGATTTTTTTTTTTTGATTTTGTATACTTTATTGATCCCCAGAGGGGAAATTGAGGGCATCCACCTGGATGGATGAAGCAGCCACGGTACGGCGCTATCCATTCACACACACATTCACACCTAGGGCCACTTTAGAGTCTCCAATTAACATAATGATTGATGATGACAAAAAAGTGTTCAGTCAGTATTTCAGAGCCAATACAAAGAATCTGTTGATGTCATGTGCTATTGCCTTTCCATAACACTGGGGGTTGCCAAACTGTGAGTAGTACGCTGCCATGGCTGCTTCTGAAAGTAATAGCTCATTCCATTATCCTTCTCAAGTAAGAAGTGATAAACGAAGGGGCAAGACCAGAATAAGTATTGGTTCAGCTTTTGATCGCTTGTGCAACCTGAAGAATCATAAAGGGTTGAAAAGCCATACAGACGTCGTCAATTTGCTACTGCAGAGGTCCCCAACCCCCGGTCCATAGACCGGTACCGGTCCGTGGGTCATTTAGTACCGGGCCGCACAGAAAGAATAAATAACTTACATTACTTCGGTTTTATTTATTATCTGAGTCTGAACAATGTTTTATTTTGAAAAATTACCGGATTCTCTCTGTTACATCCGTCTATGGCTCACTCTTGACGCATGTCAAGACGCTTGTGTGAAACGTTACCGCTAACATTCAAGGCCGGGAATTATTCATCTTCTACCGCTTAATCCTTTTCGGGTTGCAGGGGGGCTGGAGCCTATCCCAGCATCTTTGGGCGAGAGGCAGGGTACACCCTGGACAGATCGCCAGTCCATCGCAGGGCCAACACAGTGAGACAGACAACCATTCACTCTCACAGTCATACCTAAGGACAAGTTAGAATCCCCAGTTTTGATGCCAATTAACCTAACTTGAATGTTTTTGGCATGTGGGAGGAAACCGGAGAAATCCCGGAGTAAACCCACGCAGACACGGGGAGAACATGCAAACTCCACACAGATCACTGTTGGTTGGGGGGTGGGATCGAACCCAGGATCCCCCGGCCAAGGGTGAGTTGCTGTGCTGCTGCAGTGCTAACCACTCCGCTGCCCAAAAACCCACGTGCAGGAGTGCCATGACCGGAAGGCTGTCTGGTTTAACTGCTCGGATTAAGGAGGTTGCACCTGAGTGTGAGTCTATGCATTGTGTCATTCACAGGGAAATGCTGGCTACCCGAAAAACACCACCGGAACTTAACAGCGTATTGAATGATGTAATTAAAGTTATTAACCACATCAAAGCACACGCCCTTAACTCGCACCTGTTCGAGCAGCTTTGTGAGGAGATGGAGGTGGAGCACAGACCCCTTCTCTTATACACAGAAATAAGATGGTTATCCCGAGGGAGATCGCTGGCCAGTGTTTGAATTACAAGAGCCGCTGCAGAGATTTCTGTCAGAAAAAAAGCCACCGCTGGCAGCACATTTCTGTGACGAGGAATGGATCGCAAAACTTGCTTACTTGTGTGACATATTCAGCCTGCTCAATGAACTCAATCTGTCACTTCAGGGAAAAATAACAACTGCCTTCAAGTTGGCAGATAAAGTAGCTGCATTTAAAGCCAAATTGGATTTGTGGGGACGGCGCGTGAATGGAGGTATATTTGACATGTTTCAAACATTAGTGGGGATTTTGGAAGAAACTGAGCCCGAGCCTTCATTCTCCCAGCTGGTGCACGATCACCTGTCTTTGCTTTTAAAAGAGTTTGAGCACTACTTTCCAACCAGAAAAGATCCACGAACTGCCAAAGAATGGATCCGTGACCCATTTCTCAACAAACCAGGTGAATCCAGCATGTCTGTGCAAGAAGATCAACTGCTGGAGATCGCAAATGACGGCGACCTTAAAAGTATGTTCGAGACAACAGCTCTGCCGGTGTTCTGGATTAAAGTCATGGCTGAATACCCTGAGATCGCCACAACAGCACTGAAAACCCTGTTACCATTTCCGACATCCTATCTGTTTGAAGTTGGGTTTTATGCAGTGACAGCAACCAAAACAAAATTATGAAGTAGACTGGACATAAGCAACACACTTCAGGCGTCATTGTCTCCCATTACCCCTAGATGGGACCGTCTCGTTGCAGAGAAACAAGCTCAGGGCTGCCACTGATTCAGCGTTGTGGTGAGTTGTATTTTTCATGCACTTTATATTTGTGTTTGTGGTGTATCTTATTTTGGAGGCATGTTTAAACATTACCATAGCGACCAGAGAGTGTTGTGGGCAGAGAGGATGTTACTCATGTTGTTGTTGTTGCGATGTTAAGGACGTTCACGTTTATTATTATATTTAGAAAATACCACAGTTGTTATGCCGGTCGTATCATGCTCTTTTGTTGTATTTATCCGCAACACCTTAAAGGCCAGTCCCTGAAAATATTGTCTGGCATTAAACCGGTCCATGGCGCAAAAAAGGTTGGGGACCACTGTGCTACTGGACCGGTAAGCTAAGCTAAGCTAAGCTAACTAGTGTTTGTATAGCTTTCTGTAACCTTCTACTATTGATCTCTGAGATGTTCCTGTTATTAATATGACTGTGTGATGAAATCAACTGGTGTATGCGATGGGATAGACCACAGGAATTGCTCACTAATCCTTTCCAAACAGTAATTTTTCCACTCTGGTCTTGTATAGTTAAAATCCCCACTTGCTACGGTTAGTATTAGCTTCCGATACCGTGAAGGAAGGAACTCCATTTTTCTCGAACAAACATTATGAGTTTTTAAAAATAGATTAGTTTTGCATTGTGCAAGATGATCTCCCACACACTTGTGGCCATTTATCTAAAGAAGCACTCTTTGCCCATAATTTTAATGTGGTCTTCTTTAGCCAGAATCAAAATTTGCTACAGTTAGCATTAGCTTCCGATACATTGAACAATAGATCTTTAGTTTACGTGATCAAACATTTTTGACTTTTATAAAATAAATTGCTTTTACATTGTGTTAGATGATCTTCCCCTAAATTTTCCCCATTGAAAGAAGCATTCTTTGCCCGAAATGTTGCAGTATCAATGTATGTAACTGGAGCTAATGATCGTGTAGGGGAACAGGTCAAGTGGACCCCTGGCCAAGTAACCACCCCATGTGGACCACGGGGTCCAATCTGTACATGTACAAGTAAATTTTTAATCCAGTGATTTACAAACTGATTCAGAGCTTTTTAAAGCCTCATTCAGAACATTATAGTCCCACATACCTATTTTGTGGATTTTCATCTGGGGGCAGCCAGCAGTGACGAGCAGCAGTGGTGGAGAATAAAAGTCTTTTGAAAGCAGAAACAGAGCCAAAACCTTCTCCAGGTCAGCTTAGTTGTCATCTTACATATTGTGACGTATGCAAGGTTCACACAAAGAAAGAGGAGCAAGATGGTTGTGATGAACAGGCTTTATTTACACACCACCGACCCCCAACTTCTTCTGAGCACAGAGAGGAGGGGAGGTCGTTCTCCCAGACCTCCGTTTCAATCATGGTTACACATACATGATACATCTTGCCCTAATCCTGCTAAACACTGCTGGGTCATTATAACGCAGTTATAATGACACAGCAGTATAACTCAGTAATAACACATTTAATACACACACAGTAACGTTTTCAACTGGCAAAGCATGCTGGGAAATCCCTGCCCCCCTTAACATGGCCCCGACGTTACACTGCCCTCCCCTGGACTGGTTTCTGTCCCCAGAAAATTCAAAGTCCACTTTCAGAAATCCAACGCGAGTCAGCCCGGTGCCGGGGCGGCATGCACGGGCCATCCAGTGTCCATCTGAGTCTCGGTCGGAATATCTGGTTGGGGTAGGGTTCCGGTTTGGCCACCAGCGGGCAGATGGACACATCTGACAGCCTCTGTAGGACCACGCACAGTCCCTTCCCTGGCAGCGGGAGTCCCAAGCCCGCTCCGGCCGACTCCCACCGCTGCCAGGTCTCCCAGGCGGCCGCTGGCCCGCGTCCATGCGTCCAGCCCTTGCCGTGCCTGGAAAATTGGCCGGATCTCCGTCCTGCTCGCTCTGCTGCGTCGCTGCTGCGCCCAGGGCCTCCGTGACGTCACTGAAAGGGAAAGCATCTGCGGGTGGCGGTAGGACACGCACAGTTCCTCCTCTGGCAGCGGGAGTCCCATGACTCCCACCGCTGCCAGGACCTCCCAGGCGGCCGCTGGCCCGCGTCCAGGCGTCCAGCCCCTGCCGAGCCCGGGAAAAGACCGGATCTGTCCTGCTCGCTCCGCTGCTGCTGCGCTCCAAAGGCCTCTGTGACGTCACTGCCGGGGAAAGCATCTGCAGGAGGCAGCTTTTTCCCCGTCCATGCCACCTCGCTCTAATTTAACGTCGGCGAGGGGCCAGTTTGTTGTGCGCTGTGTGCGGGGCAGTACCATGCAATGTACCCTGGCTCTGTGCAGCGGAAGCCGCCCTTCCTCGCGTCGCCGCCGCTGTCTCCTTCGTGCACGCGCTGCCGTAGCTCCTCCTCCACTCGCTCTCAGCACGGTGGTTTCCTCCGATGATCAGCGCTGCAGCCAACTCGACCTGGGCCAGGTGGTCATCCAACAGGTTCTCGCCGTTGTAGCGGGGAATCTTGGCCCGCTGCTGGACGGATGGGACGGTCACCTCCCAGTCGATTGCCGCTCCTAATCGCTCTGGAATCGCCAGCCCGTCCTGCCCTGAAAAGGGCGGGAAACAGGGCTGGTTTGCTCTGCTTGGCCCGTCGGCTCCACTGCTCTGTCCATCGCAGCGAAGCTCTCCGGGGGCCGGCGTCTCAGCTCTACACTCCATTCCCAGCCGAGCGATGAACCGCTCCGGCCGTTGGACCTCCGCCTGAATCCTCATCTTGCTCCATCCCCACTCCTGACACCAGTGTGACGTATGCAAGGTTCACACAAAGAAAGAGGAGCAAGATGGTTGTGATGAACAGGCTTTATTTACACACCACCGACCCCCAACTTCTTCTGAGCACAGAGAGGAGGGGAGGTCATTCTCCCAGACCTCCGTTTCAATTATGGTTACACACACATGATACATCTTGCCCTAATCCTGCTAAACACTGCTGGGTCATTATAACGCAGTTATAATGACACAGCAGTATAACTCAGTAATAACACATTTAATACACATACAGTAACGTTTTCAACTGGCAAAGCATGCTGGGAAATCCCTGCCCCCCTTAACATGGCCCCGACGTTACAATATATTTATATTTTTTTACACTTCTTGGTGTCTGGGAAAAGTATTCCCAACAGTTTTATAAAAATTCTTGTTCTCCTTCTTCACTTTTATAAATCACAGGATTGAGAATGTACATGTACATATAGGATCCCATGGTCCACTTAAGCTGGATTCATGCTGCACCTCTGCTGTCCGCGTACATGTAACCGGAAACCTCGTGTGACAAAATTTACGTCATTATTTCCACTCCACTATTGTCCGCTATTTGGGCTGCACGCAGTTGTCCGCA
Organism: Pholidichthys leucotaenia; assembly: GCA_020510985.1. NCBI lineage: Eukaryota > Metazoa > Chordata > Actinopteri > Cichliformes > Pholidichthyidae > Pholidichthys > Pholidichthys leucotaenia. Next base: position 441,636,140 of record CM035840.1, read on the forward strand.
GTGCTCGACTGCGGATGACCGTGTGCAGCCCAAATTTTGTGACCGTGCCGCCTGCCCACGACCTGAATGCGTTGAAAAGCACATGCGCAAGACTGAACGTCCCATTCACGAGGTGGCGATACTGGCACAGCATACCAAAAAAAGTAGACAAAGAAAAAAACGAGGAAGCGGAAGACGAGAATAAACATACATGAATCATACATACATACTTCAGCAGCAGCAGCAGCACCACCATCTTCGTGGAAAAGGAGTGAAAACCGGGAAGCCAAGCAGCAGAAAGAAAGCAGCATTTCTTCATTGGTGAAAATCCTGGCGCATCAGCACATTGGCGCTACCTATTGGGCTGGAGTGAAACTACAAATGATGGTTGTGCACATGAGTCAACCGCTTGGCCTGGGTAGATGAAAAAAGTGAGTATGAACAGCCCCGCGTGCATGCCAGGCTCATCCAAAGCGCACACGGACCAAAGCGGACTAAAGGGGAAATGCAGCATGAATAAGGCTTTAGGGTGCTCACTTGGTCAGGGGTCCACTTGACCTGTATCCATCATGCAGTCTTTTTGGTTTGTTTTCAATGTGGGTGATCATCCTAGCAGCCCATGATATTGTGTTTTTTGGATTTACACGACTACCGAGCCTACTACGTATGACAAATGCAATTTTAAACAACCTTAACTATTGTACATGTCTTTTGTTGGTAAAAATATTACTATAGAAATTCATGTAATATGTTGCGCCATAACTAAATGAAGAGACTGATGTTATCTGTTTACAGGTATTATCACAGTTATGACACGATCACATCAGCTCCTGTAAAAACAAAGAAACGTACCATGACACCAGTGCCACCTGTATCAAGTATACAAGGGTCACTTTCACCAGAATGGTGAGTACTCCAAACAATAGAATTATAATAAACAATAATGTAGTTATGTATTTTTAAGTTACACATAACTTAGATTGTCATCCAATCCAATCTTCACTCCGCCGGTGGCCGGAGCGCCACCGGCGGAGTGAAGAAGCCTCACCATTACAGGCCCGGTACCGTGGCTCTGAGAGAGATCCGTCGCTACCAGAAATCCACGGAGCTGCTCATCCGTAAGCTGCCCTTCCAGCGCCTGGTGAGGGAGATCGCTCAGGACTTCAAGACCGACCTGCGCTTCCAGAGCTCCACCGTCATGGCTCTGCAGGAGGCCAGCGAGGCCTACCTGGTGGGTCTCTTCGTGGACACCAACCTGTGCGCCATCCACGCCAAGAGGGTCACCATCATGCCCAAAGACATCCAGCTGGCCCGTCGCATCCATGGAGGGAGAGAGAGCTTAGACTTTCTGCTGCACATTCACCAACCACAATGCTCCGCACTGTGTGTCTATATATATATATATATATATATATATATATATATATATATATATACAGTATATATATTTATAGTAATATGTACATATGTATACTAGCTGTTCTTGTTTTTTTCTTGCCTTCTGATTGTTGCTCTGAGCGTTGCTATCCCTGTGCTGTTGCAATCCTGGAATTTCCCCATTGTGGGACTAATAAAGGCTTATCTTATCTTATCTTAAATTACCAAGATGTATGAGAATTGGATATTTAAATGGAATAATTGCTTTTAGTGAGCTTGTCCACAGTGAAGAAGAGACCGTCACAACTACTAAACTTTCACACCTGGAGGAGAGGTATAATTTTGTTTGAAATTTTATTTATATTATCATTGTGTGTTGCTGAAATGACAATGTATGGAGATATTTTTTGACTATATTGTCATGAATAGGCCCCTACGGACCTGTAGACCCAGGTGCTGGACTACAGTTTGTGGTGTTTAATAAGGAAATACAAATTTCAAACAGTGTACAAAAACAAACTTACAAACAAGGTGTGCAGGTAGACGGCGGGATGAAACACAGGAATACACGTCGTAACAGGGGATGGGTTCCAATGAGAGTGAGTAGATTCTAAGTTGAGACTCTGACAAGGAGCGGCTGACAAAGCCCATCTTAAATAGGGCAGGAAATCAGTCATAACAAATGGCATCAGGTGTGGATCACACGAGCGGGCAGGTTGACCTAATTACTAGGCATGAAATACGGAGCAACCCATACAAGATAATAACAGGGTGAGAGTGTCTGGAGAACAAGGTGGGGAGCTCATGTCAAACAGAAAACACAATATAAACACTAAGACTTAGATGAACAAAGATGCCTAAAGGAACGGACAAAATAATGCTGAGAACAGGAGTTACATACACAGAAATAAGTGGCAACTCAAAACACATCATGTATCTAGGAACAGTGCACAGTAAAATAATCAGACAACCATGAGAAAATGCAGGAAATAACCAGAAGTAAGTAGAGAGCATGAGCATGGTGAAAACACCATGCTCAGCCTCGTGACATATATAGAGAATATGGTAATTTCTACGTCTATGACTGTTGTAATTACTCTCTCCACCCTTATACTGGCCTAAAGAAAACAACTGACAATTTTTGTTTAGCCTTCAGGAGATGAGTGTGGAAGTGGAGCCCAGTGTGGACATGGATGAAATCAGTGACCTCAGAAACAGTATCTAAGTGACTAGGAGGATAAAGACATTATCTCTTGAAGTGTAGTTATTAATAACTTTATGGTGGTAATGGTTTTCATCAAAAATCATTTAACAGTATAGACTGGGACGAGGTGGATGGTACTCAGAGTGACACATCAGATGAGGACTTTGTCCCTGATCTTTGTATAAGGTATGTTATTTTGTAGTGTTAAAAAAATTGTTCTCCATCAAGTTTGTTAAAGAGTGACAAATCTTTCTAAGTTTGGTTGATAAAGTCATTTAACAGAACATTTACTCTGAACAAAAACATGTATACGATTGCACACATTGTTTTTGTAGACAGTTGTGTTATTTCTTTCATTATTTTGGCCTTTGATGCTGTATGGAATTTTCAACATAAAACAATTACTTTCTTGAGTGGAATTGTTTTCACTTTTTCCACACAAGGACTGGTGCAGCTCTGAAATCATGTATATGTATTGAAAGTCTGCCTGTCATTGGTGTTGACGAGACGGTCCATGACATCCAAGGCAACGCAGAGCTGCCACCACCACGTCAGACACCATACCACCAAACGTCCCTCCACCACAGAGGGTTCAGTGTGAAGAAGACATCATAGGGAAGCATGCCTTCATAGTGTATGAAGATAATCTGAAAAAAAATGGCTTGTTCCTTGTGCTGCCAGTTAGCAGATGCCCATACATGTGCAAGGTAATAATGACAAACATTGTTTGTTATCAGTATTGTTGATGCCACACTTGTGCACTTTCTGTACCTGTTAATATGCAGGTGTGGCCGACACACATTGTGGGCTCACGCTGCCACAGAGACAGGACTGAATGTGTATTGTGGGGTGTCACGTCTGCAAGGACTGAGGACTCGAATCTACAGGAGGTAACAAGGAAGTGTGAGATTTGTCTCTTTGTCCCACAGAAGACGCCCCGGAGGGTATTCCGGTTCATCAGGAAATGAGAGACAATGGTGAAGCTTCAAAGGGATGCTTTGTAACTGTATGTTGATTGAAGACACCATGTGACTTGAATTCTGATGCTGGAAATGTATAAAAGGGTGTTGAAGTATGATTCTTTCTCTTTCCTGCTTTGAGAATGCTAGAAGCTGCGTTCTGTCAAATAAAGCTGGTTTTATGATTGAAACTCAGCCTCGTTATTTGAGCATGCTTCTACACTGGTGACCTACGACGGAAAATGAGCAGACAGAATTCTCCCGAGCGGGGCTCGGTGGAAGCCAGCCTGATGGCCGCCTCCATGATCCGGCTGCCCGATTTCTGGCAGCACAGCCCGTGCTCATGGTTTAGCGCAATCGAGATGCAGTTCAACCTCCGGAGAATCTTCAACGACGACACAAGATTCTACCACGTGGTAGCGAAGCTGGACAGCGACACGGTCCAGAGAGTGGAAGATCTGGTTAATCATCCACCAGACAGCGACAAGTACAGCGCATTGAAGGACGCGCTGATCAGCCATTTCACCCCCTCAGTCCAACAACGAGCAGAGGGGCTCCTGGCACTGTCGGAGGCAGAAAACGATAGACCTGCGCACCTGATGGTGAAGATGCTGCAGCTCAAAGCCTCTGAGGATGGCGAATTCATTTTCGCCCACCTTTTCCTCCGAACCCTACCACCAGCAGTGAGAGTGGCCCTGGCAGAGCCACCCCGATTGGCCAAGCGAGACTACCATGGGTTGAGCAAGGAGGCGCAGAAGTTGGTCGACGCCCACAAGCGGAGCGCGGTTTTGGCTGCGGCGGCCAGTCTGGGAACGGTGTCCGGAGACAGCGCGGGTCCAGCGGCCACGGCGCCTGACGCACCAACAACGGCGGCGACAGGAGCCAGACGACGCGGAGCGGAGAACGGCTCGTGCTTCTACCACCGCCGTTTTGCAGAGAGAGCGCACAGGTGTGTCCCACCGTGCAATTTAGCAGCTGCGACCCTCGGCAACGAGAACAGGCTGCTTTACCTGATGGATGCATGCTCGGGGAAACAGTTCCTCGTGGACACGGGCTCTCAGCTGAGCTTCGTCACACCCACCTACGCGGAACGGCTGTTGCCTTCTAAAGCCCCCTGGGTGTCAGTGTCAGCAGCGAACGGCTCCACGATTAAAACGTTTGGTGAGAGGACCATGCTTCTGTCCTTACAGGGCCGTTCATTTGAGTGGACATTTATTGTAGCAGCAGTCAGTTTCAACATGTTAGGGGCTGATTTTTTGTGCTCACATGGTTTATTGGTTGACCTTGCTAACAGACGTCTGATTAATGCACTGTCCTTTCATTCTATTCCCTGCACAGCTCGGGTGGCCCCGCCAACTGCACATGCCAGCGTCTCAGCCGCGGGTGGTAAGTTTCACACTCTGCTTGCTCAGTTTCCAGCACTCACAGTCCCCACGTTTTCAGCAACGGTGGCCAAACATGGGGTAGAACATTTCATAACAACCACAGGCCCTCCCGTTTTTGCAAAAGCTCGGTGCTTGGACCCAGCTAAACTGGCCATCGCGCGCGAGGAGTTCACTAATCTGGAAAAACTAGGCATTGTTAGACGCTCCAAGAGCGCTTGGGCTTCGCCATTACACATGGTCCCAAAGGCTGACGGCTCGTGGCGACCTTGCGGCGATTTCCGCAGGTTGAACAACGTTTCAGCTCACGACCGCTACCCGATTCCGCACATCCAGGATTTTTCTGTTCATTTGGTGGGGGCGCGCATTTTTTCTAAAATAGACTTGGTACGCGGCTATCACCAGGTTCCAGTGCGCGCGCAGGATGTCCCCAAAACAGCAGTCATAACGCCTTTTGGCCTTTTTGAGTTCTTGCGCATGCCTTTTGGCCTCAAGGGGGCCGCGCAGACTTTCCAACGCATGATGGATGCAGTTTTACGCGACCTGCCTTTCGTGTTTGTTTATTTGGACGATATTTTGGTAGCCAGCACGTCCGAAGGCGAACATGAAAAACACCTCACAGCAGTTTTCCAGAGGTTGGCAGAGCACGGGTTGATAGTTAACCCAGCCAAGTGCCAGTTTGGGGTGGCGCAGATTGATTTTTTGGGACATCGCGTTTCGGCAGAGGGAGCAGTTCCCCTTCCAAATAAAGTGCGTGCCATAACGGATTTTCCGCAACCTCAAACGGTCAAGGCGCTTCAGGAGTTTCTAGGGATGGTTAATTTTTACAACCGTTTCCTCCCAAGCGCAGCACGACTCATGCAGCCATTGTACACCGCGTTAAAAAAACAAAAGCCCGAAAATAAAGTTGAATGGTCTCCGGAGCGGGAGCGCGCTTTTGCCCAGGTCAAATCGGCCCTGGCAAATGCAGTTTTGTTAGCGCACCCAGTTCCAACGGCCCGCATGGCACTCACTACTGACGCTTCCGATGTAGCAGTGGGGGCGGTAGTTGAACAGTTTGTGGCAGGTACCTGGCAACCCCTCGCGTTTTTCAGCAGGACCTTGCGCGATAGTGAACGGAAATACAGCGCGTTTGACAGGGAGCTTTTGGCCCTACACTTTGCCATCCGTCATTTTCAGTTCTGGTTAGAGGGGCGACGTTTCACCGCTTTTGTGGATCATAAACCGCTAACGTTTGCGATGGCCAAAATTTCAGAACCCTGGTCAGGCCGGCAACAAAGGCAACTAGCCGCAATATCGGAGTTTACTACTGATATTCAGCATGTCGCGGGTAAACACAATGTTGTAGCAGACTGCCTCTCGCGTGCAGTAGCACCGCCAAGCCCCATAGGGGCAGACTCTGTAGCCATGGCCGCGGGCCCGGGCAGCGACGCGGGAGCGCGCGCAGCCCCAGTCTGTGTTGGGTTAGATTATGCAGCTATGGCTGCGGAGCAGGTTAACGACGCGGATGTGCGCGCGCTCCAGTCTGGACCAACAGGGTTAAGGCTGGAGCACAGGGTGCAACAAAACGGTATGCCCCCGCTAATCTGCGATGTCTCCACGGGACGGCCCCGCCCTGTGGTGCCAACCGCGTGGCGTCGCCGTGTTTTTGACTTGGTCCACTCTCTCGCGCACCCGGGGGTGCGCGCATCGATCAAATTGGTGGGGGAGAAATTTGTTTGGCCCGGGTTGCGCAAACAGGTCAAGGAATGGGCAGCAGCCTGCGTAGCGTGTCAGCGAGCTAAAATACACAGACACACTAAGGCCCCGTTAGAACCTTTCCACATCCCCGCTAAGCGTTTTGATCACGTGCATATTGACCTGGTCGGCCCGCTTCCGTTATCACACGGGCACACACATCTTTTGACGATGGTAGACCGCACCACGCGCTGGCCAGAGGCGATTCCTCTGACATCAACCACAGCGGAAGAAGTTGCGCGAGCATTTTTAGCAGCATGGGTTGCACGCTTTGGTGTACCGTCGGACATAACGTCCGACAGGGGTCCCCAATTTATTTCCGAGCTATGGTCATCGATGGCCTGCAGCTTGGGGGTGAAGATTCATCGCACCACCGCGTATAACCCCCAGGCTAATGGTTTATGCGAACGCTTTCACAGGTCATTGAAAGCAGCCCTCAGAGCGTCGCTAACGGATACAAATTGGGTAGACAAACTTCCATGGGTTTTATTAGGGTTGTGTTCTGCACCTAAGGAAGATTTGCACGCTTCCCCGGCTGAATTAGTTTTCGCTCAGCCGCTCCGTTTGCCCGGGGAATTTCTTCCTGATAATCCCGCACCTAATGGCCCCCCCGCTCAGCCGTGGCAGAGCGACTCAGGAGCAAACACGCTTCCTGGCCCAGTCCACCACAGTTTCCCACATGTTTTTGTGCCCAAGGCTTTAAAAAATGCAGAGTTTGTTTTTGTTAAACATGACGCCCAGCGTCCAAGTTTGCGGCCGTTTTACGACGGACCGTTTCGAGTGCTGGAGACCGGGCAGAAGCATTTTCTGCTAGATTTAGGGGGCAGAAGGGAGCTGATTTGCATTAACAGGCTCAAACCCGCTTTTGTTCTGGCTGACGAGGAGGTGCAGCTCGCGAGGCCCCCCCGCCGGGGCAGGCCGCCGAGAAGACATTCTCCAAAGTCTTGACAGAGAGGTGCTAACAGCTTTAATCCACAGGTGCAGAGAGATGTTGCAGGTGCAGCCAAGCCAGGTTGCAGCAGATTCGGCAGAAGATTAAAACCTAGGCAGTTGGTGGATTGATTAGCGATGTATGGAGTGCTTTGTGTTTCTCTTTTTGTTATGCCATGCAGATTTTGCCTTACTAGACGTTTGGGGGGGGTAGTGTGGCCGACACACATTGTGGGCTCACGCTGCCACAGAGACAGGACTGAATGTGTATTGTGGGGTGTCACGTCTGCAAGGACTGAGGACTCGAATCTACAGGAGGTAACAAGGAAGTGTGAGATTTGTCTCTTTGTCCCACAGAAGACGCCCCGGAGGGTATTCCGGTTCATCAGGAAATGAGAGACAATGGTGAAGCTTCAAAGGGATGCTTTGTAACTGTATGTTGACTGAAGACACCATGTGACTTGAATTCTGATGCTGGAAATGTATAAAAGGGTGTTGAAGTATGATTCTTTCTCTTTCCTGCTTTGAGAATGCTAGAAGCTGCGTTCTGTCAAATAAAGCTGGTTTTATGACTGAAACTCAGCCTCGTTATTTGAGCATGCTTCTACACAGGCCGTAAACAGATATACTGTAACTGTGAAAAAAATAACTGTTACCAATAGGTTACCAGGATGCAATGCAAATGTCAACCACCCTATGATATCTCCATCCATAGAAGGGGACCAGCAAGCATTATGGACTGGGTGAGTAACTGCAGTGGACTTTTTTAATTCTCAGTTGCAATTGAGGCCCAAAAAGTAGTTGTGCATTTGTACTCTTGGTAAAACACTGGCCTTTGTTTCCATGGTACATGGCAATAAAATTTAATAAAAACAACAAACTATGTCATAGCATTGTGCTTTTATTAATATAAATAATTGGATGTAAAATCACTTCACCATCACTAAATGTTTTGTATGTCTCTGTATTCAGACATGTGCACAAGGCCGTCCTATCTGGAGCTGGAACTCACAACCCACCCTCAAGTTTGGGATGCAAGCCGGAGATTTCATGATGGCTTCTAACATTCTACTGTCAGGGAATAACTACAGCAAAGTTGTCCTATGATTTACATTTATGAATATAGGGTTTGTGGCCTGGAATACATTTCACATCATCCAGGACACCTACTGTGTGGAGAGCATCAAGGATCAATAGCTGGATGGAGAAAAGACGGGAGATAATAAATACAATCCAAGACAGAGAAGTGGTGCTAATCAGTGCAGTTTTGTTTATTTTGTTTGGGGAGTGGGTTTGATGTGGAGAGATTATTTTTTAATTATTAAATTTTTTCAATAAATTCACAGCTAATTAATTTCAATCTGTGTCAATAGCTGAGGGGAGGATGGACAGCCCCGGTCACTGTGCTCAGTACAGCACATACACGGCTATGAACCATGAAAGCAAAGACATCCTTTCAGTTCGGAGTGCTGACAAGTGTCACACTGACCACAGCTCCGCTGTAATGTAGAAGAAGGCCCTTATGGACACCATGATCCAACTCCTCACAGAAGTGAAGGTGGTCCAAGTGTGCACTGATGCCCATTCACAGATCTTGGTACTTATGGGTAAGTGGGTATTAAAATTATATAGCTGAATATTTTAATTAGTAATGTAATTCAAAATGCAATGTCTGTCATTCAGATCGTGGCATTTTTCCTGGTGTCAAGCAAAGCTTTGACATATGGCATGGGGCCAAGAATCTCGCAAAAAGGATCTCATCTGTAAGTCTTGCTAATCATTACAATATCCTAGCTATCCAGAAGTGAATTACAAAAAATAAAAGATTTGTGTATGTACTCCTCAGGCAGCTTAAACAAAGGGGCAGGCTGTATTGCTTCTGTGGCTGCGTGAGTCGTAAATCCCTGTGTGCTTTTACGCAGCGCACAGAGGAGAAGAGATGGATTCACGTGCAGGGTTACACCACAGACAAATTTATTAACATAAAGTCCCAAAACTTGTGTAGATGTACAAAAATACAAAGAGGAAAACTTACATTAGACATGACGTAACGTGTAGAGTGCATACCACAGCATAATGTGGCAAGAGCAGGCCACGGCGTAAGGTGGCATGACAGAGACAGAAACAATAATCCAGCAAAGAGAAACACCAGATGAGCTGACTAAATACATGGACTAATGAACTAGTGGTTGGGTGCACCTGAGCGAGGGAGCTGGGCAGTAATCCCTGGGAATAGAGAACACCTGAGTGCCAAGGGGGGGGGGTCTGGCTGGCAGATTGACAGGCAACGCCCACACCAAGTGCAGACTACACGTGCTGCCTGACAGCCTGTCAGCCAGAACCAAAACAACACAACAAACTCAGGAATGATAGCAAAATAACACATGACATGGCAAAGGTAAACTAGGCAATACACAGATGCTAAAATAGGACACCAAGAGGAGAGTCATGGAACCAAGCCTGTAGGACAAACTGGCTTGTTTCATAACAGAGTCCCCCTCTCAAGGGGTTGGGCCCCAGACACCCAGCGTAACATCAAAAAGAAAGAAAGAGAAAACCTGCCCCCTTCCCCCCCAGCAGGAACAACAACCACCAAACTAGGGCGGGAGGTAGGGGGAAATAGGTAAGGAGGGAACAAAAAACAACCCTGCTCAGGGCCCACAGCAGAAAAACAACAATTAACCCCCCCCCCCCCAAGTCCAGAGGCGCAGAAGCTTGGGAGGCCGCCCAGGGTCCCAGGCCCAGCAGATGGCATGGCGGACAAAGTCCGGCAGCCTGCCGGAAAACATGGGCCACCCGACCCAGAGACTCAGTCCTTCAGGTGGCTGCCCAGCACTGTTGAGTCACCAGGACTGGAGGGGAAAAGCAGGAGGTGGCTTACCCACCGGGAGGCTCACTGGTGGGTGGCCGGACCATAGGAGGGGAACCCCCATGGCTACCGGTGGCGGAGGAAGGGAGGCCACGACGACATCAAGCAGAGAAAAGGAAGGGACTTCGATGGCGTCTGGCAGAGGAGAGGAGTGAGACACCACAACGGTGTCAGGAAGAGGAGTGAAGGTCCCGACGTCCTCAGGCAGACCGGCAGCACCCTTGGTGGTCTCGGCTTGGGACACTGCAGCACCCTCGGTGGTCCTGGCTTGAGACACAGCTACACCCATGGTGGTCCCAGTCTGGGACCTCATTGCTCCCATGGTGGGACCCGACTGGTCCACGGCTGCACCCACAGTGGGACCCGGCTGGTCCACAGCTGCACCTGCGGTGGACCCCGGCTGGACCATAGCTGCACCCGCAGTGGACCCCTGCTGGGCCAGAGTGGCGCCCACAGTGAGCGGGCCAACCCACAAGAGCACCAAGCTGAGGAGGCGATTGATCGGAGGCGCCCTGATGATCGCGGCCGGGGAAGCTGGACCCACGACATTGTCAGCCAACTGGACCAGAACCATGGGGACCCCTGGTGGAGGTGGACCCTCTCCGGCGACCCTAGGAGAAGGCTCAGGAGAAGAAAAGTGGTTAGGGTCACCGGCAGCGGCGGAGTCCGGCAAGGTGAGTTCAGATGCAGCTGAGGGCTGCACCCAACTCTCCTCACCAAGAGCCAGACGGGATCTCTCTAACACAGACATGAGAAAAACAAGAGAGATCACTTGCCTGAGCTCGAGCTCCACCGCCGCCCAGGACTCCGTCGATTCCAGCGATGATGTCTCGAGCCTGGCCTCCAGTAGGTCCAGCTCAGGCTCCCACTCTGCTGCGGTAGCCTCTGCAGAAGGCATGATGGTGGTAGCAGTCCTACAGCCCCCTGGCAGCGGCTCCCATGCTGAGGACTCTTCTGGCGGGGTCGCTGGGGAACAACTCCATGCTGGCTCCGAAGCAGGATCCTCTGAGGCCACCGGCTCCTCCACCATCCGACGGCTCTGTTCATGGACCAACGGACACTCAAGGATAGGTGGAGGAGACACGGAGAGGACAGAAAAAGAGTTAATATCTGCAGCTGGAGGAGAGGGCCCAGTGGACTGCTGAAACTGGGCCTCTCCCTCAGGAGACAGACAACGTTTATCATAATTAACTTGAATGGAATGAAAAAACACTTGCCTGTCTTTGAATAGCTCTTTGAGGAACCTTGGAGTTATTTTTGATCAAGATCTGTTCTTTAATTCACATATTAAATTTGTTTCTAAGACTGCCTTCTATCATTTGGATAATATTGCCAAGATTAGGAGCATCTTGTCTCTGAATGATGCTGAGAAACTGATCCACGCCTTTGTCAGCTCTAGATTAAATTATTGTAACTCGTTATTATCAGGTTGTCCTAAAATATCTTTAAAAAGTCTTCAGTTGATCCAAAATGCTTCTGCAAGAGTTTTAACTGGTTCTAGAAAGAGAGATCCTATCTCTCCGGTTCTGGCCTCCCTTCACTGGCTTCCCATAGAGTTTAGAATTAAGTTTAAAATCCTTCTTCTCACTTACAAAGCTCTTAATAATCAGGGCCCCTCATATATAAAAGACCTGATATTACCCCATCATCCTATCAGAGCACTACGCTCCCAAAGTGCTGGATTACTTGTAATACCCAGAATCTCCAAAAGTACAATGGGAGGTAGAGCCTTCTGCTGTCAAGCTCCTTTCCTGTGGAACCAGTTACCAGTCTGGGTCCGGGAGTCAGACTCGATCTCTGTTTTTAAGAACAGGGTAAAATCCTTCCTTTTCAATATAGCCTATGATTAGGGAGGGATCTTGTGTCTCTTAACCCCCCTTTTGTTTTGCTGTTAATAGATTCAGACTGCCGGGTGACCTCCAATAATGTACTTGGCTTCTCACTGTTAATGTTCTTAATGTCTGTTCTCTTCATCCTCTCTATCCCCTCACCCCCAGCCAGTCACAGCTGCCCCTCCCTGAGGGGCAGCTGTGACTCCCTGCCCCTCCCTGAGCCTGGTTCTGCTAGAGGTTTCTTCCTGTTAAATGGGACTTTTTCCTCTCCACCGTCGCTAAGTGCTTGCTCACAGGGGATTGTCTGATTGCTGGGTCTTTCTGCAATTGTGGGGTTTTCCCTGCATTTGGTAGTGCTATGAGATGACCTTTGTTGTGATATGGCGCTATATAAATAAATGAATAAAGCTGAATTTTCCCGCTCTCTGATGTTCTCAGCTGCAGTAGACAGGCAGTCATCCCACTCTGTGTCACTGGCTACTTTGGCCCCCTCTAAGAATAGCGGAGGAGCCAGCTCCAATGATGCAGAAGTGGGCATTTCCAGGACAACCCTGGAGGACCTCTCGGCAGCTGAAGAGATGATGGCTGCTGAAGACAAGGAGGGCTTCTCCCGGCATCTTGACGCAGCATGATTCTGTTTAAGAGGAGCTGGGGATGCACAGGCTGATACTGGTTCACTGAGCTGAGCAGGAGAGGAAGCGGAAGGCTGACAAGGGGAGTATCTCCTCTTCGGCTCGGTGGGAAATGCCCTCGCAGAGAAACCAGGAAATGCTCGCTGGAGCGTGCAGACCGTAGAAAGCACCTCTGTGTATTGCAGGCACCTCCAGAGGCCAGGATGTGCCTCCAGAATACCCACGGCTCCAACCAAGCACTCCCACTTATTCTTGGGGCCCCGGGACTTGAGAGCCTCCTCCACAAAGTCCCGGATAAAATCTGCTGCCCATTCCTCTTCCAGCTTAGGGACGCCAGCTGCCAGCCCTCCTTTGTGATGTCGATGTCGGCGAGCCTGGGACATCGTGCGCTCCAGAAAAACAGGTGGGTGAAAAGGACCGTTCAAAACCGAAAAAATACTGTCTGAGTGTAACCCGCTGAATCCTTTAGTGGCTGGATTATTCTGTCGTGAATCCCTGTGTGCTTTTACGCAGCTCATGGAGGAGAAGAGACGGATTCACGTGCAGGGTTACACCACAGACAAATTTATTAACATAAAGTCCCAAAACTTGTGCAGACATACAAAAGTACAAAGAGCAAAACTTACATTAGACACGATGTAAAGTGTAGAGGGCATACCACAGCGTAATGTGGCAAGAGCAGGCCACAGCATAACATGGCATGACAGAGACAGAAACCATAATTCAGCAAAGAGAAACACCAGATGAGCTGACTAAATACATGGACTAATGAACTAGTGATTGGGTGCACCTGAGCAAGGGAGCTGTCACAACGGCCCTCACGGACCGTCACAAGACGCCTCAGTCACCAGAAAGTTTGCAGTGGTAATTTATTAAGGATAAGGCAGAACACTCACAGAACACATACAATGGCTGGGTGATGTCTGAGCCGGGGGACACCCGATGCGCCAGACGGACAACAGTGAGAGTGAAGTCTCAAAGGAACATACCTGAGAATAACAGGAGCACGACGGAACATGGCTGAACATAACAGGATATAACAGAGACTGCCGCGCTGGAGGACATTTAGCACCCGCTTATATCTCTGGCGGCTAATGACCCCAACGCGGCACAGCTGCTGCTAATGACAGCAGAGCAGCAGCTGACTTTGACAGCAGGGAGCTCCCCCGGGCGCCTTCACAATAAGAGCCCGAGGAGCTGGAAGGAACCCTCAGCTGCCAAAGCCAGGGAACAAAAAGATATGAGACCCGAGTGTGGCCAGAACCGACACTCGGGTTATGACAGTACCTCCCCCTCAAGGCCGAGCTCTGAGCGGCCAGAGTACCACCCAAGCCCCCCCCCCCCCACCCCCCTAGGGTGGGTGGATGGGGCGCTGGCAGGAGGGAGAGAAACAACCAACAAGGCTATAGAGAAAAAAAACAAACAAAAAAACACCATAATCCCTAAAACGTGGGTAACAAAACCACAGGCAATATATATATATATGGGCAAACTGAGTGACACAAAAACACAAAACAATCCCCCCCCCCACACACACACACACACCCCAACAGTCCCACAGACGAGATCAGGAACCCGGAAAGGGCGCAGTCCAGGCCCGGAGGGATGGGGCAAAAGGTTCGGGGGGGTCGTCCGGCAACAAGAGACCACAGAACAGGGAGGGGAAAAGAGGACAGTTCGGGCGGCCTACCCCAGTCCCATGCTCGGGGGAAGAGAGTTTCAGGCGGCCGGAGCAGGTCGCCGCACAGGAAGATAAACCGGTCGGGGGGCCGGCCCAGAGAACCAAACCAACGAGACAGCCCTTCAGGCGGCCGCCCAGCAACACCAGCCCACCAGAACCGTTGGGAGGAAGCAGCCGGTGATCCCGCAGAAAAGGGGGGAGATGAGGGGAAACCGGGTGGAGCGTTCGGGACCCCAACGGCCCCAGGTGGAGATGGGTAGTGCTCCTCAGGGAGACGAGGAGGATGACTGTGGAGATGAGGGTGATGAAGAAAACGAGCCTGTCCAGCATCTGGTGGCTGGGGATCTGCAGCTCCCTCACCGAACCTAGGACCTGCTGGTGCAGCACCCACGGTGGACCCCGATTGGGCCTCCGGAACCAAACCCACGGTGGACCCCGATTGGGCCTCCGGAACCAAACCCACGGTGGACCCCGATTGGGCCTCCGGAACCAAACCCACGGTGGACCCCGACTGGGTCGGCGTGGCACCAAACTCGACCTCCAACCCCGAAACCGGAACCTCTGGCAGAGCAGGCGAAAGCAGCCCCTCGCCGGCGACCCTGGGAGAAGGCTCGAAAGAGAGAGAAAACCCGGGATCAGGATCACCGGCAGCGCCAGAACCCGGTGAGATAAGCTCGGACGCAGCGGGCGGCTGCACCCGGCTCATCTCCCCTTGAGACAGGCAAAAATGCTCTAAGAGGTGAAAAAGAAAGACAAAGTAGAGCACTTGCCTGAGCTCGGGTTCTGACGCCGTCCAGGACTGCGAAGATCCGGGCTCAGATGTCAGGAGGTCGTCATCAGGCTCCCACTCAGCTGCGTCGGGCTCCGCAGCTGGCATGATGGTGCGTGCAGCCAAAGAGTCCTCCGGCACCGATGTCCACGCCGGTGGCCCGCATGGCGTGGTGGCAGGAGAATCTCGCCCTGCTGGACCGGACCGCTCCTCCGTGGAACCCCGGGGACGCTTCCTCACCGGCGATGGCTCCATGCTGCAGTCCGCTCTCCTCCTCCGCCCATGGCGTGGCTGCGGAACCGGAACCAGGCTCTCCAGAACCGCAGGCCCCCTCCTCATCCAGCGACGTTGGCCTGACGTCGAGGACCGCTCAGCGGAGGGAGACACAGAGGAAGCAGGGTTAATACTTTCATCCACAGCGGGTGGAGGGAGCTTGGGGGGCTGCATACCCTGAACTCCACCCCTAGGAGTCAGACAAGGCACAACAATGTCAAGAGGAGAGAAATTATCATGCACTCGCCTTTCCCCTAAGGGTAAGATGGTCTCCGCTGTGGGGGACGTCATTTCTTCCTTTCCCCGCTGGATGGCGACAGAGGGCCCTCTGGGAAGACGAGATGAGGCCACTCGAGGCGGATCCGGGATGAAGCTCGCCGAAACGGAGCTCTCGTGACACACAGCAGCCAGGATAGGCGACGAGGAGGAGGGGGCGACAGCCGGGGTCAGTCGGGCATGGGGCGCTGACGGGACAGCGGGCGAGGGCCCGGGAGAAGACGAGGCTGCGGGGATTCCCCTCTGACGAGGCGCAGAAGTGACAGCTGTGTGGGGGGTTGAGCCCTTGCGGCGACCCGGAGCAGCATCCAGACGGGGCTCTAGCCGAGGTTGGAAGCCGGAGTGACGACGGTTCCTTGTAG
This sequence comes from Pholidichthys leucotaenia, assembly GCA_020510985.1. NCBI lineage: Eukaryota > Metazoa > Chordata > Actinopteri > Cichliformes > Pholidichthyidae > Pholidichthys > Pholidichthys leucotaenia. Next base: position 441,652,402 of record CM035840.1, read on the forward strand.
GGGGTGAGGCGAAGGTGAGGTCCGGAAATCGCCGTTCCTGAGCAGAAACGGCGGCAAGCAAGTCAGCAAACTCAGGAAACTCACGCAGCGCTGGATTCCTCTCCACGAGTCTAACCGCCGCCACCACATGTTTCATACACGCTGGAAGATTCTCAGCGGAGCAAGCAGCTGCCACCCGGTCCCAGATCTTGTCTGCTGTCATCTGCAGCTTCTCTGGGGGAATCCCGAGTGACGACATGCCCGATGGGAAAAGACCTCCGGATGGTGCGAACTCCCAGGCCGGAACAGAGGCAGGAGCGGGATCCCGAAGCGAGGGGCGACGTCTCCTCTGCTTCAGCTTCCTGCCAGGATTTCCCTCCAGCCCTCGGAGAATCTCACGCTGGGCGGCGATGTCATCTCTCCTCACGCTTACCTCTGGATGATTAGTGAAGCGGGGGAGAGAATCCAGAATTTCCTCGGCTAGGTCCACGTACCAGGGCACTTCGCTGTTGTATTCGAGGAGGGAGGCGGCGACAAGGACTCTGTCCACGCGCTCGAGGGTGTCAGCGAGAACAGCGTCCTGCCTCCGAGCACGAGACCTCCACGATGGCATGCTTCAACACGGCACCCAGACAGGTAGGAACACACAGTCCACTACTGCAAACTACACGGTGAATGGCGTCTCGATGCAACGCCTCCTCTCCGGGCGTTAGGCGGCAGTCTACTGTCACAACGGCCCTCACGGACCGTCACAAGACGCCTCAGTCACCAGAAAGTTTGCAGTGGTAATTTATTAAGGATAAGGCAGAACACTCACAGAACACATACAATGGCTGGGTGATGTCTGAGCCGGGGGACACCCGATGCGCCAGACGGACAACAGTGAGAGTGAAGTCTCAAAGGAACATACCTGAGAATAACAGGAGCACGACGGAACGTGGCTGAACATAACAGGATATAACAGAGACTGCCGCGCTGGAGGACATTTAGCACCCGCTTATATCTCTGGCGGCTAATGACCCCAACGCGGCACAGCTGCTGCTAATGACAGCAGAGCAGCAGCTGACTTTGACAGCAGGGAGCTCCCCCGGGCGCCTTCACAATAAGAGCCCGAGGAGCTGGAAGGAACCCTCAGCTGCCAAAGCCAGGGAACAAAAAGATATGAGACCCGAGTGTGGCCAGAACCGACACTCGGGTTATGACAGGAGCTGGGTAGTAATCACCAGGAATAGAGAACAGCTGAGGGTTGAGAGAGAGAGGGGGTGGGGGCGTGGTCTGGCTGGCAGATTGACAGGCAACACCCACACCTAGTGCAGACTACACGTGCTGCCTGGCAGCCTGTCAGCCAGAACCAAAACAACACAACAAACTCAGGAATGATAGCAAAATAACACATTACATGACAAAGGTAAACTAGACAATACACAGATGCTAAAATAGGACACCAAGAGGAGAGTCATGGAACCAAGCCTGAAGGACAAACTGGCTCGGTTCATGACAGCGTAATACCGTTAATCATTTTTGGTGGTGCTGTAACAAAGCTGGAACACATGACGACTTCATGGTAGGTGCAACATTTCTTGTATTACTGCAACAACACAAATAATTGTGCTACCAGTGCCATTGTGCCTATCAATTACTTCAAGAAAGTATTATCCTTGATGTGCATTTTTTCTTTGTTGGAGAAAAAATGGGTTATACAGTTGTCATTGTTATCATTGAGCCCTGATATTAAAATAAAGGTATCATAATTTATTCCTAAGTAAATTTATTGCACACCAGAAGTCACTTGACTGCTTGAGCCCTGTAATAGTTGAATTTAAAATTGGATTAAGTGTGATGACTCGCTCTGGGCCATTATCATTCACAGCTGCGCGCACACCGGCTCCTCGTCAGGACAGGACTATTTAACCTCACTCAGCCTGCTGGCCTGCACGGAGCCATCTGTCTCCTTGGCTCTATGAAGCCCATCTCCCGACTTCCTAGCCATTGTCATCATCACGACCTTCTACCTCGCCACCTTGGCATTAACTCCCGGAGGATCTCCCCTCATACCCAAGTAAGCCAGTCCTTTTACTCACCTGTTCTCCACTACTCCTCTGCGCACAGGCGGAATCCCCTGGCGGCGGAATCGTCTCCCTCGGTGGCGGTTTCCGCTCTCTCCTCTCCACCATCTGCACAACTGCAACGACGCTGGGACAGTGGACGCTGTCTACCTGGCCAACGGGTGATCACCATCTGCCTGGAACAAGTAAGCAACAGTTACACCTAAGCGTGAGCCAGCTAGTTCCTTGCTAATTGTGTGTCTTGCGCCATCCTTAGGGTTGCCAGGCTGCACGGCGCTCTGCTCCCTCCCAGCTGCTCGAAGTCTCCAGCCAGCACTCTCATACACAACATAACACATTCACGCATCAACACATTATACACTGGGTCAATAAAGATAACTGAATCCATTTCGGAGTCCGTGTCTGTTCCCTGGGTCAGCCATTATGTCATTAAGGGTTTCTTAAGTAGGGGGTGGACCCATGTAACTCCTTCGGGCTGAGCCCGGCTGGGTCCCATGGGCGGAAACCCGGCCACCAGATGCTAGCCTGTTTCCTGTTCTCCGTAGGATTGCTGGACTCACCCTCAGAGATAGGGTGAGGAGCTCAGTCATCCGGGAGAGGCTCAGAGTAGAACCACTGCTCCTCCACACTGAAAGGAGCCAGATGAGGTGGTATGAGCATCTGATCAGGATGCCTCCTGGACACCTCCCACTTGAGGTGTTTCGGGCATGTCCCACTGGGAGGAGACCCTGGGGCAGACCCAGGACTCACTGGAGATACTATGTCTCCCAGCTGGTCTGGGAACGCCTTGGTATCCTCTCTGAAGAGCTGGAGCAAGTGGCTGGGGAGAGGGAAGTCTGGGCTTCTCTGCTTGAACTGCTGCCTCTGCGACCCGGACCTCCAGAAAAGCGGTAGAAGATGGATGGATGGTTTCTTAAGTAGAAAACCGTAATATTTTATTTCACCTCTTTTTAGAAATTGTGGCTTGGCCTTCACCATGTGGTGAACGAGCACAAATGGGTGGAAGGACCATGTCTACATGAAGCACTGGAGAACAGCTCCACCAAACAATGGCTGGAAAAAGACTCAGTGGCTTTCCAGGTCCTCAACGATATTGTGATGGACAAGCGGTGGTTATGGACGGTCCACAAATACCTGACCTTTAGGCGAGTACGGTGGAAAATCTTTAATGCCAACAGAAAGAAAAAGGACAATCATTAATATGAATGTGTTCTCACAGATCAACTGCAGACCTCGGGGCTTTTCAAAATCATCTTCTAATGTATGCCAGCAAAAGGTTCTCCTTTACCCCACCTGGATATGAGGCCCAGACCCTCTGAGCTGCACTGGACTAGAACCAGCACAGGGACCGTGTGGTGAGGAAGACAGTCAACGGCAAGCCAGTGTTAAGTTTTGTGCCACCAAAACATTTTGCACAATAATCTATAAACCGTAATACTTAGATTATAAATTCAAAATGTATTTTTTGGGGGTTGATTTATTAATTTTAAACCTTTATGTGTGGCGGTTCGTTTTAACCCCACAACAGACTAAGGACACTCAGCCCTCTTTTCTCTGTTTTTCTGCTGCATTACTGAGAAGCAATGTGCCATTCATGTATTTGTGATGCAAACATGCATGTGTTGTGATGTAATGCGCCATTCGGTATAGTGTGCATATGGCTTGTCCTTACTGTGCTTTTTCTGAGCATCTTAGATGTGCTTTGGTGTATTAATGTCTACAGGTAGACGAGTTTCTTCTGTCTCACCTATGTGATGTTAATCGATGCCTTTCATCCTTTGTACTCATGCATCCTGTCCTTACTGTGACCTCGAGACTCAGATCAATATGTAGATGTGCTTGTTAGCCTCTTTGTCTTGCACTTAGAGCGAGGTCTAGCTAATCTGCCCATTGTGATGTATGGCTTACAAATGCAAATACCTCCTGCCTGTTCTGTTGTCCCTTTGATCATTCTAGACTGTGGGGTATGTCTTTTTGATGTATTGTTATGATCAAGTATTTAAGGTGCAACTCTGTAACGCAATCTCCTCTCTTCTTCTCTCACTCTGATCCTGCAACTGGTAGACACACACGTGTCCTCCTCTCCTTCTCTGAGAGCTTAGGGATCCCGCTCCGGGCTGCTCCACTATGCACCGGAGAGGGGATCCCGTGAAGGCGACATGATATAATAAAACCTGCTTAAAACCACAGCACTGCTGCTTATTTTTTCATGCCGCCTCATATGTACATTTTACAGAAACGACAGTTTTTGTTTATATTTAGTGAGTACTCTGGTACATCCATCCATTCATATTTATTTATCATTTTTCAAAATAAATTAATTAGTGATATGAATTTTCTGATACTTTTTGTTCTCACGACCAGGAGACTGTATAAAAAGAATACAAGGCACTGGAGTGTTTACGTGGTCAAGGAGGAGAAGACTTAAGACCACATTCCACCCCTTCTGGCCCGCATTCTTTCAAAGCACCTTTCTGCAGATGCAGGGCTGCCACAACATAGACACCTGCACCCAGAGGATCCACATACACTTGGCCTTGTTCCTGCAGAACCACCACCACCAATGGAAGAGCTTCTGAGGACACAGGCTAGGAGAGGCCTAGGTAGATAGAAGAGATTTTGTTTCTTTTTTCAAATGTCTGATCAAGAGCATATTACAAATCGGGATGCTAAGATGTCTTAAACTTTTCATTGCTAATGAAACCAGGAGGTGGCAGTACACGTGTTCCAAGGATGTGGAACTGAAAACCTTTTTCCTGTTTTTGAATCAGGTCCAAAGCTGCAGCAGGAGTGAACACAGCACACGCCACACAGGCAAAATCCAATTCCATTTCTCTACCCACGCTTTCTGTCACCAACACTATATTTTGCATTAGTAGACCAAGCACACTCATTGTAGCATATTTGTAATGTTTAAAAAAATGTCTACAAGTTCAGATTATATCATATTTTCATGCAGTTTTTTTTTTCTTTAGACTGTTTTTATTTTTTTTTAATTTGGACATTGGTATTTTGTACCTTACTATAAGAAGCTAGAGCAACACAAACTAAAGCAGAAATGAAAGATTTGAAGTTTGTGTCCAGTTTCTTATATTATTTTTCTATATTGCTTTCCCAGATCGGCTCCATGGACCACGCTGATCCAGTTCACTCAACAGTCACACAGGGGCAAGATGCTTACATCTGACTTTGTTTTCAAATTCTGATATTTGGGAGACAGACTATTTCTACTTTTGAGAATAGTGTCAGCATTTTCTTTTGCCCGTCCATCCATCCATCCATCCATCCATCCATCCATCCATCCATCCATCCATTCATCCATCCATTCATCCATCCGTCCGCCCGTCCGTCCTCAACAGCTTTTCTGGGGATCCGGGTCATGGAGGCAGCAGTCCAAGTAGAGCAGCCCAGACTTCCCTCTCTCCAGCCACCTTCTACAGCTCTTCAGAGGGGACACCAAGGTGTTCCATGCCAGCTGAAGTCATAGTCTGCCCGTGGTTTCATCCTCGGGGGACGTGTTCCAAACACCTGAAGTGGGAGGCGACCAGGAGACATCCTGGTGAGATGCCAAAACCACTTCTGCTGGAGGCTTCCTCTTGTAAAAATTGAGTTTTTCCTTTTCACCGTGGCTAAGTGATCCGCACAGGGGATCATCTGATTGTTGAGGTCTTTCTGGAATTGTGGGGTCTTGATACAACACCTCAAAGTTCTATGAGTTGACTGTTGTTGTGAATTGGTGCTATATAATAAAGTTGAATTTTTTTTAAAAAAAAGCCGTTTTTTTCATAGACAACTTTAGTTGAGGTTGATTTGCTTTATAACAGTATATTATTATAGTCAGAAAATTTTATATTGCTGAGAATTTTACTTTTATAAAATACTGACAAAACTTTAATTATACAGTAATCCAATATAAATCCCAGCCCCCGACCAACAGTGATCTGTGTGGAGTTTGCATGTTCTCCCCGTGTCTGCGTGGGTTTACTCCGGGATTCCTCCGGTTTCCTCCCACAGGCCAAAAACATGCAGGTTAGGTTAACTGGAGACTCTAAAGTGGCCCTAGGTGTGAATGTGTGTGTGGATGGTAAAGGGATAGCACCGTACCGTGGCTGCTTCATCCATCCAGGTGGATGCCCTCAATTTCCCCTCTGGGGATCAATAAAGTATACAAAATCAAAAAAAACAAACAATTTAAAGAATACTTTTTTTTTTTTTATAGAAGTTATGACAACTATGACCAGTGATTTTGTGTCAGATTGGATTGGTGATGTGCTTATTTTCTGAAATGCACTGACTTTTTTTGCACAGAGTATCCATATGAGAACAACTGGAGTATAACTGCACAACAAACAATTTCAGAAAGTGAGCTTACTGAAGAGAATGCTCTTCATATGTCTGATCAGGTATGGATAACTGAAGTTTTCAGTAATTTCACTAGGTTATACAAAGGTTGACAGTAATTCAGTCATGCATTGAGGATAGGTAGATCATCACTTTGTAAATCTGTAACAATGAATCAACAGCACCCTTTACATATAAATTAGAAAAGGCACAAACAATGTCATGCATGCATTTTACAATAATTTATTTTAATAATATGTAACATTAACAATAACAATAATATAAAACAACCAAACAACAATAATATAAAACAATAAATAAAATTTAAATGAACAGAAAATGAAACAGAATCAACAAATAACTTGCCACCTCGTGGTTTTTGATGCCCTGATCATACACCTTGTGCCATGGATGTACATGTAGACCTGCCACAGACCAGGAGCGTGAGCTAGCGACCTGGAAAAAACAGTGTGCTGCTGTTCTAACACATGCACAAATTTCTTTCCATTAGCTGTAATAATAAAATCACTATTGACCAAAATTTATTTTGACCTTTTGTGACCCTGTGACCTTCACCTTTGACTATGTGACCCCAAAAACACAGCAACCCATGCGAAGCCTGAGGTTCAACTGTATACCAAGTTTGGTGACCCTAGCACCATTTTGTTTCAAGTTACAGTCTGGAGAGACAAATAGACGGAGGTGACTGGCCTCCCCACGTGTGGGGAGGTGACTGCCCAAAGTGCTTTTGCGCTGAGGGTGTTGACCTCATAACGTGAACAAGCATTAAGAATCATATAAATCTAGTAAAAGGAAAAGCTTGATTGACCGCCTTTAACCTGTGTATATAAAATTTAGTCGATAAGCATCTTCTAGTTATATCTTAAGAAGGCAATTATTTCACTGCCCCAAGCAGCAAATATGTTATGACAGAACACGACTTCCATATTTAGATTTTATGGAGATTAAACATGCACTGCTTGAGACATTAAACATCAGTTCTGAGTAAATCAAATTATGAACCAATTATAAAAATTGAGTTCAGAGACTTGATATTCCTTGTATGTGTTTTCCTAGAAACTTAATTGGCATACATGGTGGATCGGTGTTTAATCAGAAATCTTTGGCTTTCAGAAGGAAAAGTTTCCTCTTCTGACCCAATCTGGTCTGATCCAGAGTGTGTTTTATAAATGAGAGCAAACGTTTGACACCCCCCATCATCACCCCAATTATTCTAGCAATAATAATGTAAGTAGAAAGCATCATTATTTCTCTGTAGAGCTGTGTCCAGAAGCAGATTCAGAATACCGTTCTACAATGCTCTGGGTCAGAGATAGGGTCATGTCAGTTTAGTCTGACATGGTCTGCTAACAGGGGCTCATTCTCTAATTTAAAACACTGTAGGACTGTGCTGAACTCAGTGGATCTTAGAGTTGAAGCTATCAGGGCTGCTGTGAAAAGAAACTGAAAGTGGAGAGAAGCTGTGCAAACCAACAGAGAACCCGGACTGTTCTTTAATGAAAGTGCCTCTAAACAGTACCTCTGGTGCAAACTTTTGAAGCTTGTATACTTTGTATTCTAGGTGGCTGCACAAAGCATCCACTATCACATCTTTCTTATAAACATCCAACTTTCCCTTATATGTTTGCAAGTGTTTCATCATAAATTTGCAGCTATTGTCCTGCAAGTGTATAAGACTTTTTTTTTTTTTTTTTTAAAGTGCTTACAGAAGAATTTTGCAAGTGACTTATTTTAAAAAATCTTCTAACAGGCACTTTGTATACAGGTATGTCTGGAAAATCCTTGTTTGTAGTGACACCTGTGGTCATTAGATGAACAGCAGTGCGTAATGTCAGAACTTAATGCAAAGCTATGCAAGCTTTTTTTTTTTTCGATAGTTACCACATACAGAAAAAATATAATGACTCACAGGTGTCAAACAATATGTATTATATTGCCAATTCCAGTGAAGCTGGGATGTAATTAAAAACAAAATACAATGATTAAAGGTCCTTTTCAACCTATTTTCAACCGAATACACTACAAAGACAAAATATTTGTCATGGCAGCCGCTGGGCCGTCATCAGCCCCGGCTGCACACACACCTGCCACCAATAACCAGCAGGCCTTAAAAGCCGGTGTCACTGACTGCTCAGCACGGAGTCGTCTGTCTTCTTCACCACGCAACGCGTCACGGACCCGTGACCCGTGACCATCTCCTCCTGCCCCGGAAGTTCCTCCGGGGCAGGAGGAATCAGAATCAGAATCAGAATCAGAATCAGGTTTATTGCCATTGTTCATGTAGTACACAAACTAGGAATTTGTCTCGGTACAGTGCTGCAACATTAAACATGATAAGATAAGAGAAATAAACTATACATGTAATAAAGTGTAGGATAAGATTAAGTGATACTGGTCAACAGTTAAAATATATATTAGCCAGCAGCAGATACTGTGGAGAACTATATAGTGCAGTCGGTAATGCAGGAAGAAAACAGTGATGATTAACATGAGTCTGGTTGAGCTGCTGTACATGGTGCACGAGAGTCACTTAGTGTTCAGCAGTCTAATGGCAGAGGGGAAGAAGCTGTTCATGTGACAGGAGGTTTTAGTCTGGATGGACCGAAGTCTTCTACCAGAGGGGAGGGGGGCAAACAGTACGTGACCAGGGTGTGAGGGATCGGCTATGATCCGGCCAGCACGCCTCCGGGTCCTGGAGATGTACAGATCCTGGAGAGATGGGAGCTTGCAGCCGATCACCTTCTCAGCAGTGCGCACGACGCGCTGCAGCCTTAGTCTGTCCCTGGCAGTGGCTCCTGCGTACCACACGGTTATGGAGGTGGTGAGGATGGACTCGATGATGGCTGTGTAGAACTGCACTAACATCTTGGTGGGTAGCTTGAGCTTCCTCAGCTGCCGCAGGAAGAACATCCTCTGCTGGGCTTTTTTGATGAGTGAGCTGATGGTCAGCTCCCATTTGAGGTCCCTGGTGATGGTAGTGCCTAGGAAGCGGAAGGAATCAGCAGTGGTGATGGGAGAGCCTGAGAGGGTGAGGGGGGGCAGAGGGGTTGTGACTTTCCTGAAGTCTACAATCATCTCCACTGTCTTCAGAGCGTTCAGCTGCAGGTTGTTATTGTCGCACCAGGACGCCAGCTGGGCCACCTCTCTCCTGTAGGCGGACTCGTCGCCGTTGGAGATGAGCCCGATGAGGGTGGTGTCGTCCGCAAACTTGATCAACTTGACAGACTGGTGGCTGGAGGTGCAGGAGTTGGTGTAAAGGGAGAAGAGTAGGGGGGAAAGTACACAGCCCTGGGGTGATCCAGTGCTGATGCTAGTATAGTCTGAGACAGTCTTTCCCAGCCGCACATGCTGCCTCCGGTCCGTCAGGAAGTCGATGATCCACCTGCAGAGGGAGTCAGGCACGTTGAGCAGGGACAGCTTGTCCCGGAGCAGAGCGGGGCGGATGGTGTTGAATGCGGAGCTGAAGTCCACAAACAGGATCCTGGCGTAGGTTCCCGGGGAGTCCAGGTGCTGCAGGATGGAGTGGAGGGCCAGGTTGACTGCATCGTCTACAGACCTGTTGGCTCGGTAGGCAAACTGCAGCGGGTCCAGGAGAGGGGTGGTGATGGACTTGAGGTGGGACAGGACCAGGCGCTCAAAGGACTTCATGACTACAGAGGTGAGCGCTACAGGTCTGTAGTCATTAAGTCCAGTGATCCGTGGCTTCTTGGGGACAGGGATGATGGTGGAGGATTTGAGGCAGGACGGCACGTGGCATAACTTAAGGGAGGTGTTAAAAATGTCTGTGAAGACAGGAGCCAGCTGTTTCGCACAGAGTCTCAGGGTGGAGGGAGACACGCCGTCTGGGCCGGGGGCCTTGTGCGGGTTCAGTCTGGAGAACTGTTTGAGCACATCCTGCTCACTGATGATAAGGGGAGGGGGGGAGGAGGGGGGGGTGCCTTAAATGAAGTAGGGAATGTGGAGGCTGTGGAGCTGGAGGGAGGGGGGGAGTTGGACACAGATGACGAGGTGTCAAAACGGGCATAGTGTTGGGACAGTCTCTGACAAAGGGCTTTGTCATCCTGACCTTTAGGAGCCTTAGGTCGATAGTTGGTGATTTGCCTCAGTCCTCTCCACACGGAAGCCGAATCATTAGCAGTGAACTGCTGCTGGAGTCTCACTGAGTACACAGATTTAGCCCTCTTCAGCTCTCTGTTAAACCGGTATTTAACCTCCCTGTAGCAGTCCCTGTCTCCACTTTTCAGCGCTGCTTCCTTCTCCTTCCTGATCTGTCTGAGCTTAGCTGTGAACCAGGGTTTGTCATTAGAGTAACTCACCCTGGTGCGTGATGGAAGAATGTTCTCTTCACAAAAGTGGATATATGAGTTCACAGTGTCCGTGTACTCATCCAGATCATGCGTGGCTCCTTTAAGCATGCCCCAGTCAGATATTTCCATGCACGTTTCCAGCTTCTCCTCAGCATCACTGGTCCGTATCTTCGTAGTGCTCACAACAGGTTTAGTGAGCTTCAATCTCTGTCTGTATGTGGGAATGAGGTGAACCATCACGTGATCAGATAATCCCAGCGCAGCGCGAGGAACAGCGCGATATGCGTCTTTCACTGTGGTGTAACAGTGATCCAGTGTGTTTAATCCTCTGGTGGGGCATTTAATAAACTGTTTGTAGCGGGGGAGATCGTGGCTCAGATTGCACTGATTAAAGTCGCCAGCCACAATAATCAGCGAGTCTGGAAAACTCCGCTCTGTGTGTTGAATGTGATCCGCGAGCACGCGCTGAGCTTCGTGCGTGTCCGCGTCGGGAGGGGCATACACAGCGATGAGTATGAAAGAAGCAAACTCCCGCGGGGAATAGAAGGGCTTGCAATTGATAACAAGAAATTCCAAGGCAGGAGAACAGTGTTTGGAAATTTCCGTTACATCAGAGCACCAGCTGCAGTTGATGTAGAAGCAGACACCGCCTCCTGTGGTCTTGCCGGAAAGCTCTGTGTCACGATCAGCACGGAAGAGCTGAAAGCCGTCGAGGCGCAGCGCGCTGTCCGGTATATTTTCCCGGAGCCAGGTCTCAGTAAAGCAGAGGACAGCTGAGGAGGCGAGGTCCTTAAAACGCATCAGCAGTCTCAGTTCATCCACCTTGTTAGAGAGAGAGTTGGTATTGGACAGAAATATGCCAGGCAGCGCCGTTCGCGAGCCTCTCCTGCGAAGTCGTACGAGAGCGCCCGCTCGTCTTCCTCTCTTCCGCCGTCTCACTTTCCGAGCCAAACAATAAACCAGATCGGCGGCAGGGGCTAGAAAAACTGGGAGGAGGTCCGTGGGGGTCAAAGTCCTGATATTTAGAAGTTCTTCACGGGTATAAGTGCAAGCAGACACACAATTGACAAACAAAAACAAACAAAGAGCGCAGCGAAGCACCATGTCGACCGCTGTGGGCGCCATCTTGGATCGAAGAAGGAGGAGTTGAGATTAGGGCAATTAGGTGTTTCAGCGGCTGAGAGACAGCGTCGAAGGGGAGGTCCGTGGGTCACAGTAGGGGGACTCATGGACGTAGACCAGAAAAAGCCCCTCACCCGTTGTCTCATTGCTATCAGACTGATCTACAAACACAGGGAACATTCTACCATGCTCTCATTGACTCTGGAGCTGAGCAAAGCTTCATTTCAGAAGACCTGGCAACCCGTTTGGGCCTCAGCTGTCAACCCCTCTGCCTGCCTGTCAAACTTATCATGCTGTCAAAGACCCCGCTCACCACTGTCTCCCACCAGACGGCCCCTGTGTCAGTGATCATTTCTGGAAACCATTGGGAGGATATCCGGTTCTTGGTGTTGTCCATCTCCACCTCGCCTATTATCCTGGGTTATCCATGGCTGTGCCTACACAACCCCTCGTTTGATTGGCAGGCGGGAAACATCACAGCATGGAGCCCCTTTTGTCTCAGCGCCTGCCTTCAGTCTGCAGCATGTGCTCCCTCTGTTTCAGTGACACCCCCCCCCCACGTCCCCGCCCCCGGACCTGTCCAGAGTACCAGAGGTCTATCACGACCTGGGAGCGGTCTTTAGCAAGTCACGGGCACTGTCTCTTCCCCCCCACCGCCCCTACGACTGTGCGATCAACCTCCGGGCGGGGGCCCCGCTGCCGGTGAGTCGTTTATACAGCCTGTCAGCTCCGGAGCGGGAGGCCATGGACACATATATCAAGGAGTCCCTCAGCTCCAGAATCATCCATCTGTCCTCCTCGGCGGTGGGGCAGGATTCTTTTTCGTGGGAAAAAAGGATGGCTCCCTATGCCCCGTATCGATTCTCGGGGTCTAAATGAGATCACCATCAAGGACAAATATACACTGCCCCTCATGAACTCGGCCTTTGACTCCCTCCAGGGGGCGTCATGGTTCACGAAACTGGACCTTCGCAACGCCTATCATCTGGTGCGCATCAGGGAGGGCGACGAGTGGAAGACGGCTTTCCGGACCCCAAGCGTCCACTTTGAATACCTGGTGATGCCGTTTGGGTTAACCAACGCTCCGACCGTCTTCCAGCGTCTAATCAACGACGTCCTCCGGGACTTCCTGAACTCCTTTGTGTTTGTGTATCTAGATGACATCCTGATCTTCTCACGCACATTGGAGGAGCACCAGGTGCATGTTCGACGGGTCCTGCAGCGCCTCCTGGAGAACCAGCTATTCGTCAAGGCCGAGAAGTGTGAATTCCATACCAGCGCAACGTCCTTTTTGGAGTTTATTATTGCCCATAACCAGGTGCTCCTGGACCCGGCCAAGGTCAAGGCGGTGGTGGATTGGCCCACTCCCATGTCCAGGAAACAATTGCAGGGGTTTCTGGGATTTGCGAACTTTTACCGTCGCTTTGTGCCGAAGTTTGGGATCATCGCCAAGCCCCTGACCAGCCTCACGTCCCCCAAGACCCCCTTCCGCTGGAGCGAGGAGGCGGCTGCGGCGTTCGGGAAGCTGAAGGAGGAGTTCCTTCTGCCCGCGTCTTGACCCAGGTGGACCCGGACCTGCAGTGCTTGGTGGAGGTGGACGCTTCGGATTCTGGAGTTGGGGCGGTTCTTTCCCAGCGCTCTCCCATGGACGGGGTGATCCCCCCGTGTGCTTTCTTTTCCCACCGGCTGACGCCTGCCGAGAGGAACTATGGCATCGGGGACAGGGAGTTGCTGGCTGTCAAGCTCGCCCTGGAGGAGTGGAGGCACTGGCTGGAGGGGGCTGCCCAGCCGTTCATCGTCTGGACAGATCATAAGAACCTGGAGTATCTTTGGACGGCTAAGCGGCTAAACTCCTGCCAGGCTCGCTGGTCTCTCTTCTTTGGGCAGTTTAATTTTACCATCACCTACCGGCCAGGGAGCAAGAACACCAAGCCGGACGCCCTCTTCAGGCAGTTCGAGGCAGAGTCGTCTGGGGATCAGGAAGAGACCATCCTGCCTTCATCCTGTGTGGTGGGCGCCCTCATGTGGTAGATCCGGGACAGAGTCAGGAAGGCGCAGGAGAATGAGCCCGACCCGGGTGGAGGTCCCCCGGGCCGATTGTTCCTCCCCCCGTCGGTCAGGAGTGAGGTCATCCAGTGGGGTCACGCCTCCAAGTTGGCGTGCCACCAGGGAATTGCCTGCACCATCGACCTGCTCCAGAGAGCCTTCTGGTGGCCAGGGCTGAGGAGGGATGTTACCAACTATGTCCGGGACTGCGCCCAGTGTGCCACCGGGAAATCGTCATCTTCCCCCCCGGCAGGTCTCCTCCATCCTCTGCCGGTCCCTTCTCGCCCCTGGTCCCATGTGGCTCTGGACTTCGTGACAGGCCTGCCCCCTTCGGACCATTTCACCTTGGTGCTGACGATAGTGGATCGTTTCTCCAAGGCAGCCCATTTTGTGCCACTCCGGGGGTTGCCTTCAGCATGGGAGATGGCGGATCTTCTGGTTCAGCACGTGGTTCGTCTTCACGTCATCCCTGCAGACATTGTCTCGGACCGAGGCCCGCAATTCATTTCCCAGGTCTGGAAGGCATTTTGCACGGCATTGGGGGCCACGGCAAGTCTCTTCTCGGGGTATCACCCTCAGAGTAATGGCCAGTGCGAGCGAGCCAATCAGGAGCTGGAGGCTGCGCTCCGCTGCGTCATTTCTTCATGTTCCTCGTCCTGGAGTACTTTTCTGCCCTGGATTGAGTACGCACACAACGCCACGGTGTCCTCAGCAACGGGAGTGTCCCCCTCCAAGGCATCTTTGGGGTATGACCCCCTGCTGTTCCCGGAGGAGGAGAAGGAGGTGGCTGTCCCTTCTGTGCAGGCTCATGCCAAGTGTTGTCGCCGGATCTGGACCATCACCCGTAAGGCCCTCCTCAAGACCGCGAAACACAATACCCAGGTGGCCAACCGTCACAGGAGACCTGCCCTGGATTATAAGGTGGGTCAACAGGTTTGGCTATCCACAAGGAATATCAATGTGCCGGCCGAGAAACGCAAGTTAACCAAGCGTTTCATCGGTTCCTTTGAGATCTCGGCTCACTAACCCAGTGACTGTGCGCCTAGCTCTCCCCCCTTCCATGTGCATCTGCCCCTCTTTTTATGTCTCTCAGGTGAAGTCCTACATCTCCGACCCCCTGTGCCCGCTCCCCGTGGCACCTCTCCCCCCCCCCCCCCCGAGGATGATCGACGACCACCTGGCTTGGGGGGGTTACCGCCATCTTGGATGTCCGCCGGCGGGGTCGAGGTCTTCAGTATTTGGTGGACTGGGAGGGATACGGTCCTGAACACCGTTCCTGGATTTGCCCCGCGTTGATTCTTGACAAACAGCTCATCCGCGATTTCCATCGGGTGCATCCAGGTTAGGATGGGGCAGGTGCCTGGAGGCACCTCTGGGGGGGAAGTACTGTCATGGCGGCCGCTGGGCCTTCATCAGCCCCGGCTGTGCACACACCTGCCACCAATAACCAGCAGGCCTTAAAAGCCAGTGTCACTGACTGCTCAGCACAGAGTCGTCTGTCTTCTTCGCCACGCAATGCGTCACGGACCTGACCTCTAGCCAGAGCATCCACGATGCACCATCGTCAAGCCTCGTCACGTAAGCCACAGAATAACTCACCTTGTCAGAGTATTCTCCCCTGTGCACAGGTGGACCTCCCTGGCGGCGGACTTGTCTCCCCTAGCAGCGGGGCTTCTGCTCCTCCTTCTCAGATCTCCTCCTCATCGCCACAGCACCAAGCCCCACGCTCACCTAGTCACACGGAGCCACGGAGCCAGCAAGAGTCTCCCAGTGCCACCTGCAAGTAAGCAGCGCACTTTGTTACATCGTCTTACTACGAGCTGCATTAATCCCCCTGTGCTTGTGTGTTTCCAGGGTTGCCAGATCACAGCGGGACTCGCTCAGCTCCAGCTGTCCTCCAGCTTCACACTCACCCACACATCCACACTCATAACACTCACTGATTTAATAAATAATTGTCAAACGGTCATACTCGTGTCAGTGTCTGTCTCCTGGGTCAAGCAATCATGTCAGTATTAATGTTCAAACTGATAAATTTTATTGTTTTTTTTTTTTTTTTGGCAAATATTCACTCATTTTAAAATTGATTCCTGCAACACGTTCCGAAAAAGCTGGGACAGGGGCAACAAAAGACTGGGAAAGCTGAGGGATGCCCATAAAGCACGTTTTTGGATCATTCCACAGGTGAACAGGTTAATCAGAAACAGGTGAGTTTCATGACTGGGTATAAAAGGAGCATCCTCAAAAGGCTCAGTCATTCCCAAACAAGGATGGGGTGAGGTTCATCATTTTGTGACCAACTGTATGGGCAAATATTCCAACAGTTTAAGAATGTTTCTCAACGTACAATTGCAAGGAATTTAGGGATTTCGTCACCTACAGTCCATAATATCATCAAAAGAAAGAAGAACTTTCTGCATGTAAGTGGCAAGACTGAAAACCAACATTTAATGCCTGTGACCTTTGATCCCTCAGGTGGTACTGTATTAAAAACCGACAGCATTCTGTAAAGGATATCACCACATGGGCTCAGGAATACTTCAGAAAACAGTTCAATTAACACAATTCATTGCATCATCCCTTTCCAGTTCCGGCGCCACACGAGTTGGCTGCCTTTTGCAACAGCGGCTCAATTCTGAGTCTTTTTATCTTCCTTCTTCTTTCTGATCCGGTGATAACTTTCTGATCCGGCACACCTTTCACTCTATATATATCATGGACACACAGATCGCCCCAAAGGTCTCCCGAGTCGGCGGACGGAGCCGCTGTTTACAGCAGGACACGATACAGCAGGGAAGAGCTAGCTAGCACTCAACCGCCACCCGGTGCTAACGGAGAAACTCGACATACCGGGAGAAACTGAAGCGAAAACGACGCGGGTGCCGGGCTGGAGTTTAGGTGGCATGCAAGAAATATAAGACAGAATAATAAAGAGCGATGGCAAGAACCAAGCAGACCGCACGTAAATCTACTGGAGGAAAAGCCCCCAGGAAGCAGCTGGCCACCAAGGCTGCTTGAAAAAGCGCTCCGGCCACCGGCGGAGTGAAGAAGCCTCACCATTACAGGCCCAGTACTGTGGCTCTGAGAGAGATCCTTCGCTACCAGAAATCCACGGAGCTGCTCATCCGTAAGCTGCCCTTCCAGCGCCTGGTGAGGGAGATCGCTCAGGACTTCAAGACCGACCTGCGCTTCCAGAGCTCCACCGTCATGGCTCTGCAGGAGGCCAGCGAGGCCTACCTGGTGGGTCTCTTCGAGGACACCAACCTGTGCGCCATCCACGCCAAGAGGATCACCATCGTGCCCAAAGACATCCAGCTGGCCCGCCGCATCCGCGGAGAGAGAGCTTAGACTTTCTGCTGCACATCCACCAACCACAATGCTCCGCACTGTGTGTCTATATATATATACTGTATATACTGTATATATATATATATATATATATATATATATATATATTTATATATATTTATATTAATATGTACATATGTATACTAGCTGCTCTTGTTTTTTCTTGCCTTCTGATTGTTGCTCTGAGTGTTGCTATCCCTGTGCTGTTGCAATCCTGGAATTTCCCCATTGTGGGACTAATAAAGGCTTATCTTATCTTATCTTATCTTATCATCTACAAGTGCAAGTTAACCTTTTGAATGTGAGATTTTGTGTGCCCCTAGTGGCACAGCGCAGCGCTGTGCCTGTCATCTCACTCTGACATGATCGGCTCCATTGAGGATTTGTACTGATCTGCCAGTTTCGGAAGGTGGCAGACATCCATTGGAGGACTCAATGGATGACACGTAATACACCAAAGAAGAAGAACTCCTCATTTCCTTTTCCTGTTTTTAGCATTTTAGCCCAGAAAGCTAATATGGCTGCCATCCGTCATCGTGCACCGTCACTTTGTTGGCTTTGTACGCAGAAAATAGCCGTGGGATACAAGCAAATTTTATGTGGGATAATCATAAGATTTTTTAGATGTGGTAGAGAGCGTAAATGGCCGACAGAAAGCAAAATAACGACCACAATGGATGAAAACGCAGTGACCATGCCAGCGAGCGAGTCCCCTTAGCCGCCGGTAAGCGAGGAATTTCTGTTTTTTTAATATTGTACTGATTTGAATTCTTGGATGGAATATGGGTGGGCAATATAAGCTGCGGCTTCAGCCATCACCCATTTCGGATAACTCACGTGGAATTGTATAGTAGAAGGAGTCTTTGTCTAATTTGACCTTGTTGTTATATTATACAGTTTCTTTTAACCTGTAATGTACTATCCGAAATAAATAAATTCATTCATTCATTCATTCATTCATTCATTCATTCATTCATTCATTTTACATCTTTCTAGTTGACAGTAAGCCATTATCTCTTACCACTTTCAAGTTATAGCCTTCGAAATCTGAACTATTTTATTGACAAAAAATATTTACCACTCTTGACCACTAGGGGCTATGTCACAGTTCGGCGACAGACACACTAAAATTCTACCATGTAAAGCCAAAGCTATATATCAACAACAACCAGAAACATTGCTGGTTGTTCTGGGCCTGAACTCACCTGAGGTGGACTGAAGTAAAGTGGAAAAGTGTGCTGTGGTCTGACAAGTCCACATTTCAAATTGTTTTTGGAAATCATGGCTGTCATGTCCTCTGCAGATCTTGAACCAAGATGGCGCCCACAGCGGTCGACATGGTGCTTCGCTGCGCTCTTTGTTTGTTTTTGTTTGTCAATTGTGTGTCTGCTTGCACTTATACCCGTGAAGAACTTCTAAATATCAGGACTTTCACCCCCACGGACCTCCTCCCAGTTTTTCTAGCCCCTGCCGCCGATCTGGTTTACTGTTTGGCTCGGAAAGTGAGACGGCGAAAGAGAGGTAGACGAGCGGGCGCTCTCGTGCGGCTTCGCAGGAGAGGCTCGCGAACGGTGCTGCCTGGCATATTTCTGTCCAATACCAACTCTCTCTCTAACAAGGTAGATGAACTGAGACTGCTGATGCGTTTTAAGGACCTCGCCTCCTCAGCTGTCCTCTGCTTTACTGAGACCTGGCTCCGGGAAAATATACCGGACAGCGCGCTGCGCCTCGACGGCTTTCAGCTCTTCCGTGCTGATCGTGACACAGAGCTTTCCGGCAAGACCACAGGAGGCGGAGTCTGCTTCTACATCAACTGCAGCTGGTGCTCTGATGTAACGGTAATTTCCAAACACTGTTCTCCTGCCTTGGAATTTCTTGTTATCAATTGCAAGCCTTTCTATTCCCCGCGGGAGTTTGCTTCTTTTATAATGATCGCTGTGTACGCCCCTCCCGACGCGGACACGCGCGAAGCTCAGCGCGTGCTCGCGGATCACATTCAACACACAGAGCGGATTTTTCCAGACTCGCTGATTATTGTGGCTGGCGACTTTAATCAGTGCAATCTGAGCCACGATGTCCCCCGCTACAAACAGTTTATTAAATGCCCCACCAGAGGATTAAACACACTGGATCACTGTTACACCACAGTGAAAGACGCATATCGCGCTGTCCCTCGAGCTGCGCTGGGATTATCTGATCACGTGATGGTTCACCTCATTCCCACATACAGACAGAGATTGAAGCTCACTAAACCTGTTGTGAGCACTACGAAGATACGGACCAGTGATGCTGAGGAGAAGCTGGAAACGTGCATGGAAATATCTGACTGGGGCATGTTTAAAGGAGCCACGCATGATCTGGATGAGTACACGGACACTGTGAACTCATATATCCACTTTTGTGAAGAGAACATTCTTACATCACGCACCAGGGTGAGTTACTCTAATGCCAAACCCTGGTTCACAGCTAAGCTCAGACAGATCAGGAAGGAGAAGGAAGCAGCGCTGAAAAGTGGAGACAGGGACTGCTACAGGGAGGTTAAATACCGGTTTAACAGAGAGCTGAAGAGGGCTAAATCTGTGTACTCAGAGAGACTCCAGCAGCAGTTCACTGCTAATGATTCGG
Source organism: Pholidichthys leucotaenia (assembly GCA_020510985.1). Lineage (NCBI taxonomy): Eukaryota > Metazoa > Chordata > Actinopteri > Cichliformes > Pholidichthyidae > Pholidichthys > Pholidichthys leucotaenia. The sequence goes on from CM035840.1 coordinate 441,672,257, forward strand.
CTTCCGTGTGGAGAGGACTGAGGCAAATCACCAACTATCGACCTAAGGCTCCTAAAGGTCAGGATGACAAAGCCCTTTGTCAAAGACTGTCCCAACACTATGCCCGTTTTGACACCTCGTCATCTGTGTCCAACTCCCCCCCTCCCTCCAGCTCCACAGCCTCCACATTCCCTACTTCATTTAAGGCACCCCCCTCCTCCCCCCCTCCCCTTATCATCAGTGAGCAGGATGTGCTCAAACAGTTCTCCAGACTGAACCCGCGCAAGGCCCCCGGCCCAGACGGCGTGTCTCCCTCCACCCTGAGACTCTGTGCGAAACAGCTGGCTCCTGTCTTCACAGACATTTTTAACACCTCCCTTAAGTTATGCCACGTGCCGTCCTGCCTCAAATCCTCCACCATCATCCCTGTCCCCAAGAAGCCACGGATCACTGGACTTAATGACTACAGACCTGTAGCGCTCACCTCTGTAGTCATGAAGTCCTTTGAGCGCCTGGTCCTGTCCCACCTCAAGTCCATCACCATCCCTCTCCTGGACCCGCTGCAGTTTGCCTACCGAGCCAACAGGTCTGTAGACGACGCAGTCAACCTGGCCCTCCACTCCATCCTGCAGCACCTGGACTCCCCGGGAACCTACGCCAGGATCCTGTTTGTGGACTTCAGCTCCGCATTCAACACCATCCGCCCCGCTCTGCTCCGGGACAAGCTGTCCCTGCTCAACGTGCCTGACTCCCTCTGCAGGTGGATCATCGACTTCCTAACGGACCGGAGGCAGCATGTGCGGCTGGGAAAGACTGTCTCAGACTATACTAGCATCAGCACCGGATCACCCCAGGGCTGTGTACCTTCCCCCCTACTCTTCTCCCTTTACACCAACTCCTGCACCTCCAGCCACCAGTCTGTCAAGTTGATCAAGTTTGCGGACGACACCACCCTCATCGGGCTCATCTCCAACGGCGACGAGTCCGCCTACAGGAGAGAGGTGGCCCAGCTGGCGTCCTGGTGCAGCAATAACAACCTGCAGCTGAACGCTCTGAAGACAGTGGAGATGATTGTAGACTTCAGGAAAGTCACTACTCCTCTGCCCCCCCTCACCCTCTCAGGCTCTCCCATCACCACTGCTGATTCCTTCCGCTTCCTAGGCACTACCATCACCAGGGACCTCAAATGGGAGCCGACCATCAGCTCACTCATCAAAAAAGCCCAGCAGAGGATGTTCTTCCTGCGGCAGCTGAGGAAGCTCAAGCTACCCACCAAGATGTTAGTGCAGTTCTACACAGCCATCATCGAGTCCATCCTCACCACCTCCATAACTGTGTGGTACGCAGGAGCCACTGCCAGGGACAGACTAAGGCTGCAGCGCGTCGTGCGCACTGCTGAGAAGGTGATCGGCTGCAAGCTCCCATCTCTCCTGGATCTGTACATCTCCAGGACCCGGAGGCGTGCTGGCCGGATCATAGCCGATCCCTCACACCCTGGTCACGTACTGTTTGCCCCCCTCCCCTCTGGTAGAAGACTTCGGTCCATCCAGACTAAAACCTCCCGTCACATGAACAGCTTCTTCCCCTCTGCCATCAGACTGCTGAACACTAAGTGACTTATTGACTCTCGTGCACTATGTACAGCAGCTCAACCAGACTCATGTCAATCATCACTGTTTTCTTCCTGCATTACCGACTGCACTATATAGTTCTCCACAGTATCTGCTGCTGGCTAATATATTTTAACTGTTGACCAGTATCACTTAATCTTATCCTACACTTTATTACATGTATAGTTTATTTCTTTTATCTTATCATGTTTAATGTTGCAGCATTGTACCGAGACAAATTCCTAGTTTGTGTACTACATGAACAATGGCAATAAACCTGATTCTGATTCTGATTCTGATTCTGCGCTATAGACGAAAGCGACCATTCAGATTGTTATCAGCGTTAAGTTCAAAAGCCAGCATCTGTGATGGTATGGAGGGTGTTAGTGCCCATGGCGTGGGAAACTTGCACATCTAGGAAGGCACCATTAATGCTAAAATGCCTAAAAAAGTAAACGAGTTGTGTTTGATGACCATTCTTGACAATTTGTTAGGTTTTTGCAAATTTGTGGTGTTTTTCCCAAAACTTAACACCCTTTACTTATAAATTTGGAACATTTTATCATCATTTCGTTACTTTTTTCTCAAATCTTTCTTTGTGTACATGTACAACTTCTTTAAAATGCAGTTTTTCTTTTTTCTTTTTTTTAATATAACATGTCCTGGTTAGAGTAAAATACGTATATATAGATTATTCACATGTGCCATCTGATAGAAGGAAAATCATAAATACCAAAAGTACTGTATAAGCTATTTACTAGAACCGGTAGAACAATAATTTCAAATGCAATAAGAAGAAAAAACTGATGAGAAAATCTTGATTCACGCACACATTTCAAATCAGCAAAATCCAACATTACTCAAGGAGCACAGCTAAATTGGAATCAGAATCCTTTATTGTCATTGCACAAGTGTACAACAAGATTGATTTTCATCTTTCGCCAGTGCAACATAATAAAATCAAACAAAACTAGTAATAAGAATAAAGTAAAATAGGAGTAGAATAGTTTACACACAAAAACATCCAAACCATTGCTAAAACTGTGAACCAAGACAGAGCTGAAAGCTGCTGCGTCCTTACGCGCCACCATCTTTTCCTTTAGGAATGTAGTCAAATGGATTCAAGTGCAGCTTTTCTTCAAAAATGTACTCAAGTAAAAAGTATCCTGCAATAAAGCTACTCATGAAAGCACACTTTTGTGAAAAAACTTGCACTTGCATGTACTTGTATAAATGTAACTAGTTGCTACCCACCTCTGGACGTATGTAATCAAATATATCAAATAAATGAGCTTTTCCTGACACCGACTGTTAGCTGACACATCCTGTTTGCATGGTAATGCTGTTTTTGGACACATGTTAATATAGTCATGTGTTTTATATGAACCCATTATCACGCCACCTGGACTGAAGAACTCTTTCAATAAGGTCAAACTCTTAGAAAGGTTTTCTATGTCTGCTGTCCTCGATGCATTTTGTTAACGTGAAAAACAAAAGTTTGTTGTAGACCATCAATCTAGCTGTCATCTGCTTCAGTCTTTGCTCTCATATGACATCATAGAGTAGTCTTCCAACATTTTTGTCCTTCAGCACTGGAAGAGATTCTTGGCAAAACAACCAGACACACCTCCACTTCTCTTCTGTTGAGAAAAAATAGTATTTTCTTACCTTGTATTGAAACTAACAAGTGCAAGAAAGGCTCCTGGTTGCCACAGGACTGCTGTCAGTGCAAAAAAAAAATTCTTAGTTTTGTCTCAAGCATGTTGCGAGAATTCGTGAGTCACACACAAATGTGTTGTAAGGGCCAACTCAGTGTGATTCCAAAAGAAAATTGCCAAAAATTTGCACATTTATGGTATGTTTATATTACCCTAAGTAAAGAAATCCTCTTCTATCAAACAAAAATGGTTCTTGTTTTAATGTAGATGTCATGATCCTGGGGCACAGGGGGGCACAGCGCCCTGTCCAGTATTATTATGTTCATTTTGGGTTCTATTGTGTTTGTATTTTTATGGTTTCCGGTTTGTTTTACGTTGACAGCACTGTGCAGCTTCTGGCTGTCAAACTGTTCGGGGCTGCACAGCTGCTGTCCATTCTGTTACTCATGAATCCACACCTGTCACTCATTATGGACTGCTTATAGGGCATGGCAAACCTCTGGTGTTTGCCATGTCCTTCATTCATGTGCATCCGTCCTTAGGAGCTCTGACGTTGTCCTGAGTGTGTTTGGGTGCTGCTGTCGAGGAGAGTTGGAGAGCTCCGTCCAGGTACGTTTCCCCTTATTTCCAGTCGTGAGCCCCCGCAGCCTTTGGGAGAGCTCTGGCTGGATTCCGCCCCTGGCCAGGCGTTCCCTGGCTTCATGCCCCCCTGGACTTTGAGCCCCGCTCTCCTCCAGCATTCGCCATGTTTGTGTTCTTGTTTATCAGCACCTTGTACTTCATGATTTAGTTTTGGTTTGTTAACATTCTCGTCTGTTTTTATGTTAATAAATGTACAAACTCACGGAGAGCATTTGGTGTCCTAATTTGCACTTGTGAAACTAGCGCTTCACGACAGTAGATTTATTAACTGAACATAAAATGTATAACTCATTCTGACAGCAGCAATAAATACAGATGAAACAGAGTACTGACAGAAGGCTGTCTGTCTCCTTATGCATATCTGTGTATCAAAGAAATTGAATCAACTGCTGCACTCTTCTTGGCTACTTCAGCAGAAAATAATGAACACAAAGACAGACAGACTGCATCTCTGCATGATTATCTGGATAAGTAAATCATGTAAACTATACTGGATTTTCTCTCTGAATGTGAGTAATGAAAAAGCTGTTGAATGAGAGCGGAGAGGGTGAAGCTCTGGGTTTGAGAGTCACACCCCACTGGGACTAACTGCTGTAAACAGTGGGTGCTGCAGGTTAAACTCCATGTGATGGACACCACACTGACAGCTTTACAGGAGCTTGAAGTTAACTCACTTTAATACGCACCTGGTTGGGGCTCAGGAGCTGATTCCTGGTTATCGTCAACTTGAACTCTACTGCTCAAACTGCATCTTTTACTTTACTATTATTTATACAGCAAAGGTTAAAAGTAGCAAAAGTTACAACCAGCTGGCCTGACTCAGTTAATTTATTCATTTATTTATCAGGGACAATGCAGTGAAACATAGTGGTCATATAGAACATCTGATGTTCTGCACAAAGAGTATGTAGCATTAAGCTAATTTGCAACTCCTGTCCCTGGTTGGGCTTTTCAAGAAGGAATACAAGTAAAAAAGAAGAACTAAGAACTGGTTTAAAGCAGGTTCCTGTTCTGCAGAACATAAAAAAATCCCGATCACCAGACAAAAAATACAAACTGTGGGTGACACTAGACACAGCGGGTGGACATTCTTCTTACACCCAGAAGCAGGAAGAGGGGCAGAACAATGGACTGTTATGTATACGTCCCCGGACGACGGAGAGGACATCCGGGCGCCAGCTGATGTCATGCTAATGATATGTATTGACTGATACGTATGAGATAACACTCACTACGCTAATGTGCCATGCATTCTCTCTGTCTGTATAACTGTATACAAGAGCTTGTTATACATGCCTCAGAAACGGAGAAACTCTCCCACCAGATGCCCGGCCCCAGCGGGCAACGCTGGGGTCCACTGGCTGTATGAGGGTCAATAAAGAACCTGTGTCGACCTACGCTCGTGCCTTGCCTCCACATCCTTCCCTTACACCCTCTACAAAACATCCAAAACCATTCAGTTTACAGTTATTTTACAAGATGCAACGTAGCTAAAACAGGCAATAAGAGTTATAATTACTGATTACAGTACATCTACAGTATTTCCTTCCTGTAAATATTGCTTATATGCCATTTTAAAGTGCGTGTAAGACACTGTAGGAGCCAATTAAGCCCAACTGTATAAATAGGAACCAGTCATTGTCCGGGCAGGTGTTCTACCCGGAAGGAAAAAACAGTTTTTGACTGCTGAGATGGCAAGATGTGTTTGTGTCTTCAGGAATTTTTATCGTAAGAAACTTTATTGTTGTTATGGATTTTAATGGTAATTACCTCCGCCAAGGAGGTAATGTTTTTGCCGGGGTTTGTCTGTCTGTCTGTCTGTTGGTTAGCAAGATAACTCAAAAAGTTTTGGACGGATTTCGATGAAACTTTCAGGCATTGTTGGAAATGGTACAAGGAAGAACTGATTACATTTTGGTGGTGATCTGGATCACTGTCCACAAGAAAACCGCCATTACGGAAAATGCCATTTTCGTGAATAACTACTGAACCACTAATCCCATCATTGTCAATCCAATTGCTAGTCATATGTTTTCATTGTCAAGGAATCTGAAAACGTACACACAAACACTGTATGGGGGGAACTGTGGCCGCCATTACGGAAAATGCCATTTTCCTGAATAACTACTGAACCACTAATCCCATCATTGTCAATCCAATTGCTAGTCATATGTTTTCATTGTCAAGGAATCTGAAAACGTACACACAAACACTGTATGGGGGGAACTGTGGTGCTTGGCGGAGGTCTGCGCTCTCCGAGTGCTTTTCTAGTTTGGAATAAAGTTAGTGTTTTTAAAGGTATTGGACATCTTGGACACTGATTTTATCATGTCAAGTTTAATCAGCGTATCAAGCAAGTCATCTGGGTCACAGCATCTCGGGGGCTTCGAGCACTGGGCTTAGCCTCTATATTGTAACGTTGGGGCTGTGTTAAGGGGGCGGGGATTCTCCCGGCATGCTTTGGCCGCGGAGGATTCAAAGGTTGTTATTATTCGTGTGTTCTAAAGTGTTACTGCTGTGTCATTGTGTGTTATAATGACACAGCAGTGTTACAAGAAGAGTCAGAGCCGTGACTGATCATGTGTTTGTGTCACCCTCAGTGACACGGGGGTCTGTGTGAATGACCTCCCCTCCTGTCTGTGTTGAGGAAGTGTGTATAATAAAGCCTGTTCTCGTCACAGTCATCTCTCCTTTCTTGTGTGAACCCTCACAACGTCACACTGGTGTCAGGAGTGGGACTGTGGAGCAGATGGAAGCCAGGATCAGAGCAGAGATTCAGCAGCTGTAGCGGTTCATCGCTCAGCTGGGAATGGACGACAGAGCTGGTACACCGACCCCCGGAGTTGCTCGCTGGGATGAATGGAGCAGCGGACCCATCGGGACCAGCGTACCCCGCCTTCTGCCTTTCTCAAGGCAGGACGTGCTAAGCAGAGCAGATCAGCCCCGCTCCCCGCCCTTTTCAGGGCAGGACAGTCCGGTGATTTCACTGCGACTAGGGGCAACGATCAATCAAGAGGCTCAAGCTACCCACCAAGATGTTAGTGCAGTTCTACACAGCCATCATCGAGTCCATCCTCACCACCTCCATAACCGTGTGGTACGCAGGAGCCACTGCCAGGGACAGACTAAGGCTGCAGCGCGTCGTGCGCACTGCTGAGAAGGTGATCGGCTGCAAGCTCCCATCTCTCCAGGATCTGTACATCTCCAGGACCCGGAGGCGTGCTGGCCGGATCATAGCCGATCCCTCACACCCTGGTCACGTACTGTTTGCCCCCCTCCCCTCTGGTAGAAGACTTCGGTCCATCCAGACTAAAACCTCCCGTCACATGAACAGCTTCTTCCCCTCTGCCATCAGACTGCTGAACACTAAGTGACTTATTGACTCTCGTGCACCATGTACAGCAGCTCAACCAGACTCATGTCAATCATCACTGTTTTCTTCCTGCATTACCGACTGCACTATATAGTTCTCCACAGTATCTGCTGCTGGCTAATATATATTTTAACTGTTGACCAGTATCACTTAATCTTATCCTACACTTTATTACATGTATAGTTTATTTCTCTTATCTTATCATGTTTAATGTTGCAGCATTGTACCGAGACAAATTCCTAGTTTGTGTACTACATGAACAATGGCAATAAACCTGATTCTGATTCTGATTCTGATTCTGATTCTGAAGAGGCTACCATCCCACCCATCTGGCAGCGGGCCAAACTTCCCCGCTTCAACAGTGAAACCCTGCTGGATGACTACCTGGTCCAGGTCGAGCTGGCTGCTGCGTTGAACGGCTGGCCACCCCAAGAGACCGCCGTGTAGGTCGTGCTGTCCCTGGAGGGAAGGGCTCTCCTCACGCTGTCCGATCTCTGGCCCGAGGAACGTCGCAGCTGGCCAGCGCTACAAGGAACACTACGGAGGCGGTTTGGGAGAGTGGCCAGTGCTGAGCACGCCGAGGAACAGCTGGCCAACCGCCGGCGAGGCAGCCGAGAGAGCCTGGGAGTCTACGCAGCGGACATAAGACTGCTGACACGGTGTAGCTACCCAGATTTTGCGCTGGGAGTAGTGGAGAAGCTCGCCCTCTGGAACTTCATCCGCTGGATCTGCCCGGCCCAGCTCCGGAGCCACATCTGGATTCATGCTGCGAGCAGCTGGGAAATGGCTGTGGCGGGTGGAACCGCTAATGGATTATGCAGCTGATGCGTCGGCACCGAGGCAGAGAGCCTTCCAGGCCACGGCTGAGAGCGAGGAGGAGGAACTGCGCCGGACCAGTTGGCCACAGTGTGGCCAAGGAGAAGACGGCAATGGCGGCGCGAGGAAAGGTGCTTCCGCTGCGGGGAGCCAGGACACATCGCACGGTACTGCCCGGCACCCACTCCCGTGACAAACCGGCCCCTTGCCAACATTAAACTAAAGTGAGGTGGCATGGACAGGGACCTGCCGCCTCCCACAGACGTTCTCCCCGATGAACTGTCACCACGTGTGGGCCGAATTGGACACTCACCAGGGATGTACCTACAGTGGAGCCTGGACAACACGCCAATCCGGGCCCTGATCGACACCAGTTCTACCATCTCCCTTGTCCGACCCGGAGGGCTGCCAGGTACGGACGAGGCAGAACCATAGGGGTGGGAACCCACCGGGCGCTGCGTCACCACAGCTACCGGTGAGCGCGCCAGACTGGGAGAGCGGAGAGTTCTTGTGGTGGGGGTAGCTGGCCAGAACACAAACCATCCGTTCTGGCTGGCTGACATTCAAGAGCCCTGCATTATTGGACTCAATCTGCTTGCAGCATGGAGCGCAAAAATTGACACCGCCAGATCATCCTCCTGCTGGGGGCTCGGACCATCACGCTCTGCAGCGGGGCCCAGATGAGGAACCTGGAGGCCTGCGTGATTGAGGGGCCGCCAGGGCGGACCGAACCGGGCGGGTCACCACAAGTACTGAATGCAAAGGCGCCACCAGCTCGAGCAGAGGGAGCGCGACCACCGATAAAGACAGCAAGGGGGAGGGCCACAGCAGAGCGAGTCAAGGTGTCAGCAGAAATGCAGCAGACAGTCAAGGAATTGTTCCAGCAGAGCTGCAGCAGACTGGAATCGGGACAGAGACGCCAGCTGCGGGAGCTGTTGGACTGCTACATGGACATCTTCACTGCGAAGGATGAGGAGTGCAACCGAACCAGCTTGGTGCAGCATGGAATCGACACCGGTGAGACCAGGCCAATCCGGCTCTGCCCCCGCCGTCTGCCTTTTTCAAGGCGGGTGGCAGAAGAACAAAAAGTACGGGAAATGCTGGAGGCAGACATTATTGAACCCTCCAGCAGCCCCTGGGTGGCGCCGGTGGTGCTGGTTAGGAAGAAGGACGGTTCGTGGCAGTTCTGTGTGGATTACCGACGCCTGAATAACATCACCCGCAAGGATTCCTACCCCCTGCCCCGCATCGATGACGTGCTGGATCACATCGCCGACTCCAGCTGGTTCAGCTTGCTGGACCTCTGCAGCGGTTATTGGCAGGTAGAGCTGTCACCTGAGGCCCGCCAGAAAACAGCCTTCTCCATCGGGCAGGGACTGTATCAGTTCAAGGTGATGCCGTTTGAACTTTGCAATGCCCCGGCCACCTTTGAACGTCTGATGGAGCGAGTGTTGGCTCACGTGCCCCGGAGCCGCTGCATTGTTTATCTGGATGACCTGCTGGTTCACGCAGCTGATTTTGACGGTGCCCTGTCCAACCTCCGGGAAGAATTGGACACCATCCGACAGGCCGGGCTGTGGCTACACCCGCGGAAATGCCACCTATTCCGGCAGGAGACCACCTTCCTGGGCCATGTTGTCAGCGCAGCGGGAGTCTCCACCGATCCAGAGAAAGTGGCAGCGGTGAAAAACTGGCCAGTGTCACGTGATGTGGGAGAGCTACGGAGTTTTCTCGGACTGGCCTTCTATTATGGGAGATTTGTGAAGGACTTTACCACCATCGCCAGCCCGCTGCATCAGCTGACACAGAAGGGCCGTGCTTTTCGGTGGAGTGAGAACTGTGCTGCTGCTTTTTCCCAGCTTCGCTCGGCACTCATCGGAGCCCCCATCCTGCAGTATCCCGACCCGAACCGCCCTTTCATCGTGGACACGGACGCCAGCAACCAGGGCACCGGGGCGGTGTTATCCCAGGAGGGAGAACACGGAGAGCAGGCAGTTGCTTTTTTCAGCCACACTCTCAGCAGAGCCGAAAGGAATTATTGCGTTACTCACAGAGAACTGTTGGCTGTCATCCAGGGGCTTTGTAATTTTTGCCCATATGTGTACGGGGGGAGGTTCCAGCTCAGGATGGATCATGCTTCCCTGACCTGGCTGCTGAACTTCAAAGAGCCGGATGGACAGTTGGCGAGATGGCTGGAGGCACTGCAGGATTATGACTTTCTGATTGTGCATCGGGCAGGACGCCTCCATGCCAATGCTGATGCGCCGTCTCGGCGTCGCTGTTCTGCGGAGGACTGTCGGCACTGCCAGCGGGCAGAGGATCGAGACAAAGCCGTCCCATGGGCTCCTGCACTCTAAACCGCTGTGAGCAGGAATAACACAGCGGTGCACAGCTCCTCCTCAGATAATCAGGCAGCTCTCTCCCTCCGATGTCACAGAGGCCCTCGGCGCGCAACAGCTGCAGAGCGAGCAGGACAGAGATCCGGTCATTTCCCGGGTTTGGCAATGACTGGACGCAGGCCAGCGGCCCACCTGGGAGGCTGTGTCTGCAATGGACCCAGAGGCCAAGGCCCTACACTCCCAGTGAGCCAATCTCCACTGTCATGAGGGTGTTGTGTATCGGCAGTGGCAGACTCCAGCTGGGCAGCATCACGTCTGGCAGCTGCTGGTTCCCCAGCGGCTCCGGCCCAACGTACTCCAGTTGGTCCACGGGGCAGTGGGGGCAGGCCACTTCGGGGTGACAAAGACTCTGCATCGTCTTTGAACCCAGTTCTACTGGCCCGGATGTCACCAGGATGTAGAGTTCCACATCCATCGCTGCGACACCTGCAAAGCTCAGAAGGGGCCGACTCAGCAATCCCACGCCCCCCCTGCAGCAGTACTGGGTGGGAGCACCGATGGAGTGGGTAGGAGTGGACATTCTGGGCCCTTTCCCGACCATGGACCGGGGAACCACTACATGCTGGTCACAATGGATTATTTCACCAAATGGCCAGAGGTGTACGCAGTCCCTGATCAGACTGCCGCCACCGCAGCATCAAAACTGGTGGACAAGATGTTCTGTCGGTTTGGCACACTGGAGGAGCTGCACAACGATCGGGGTCAGAACTTTGAGGCAGAGGTCTTCGGGGAGGTCTGCAAGTGGCTGGGCATCTGGAAAGCCAGACCACCCCGCTGCATCCACAGAGTGATGGTGTGGTCGAACAGTTCAACTGGACCCTTACCACCCAGCTCGCTGTCCTACTGGACCAGCAACAGCGAGACTGGGATGTGCATCTTCCCCTTGTTCTGTGGGTGTACCGGATGGCAGCACAGGAATCCACCTGGTGCACTCCTGCAGCGCTGATGTTTGGACGTGAGCTGCGCACACCGGTGGATTTGGTATTTGCCCCCCCCCCCCCCCGGAGCCGGAGGTGGAGGGCAAACCGGGGTTGGATTATTTGTTTTCCTTGAAGGAATGTCTCCACATGGTGCACGGACTGGCTCAGGAGGCCCTGGCGGCGGCAGGGAGCCTGCCGAAGCCGGCATATGACTCCCGCTGCCAGGGGAGGGACTTTACACCAGGAGATCGAGTCTGGGTTTTCTGCCCGGAGTGAAAAAGGGGACTGTCACCAAGACTGGCGAGCCATTGGTCGGGACCGTGCGACGTCCTACAGCGACTGTCGGGTGTGGTGTACAGGGTGAGGCTGCAGAAAAGGGAGCGGGTTGTGGTACTCTACCGCGACCATCTTGCCCCGTACCAGCCATCCGCCCCGCGGGTGGTTGAGCCAGAGAGGAGCAGTGTGGAGGTGTCCTGGGCAGCGAGAAGAGCACCACAGTTGCCAAGGACGCCGGAGGGCCAGCAGCGCTTCGGTAGCTGGAGAGGGACGTGGCTGTGGCATCTATTCACCTGGACGAGCAGCTGGAGAGGCATGGTGGTGACATCTAGGCAGTGGTCAAGCACTGGAGGAGCTGCACCCGTGCAGGTTGCCAAGAGGAGCGGTGCTTCTGGAGCATTAGGGCTGATTGCCTGCATTGGACAGTGACGCCGGACACGAGTGAGGATGCCAAGCTTTGCTGATTGCAACGCGGAGCAGTTTTCACCTTGAAGAAGGTATGAGTAGCGCTACCACTGTATAGATGGATATCTAAATTTGTGTGTGCACCTAAAGCCTAAAGCGTAAATCCAATGCATTGGTTGCCGACATTAATTGATAAACTTTGTGTTTATTCTTTCATTGCAATCTTTTTTTTCTATTGACCTTAAAATTTTTAAAATGGAAGCATGCGTAGTGGATATGGATTAACATTGGGGGACCAGCGTGCCTACAGCTGGCAAACTGGACGCGGTGGCCAGTTGTAGTGAAATTGAAATCAGCAAGTCGGTGGTTAAACTGTCTGCTAAAGCACTCGCTGCAAAGTTGGACAGATTGCAAAACAGCAGAAAAACAAAGTTAAATAAAGCTGCTAATGGAAGGAAAATGATACAATGTTTAATGCAAAAGGGTAAAACTTTAGAGATACAAAAGAGCCTTGATGATTTCATTGACTTGTGTGATGAAATAACGTGTGTGCATGATTCTGTTTTGGGTTTGTTGCCACTAGAAGAAAAGGACAGACTAATGATGTTTAATGATGAATTTATTGCTGAAACAAGAGTGGGTGTTGAAAAATGAAAATCATGAGTCTCACAGTGTGGGTAATGGTAAATCTGTTATAGATGTTAATCCAGCTGACAGTGTTTCAAATGTGGGTAAATGTTCAAATATAAGTGATGGGTTAAGCATTACATCCTCTGCAAAAATTAAAGCAGCAGCACAAAGGGCTGCACTTGTTGTTCGTGTGAAAGCATTGGCGGAGAAGCAGGCTTTGGAGGAACAGGAGCAACAAATAAAGAGGAAAAAGGAGAGGTTGGAGCTGGAAACTGAGCTAGCAGCTTCAAATGCTAAGTTGGCAGTTTTGCAGGCTTCTGATGGAAGAAGTCGAATTCATTCAAGTTCAGATGTCATGAATTTATACTTGGAGAAGGAAAAGAAAATTGGCAACAAGCAACACCCTTAACCCCTCAGCAAAGGAATATGAGCCTACAGAATGACGATAACGCATCAAATTGAGAATTTAAATGTCAAAAAGAAAATCACAATCTTCAATGACCAACAGCACTTGGAAACATCATAAAATTTGCAACTGGGGACAGCAACAACAACTCTGTTAAATTAAGCCGACAATTCTAATATTGGGCACCAAATAAATCATAATCCATCTGGAGATGTACTAAGTATTATGAACAAGCAAAATGAAATTACAGCTGCTTTGTTGAATCAGCAGTGTCCATTGTCTTTTCCACCATGTGACATCCCTTTGTTTGAAGGTGATCTGTTTCAATATAAGCCATTTATAAAAACATTTGAACAAGGAGTAGAGGCCAAAGCCAACAAAGCTGATTGTTTGTACTACTTGGAACAATTTACAAGAGGACAGCCCAGAGAACTGGTCCGTTGCCAGCATACAGTATGCCTCCTGAGTCTGGCTATATGATAGCAAAAGGTCTTTTGGAAGAACATTTTGGTAATGAGTATAAGATTGCTGCAGTACATATTGAAAAAGCATTAGCTTGGCCTACAATAAAATCTGAGGCTGTTGATGCCATACAAGCCTATGCTTTATTCTTGCGTGGTTCCTCTAATGTGATGATGGAACTTCAGTACATGCAGAAGTTGGACATGCCAGCCAATATGAGACAAATTGTTTCAAAGTTACCATTCAAATTCAGAGAGCAATGGAGAGCTATAGTTCATGACATAATGGAATCATCCAATAATGGAGCTCACTTCATTGATTTAGTGAAGTTTTTGGAGAAGCTAGTAAAGAACCTCTCTGACCCAATCTTTGGAGATATTGGAAATGTGTCACAAAGTTCAGCAAGTTGAAATTTTAAGTTTAAGTCACCATTAAAGAACAGATAAAGCAAAGCAGTTTTGCCACTACAGTTGCACCAGTGGAGCCTGTAAATGGAAAACAAATAAATGGTATGAAGAAAGGGGATTGTCCTATCTGTAATTATTGTTCACATGCTCATCATTTGGAGATATGTCAACAGTTTAAGAACATGAAGCACAAAGAAAAGATTCAGTTTTTAAGAGATAAAGGACTTTGTTTTGGATGTTTATGTACTGGACATATCAGTCATGATTGTAATAAGTGTTTGACTTGTGAAGCATGTAAAAGGCAACATCCAACTGTGCTACATATTCAAAAGACCAATCTTGACCTGGAACAAACAAACGAGTCATCAGAAACAAAGGTATCAACTTCTTCCCAAACCTGTGGTCATACAGGGGCCGGAAACAAACGATGCATTCTCCGCATTGTTCCAGTACAAGTGAAATTGACTAAAGGAAATGAAGTTGTACAAACGTATGCATTTTTAGATCCTGGTAGTTCAGCAACATTTTGTTCTGAACATCTTAAGCAAAGACTGAAACTTACAGGAACAAAAACTAAATTTCTCTTGAAAACTATGGGTCAGGAAAAGATTGTTCCTTCATATTCTTTGACTGGGCTGGAGGTCTCAGTACTTGAAAATAATGAATTCCATCCTTTGCCAGAGGTCCTCACACAAAAGCATATTCCAGTTACTTCAGACTGCATTGCTACAGTGAATTGCTACATATGAAAAAATGGCCTTACTTGTCAAAAATTCACATCTCTAATATCAATGCTAATGTTGACTTGTTGATAGGTACCAATGCTCCCAAGTTATTGGAACCCTGGGGAGTTGTCAACAGCTGTGAAGATGGCCCATATGCTTTAAGGACAGTAATGGGATGGATTGTCAATGGTCCTGTAAAGGAAAATGGCAGTCATGATGTGGGACTTTCAGCTGCTGTAGTTAATAGGATTTCAGTCTCCAAAATCAAGCAGAATAATCTTGATTTCAATGAGAAGACCCTGGAGGATAAAGAAATATTTAGAGAGGACATGAAATTTATGCAAATCATAGAATCATCAATAAAACAAGATGAGTATTGTTTAAAATTGCCCCTTGATAATCCAGGTTTTCTGTTGCCAAACGATCTTGCAGTGGCAAATAGGGTTTCTGCCATTGGAGAGGTAGCAAGTCAGTCTCTACAGAAACATGTTGGGTCTAAAGAGAACTTTGCTGATATTGCTTCAAGAGGAATGAGAGCATCAGATTAG
Organism: Pholidichthys leucotaenia; assembly: GCA_020510985.1. NCBI lineage: Eukaryota > Metazoa > Chordata > Actinopteri > Cichliformes > Pholidichthyidae > Pholidichthys > Pholidichthys leucotaenia. The sequence goes on from CM035840.1 coordinate 441,687,513, forward strand.
TTAAACAACGGTTGCTTCAGTGGTCCTAGTTTTCTTTGGAAATCTGAGGAATAAGGGCCAATAAATAAAAACTGTGACATTGTAGATAAGTTTGAAGATCCAAAAGTCAAAAGGGATATCTTGGTGAATTTTGTTGCCAGCAATTCATTTAATTCCACTGATCCCATCTATTCTTTAGACTGGGCCAGACTTATACTATCAGTAGCCTGCTTTCTTGGGCTAAAGGAAATGTTGCTGGTAGCCAGTCATAGCAAAAGGTGTTTGGAGGCCTCAAATGGACAGACTGGTAAAGTGGATAAACCAAAGGATTGCAGTGAGCTTATGTACAGTCATATGTTTTTCTGATCTCACTGAGGATGGACTCTATGCCGACATGTGTGCGAACAATACCATACTGAATGATCACCCAATAACAAAGCTTCCGGATGATCCAAATGATCTACAGTTTCTTACACCAAATCATCTGCTTCTATTAAAAACAAAACCAGCTTTGGCTCCATGACTTTTTGAACCGTCTCACATGTATGTGAAACGTCAAAGGAGACAGGTTTATTACATTGCTGATCTGCTCTGGTAAAGATGGGTTCGAGAATATCTGCCATTGCTCCAGGGGCAACAGAAGAGGAATTAGAAAGATTTAGTTGTGGATGAGGTTGTTGTGATAATGGATTCTTTTTTTTTTTTTATCATCACATGGTTCCTGGCCTCTTGGAAAGGTTGAAGGTGTTTTCAGATAAAGGGGGTCTGGTATTTTCTATAGCACAACTAAAACTAACATCATTGAAAGAGCAATAACTAACCTGTTTAATGCCTGAGGTGTAAACTTATTGAATTATATGATGTGTAATGAATGGCATTTGGCTCCTTTATTATTTTGCTGTTGAATTGTTATGTAACAAGTAGGAGCCAATTAAGCCCGATTGTATAAATAGGAACCAGTCATTGTCCAGGTAGGTGTTCTACCCGGATGGAAAAAACAGTTTTTTACCACTGAGACGGCAAGACGTATTTGTGCCTTCAGGAATTTTTATCGTAACAAAATGTTGTTATGGATTTTAATGGTAATTTGGAATAAAGTTAGTGTTTTTAAACGTATTGGTCATCTTGGACACTGATTTTATCACCTCACGTTTAATCAGCGTGTCAAGCAAATCCTCCGGGTTACAGCATCTCAGGGGCTTCAAGCACCAGGCTTAGCCTCTATAGATACTATTGTTGGAATACAATCTCATTCCAAAGTTTTGTGTTTGTGTACAGAAAAGACATCCCTGCCCACAAGTATTCTTATAAGAAATTAGTGCTTGAGAAACAGAATTAGTGATGCAATCCTGTCTAGAGGGATGTTTTGGGAATAAAGTAGCAAGTGACTGAGAAACCATCTATCCATCCATCTATCTTTTACCACTTATCTAGGAATCCAGGTCACAAGGGCATCAGTCAAGGAAGAGTAGCCCAGACTTCCGCTTGGTTCACACAGCACCATGAGCCCCATGATCCCTCCTACAGGTGGAGAGCCCTCTGGAGGGTGGACCCATGCGCTTCCTTTGGGTACACTGGGTCCTTTTTTTTTTTTTTTTTTTTTTTTTTTTTTTCTCTCGGCGCCACACGAGTAGGCTGCCTTTTGCAACAGCGGCTCGATTCCGAGTCTTTTTCCCTTCCTCTCTCTTTTGATCCGTCTTTTTTTTTCACCCCACTTATATCACGGACACACAGATCGTCCTAAATGTCTCCTGAGCCGGTGGACGGAGCCACTGTCTATAGCAGGATACGATACAGCAGGGAACAGCTGCTAGCATTCAACCGCCACCCGGTCCCATTGGAAAAACTCGACATACCGAGAGAACTGAGGCGAAAACGCCGCGGCTGCCGGGCTGGAGTAAGGCGGAGGACAAAAAATATAAGGTACAGACCCTCCCTTCCATCTGTTGTCATGGGAAATGTACGGTCGATACTGGGAAAGTTAGATGAGCTAGCGGCTATCTCCCGTTATGATAGCACATACCGGGAGTGCTCTCTCCTTTTGTTTACTGAGACGTGGCTAACTGAACTAGCAGCAGATGCTAACATTGAGCTGGAGGGTTTTCACATGATACGAGCTGACCGAACACCAGACAGTGGCAAGGCTAGGGGCGGTGGAGTGATAATGTATGTTAACAACAACTGGTGCAGACCGGGACATATCACTGTTAAACAACGACACTGCAGCAAAGACATTGAGTTGCTAGCTGTTAGCATGAGGCCTACATATCTCCCGAGAGAACACTCACACGTGATCTGCATTGTTGTTTATGCAAATCCGACGGCGAACGCTGGGACAGCACGTGACGTCATCCATTCAGTAACCAGCAGGCTGCAGACAGAACACCCAGATGCTCTTCTCCTCATCTCAGGCGATTTCAACCATGTTTCACTGTCTCCCATTCTACCCACGTTCACCCAGTATGTCACATGCCACACTAGAGACAATAAAACACTGGATTTATTCTACGCAAACACTAAGGAGGCATACACCTCATCACAACTCCCCCCACTCGGGAGATCGGATCACAACTTGGTTCATCTCCGGCCGGTGTACAAACCCCTAGTGCACAGACAACCTCCGGCCATGCACACTGTGGAGTTATGGTCTGAGGAGACAATGGACACCCTAAAGGGCTGTTTTGAAGCCACCGCCTGGAAGCAGCTCTGCGATCCACATGGTGAGGACATCGATGGCCTCATTCACACCTTCACGGGCTACTTCAGCTTCTGTGTGGACAAATCCGTTCCTACCAAGACCATACGGCGTCACTCAAACAACAAACCCTGGATCAACCCTGAGATAAAAACACTTCTGAGAGAGAAGAAGAGGATCTTCAGGTCAGGGAACAGGGAGATGCTGAAGTCCGTACAGAGGGAGCTGAGGAGAAAGATCAGAGAAGGCAAGGACAGCTTCAGGAAGAAGATGGAGGACAAGCTGCAACAGAGCGACATCAGCGGGGTCTGGAGAAACCTCAAAACCATCTCGGGGCTCCAGAATACCTCCCCCCAGGCCACAGGGGGCAGGGAGTGGGCGAACAACCTGAATCTGTTTTTCAATAGATTTGACCAACCGCCCTCCCCCCTGACTGCACAACAACCACTGCTGCCTCTAAAGAAATCAAGTCCTGCTGCCCACTCCCCACTCCACCAACACCCCCCCACTCCCAACACACAGCCCCCCATCCTGACCCTGACCAGGACCCAGGTGAGGACGGAGCTGAGGAAGATCAAGGCGAGGAAGGAGCCAGGGACCGGACGGCATCAGCGCAAAGCTCCTCAAGTCCTGTGCAGACCAGCTGTGTGGGATTGTGACGTATATCTTCAACATGAGCCTGAAACTGGGGAGGGTACCACAGCTGTGGAAAACATCTTGTGTGGTACCTGTACCAAAAACTTCCCACCCCAAAGACCTGAACAGCTACAGACCGGTGGCCTTGACGTCCCACTTGATGAAGACCCTGGAGAGACTGCTCCTTGCTCACCTCCGCCCCCTGGTGGAACCAGCGATGGATCCACTCCAGTTCGCCTACCAGCATGGCATTGGGGTGGAGGATGCGGTGATCTTCCTCCTTCACCGTTCTCTGTCCCACCTGGAGAAGCCCGGGAATATGGTGAGGATCATGTTCTTTGACTTCTCCAGTGCTTTCAACACCATCCAACCGATGATCCTGAAGGACAAGCTGCTGCGCGCAGGGGTGGACCAGCACCTGTCATCATGGATCCTGGACTACCTCACGAACCGGCCTCAGTTTGTGAGAACCCGGGACTGTGTGTCCGACACGATCATCAGTAGCACGGGGGCCCCCCAGGGAACGGTGCTGGCTCCCTTCCTGTTCACTCTTTATACTGCGGACTTCTCACACAACACAACACACTGCCATCTACAGAAGTTCTCTGATGACTCTGCGATCGTTGGCCTCATCTCCAATGGAGATGAAGCTGAGTACAGAGGGCTTATCCAGGACTTCGTGGACTGGTGCCATCGGAACTGCCTCCAGATCAACGCGAGGAAAACTAAGGAGCTGGTGGTTGACTGCCGCAGGCATGGGCAGCCCCTCACAGTACCAGTAAATATACAGGGAACAGACATCGAGATGGTGACATCCTATAAGTACCTGGGTATTCATCTGAACAATAAACTAGACTGGTCACACAATACTGATGCACTCTACAAGAAGGGACAGCGCAGGCTGTTCCTGCTGAGGAGACTCAGGTCTTTTGGTGTACAAGGGGCGCTGCTGAAGTCATTCTATGACACGGTGGTGGCATCAGCCATCACTTTTGGAGTGGTCTGCTGGGGCAGTGGCATTACTGCAGCCGATAGGAAGAGACTGAACAAACTGATTAAGAAAGCTAGCTCTGTCCTGGGGCAGCGCCTTGATCCGATGGAGGAGATAGGAGAGAGAAGGACGGTGGCTAAACTGTCATCTCTGCTGGAGTCCGAGTTCCACCCTATGCAGGACATACTGAATGCACTGAGGAGCTCATTTAGCAGCAGACTACATCATCCCAGGTGCACAACCGAGAGGTTTCGTAGGTCCTTCCTACCAACGGCTGTCAGACTGTACAACCTAAGCAGGGCTGCTCGCAGAGATAGCAAAAAGACGTAACAAACTAATAGTTTTTTGAATGCAAAAGATGCAATAGACTTACACAATGGTCCCCTCCGGCATACAACTAGGAACATACCGGTCGCTATGGAGGGTGAGAATATGTATGGGCACATAATCATACCATGTAGGATAACTAAGTAGACGGTTATGCTGTTTCATTCCATCTAGCAACAATGCTCTGCACTGTGTGTGTTTATATATTTACATATTTATTCCATCTAGCTACAATGCTCAGCACTGGGTGTGTTTATATATTTATATATCTACATATTATTCCATCTAGCTACATTGCTCCGCACTGTGTGTGTTTATATACTTGCATATTTATTCCACCTAGCTGCAATGCTCCGTACTGTGGGTGTTTATATATTTACATATTTATTCCATCTAGCTACAATGCTCTGCACTGTGTTCATATATTCATATATTTATTCCATCCAGCTACAATGCTCTGCACTGTGTGTCTGTGTGTGTGTGTATATATATATATTTTATAGTAATACGTACATATGTATATTAGCTGCTCTTGCTTGCTTGTTTTTTTTCTTGCCTTCTGATTGTTGCTCTGAGTGTTGCTATCCCTGTGCTGTTGCAATCCTGGAATTTCCCCGTTGTGGGACTAATAAAGGCTTATCTTATCTTATCTTATCTTATCTTATCTTATGTAACGTTTTTCATGGAGATCCACAGGATCGCTCCTAGTCTGGCCCTTCACCCAGGACTAGTTTGCCTTGGAAGGCCCTACCAGGAGCAAGTTGCCCCCGACAACATAGCTCCTGGGATCATTTGGGCACTCAAACCCCTCCACCATAATAAGGTGCTAATCCACGGAGGGGTGATTGAGAAACATTATCATATACATGAAAAACTTCCGGTTCCTGTAAGGTGAGGACGCACAGGTACTTGACTAGTATTACTCATTATTATTATTATTATTATTATTATTATTATTATTATTACTTATTATTCTACACTTATTGCATGTTTTTAGTCTTTAGTTTTTTAGTTTATCTCTTTATCTCATCATGTTTTTAATGTTGCAGCATGGCACCGAGACAAATTCCTAGTTTGTGTAATACATGAACAATGGCAATAAATCTGATTCTGATTCTGATTCTGATAAAGGCTCCCAGTTCATTTCTTGCTTAAAACTCAGTTTAGAGCTAGTGTTTTGAGCTGTTTTTTTTTTTTTTTTTGTTACTACCACTGGAGAATAAACCTGCTCGTGCGAAAAAAGAGAAATTGCCAGTCTCATAACTTAATATTGCAGTGGCTAGTGAAGCAATCAGGCCCCTCACGCTCAGGGAGAACAAAGGGATTTCTCCCACGTGTTTTTTTTTCCCTACGATCACAATCAACGATCATCGGCCGGGATCATGGGTCCCAAGAAAGCTCAGCAGACTGAGAAGAATCAGAATCAGAATCAGAATCAGCTTTATTGCCAAGTATATTTACAAGTAAACACACAAGGAATTTGACTTGACATTGGGCGCGCACATTCGGCGCATCCAATGACACGGCAGCCATAGAGGCGCCTGTCTGCAGTGGGGGTAAAGGGGGGGGAGGGGGGGGGGAAACACAATAGGCAGAGAGAAAAAACATAGTTATCAGAATCACGCTCGTATAAGCTCATATAAGCTCATGAGCCAAATTTTGATTACACAGAAAAAAACCCTCTATGCACATTAGCAGACAATAGATACAATCACACAGCAGAGGGAGGGAGAGCAGTGTGTGTATATTTGCATGTCATTGTGTAGTGTGAGTGTAACAGTTGTTAGTGAGCAGCAGAGGGCGCCTCCAGGCAGTGGATAGATGTTATAATCATGTGACTTATAAACAAGTCAGAGATCAGAGTCTGTCTCTCTTTTCCTCTTCCTTGCAGAAGGCACATGGGCAATGTCCTTGAGAGACCAATCCGCTGACGACAACAACTGATTGTTGATGTATGGGTAGACATAAGCCACTTCTCCGGCGTTATCTTCATCGAGGAGGAATGTAAACAAAGGCACCAAAACACAAGGTCAAATCTGCACAGTGCACTCAGAGAATAAAAATTTCTCTCTCTTCGATTCTGTGCTTCAATTTCATACAGGCTTGAATCATACTTTAGATCATTCTCTGGAGAGCACTCAGCGATCCACAGATGTTATCCACCTACCGAAACATAGGTAAAACATGTCCAGAGAGTTCGTTCTCTCTTCAATGCATGCCAGATAGTAAATTCCATGTTAATCCTGCCGCTGACAGTCAGTGCTCCCCCCAGCTGGACGAATTGTTGAATTTGTTAAGGGAGCTACGCCGGGGTCCGCATTTGATTAGCTCACCCAGATAATTTCGATACACTAGGAAAACTCCAGGGGCCAAACAGAAGATCCTGTGATCAGTTCAATCTCAGTCGAATCACACAGACACATGAATTCCAATGCCATGAGTCTCCCTTGGGTTCCCCCTGACCCGATCTTCTTCTTTTTAAAGTGGTGACAATCGCATATAAGCTGCTTTCCAGATCCATAATTCCCATTTGGATTAAGATTCAGCCAGGAGAAGAGTGACATTGCAAGCTGGGAGGAGGTGGACGAAATTAAAAAAAGTGCTGGATTTCGTGGCGGAAGAGATTTCTGCCGTTAAGCTGCAGCAAAGAAACATCCTGGACCTGATCAAGGAGGTGAAAGCGCTGCGGATCCAGAACGCTGAGAAGGACAAGAAGCTGGCGTATCTGGAGAGCAGAGTGTCGGAACTGGAGCAGAACACCCGGGTGAACGACATGATCATCACGGGGCTCCACATTAAACCCCGATCATACGCACGAGCGGTGGCCATGGACAGCGGAGGGCGGCTCGGTGAGCTGGAAGACGAATCCACCGAGCAACAAGTGGCGGCCTTCATGCAGTCCAAAGGAATTCAGCTGGACTGCAACAACATTGAGTCCTGCTACCCTCTGCCCAGGAAAAACGGCGACAAACCGGCTGTGATCATGAGGTTTGTGAACAGAAAACACAAGACTGCGCTACTGAAACAAGGTAAGAAGTTGAAAGGAACGAACATTTACATAAACGAGCACCTCACGAAAGAAAACGGTGAAATAGCCAGAAAAGCAAGATACATGAAAAAGCAGAAAAAGATTCAAAACACCTGGACATCAAACTGTAAAATATTCATCAAATTAAACGGATCACCTGAAGAAGCCAAGGTCATTAACATACGTAATATTATGGAACTGGACAAATATCAATGAATATTATGAACTGGAGTCACAGCAACAATTCAGACAACTGTAGGACACGAAAGGATTTTACTCATCTGCAACAAAACATTCAACAACATGAATCAAAAAATTAACAAACAGGAACAACAGGAACTGAAAGTTTTTGAATATACAGATCACAACCCGCAGGACGTAGAATATAACATAGACCCTGATAATAATTTATTTAGCTCCATCAATAATGACTGTAATTACTACACAGATGATCAGTTTAACACTATGGTCACATCTGATTTCAATATTTCTATGATCCACTTCAACAGCAGAAGTCTCTATGCCAACTTTAATAACATTAAAGATTATTTACATCAGTTTAAAGAGCCATTCAATATTGTGGCAATATCAGAGACGTGGCTCAGTGAAGAGAAAGGAGTGGATTTTACCATGGATGGCTATGAATTAAATTATATAAATAGAAAAGTGAAAAAAGGAGGAGGAGTTGCAATTTATGTTGACAAGAGCTTGAAATACAAGGTTGTTGAAAATCTGTCAGTAACTGTGGATGATTTATTTGAATGTATTACAATAGAAAACTGTCTGGACAATGTGAAGAATGTAGTAGTGAGCTGTGTATATAGAACACCTGGATCAAACACTGACTTATTTGAGATTGAGATTGAGATTCAACTTTATTGTCATTACACATAAGGTAACGAAACGTGACTTGGCATTTGGGCACGCTCTGCAGAGCGCATCCAAGGCCGGGGCAGCCGCTAGGCGCCAGTCATGCAGCCGCTAGGCGCCAGTCATCTCATTTAAGGACTGGATGGAAAAAATGTATGCAAAACTAACTCATAAAGTTATGTTCATCTGTGGGGATTTCAATATAGATCTGATGAACTCAAAACAACATAGTTTGACAGAAGAATTTATCAACACAATGTACAGTATGGGCTTACATCCAACAATTACCGGACCTAGCAGAATCACGTCACACAGTGCCACACTAATAGATAACATATTCACAAACATTATAGAAAATAATATCAGGAGTGGGCTTTTATTGAATGATATCAGTGACCACCTGCCGATTTTTGTTGTCTATCAATGTGATTATAGGAAGAAAAAGCATACCAAAAATATTAAATATAAAAGAATAAGAACCAAAGAATCAATGTATTTACTGACAAAGGAATTATTAATACAAGATTGGAAGATAGTTTATGATGAAAATGACATAAATAAAGCATATGATAATTTTTTACAAATATTTCAATCATTGTACAATAAAAACTGTCCTATAAAACAATACAGTGACAGACAACAAAAAAAAATATTCCTTGGGTCACCAAGGGGTTAATAAATGCATGTAAAAAGAAGAATACATTATATAAACAATTCATTAAATGCAGAACAGTGGAAGCTGAGATCAAATATAAAAGATATAAAAATAAGCTTACTAATATAATGAGGACCTGTAAGAAAGAATATTACAACAGAATATTTGAGGATAACAAAAATAACTTAAGAGGAATATGGCAAGTACTCAATGGGATTATTAGTAATCGACCTAAGAATGCTAATTATCCAGAATATTTTATTGAAAATGGCAATTTGATAAATAATATGGAGGATGTGGTCAGTGGTTTCAATAAATTTTTTGTAAACGTTGGTCCTGAATTAGCAAAATCAATAGGACACCAGAAACAAAACAACAGTGGTTCTGTAAATGAAATAGAAGATAGAAATCCAAACACAATCTTTTTGGGTGCAGTTACTGAAAAGGAAATTATCGAGACTGTGGGTAAATTTAAGAACAAAAAATCAACGGACTGGAATGAAATTGACATGACAATAGTGAAAAAAATAATTGAAGGAATTGTTAAGCCATTCACCCACATCTGTAACCTGTCATTTCAAACTGGTAAATTTCCAGACAAAATGAAAATAGCAAAAGTAATACCTCTATACAAAACAGGAGACAGTCATTGTTTCACAAATTACAGGCCAGCCTCTTTACTCTCACAGTTCTCCAAAATACTTGAAAAAATCTTCACTAAGAGACTGGATGATTTCATTGAAAAACACAACCTCCTTACAGACAGCCAGTATGGTTTTAGTGCAGATAAATCTACATCTTTGGCACTGATCGAACTTATAGAAGAAATTACTAGTTGTATAGATAAAAAAAAAGGTTGCTGTAGGAGTATTTATAGATTTAAAGAAAGCTTTTGACACCATTGACCACAGAATACTACTAAGGAAACTGGAAAGGTATGGGATAAGAGGGGTAGGACTGAGTTGGGTGGAAAGTTATTTAAGTAACAGACAACAATTTGTACAAATTGGCGAGCACAAATCACCCTTCATGGACATCACTTGTGGTGTGCCCCAGGGGTCAGTTTTGGGACCCAACCTCTTTATTTTGTATATAAATGACATATGCCAAGTATCAAAAATTCTGAAATTTATTTTGTTTGATTTTGTTTGATTTTGTTGACACAAATATCCTTTGCACTGGTGAGAATTTGCAGCAGGTTTTAGAGGTGGTCACAACTGAAATGAAAAAGTTAACGCAGTGGTTCAACAAAAATAAATTATCTCTAAATCTAAAAAAAACAAAGATTATGTTGTTTGGAAATTATAAAATAAATCATGAAATAATGGTAACGATAGATGATACCAGAATAGAAACAGTACAGGAAAATAAGTTTCTGGGGGTGACGCTAGACAATAAAATCTGCTGGAAACCTCACATCAGTCACATCCGGGCCAAGTTAGCAAAATGTATAGGCATACTGGGGAAGACAAGACACATCTTGGACTATAAATCATTGGTCTTACTGTACAATTCACTGTTTTTACCTTATCTTAACTACTGTGTAGAAGTCTGGGGAAACACCTACAAGACCAACCTACAGTCAATATGCACATTACAAAAAAGAGCTATAAGGATAATAAACAGAATCAGAATCAGAATCAGAATCAGGTTTATTGCCATTGTTCATGTAGTACACAAACTAGGAATTTGTCTCGGTACAATGCTGCAACATTAAACATGATAAGATAAGAGAAATAAACTATACATGTAATCCTACATCCTATATCCTACAAACAATGTAGGATATAGAGACCATACCAATTTGTTGTTTTTAAAGTCACATGTCATAAAGTTCATCGATTTAGTTAAATTTAAGACAGCACAAGTCATGTACAGGGCAATTAATAATCAACTCCCAACTAATATACAAAAAATATTTAAAAAAAAGAGACAATGATCATAATTTGAGAGGAGACTTAAACTTTACAAAACCCAAGATACGAACAACCAAGAAAAGTATGTGCATATCTATCTGTGGGGTGGATTTGTGGAACAGTCTGGAGCTGGAACTGAAACTATGTACAAACAGAAATCAATTCAAAAAGAGGTATAAACATTATTTGCTGAAAGGATATATGTTAGAAGGGTAGTATTTATATGTACGATTCACTATGCTCACTCTGGGACATTATGGGACACTATGGAATGGTGGGTGGGACAGCACTGTGTATATCTGTGTTGTTTGAGGCTGGTTTTGATGTATGGACATCAATGTATGTTAGGATGGATGGGTGTTAATGTTGATATGTAAAAAATACAGTAAATTGTTTACTTGGGGTCTTAAAGGTGGTAATTTGTATATAATTCACATGGGTGTATTTATGGAAAAGAGGAAATGGAATTAATAAGTGTTGACTTCTTCCTTCTCCCTTTCGAACACTGTATACTGTTACTTTATTGCATTTGTCGTTTGTTTTGTTTTTGTTATACTTTTTTGTTCGAAATAAAGTATCTATCTATCTATCTATGAAAATGAAGATTAATTGCTCATTTCAGGACAACACATCACAAGAGACTATTTGATTCTTCAACAAAAGACTGACTCATCTCAGTTTTACATGAATGGGATCAAGTGATATCAAAAGAATGGAAACGCCCTCTCCTTATTAAGTTTCTGTATTTTACATTTTTCTTTTCATGCTTCTGTTCAAATTTATTCATGCCACTTAAGCTGCTCAACTTGCTGTTTCTTCTTTTGTTATTCACTAAGGCACCAAGCTTCTGAGTCAAACTGACTTGGCAATACAGTATATGATTCTGTACATCTTTTTTTTTTGATTTTGTATACTTTATTAATCCCCAGAGGGGAAATTGAGGGCATCCACCTGGATGGATGAAGCAGTCACGATACGGCGCTATCCCTTAACCATTCACACACACATTCACACCTAGGGCCACTTTAGAGTCTCCAATTAACCTAACTTGCATGTTTTTGGCCTGTGGGAGGAAACTGGAGAACTCCCGGAGTAAACCCAAGCAGACACGAGGAGAACATGCAAACTCCACACAGATCACTGTTGGTCAGGGGCTGGGATCGAACCAGGGATCCCATGGCCAAGGGTGAGTTGCTGCGCTGCCACAGTGCTAACCACTGCGCCACCACACCGCCCATCTTATAAGAGATTCAACAAATAGGTTTTCTTAATAGGCATCAAGGTTACCATTTAGTCTCTGTGGCGTCCAGGCTTCTCTGCCTAGACTGCTGCTCCCAGGATGGATGGATGGATGGATGGATGGCACCAAGGACTTTCAATCATTCAAAGTATTGCCTTGCATAGTTGGCATGCCATCCTCTCCTGTGGTTTGTTCCTGTGTAAAATCTGAAAGGCTTTTGGTTTCATCTTTGGCTTTTACATAGTGTAGATAGTCAGATTTTTACACTATTATCGTCTGACCTCCATCAAATTTTATTGTCGTAAGAAATCTGAATCTGCTGAAGTCAACCAATGCAAGCTGACATGAATACACAGTTTTCTTCACAAAAGCCTCAGATTCACATTTTTCTGTTCAGAAAAATGGAATATGAAGGGAAAGTCATCTTTTAAATGAAGCTTCACATCTCCTTCTGCCATCACATTCTTTCAGTTATTAAAAAAAAGCCCTTGATGGCTGTAAGTAAATGTAGAAGGACAGACTGAACAGTAAATCTAAGAGCCTTTTCACACAAGGTACATGTCATGGGCGGCGGAAGTGCACCCCTCCCCTCCAGTTTCACCTTCTCAAACTCATCACTACACCTGAGGCAGAAGACACAACTGCGCCCACTCATCAGCCAGCATACATAAGGAGGCTTCCTCCACGCAGTCAGCGCTGGCTCGTCTGGGTATACTGCCCGTGTTCAGGCAAGCAATTAACAAGTTTAAGTGTTAACACGCCATTAACCTTTATTCTCTTCTCTCCCTCAGGTTGCTGCCACCGTGTAGGTGTGTCACTAGGACTGCACGCGCTCTCCTGCCCCACCACACTGTCCTTCAGCAATCTCATCCACGAGGTCAGGCACCATCAGCTCAACTTCCCCTCCTTACCCTACTGGTTCGTCTATTCCCCACTGGGTCCTGCCAGTCGTCTCTGGATTTCCCAAGTAAGTGGCAATTTGGCTCGCCCATTTCCCCTTACTCTACTCCTCAGCTCACTGCTCTCATCTTCTCTCCACAGGTCCTTTACTCTGGCGAGTGACTGTTTCTGTAGCTGTGTGCTTTGGATCTTGCTATCAATAAAATTGTCAAACGTGCCCTTCTGTGTGGTTTCTTCCTGTGTTTGGCATCGTGCACGTGAGCTGTCAAAACTTAATACGTCATGACAGTACAAGCATCACTGACCCTCCCCCTTCCTCACAGGTCTATATTCACATTGGCGGCATCATTTTCAGTCTTAGGTGGTATTTGGGTTTTCAGTCCACAAAGAAGTAAAGTGAAAAAATGACAGAAAAATCATAGGTCTGAAATGATTCTTTGAAGAACCCTCACTTACTGAAGAACGTTAGGAAGAGCAGTGTTTTTCAACCTTTTTTGAGCCACAGGACTCCTTTTTACATTGGTGGGGTGCTGTGGGTTTTTTCAATCTAAAATGTTCTAAAATGGAACATTGTAGCTTATTACAGAATGAAAATTTAGACCTGATATTTGCTTATATTCAGTGCGAAACATGGCACGATTACATGCAAGGTCAATGGAAAGATGTGAACACATATTTGTTCCAGACGATGCAAGTGCACACAAGTTCATGTTCAACTCGGGCCAGGTATTTGCTTGATACTCGGTCACAATGGCATTGATGTTCTGCCACTACTGGTGTAGTGTTAAGGCTATAATTATATGAATATGATTGTTAATAACCATAAGTGATAACTATTAATGATTATTAAATCATACTGTTCTAATACTAGGGGCACCACTCCCAGTTTATTGAGATGTGAGAGTTCTCTACCCCATGTGTGGGCCAGCTCATTCAGAAGGGATGTGTGTGTGATTTGGGAAGCTGATTGGACGTATTGGTCACATGTCACACACTGGTGTCACGCCGCGCCGCTCATCAGCGGCGCCACCTGCACACACACCTGCACATCATCAGCGGCGAGGGATATAAGCGGCCTCGCCCTGAGCTTCGGCCTGAAGCCGTCAGACTTCCCTACGCATCGCTGTGAGTTCCTTCACCCTCAGCTGATCATTCTGGTAAGAAGACCTTACCTCCTTTTCCTTCCAAGTCTGCTCCCCTGTGCACAGGTGGATTCCCCGGCGGCGGACAACGCCTCTCCATCGCCTGTTCCTCGCTGCTGCACCGGGCTCTCCAGGTGGCTGTCTACCGGACCTCGTCCCTTGTTGTGCCAGTCATCTGTCCTCTCCAAGTAAGCTCCTCTCTTGCTCTTATATCTCCTGTGTTGGTGTGTGCCCGTCACCCTTCTCCTTGTGCTTTTCCCATAGGGTTGTCCGGCTGTACGGCCTCCTGCCTCTGTGCCCGGAGCAGACGCCGCCACCAACACATTTACATCCCACAGACACACATTCATACACTCCTGTTGTTAATAAACTATTTGAACTACTCTGAGCCTGTGTGTGTGCGTCTCCTGAGCCGTGCGTTATGTCAACTGGGTCATCAGAGGTGAACCTCACAACACAAACGGAACGGAACTTCCAGAAATGATAAAGCTCACACAACGTTTCTAATTTCTCTAGATAAATTTGGTCTAATCTATAAGAATTCATAATGAGGAGAAATATGCACAGATATTTTATGACAGGCAAACATTGCAAGCAGTCTGAGTCAGGCAATGCCAGTAGGTGGAGGAGTTCCAGAAGCTTTTCCTCTGGCAGCTGTAGTAACAACCCCTGATGATGCAAAATTATCTGCTCCTACAGGGGGGTCAGAATCAGAATCAGAATCAGAATCAGGTTTATTGCCATTGTTCATGTAGTACACAAACTAGGAATTTGTCTCGGTGCAATGCTGCAACATTAAACATGATAAAATAAAAGAAATAAAATATACATGCAATAAAGTGTAGAATAAGAGTAAGTGATACTGGTCAGCAGTTAAAATATATTAGCGAGCAGCAGATACTGTGGAGAACTATATAGTGCAGTCGGTAATGCAGGAAGAAAACAGTGATGATTGACATGAGTCTGGTTGAGCTGCTGTACATAGTGCACGAGAGTCAATAAGTCACTTAGTGTTCAGCAGTCTGACGGCAGAGGGGAAGAAGCTGTTCATGTGACGGGAGGTTTTAGTCTGGATGGACCGAAGTCTTCTACCTGAGGGGAGGGGGGCAAACAGTACGTGACCAGGGTGTGAGGGATCGGCTATGATCCGGCCAGCACGCCTCCGGGTCCTGGAGATGTACAGATCCTGGAGAGATGGGAGCTTGCAGCCGATCACCTTCTCAGCAGTGCGCACGACGCGCTGCAGCCTTAGTCTGTCCCTGGCAGTGGCTCCTGCGTACCACACGGTTATGGAGGTGGTGAGGATGGACTCGATGATGGCTGTGTAGAACTGCACTAACATCTTGGTGGGTAGCTTGAGCTTCCTCAGCTGCCGCAGGAAGAACATCCTCTGCTGGGCTTTTTTGATGAGTGAGCTGATGGTCGGCTCCCATTTGAGGTCCCTGGTGATGGTAGTGCCTAGGAAGCGGAAGGAATCAGCAGTGGTGATGGGAGAGCCTGAGAGAGTGAGGGGGGGCAGAGGGGTAGTGACTTTCCTGAAGTCTACAATCATCTCCACTGTCTTCAGAGCGTTCAGCTGCAGGTTGTTATTGTTGCACCAGGACGCCAGCTGGACCACCTCTCTCCTGTAGGCGGACTCGTCGCCATTGGAGATGAGCCCGATGAGGGTGGTGTCGTCCGCAAACTTGATCAACTTGACAGACTGGTGGCTGGAGGTGCAGGAGTTGGTGTAAAGGGAGAAGAGTAGGGGGGAAAGTACACAGCCCTGGGGTGATCCGGTGCTGATGCTAGTAGAGTCTGAGACAGTCTTTCCCAGTCTTTGTTCAGTTCTTTTTAACACCGAGGTGTGACATCAATGCTGCTGGGGGGGGGGGGGGTCATGAAATGGCACCAGTCCTGTTCATCCCTCTGATGTAGTGCTGAGTCTTGTCCAGAGTTAATCTTAATAAAAGTTCATGAAGGAAGGGAATTAAAGCTCAATCTGGCTCGTATCCGCTACACTGGGAGTGTGAATTAGCTTGAAAATGAAACGGCCACTTGTCTGAGACGTCTCTCATCAGACACGTTCTTCTGCAAAGGGCGTTGTCTTCACAGAGATGTCCTTTTCTTAGCACGGCACTGATGGACCTCCGTGGTGGTTGTGTCTATCGCTTGTTTGGTGCTGGGGTGACTGACATCAGGTGGCGGTTTCTGGGCGTGGTGATGACATTTTCCCATGTTTTCACCAAGTAAACAAAACACATCTAGATTGTACAGATATTCTGAACTTGGACCAAAACCACATTGTTACTATTAAGTATGAGGTTCATCTATCTCTAGCACATCGGCATAGACTTTTCCAGAGGAAAAACAGGGGTGTGAGCTTCCTAAAGTGGGAAGACATGCTTATATGCTGTAGAAAACTTAGATTTCACTACATAGGGAAATCTGCGGTTGGAAGGCACCAAGCTGTGAGGGAGGATGACACATTTTTCCACAGTATTCTGGAGTTGAGACCATCAGTGGAGGAACAAAAGGACATGACACTGAAAGAAAAACATCTGACTAACGGTAACGCTGCTCCCATAGTTTTTTATATCTCTGAAATGTGGGGCAACAGCAAGGGAAATGCTGCTAAAATAAATTTGATTGTTTTTTGTTTCCACTTGGCTGACTCAGTTTAGTTTTAGAGTCTCCGACCACATAGTCATTCTGACTCAGATGAGTTTGTTTAGTGGACTCACTCTCTGCTCCTCTACAGGCTTTCTCCAGCTTGGGAGTCTTATTAAATTCATTAAATTTCAGACAGAACTAGCTGCTCCGCCATGTTGCTCTGCACCAATATCAGGTCCCCGTGGGGGGGGTTTCAGTTTGGCCTTGGAAATGCAGCTATCATCTGAATACAGAAGCACATTATTCTTATTTATTTGTTCCGGGCTGCTGATCTCCACAGCTTGGAGGCACTGCAGGGCAGCTCTGCTGTTTAGGAGGAAACGGCTGTCCACTGAAAACATCAGAAGTTGTTTTTAAAAAAGTACAGTTAAGGTCAATATCATGATTATTATTCAAATGAAATACTTTGGAAATGCTTAGGCCAGGATTCACTTGGATGCTTGCAAACAGCTAGATCTTCTTTAGGTAAGAGGCAAAGAAGCTGGTTTTGATTTAGAAAATGTGTTTTAGTGATAACTGTCATTTTATATGACTTCTTTTCACCATAACCAAATCTCAACATACTTCTTGACTCAGCTATGAAAGCCTTAAAGGAAGGTCTGCTTGACCCAATTTGAAAGCCAGTGAAGGAAAGAACCTCGAGAAGGCACAGGAGGAAGTTCCACAGACATGGAGGAGGGGGGGCTGAAGACATGATCTTCAAGTATCTGAAGAAATTTTGGAGAATATGAATGTGAGGAAAGTGGTTTAGTTTAGTTTAATGCTTATTTGAAAGGGACATTACATACCAATGGACATTAATACAAATGTAAGTATACCAGATTTAGCAATACTGCTAATTTGCATCTGTAGTCCCCTGGCAGGTCACAAAAACACACAACCATGCACGAGCAGAACAACTGCAATGAACTGTACAAAGTGGATATGCAAAAGTGCAAGAGTTAAGGTGCTACAAAACAAAACATTCAAATGTCACACGCGTGAAGTGAAATGTGTACACACACACACACACACACATGCAACCAAGCACCTCACAGCAACAAACAAGAGGTGGGGCATATGTGTGTGATGCACGGGCACTCATATACAGTATCTCACAAAAGTGAGTACACCCCTCACATTTTTGTAAATATTTTATTATATCTTTTCATGGGACAACACTGAAGATATGACACTTTGATACAATGTAAAGTAGTCAGTGTACAGCTTGTATAACAGTGTAAATTTGCTGTCCCCTCAAAATAGCTCAGCACACAGTCATTAATGTCTAAACTGCTGGCAACAAAAGTGAGTACACCCCTAAGTGAAAATGTCCAAATTGTGCCCAATTAGCCATTTTCCCTCCTGGGTGTCATGTGACTCGCTAGTGTTACAAGATCTTAGGTGTGAATGGGGAGCAGGTGTGTTAAATTTGGTGTTATTGCTCTCACACTCTCTCATACTGGTCACTGGAAGCTCAACATGGCACCTCATGGCAAAGAGCTCTCTTGAGGATCTGAAAAAAAGAATTGTTGCTCTACATAAAGATGGCCTAGGTTATAAGAAGATTGCCAACACCCTGAAACTGGGCTGCAGCATGGTGGCCAAGACCATACAGTGGTTAAACAGGACATTTTCCACTCGGAACAGGCCTCACCATGGTCAATCAAAGCAGCTGAGTGCACATGCTCAGTGTCATATCCAGAGGTTGTCTTTTGAAAATAGACGTATGACTGCTTCCAGCATTGCTGCACAGGTCGAAGGGGTGGAAGGTCAGCCTGTCAGTTCTCAGACGATACACCGCATAGTGCATCAAATTGGTCTGCATGGCTGTTGCCCAAGAAGCAAGCCCCTTTTACAGATGATGCACAAGAAAGCCCACAAGTAGTTTGCTGAAAACAAGCAGACTAAGGACATGGATTACTGCAACCATGTCCTGTGGTCTGATAAGACCAACAAACTTATTTGGTTCAGATGGTGTCAAGCGTGTGTGGCAGCAACCAGGTGAGGAGTACAAAGACAAGTGTGTCTTGCCTACAGTGAAGCATGGTGGTGGGATTGTCATGGTTTGGGGCTGCATGAGTGCTGCTGGTACTGGGGAGCTACAGTTTATTGAGAGAACCATGAATGCCAACATGTACTGTGACATACTGAAGCAGAGCATGATCCTCTCCCTTTGGAAACTGGGCCGCAGGGCAGAATTCCAACATAACGACCCCAAACACACCTTCAAGACGACCACTGCCTTGCTAAAGAAACTGAAGGTAAAAGTGATGGACTGGCCAAGCATGTCTCCACACCTAAACCTTACTGAGCATCTGTGGGGAATCCCCAAATGGAAGATGGAGGAGCGCAGGGTCTCTAACATCCACCAGCTCCGTGATGTCGTCATGGAGGAGTGGAAGAGGATTCCAGTGGCAACCTGTGAATCTCTAGTGAACTCCATGCCCAAGAGAATTAACACAGTGCTGAAAGATAATGATGGCCACACAAAATATTAACAGTTTGGGCACAATTTGGACATTTTCACTTAGGGGTGTACTCACTTTTGTTGCCAGCGGTTTAGACATTAATGACTATGTATTGAGTTACTTTGAGGGGACAGCAAACTTACACTGTTATACAAGCTGTACACTGACTACCTTACATTGTATCAAAGTGTCATATCTTCAGTGTTGTCCCATGAAAACATATAATAAAATATTTACAAAAATATGAAGGGGGTGTACTCACTTTTGTGATGATCTCTCGGCGCCACACCAGTCGGCTGCCTTTTGCAACAGCGGCTCGATTCCGAGTTTTTTTTCCCTTCCTCTCTCTTTTGATCACTTTTTTTTTCACCCCACTTATATCACGGACACACAGATTGTCCCAAATGTCTCCTGAGCCGGTGGACGGAGCCACTGTTTATAGCAGGATTCGATACAACAGGGAAGAGCTGCTAGCATTTAACCGCCACCCGGTCCCACTGGAAAAACTCGACATACCGAGAGAACTGAGGCGAAAACGCCGCGGCTGCCGGGCTGGAGTAAGGCGGAGGACAAAAAATATAAGGTACAGACCCTCCCTTCCATCTGTTGTCATGGGAAATGTACGGTCGATACTGGGAAAGTTAGATGAGCTAGCGGCTATCTCCCGTTATGATAGCACTTACCGGGAGTGCTCTCTCCTTTTGTTTACTGAGACGTGGCTAACTGAACTAGCAGCAGATGCTAACATTGAGCTGGAGGGTTTTCACATGATACGAGCTGACCGAACACCAGAGAGTGGCAAAACTAGGGGCGGTGGAGTGATAATGTATGTTAACAACAACTGGTGTAGACCGGGACATATCACTGTTAAACAACGACACTGCAGCAAAGACATTGAGTTGCTAGCTGTTAGCATGAGGCCTACATATCTCCCGAGAGAACACTCACACGTGATCTGCATTGTTGTTTATGCAAATCCGACGGCGAACGCTGGGACAGCGCGTGACGTCATCCATTCAGTAACCAGCAGGCTGCAGACAGAACACCCAGATGCTCTTCTCCTCATCTCAGGCGATTTCAACCACGTTTCACTGTCTCCCATTCTGCCCACTTTCACCCAGTATGTCACATGCCACACTAGAGACAATAAAACACTGGATTTGTTCTACGCAAACACTAAGGAGGCGTACACCTCATCACAACTCCCCCCACTTGGGAGATCGGATCACAACTTGGTTCATCTCCGACCGGTGTACAAACCCCTAGTGCACAGACAACCTCCGGCCATGCACACTGTGGAGTTATGGTCTGAGGAGACAATGGACACTCTAAAGGACTGTTTTGAAGCCACTGCCTGGAAGCAGCTCTGCGATCCACATGGTGAGGACATCGATGGCCTCATTCACACCTTCACGGGCTACCTCAGCTTCTGTGTGGACAAATCCATTCCCACCAAGACCATACGGCGTCACTCAAACAACAAACCCTGGATCAACCCTGAGATAAAAACACTTCTGAGAGAGAAGAAGAGGATCTTCAGGTCGGGGAACAGGGAGATGCTGAAGTCCGTACAGAGGGAGCTGAGGAGAAAGATCAGAGAAGGCAAGGACAGCTTCAGGAAGAAGATGGAGGACAAGCTGCAACAGAGCGACATCAGCGGGGTCTGGAGAAACCTCAAAACCATCTCGGGGCTCCAGAATACCTCCCCCCAGGCCACGGGGGGCAGGGAGTGGGCGAACAACCTGAATCTGTTTTTCAATAGATTTGACCAACCGCCCTCCCCCCTGTCTGCACAACAACCACTGCTGCCTCTAAGAAATCAAGTCCTGCTACCCACTCCCCACTCCACCGACACCCCCCCCACTCCCAACACACAGCCCCCCATCCTGACCCTGACCAAGACCCAGGTGAGGACGGAGCTGAGGAAGATCAAGGCGAGGAAGGCGTCGGGACCGGACGGCATCAGCGCAAAGCTCCTCAAGTCCTGTGCAGACCAGCTGTGTGGGATTGTGACGTATATCTTCAACATGAGCCTGAAACTGGGGAGGGTACCACAGCTGTGGAAAACATCTTGTGTGGTACCTGTACCAAAAACTTCCCACCCCAAAGACCTGAACAGCTTCAGACCGGTGGCCTTGACGTCCCACTTGATGAAGACCCTGGAGAGACTGCTCCTTGCTCATCTCCGCCCCCTGGTGGAACCAGCGATGGATCCACTCCAGTTCGCCTACCAGCATGGCATTGGGGTGGAGGATGCGGTGATCTTCCTCCTTCACCGTTCTCTGTCCCACCTGGAGAAGCCCGGGAATATGGTGAGGATCATGTTCTTTGACTTCTCCAGTGCTTTCAACACCATCCAACCGATGATCCTGAAGGACAAGCTGCTGCGCGCAGGGGTGGACCAGCACCTGTCATCATGGATCCTGGACTACCTCACGAACCGGCCTCAGTTTGTGAGAACCCGGGACTGTGTTTCCGACACGATCATCAGTAGCACGGGGGCCCCCCAGGGAACGGTGCTGGCTCCCTTCCTGTTCACTCTTTATACTGCGGACTTCTCACACAACACAACACATTGCCATCTACAGAAGTTCTCTGATGACTCTGCGATCGTTGGTCTCATCTCCAGCGGAGATGAAGCTGAGTACAGAGGGCTTATCCAGGACTTTGTGGACTGGTGCCATCGGAACTGCCTCCAGATCAACGCGAGGAAAACTAAGGAGCTGGTGGTGGACTGCCGCAGGCATGGGCAGCCCCTCACAGCACCAGTAAATATACAGGGAACAGACATCGAGATGGTGACATCCTACAAGTACCTGGGTATTCATCTGAACAATAAACTAGACTGGTCACACAATACTGACGCACTCTACAAGAAGGGACAGCGCAGGCTGTTCCTGCTGAGGAGACTCAGGTCTTTTGGTGTACAAGGGGCGCTGCTGAAGTCATTCTATGACACGGTGGTGGCATCAGCCATCACTTTTGGAGTGGTCTGCTGGGGCAGTGGCATTACTGCAGCCGATAGGAAGAGACTGAACAAACTGATTAAGAAAGCTAGCTCTGTCCTGGGGCAACGCCTTGATCCGATGGAGGAGATAGGAGAGAGAAGGACGGTGGCTAAACTGTCATCTCTGCTGGAGTCCGAGTTCCACCCTATGCAGGACATACTGGATGCACTGAGGAGCTCATTTAGCAGCAGACTACATCATCCCAGGTGCACAACCGAGAGGTTTCGTAGGTCCTTCCTACCAACGGCTGTCAGACTGTACAACCTAAGCAGGGCTGCTCGCAGAGATAGCAAAAAGACGTAACAAACTAATAGTTTTTTTTGAATGCAAAAGATGCAATAGACTTACACAATGGTCCTCTCCGGCATACAACTAGGAACATACCGGTCGCTATGGAGGGTGAGAATATGTATGGGCACATAATCATACCATGTAGGATAACTAAATAGACGGTTATGCTGTTTCATCCCACCTAGCAACAATGCTCTGCACTGTGTGTGTTTATATATTTACATATTTATTCCATCTAGCTACAATGCTCTGCACTGGATGTGTTTATATTTATATATCTATATATTTATTCCATCTAGCTACAATGCTCAGCACTGGGTGTGTTTACATTTATATATCTATATATTTATTCCATCTAGCTACAATGCTCCGCACTGTGTGTGTTTATATACTTGCATATTTATTCCACCTAGCTGCAATGCTCCGTACTGTGGGTGTTTATATATTTACATATTTATTCCATCTAGCTACAATGCTCTGCACTGTGTGTTCATATATTCATATATTTATTCCATCCAGCTACAATGCTCTGCACTGTGTGTCTGTGTGTGTGTGTGTGTGTGTGTATATATATATTTTATAGTAATATGTACATATGTATATTAGCTGCTCTTGCTTGCTTGTTTGTTTTTTTTTTTTCTTGCCTTCTGATTGTTGCTCTGAGTGTTGCTATCCCTGTGCTGTTGCAATCCTGGAATTTCCCCGTTGTGGGACTAATAAAGGCTTATCTTATCTTATCTTATCTTATACTGTATATGCATGTGCCGCAGAGCAACCACTAGTTATGGGTACAGTTTTGATTGTTTAACAGCCAATTTTTACAATGAGTCTTAAAAGTGTTTGG
This sequence comes from Pholidichthys leucotaenia, assembly GCA_020510985.1. Lineage (NCBI taxonomy): Eukaryota > Metazoa > Chordata > Actinopteri > Cichliformes > Pholidichthyidae > Pholidichthys > Pholidichthys leucotaenia. Next base: position 441,711,137 of record CM035840.1, read on the forward strand.
TGTGGTACATTCTCTGCAGGTGGTATGTTATTTCAGATCCTGGTGCCCCTCACTGATAGACAGATTGAGCAAATGTGGTGCATCTGTGGGGGACCTCACAGTCTCCTCTAGTGATTGCTCTGGTGGTTGTACTGATGACAGTTCTCAGTTTAACATATTCTCCCGGGGGGGGGGGGGGTAGAAATTTAATATTTTATAAATTGAACAAGTAAATTTGAGAGTTTCATAATTTTCAAAAGACAGAAAATTGTATTTTTTTGTAAATGTGACTACAATGATACAGTATGTGGGATCTTTCTTACCAAAGATTTTTTGGCTTTTTTGTATAAAGAGTCAATGGGGATGATTATGGTTATACCAGTGGTGGTGCCGGAGGGAGGTAAATGGTGTTCACTTATATAGCGCTTTTTCTCATGTCTAGATGACCAAAGTGCATTAGAGATCCTGCTATCCACCCAGTCACACACTGATGGCAGCGGAGATGCCATACACAGGCGCTGGCCTGACCCACCAAGAGCAACTGGGGGATCAGCGTTTTGCTCAAGGACACTTCGACAGGCAGACTGCAAACAGTGCAGGAATTGAACCCCTGACCCCCTGATCAGTAGTCGGCCACACTACACCTGCGCCACAGCCGCCCCCAGAGGTTCATGAAAGCTGAGGAGATCAGAGCCGTACCTGAGGCTTTGGCATTTTATTGCTCTGGATAACAGGAGCAGGACTTTGAACTGTATTGGAGGAGTATGGGGGTCTAGGTCAGCTGACCTTTGTGAACCAGTAAAACTCTGGCAGTGCTGTTGTTGGCATGGGTCCCTTTACACAGTCGAAGACTGCTGGGTGACCAGGGAGACTCCAATCTCTGATTTGATGTGATTGGCTGCTGGGACTGAGGTCACAGTCACCATAGTTGTAGTCCTTTTGGTATTCCTATGTGGAAAAAAAACGTACACAGAGCTGTTTTAAGTTAAAACAAAGAATCCTCGATCGACACCGGTGGAGTCAGTGATTATATTGTTGAAGTCTGAATCCTGGATGAATTCTGAATCAATTTCCACGAGTGACAAGCTGTCCAGCTGTCTGCGTCATCCTCGTTGCTTCAATCTTATTCCCAGACATTTGTGAAAGGTACCATTTTCCCTTGGCAGGTGAGATGAGATGATGATGAGATTCAACTTTATTGTCATTACACATGTATGAATACAAGGTAACGAAACGTGACTTGGCATTTGGGCACGCTCTGCAGAGCGCATCCAAGGCCGGGGCAGCCGCTAGACGCCAGTCATAGGTGCTAAGAGGATGTGTCTGAGACGGTTTTCTTTTCCTTGCAGGTAACTCAGAATGTATCTCCAGTTGGCAGTGAGTGATTACACCAGCTTACTGCACAGTCGCTCACAGATGTAGAAACTTTTACCCATCTCTTATTAAATAAAGGGTCTTATACAATGAAAATCACCTTTATTTTACAATGTGGTCACACTTGGAGAGTTCATATTCAGCCAGTTCATTGTTTTTTTTTTTTCTCCAAAGCTAATGTCAGAATGAAGGAAACTCTTCTCTGTTCCCATAATGCAGCAATGCTTCTACAACCTCCTGACCCACTTTCCCTGCCTTTCATTTCCTTGATCGCACTCGCACCCTAAACAGCAAAGATCTGATCTCTGATCAAATGCATTGCCAACCTCACCATCGTGTAACGTGGGCGAATGGATGGCACAGTTTCTAAAAAATGTTGGATATTTTTCTCATACAGTATGAAATAATCTCAACTGTAAAATCCCTTTATTTTATAATTTGATTCCATGGGCAGATAAACATAAAAATTTGAGTCATTTTTTAGGTGAGCCAAGAGAATTTAATTAACTACACAAAGTAAAAATTAAACCAGTGTCCATATGAATGTTGCAAACTTAGAAAAAAAAGTTGCAGCTTGATGACAAAAAATAGTGAATTTATGAAGAAAAACTAGTAAATTCATGAGGGAAAATGTTGCAAACTTACCAGAAAAAAAGTTTCAAATTTATGAGAAAAAAATTTTAAATTTACAAGAAAAAAGTTGCAGAATTAAAGGAAAACAGTTAAAAATTTATGAGAAAAATTGCAAATTTACAAGAAAATAATTGTACATTTAAAATTTAAAGAGTTGCAATTTTATAAGAAAAAGTTGCAGATTTATGACGTTTTAAATATATGAGGGGAAAAATGCAAATTTATGATTTCAGATTTATGAGAAAAAAGTTGCACATTCAAAAAAAGCTGTAAACTTACAAGATGCAAATTTGTAATAAAAAAGTTTTACATTATGAGAAAAAAGTTGTTCTATATTGTTTTATTTTATATTTTATTTTACAATAAAAATCTTGCAGATTTATGAGGAAAAATGTTTTACATTTACAAGAACAAAGTTGTGGAACTGAAGGAAAACAAAGTTGAACATTTATGAGAAAAAATAGCAAATTTACAAGAAAATACGTGTAGATAAGATAAGATAAGATAAGATAAGCCTTTATTAGTCCCACACTGGGGAAATTCCAGGATTACAGCAGCAACAGGATAGCAGTACTCAGAGCAATAGTAAAAAAGATAATAAAATAAGAACTGGTTAACCAAAGCAGTAAATGAATGTACATATGTACACAGTTATATACACAGTGCAGGAGCATTGCAGCTAGATGGGATATACAGCATTACAGTTTGTTAAATTTCTCGGCAGAATATATACAGTGCATCTGGAAAGTCTTCACAGCGCTTCACTTTTTCCACATTTTGTTATGTTACAGCCTTATTCCAAAAGGGATTAAATTCATTTTTCCTCAAAATTTTACACACAATACCCCATAATGACAATGTGAAAAAAGTTTTTTTTTTTTTTTTTTTAGATTTTTGCAAATTTATTAAAAATAAAAAACTAAGAAATCATGTGTACATAAGTATTCACAGCCTTTGCTCAATACTTTGTTGATGCACCTTTGGCAGCAATTACAGCCTCAAGTCTTTTTGAATATGATGCCAGAAGCTTGGCACACCTATCTCTGGGCAGTTTTGCCCATTCCTCTTTGCAGCACCTCTCAAGCTCCATCAGGTTGGATGGGACGCGTCAGTGCACAGACATTTTCAGATCTCTCCAGAAATGTTCAATTGGATTCAAGTCTGGGCTCTGGCTGGGCCCCTCAACGACATTCACAGAGTTGTCCTAAAGCCACCCTTTTGACTTCTTGGCTGTGTGCTTAGGGTCGTTGTCCTGCTGAAAGATGAACCGTCATCCCAGTCTGAGGTCAAGAGCGTTCTGGAGCAGGTTTTCATCCAGGATGTCTCTATACATTGCTGTATTCATCTTTCCCTCTATCCTGACTAGTCTTGCAGCTCCCGCCACTGAAAAACATCCCCACAGCATGATGCTGCCACCACCATTGGCGTAGTTATGAGTGGTGCCTTGTTTTCTCCAAACATGACACCAGGGATTCATGCCAAAGAGTTCAATCTTTGATTCATCAAACCAGAGAATTTTGTTTCTAATGTTTTGAAAGTCCTTCAGGTGCCTTTTGGCAAACTCCAGGTGGGTTGCCATGTCCCTTTTACTAAGGAGTGGCTTCCATCTAGCCACTCAACCATAAGGGACTGATTGGTGAATTGCTGCAGAGATGGTTGTCCTTCTGGAAGGTTTTCCTCTCTCCACAGAGGAATGCTGGAGTTCTGACAGAGTGACCATTGGGTTCTTGGTCACCTCCCTGACTAAAGTCCTTCTCCCCCAATTGCTCAGTTTAGATGACCGGCCAGCTCTAGGAAGAGTCCTGGTGGTTCCAAACTTCTTCCATTTACAGATGATGGAAACCACTGTGATCATTGGGACCGTCAAAGCAGCAGACATTTTTCTGTACTGTTCCCTAGATTTGTGCCTCGAGACAATGTTGTCTCGAGGATCTACAGACAATTCCTTTGACTCCATGCTTGGTTTGTGCTCTGACATGCACTGTCAACTGTGGGACCTTATATAGACAGGTGTGTGCCTTTCCAAATCACATCCAATCAACTGAATTTATCACAGGTGGACTCCAATTAAGCTGTAGAAACATCTCAAGGATGATCAGTAGAAACAGGATGAAACTGAGCTCAGTTTTGAGGCATCATGGCAAAGGCTGTGAATACTTATGTGCATGTCATTTCTTATTTGCCTTTTGTTCTTATTAAAGACAAAAATAGAAAGGAGATGTTTTTACCTTCTTTACATGTTTCGACTGTGCACTGCAGCCTTCATCAGAAGAGTCAACTGATTGCTGCCAGGTGTCATTTTATCAGCTGACTTCTGTAGGTGGGGCCAGCCCAGCTGTCAGATCGGTAGATCTGACAGGTCTGATGGGCTGGACCCGCCTACGAAGGTCAGCTGATAAAATGACACCTGGCAGCAATCAGTTGACTCTTCTGATGAAGGCTGCAGTGCACAGTCGAAACATGTAAAGAAGGTAAAAACATCTCCTTTCTATTTTTGTCTTTAATAAGAACAAAAGGTAAATAATTAAAAGAAGACAAAATGAACCTACTTGAGCTATGTGATTTCTTAGTTTTCTATTTTTAATAAATTTGCAAAAATCTAAAAAAAAAAAAAAAAAAATTCATGTTGTCATTATGGGGTATCGTGTAGAATTTTGAGGAAAAAAATAAATTTAATCTCTTTTGGAATAAGGCTGTACCATAACAAAATGTGGAAAAAGTGAAGCGCAGTGAATACTTTCTGGATGCACTGTATATGTACAGTGGGGAAAAAAAGTATTTAGTCAGCCACCAATTGTGCAAGTTCTCCCACTTAAAAGATGAGAGAGGTCTCCAATTTTCATCATGGGTATACCTCAACTATGAGAGACAAAATGAAAAAAAAAAATCCAGAAAATCACATTGAAGGATTTTTAATGAATTAATTGGTAAATTCCTCGGTAAAATAAGTATTTGGTCAATAACAAAAGTTCATCTCAATACTTTGTTATATACCCTTTGTTGGCAATGACAGAGATCAAACGTTTTCTGTAAGTCTTCACAAGGTTTTCACACACTGTTGCTGGTATTTTGGCCCATTCCTCCATGCAGATCTCCTCTAGAGCAGTGATGTTTTGGGACTGTTGCTGGGCAACATGGACTTTCAACTCCCTCCAAAGATTTTCTATGGGGTTGAGATCTGGAGACTGGTTAGGCCACTCCAGGACCTTGAAATGCTTCTTACAAAGCCACTCCTTCGTTGCCCGGTCAGTGTGTTTGGGATCATTGTCATGCCACCCAGCCACGTTTCATCTTCAATGCCCTTGCTGATGGAAGGAGGTTTTCACTCAAAATCTCATGATACATGGCCCCATTCATTCTTTCCTTTACACAGATCAGTCGTCCTGGTCCCTTTGCAGAAAAACAGCCCCAAAGCATGATGTTTCCAGCCCCCCATGCTTCACAGTAGGTATGGTGTTCTTTCTCCTCCAAACACGACAAGTTGAGTTTTTACAATAAAGTTCTATTTTGGTTTCATCTGACCATATGACATTCTCCCAATCCTCTTCTGGATCATCCAAATGCTCTCTAGCAAACTTCAGACGGGCCTGGACATGTACTGGCTTAAGCAGGGGGACACGTCTGGCACTGCAGGATTTGAGTCCCTGGCGGCGTAGTGTGTTACTGATGGTAGCCTTCATTACTTTGGTCCCAGCTCTCTGCAGGTCATTCATTAGGTCCCCCCGTGTGGTTCTGGGATTTTTTTTCTCACTGTTCTCGTGATCATTTTAACCCCACGGGGTGAGATCTTGCGTGGAGCCCCAGATCAAGGGAGCTTATCAGTGGTCTTGTATGTCTTCCATTTTCTAATAATTGCTCCCACAGTTGATTTCTTCACACCAAGCTGCTTACCTATTGCAGATTCAGTCTTCCCAGCCTGGTGCAGGTCTACAATTTTGTTTCTGGTATCCTTTGACAGCTCTTTAGTCATGGCCATAGTGGAGTTTGGAGTCTGGCTGTTTGAGGTTGTGGACAGGTGTCTTTTATACTGATAACGAGTTCAAACAGGTGCCATTAATACAGGTAACGAGTGGAGGACAAAGGAGCCTCTTAAAGAAGAAGTTACAGGTCTGTGAGAGCCAGAAATCTTGCTTGTTTGTAGGTGACCAAATACTTATTTTACCGAGGAATTTACCAATTAATTCATTAAAAATCTTTCAATGTGATTTTCTGGATTTTTTTTTCTCATTTTGTCTCTCATAGTTGAGGTATACCTATGATGAAAATTGGAGACCTCTCTCATCTTTTAAGTGGGAGAACTTGTACAATTGGTGGCTGACTAAATACTTTCTTGCCCCACTGTACTTGGACAGTATATTTTGCATTTGGATCAACATTGTTGACTCCCTCAATAATAATTGCTATTGTCTTAGTTGTGTATTGGAGGGGACAATCTCTATTGTGCAATGTTGTTACGTTTAGTACATTCAATACAACCTCTACGAGCAGCCCTGGTTAGGTTATAAAGTTTGACAGCCATAGGTAGGAAGGACCTGGGGAACCTCTCCGTCATGCACCTAGGATAGCACAGCCTACCGCTAAATGAGCTCCTCAGTGCATTCATTGTGTCCCGCATGATGTGGGACTCAGACTCCAGCAAAGATGACAGCTTAGCCACCATCCTCCTCTCTCCTATCATCTCCACTGGGTTGAGGCGGCATCCCAATACAGAGCTGGCTTTTTTGATCAGCCTGTTCTGTCTCTTCTTGTCGGCTGCTGTGATGCCGCTGCCCCAGCAGACCACTCCAAATGTGATGGCTGATGCCACCACCGAATCGTAGGTCTTCAGTAGTGCCCCTTGCAGTCCAAAAGACCTGAGTCTCCTCAGGAGGAACAGTCTGCGTTGCCCCTTCTTGCGGAGTGCGTTGGTGTTGTGTGACCAGTCCAGTTTATTGTTCAGGTGAACACGCAAGTACTTTTAAGATGTCACCATCTCAATGTCTGTTCCCTGGATGTTTACTGGTGCTGTTGGGGGTTGTCCTCACCTGTGGCAGTCCACCACCAGTTCCTTGGTTTTCCTCGCATTGATCTGGAGGCAGTTTCTCAGGCACCAGTCCACAAAGTCCTTGATAAGTCCTCTGTACTCCGTATCATCCCCATCAGAGATGAGGCCGACGATCGCAGAGTCGTCAGAGAACTTCTGTAAATGGCAGTGTGGTGTGTTGTGTGAAAAGTCAGCAGTGTAGAGGGTGAACAGGAAGGGAGCCAAAACTGTTCCCTGGGGAAGGGTCCCCATACTGCAGATGATGGTGTCAGACACACAGTCCTGGGTTCTCACAAACTGTGGTTGGTTTGTGAGGTAGTCCAGGATCCACAATGACAGGTGCTGGTCCACCCCTGCACACAGCAGATTGTCCCTCAGGATCACTGGTTGTGTGGTGTTGAAAGCACTGGAGAAATCAACGAACATGATCCTCACAGTGCTCCCACGCTTCTCCAGATGGGACAGGGAATGATGTAAGGGGAAGATCACTGCATCCTCCACCCCGATGCCATGCTGGTAGGAAAACTGTAGTGGGTCCTTTGCTGGTCTCACCAGGGGGTGGAGATGGGCAAGGAGCAGCTTCTCCAGGGTCTTCATTAGGTATGATGTGAGGGCCACTGGTGTGTAACTGTTAAGGTCCTTAGGGTGTGGATTCTTCAGTACGGGTACTACACAGGATATTTTCCACAGCTGTGGTACCTTCTCCAGCTTCAGGCTCAGACTGAAGATGTGCTCCACGATCCCGCACAGCTGGTCTGCACAGGACTTGAGGAGCCTCGAGTTGATGCCCTCCAGACCCGCAGCCTTCCTTGCCTTGAACTTCTTCAGCTCAGCTCTCACCTGGGTCTTAGAGAGTCAGGTTGGGGAAGGGGGGCTGTGTGCTGGCAGGGGGGATGTTGGGTCTGTGGGGGGAAAACAGTGGGGAATGTACAAGGGGTGGGGGGTGGGGGAGATCAGTGGACAGTGGGGCTATATGAAGGTGGAGGCAGCAGTGGTTGGCAGGCAGGTGGAGAAGAGGACAGTTGCTCAAACCTATTAAAGAACAGGTTCAGGTTGTTCAACCACTCCCTACCCCCGTGGCATGGGAGGAGGTAAATCTAGTGCCCAGATATGGTTTTGAGGCTTCTTCAGACACTGCTGATGTCACTCTGTTGCAGCTTGTCCTCCATCTTCTTCCTGTAGCTGTCCTTCCCCTCTCTGATTTTCCTCCTTATCTCCCTCTGTACAGACTTCAGCTCCTCCTTGTTTCCTGACCTGAAGATCCCTTTCTTCTCCTTCAGCAGTGACTTTATCTCAGGATTGATTCAGGGTTTGTTGTTTGAGAAACACCATATGATCTCGGTGGATACGGTGTTCTCTACACAGAAGTTGATGTAGTCTGTGATGGTGTGTGTGAGGCCGTCGATGTCCTCACCATGTAGAACATAGAGCTGCTCCCACACAGTGGATTCAAAACAGTCCTTCAGAGTGTCCTCCACCTCCTCCGACCATATCTTCATTGTGCGGGTAACAGGAGGTTGTCTGTGTACCAGGGGTTTGTACACAGGCAGGAGGTGGACCAGGTTGTGATCAGATCTTCCAAGGGGAAGGGGGTAATGAGGTGTAAGCCTCCTTTGTGTTTGCATAAAATAAATCCAGTGTTTTATTGTCTCTGGAGTGGCATTTTGGTGCTGTGTCTGCAGCCTGCTAGTGACTGTGTGCATGACGTCACACGCTGCCTCAGCGCTTGCAGAAAGGGGGTACATAAATAACATGACATGAAAGAACTCTCTGGGGAGGCATGCCGGTCACATGCTAATGGCTAGCAACACAGTATCCTTGCTATAGTGTTGGTCTTTAATAGTGATATGTCCAGGATTACACTGTGGTGACCCAGCACAATGCAGATTGACTCTTATTCACACTCAACAAGGGTGGAGGAAACGGAAGGCAATTTGCATACAGAGGACAATGCACAGACGGACAAAGAGCCAACCAGTGTCATGCTAATCATAGGTATTGACTGTTATGCTAATGTTCCATGCATTCTCTCTTCTTGTGTCACTGATAAAAGAGCTTGTGTGACATGACACACAACACAGCAGCAGAGCACAGCACTGTACAGCACAGTAGTGCACATCGCTACAAGTGCGTCTCATTATGATGGAGGAAAATAAAACTCTGCAACCTTCCAGCTCGCCGCATCTCGCCTGAACTTATTTTTCCTCCACAACACCATCTATTGTTCACAAACGTAATCAGCCTCCCGCCTCTGCTCTTCCCACTATCTGGTGTCCAATCTTCCTGTATTAAGTGAAAACCCTCAAGTCCAATGTTAACATCTGTTGGTAGCTCTGTTAGCCACTTTTCAGTAAAAAACATTATGCTAATCTCTCTGAAGACCCTCTCATACCAGGACACAGCTGTGTAACGGATGCCAACTAGTACTGTTCGGCATAGAACGTTAGTAAAACCTCCCTCCCAAAGCCTCATACAGTATCGGTAGCGCTGAGCTACTGGTCGGACCTTTAGCTCAGCACGATCGTGCTGTGCGTGTCTCTGACCAGTTAACTGTGAGGTCGCGGGTTCGCGTCCTGTGTAGGGCGAACTGCGCTGATGACCTCAGTTAGTTAAAAGTGGTGCTGTGAGCCCCAGATGGTAGCGCTGAGCTACCGGTCGGACCTTTAGCTCAGCGCGATCGTGCTGTGTCTCCCATGCTCGAACTGTGTAGTTGACTGAGAGGTTGTGGGTTCGTGTCCCGTGTGGGGCGAACTGCGCAGGATGATCTCTGTCACACTGGTGCCGTGACCCGGATGGGAGTGAGGTTTAAGGGGGAGAGTGTAACGGATGCCAACTAGTACTGTTCGGCATAGAACGTTAGTAAAACCTCCCTCCCAAAGCCTCATACAGTATCGGTAGCGCTGAGCTACTGGTCGGACCTTTAGCTCAGCACGATCGTGCTGTGCGTGTCTCTGACCAGTTAACTGTGAGGTCGCGGGTTCGCGTCCTGTGTAGGGCGAACTGCGCTGATGACCTCAGTTAGTTAAAAGTGGTGCTGTGAGCCCCAGATGGTAGCGCTGAGCTACCGGTCGGACCTTTAGCTCAGCGCGATCGTGCTGTGTCTCCCATGCTCGAACTGTGTAGTTGACTGAGAGGTTGTGGGTTCGTGTCCCGTGTGGGGCGAACTGCGCAGGATGATCTCTGTCACAGCTGCTACTTTGTCCTTCTTATTAAGCAGCGATTTCACATTTCCCATAATAACGGATGGTAGGACGGGCTTGTACCTTGTTTTCCTCACGCATTGCTTTGCTCCAGCTCGACATCCCCGTCATTTTCACCTGATTTCTTGTGGGATATCGGGTCTCTCAGTTAGCACCGTGGAGCAGCACAATGCTAACAATTGACTCCTACTGTAAAGAATAGCTCCTCCACTCACCAGGTCAGTAGTCATTGGTGATATGAGTGGAAAGATGACTAATACCAATGCCAGTGCGGCGATATTTGTGTCCTTGGCATCCATGATGGATACGGGGTAGCACCATCAGAAAAGTTGTGGCAAAGAAAAAAAATGGGTAGTAAATAAAAAACAAGAAAGAAACTCAGAACTGAGCCACTGCTGCAAAAGGCTGCCGACTCATGAGGCACCGAAGTATGTAAAGATTTAAAATAAAGATTTAAAATTGGTGCTTCAGATGCATTCTATTCTGTAATGTAACATGATTTAAAAATGTTTATGATGAAATGGGGGAAGGGGTGTGTGTCTTTTTTCCAGCTTGGGGGAGACATGTTCCCCCATTTTTTGTCCCAAAAATTGCATTGTTGTGCATGGGTTCTGTAGACACCCGTGCACAACAATGACAAACTATTTGCATTTTTTGAACCAATTAAGAAGTGCAAATGGGTAATTTCCCACAGAAACTTGAATGTACCAGGACACCCTGGTTGAAAAACAATGGTGCAGAGGATATCTCCTGCAACAACCCTTGATTTGAAAAAAAAAAAAAAAACCACCTGTAATTCCCCAGTTTGGGAATCAATAAAGTACATCAATCTATTTGCAACTTTTTTCTCATAAATTTGCATTTTTTTTCCCTGTAAATTTCCAACTTTGTTCTCAAAAATTTGAGATTTTTCTCTTGTCAATTTGCACCCTGTTTCTTGTAAATTTCAAAGGTGTTTCTATAAATTTGCAGTTTTTTTCCCTGTAAGTTTTTGACTTTTTTCATGGATTTGCAAAAAAAAAAAAAAATTCTGTATATTTGCATTTTATTCTCAAATTTTTTTTGATTTTTCTCTTGTAAATTTGCAACCTGCTACCTATAACAGCAGCAGTCATGTCTAAGAGAGCTGTTCAATAACCTTAAAACTGCCTCTTATGTCAGCGTTTTATCTGATAGCTTCTCTCTGCCACACTACTCTCCCAAGAGAACTCTTTGTCATTCAGAATAAATCTGAGAGCACTTAGACCCTCTACGAGTCCCTGGCAGGCAGGGAATCAAAAGAATGACAAGAATTACAGCAGATTTATTAAGTGTTATTTTAAAGCTTAAACTGAAAAGGTTAAATTAAGATAACCCAGTACCCATCAACACAGAGCATGGTTAACTGAAACGAGTTATGTCTAGAAAAGCTGAAATTGGATTCCCAGCCTGGAAATGATACAGAATGAGATGTCTGCATATCATGAACGCATTCTAAACCTAAAAGTCTGGGATGTGTTTCCCACATTAGTTCCAACTACAATGCTCTGGAGAAGCCTGGAATACTTTGGTCATATCGGAAGGCAGTCATCACAGTGTCACTCATGTGAAGAAACACTAATTCTGGTCGGCAGCCTGGGGCGTAGTGTTGGTGTGACCCCCGGGATGCTACTAGTCTGGTGGGCAGTGCCTTAGGGGATATGTCTGCATGGTTGTATGAATGGAATGAAGGGTGAGTGAGTGAGTGACAGACAGACAGATGTGGTACCTCCGTCATGGGTGAGGGGTTGGTTTTCCCCCGTGGTTCCCCGCTGCTCATAACTGCTGGCACCCAGCCTATGGCGCACCACACCTGGCCACCCAGTAGCCCTGCCCCCTTTGCGCTTTCTCCTGGGATGGGTGCCTGGCTGCCCTGGGGCTGGGTGACCTCGAGGCATTTGTGCTTTGTGGGAGCTGCCCATGTGATGGGGGCCACTGTCTTGCTTGCTCATGGTCCTGAGATGGGTGTTGCTGCAGCCTCCTACCCTCATTTTTTTTGTATGGTTCCTAGCAAACCTCTCTCTCTCTCTCTCTCTCTCTCTCTCTCTCTCTCTCTCTCTCTCTCTCTCTCTCATGCACATGCGTGAGCGTCTGTGGAGTGGAATGTGTATCAGAGAGTGATTGTGCTTTTAGGCGTTTATTCAAAGGTTTGTTAATCTGTAAAAATATCACTGGTGATTGTCCCTTTTTCTCACTGTTCACATTGGTTTTTCCAAAGCACTGCAGAGGTTCATGGGGGTTTGGTTGGTGGTGCTGAGCGCTGTGCAGGAGCAGCCAGTGTGTGGCTGTGTGCCATGGCAGGCAGCAGCAGGCCTGGCAGTAGTGCTGCCGGCTTCAGTAACATGTCCCGACGACATGGTATTAAAAATATCGGTCAGTGCGGAGTTTTCGGTAGAAGACTGCAGTTTGGCAGTTGGAGAGCTTGTGGGGTATGAAAGTCTTAAGGCAGCTTCAATTATGGAGTGTGTGAAATAAGAGGCTGATTCATGGCAGACGGTTTATTACACACTTCACATCTCTCAAGCACAGAACAGACTGACACATTTCAGCAGGCACTCCTCTTTTACCCAAATCACTCCTCACAAGTTTCATGGCATTTCTCCACACACAACATGACATTTGCATTACACTGCATTCAACCCCCTACGTCCTTGACTCCTTCCTGCTATCTCGCCAGGAACCTCCTGAGCATTGTTCTCCCATGCTTATCCACTGTCTCTTGTCTGAGATGCTAAATAATCTGACTCCCCCAAGGTGCTACACAATAATGAATCGTGCCTTTATTTTTTTTTTGATTCAATTGATAAGACAAGCACTGTGGTTGAGCATGGTGTTGTATTGAGAAACACACATACAACAGTTTTCCCCCTCGCAAATCCTGCTAAAAGAGTAATATTGTCTAACATGCCACCTTTTGTTAGTAATGAGATGCTGGAAAGGAAACTTTCACGCCATGGGTGGATTATTTCATTTATGAAAATGTTTCCGTTAGGATGCAAGTCGGATAAGTTGAAACATGTTGTGTATTTTAGGAGACAAGTGTTTATGATTTTGAATGACGACCGTGATGACTTAAATTTAATACTGAAATTTAGAATTGATGGTTTTGATTACGTGGTTTTTGCAACCTCTCACTCTATGAAATGTTTTGGCTGTGGACAGGAGGGGCATTTGGTCGTAGTTGCCAAAGAAGATGGATGGATGGATGGATGCACAGGGAAAGCTCCGGAGACAGAGGCGGAGCCTGCTCCAAGTGCTGGGGGCACGGTGGGGGGGGGGGGGGGGGTCTATTGTGCAGTGTGGAGGAGCAGGGGGAGAAAAAGGAAGCTCAAGGGTCTGACAGGAGCATGCAGCAGGACGGACAATGCTCCACCGCTGCAGGTTCTCCTGAGGAGAGTCAAATCAGTGTAGAAGCGGAGTTGCAGGAGGAAATGAATATTGAGGAACTTACAGATGATGGTGTAAAAACTATGGGAGAAGATGAAAGTGTCTTTAAAGTGCCTACAACTAAAAGAAAAACAAAGTCACAATCTCCAGGGTCAAAGCCAAATAAAAAACCCTTAAAAGAAAGGAAGGTGCATGGAAGCGATTCGGAAGATTTTTCTGAATCTGACAGTGAGCAGGAGCTGTCTGACTCATCACTTCCCGATGGTCAGAAAAATAATGGTTACACCCTTGAGCAGATACGTAGCTTTCTTGAATCAACCAAAGGGAAAAGAGATGTAAATGTGTACAATTTTTTCCCAAATTGATCCATGTTTGTTGAATCCTCAAAGTGGTTAATGATCCACAGAGGTGTTAACGGTCTTAGGGACACAGAGGTTTATCGCCTCAGAAAACTGGTGCTAAAGGTGAAGACGCAATTTGCTAATGAACCCCAAAAATAGAAGGCAAAACAATCATGTTGTTTTCTTATTTGTTTTTGTAATTATGAGTAGCTTCAAAAGTTCATCTCTTAATCTTAATGGAGGGCAGTGCGGTGGCGGAGTGGTTAGCACTGCGGCAGCATAGCAACTCACCCTTGGCCGGGGGATCCTGGGTTTGAGTCCAGCCCCCAACCAACAGTGATCTGTGTGGAGTTTGCATGTTCTCCCAGTGTCTGGATGGGTTTACTCCGGGATTTCTCTGGTTTCCTCCCACATCCCAAAAAACATGCAAGTTAGGTAATTTGCATCAAACTGGGGATTCTAAATTGTCCTTAGGTATGACTGTGAGAGTGAATGGTTGTCTGTCTCTCTGTGTTGGCCCTGCGATGGACTGGTGATCTGTCCAGGGTGGACCCTGCCTTTCGCCCAAAGATGCTGGGATAGGCTCCAGCCCCCCCCCCCCCTCCCCGTGACCTGAAAAGGATTAAGAGGACGAAGATGGATGGATGGAATCTTAATGGAGCCAGAGATGTAAAGAAGAGCTATGTTTTATGATCTTTTAAAGATAAAGTGTGTGGACATTGCTCTTGTTCAGGAAACGCACAGTAACAATGTGTTGGTAAATTTCTATGATGCCCTTGTCTGTCTGAGAATGTTGGTTAGTCTGCAACTATGTTTCTCCAACCTTCATCCTGCTTGCTTTGGGAATGTCAGTTATTCTGTAACTATGGTTTCATCCTTCATCTTGCTTGCTTCGCACGCCACACTGCCGCCTTTAGATTACACCCAAGGATTCACTCACTGAAACCAGATAGAATCAGCTCGGCTCTCAGCTGAGTTGGCACCTACTAGAAGGACACTGATGCACGTAAGGGGAGCCCTCCCTCCTGCATGAGGGAGTGGCAGAGTTCTATAAAAAGCATAGGACCCACTGTTGAAGTAGTGCTCTCTCTTGATACGCCTTGAGAGTAATGCTCCGGCACTGTACCTTTTACTATATCTCAGCTTCAGTAAAATAAGTGAAACTATGCTTCACTTCCCTGTCTGGTTATTTGGCCTTCGTACCAAAAGAACCGGAGGTTAAGGCATTTTAGACTCAACAAATGAAAATGAGGTTAAATGGAAGAGAGAATGGGAAGGAGATGTTTTGTTTTTTTGTTTTTTTTTAGCCATACAAGTACAGTAAGTGCTGGGGTGGCAGTTCTTTTTCAAAGAATTTCTTGCCTGAGTCCATAAGGTCGGAAAAGGTGGTACCAGACAGGTTACTTAAACCCTGATCCTACCGAGTGGGGTCCGATCGGACCCCACACATATGTTCTTATGCACAACACGGACATATTATCGATCACAGCTATCATGCTTTCTGACTTTGTTTGTCATCATTTGAATCACAAAAAATAAATCTGATTTAAAATACAGTTTTCTTCTGTACTGTCAGTTCAGATTTTTCATTGGGGTCCAATCGGACCCCAGGGAAAAATATGATGTTAATGATATTAAATGTATGAATTTTGTGTTATATTTCAGTGAATGATGGCTCAACGAGGTAGACTTTGGTCAAAGAAAGAAGGAAGACCTATCTTTAGTGCCACCATGTCGCGAACTAGGTTCATTTTTCAACCAGTGTGCCCTGGTGCGTTCAGGTTTTTGTGGGAAATTATCTAATTTCACTTCTTAATTGGTACAATAAATGCAAATACTTTGCCATTGTTGTGCATGTGTTCTGTAGGGCCTACAGAACACATGCACAAACCGTGTACCGCGGCGCACGGACTTCGGACTTCGTGCGCCGCACAGTTGTAATTTACTGATAGGTCAAAAGTCATTTTTTGATTACAATTTTCAGGGATAAAGAATAATTTAGCTTATAACACTTACCTCTTCACAGCAGCAGTGTCCTGGCGAACTTCTCTTCCTCATTGTCAGACGAACGCGATGCTGGTCCCTTGTTACGGACTCGTGGTTCTGGTTTCGCGACCTGGTTCCATTATATTATAATTCCATTATTGCGGTTTTGCGCTTCCATGATTGCGGTTTTGGCGAATGATTTACAACCTTCGTCGTCAGCCTCCATCGGTCTATGATGACCATGGAAGAGAATCCTAAACTTCTATTCTGCTGGAATAAAAAAAAAAAAGCACCGCCTGTGGCTGAACAGGCCGATGCGCGAATGGCAGTCCATGTCACACAGGTCGCACTTGTGGGTGGTCTCTGTGCTGCTGGGTCTGTGACGGTTCTTCCTGCGGGTCCTTTTTTCATCTGCTGCAGCAGTCTGTCTTCACCCAGCCTTACACAAAACAGCTTGCGAACTTCTGTGCTTCAATTGGCTCACTGCATTCACAGCGTTGGTAGGTGGGTCCTTCTTGCTAGGTTTTCAGTCATTGGTTCTTCAAGGTTTCAGAAACCCAATTCAAGGCTCTTATTAGTCGAATGAGAGGTCAATCAGATGATCTAATCTGTTCGCAGCTGTGTCTGTAGTGGAAGAACGGAAATGCAGCCTTTTTTTTCAGTGCGCGCTTGGAAGCAGCGCCCTCGTGTGTCCTAGAGCGCACGAGAGCGCCCTCGTGCGCCCTTGTGCGCTCTAGGACACAGAGACGTGCCCATCCGCGGTACACAGGAGTGCAACAGGTTAAGTATGCATGAGTACATTACTATTATGAATGTTTCTTTACCTTCCCTACTCTCTCAATGGAAAAAAAGAAACACTAGAATAAAAATACAAAAATACACAGATATTTACCTTCCGGTTCCGGTGCCACATGAGTTGGCTGCCTTTTGCAACAGCGGCTCAATTCTGAGTCTTTTTATCTTCCTTCTTCTTTCTGATCCGGTGATAACTTTCTGATCCGGCACACCTTTCACTCTATATATATCACAGACACACAGATCGCCCCAAAGGTCTCCCGAGGTGGCAGACGGAGCCTCTGTTTACAGCAGGAGACGATACAGCAGGAAAGAGCTAGCTAGCACTCAACCGCCACCCGGTGCTAACGGAGAAACTCGACATACCGGGGAACTGAAGCGAAAACGACACGGGTGCCGGGCTGGAGTTTAGGAGGCGTGCAAGAAATGTAAGACAGAATAATAAAGAGCGATGGCAAGAACCAAGCAGACCGCCCGTAAATCTACTGGAGGAAAAGCCCCCCAGAAAGCAGCTGGCCACCAAGGCTGCTTGAAAAAGCGCTCCGGCCACCGGCGGGGTGAAGAAGCCTCATCGTTACAGGCCCGGTACCGTGGCTCTGAGAGAGATCCGTCGCTACCAGAAATCCACGGAGCTGCTCATCTGTAAGCTGCCCTTCCAGCGCCTGGTGAGGGAGATCGCTCAGGACTTCAAGACTGACCTGTGCTTCCAGAGCTCCGCCGTCATGGCTCTGCAGGAGGCCAGCGAGGCCTACCTGGTGGGTCTGTTTGAGGACACCAACCTGTGCGCCATCCACGCCAAGAGGGTCACCATCATGCCCAAAGACATCCAGCTGGCCCGCCGCATCCGCGGAGAGAGAGCTTAGACTTTCTGCTGCACATCCGCCAACCGCAATGCTCCGCACTGTGTCTTTATATATATATACTGTATATATTAATATGTACGTATGTATACTAGCTGCTCTTGTTTTTTCTTGCCTTCTGATTGTTGCTCTGAGTGTTGCTATCCCTGTGCTGTTGCAATCCTGGAATTTCCCCATTGTGGGACTAATAAAGGCTTATCTTATCTTATCTTATCTTATTTGTCATTTATGTAAGCCATGACAAAAAAATCCAGCAGGACAAAACATGACACTTGATATTTTCTAACCTGTTTGTATACCACCATTGACACAGAGAGAACCTGAATTAGACAGAGCTCAGAGAGGGCAAGATGAGACAGAGGAGAGGAACCAAGGAGAGGGAAGTGTTCAGGCAGAGGAAGGAGAAAAGGATGGCACCACTAAAAAGTCTAAACACAGGATGTCTGGGTGGGACCACAACTGGCCCAAAATTCAAGCCTCGGTTGTACAATACTTCAAATGGTAAGTTCCATATGCAACGTTACTGTGTAAAATTTTAAAAAGAAATAAGTAGTATAAAATTAACATATTCCAGTATGTTTACTGTCCCCCCCCCCCCCCGGAAAAATATGTTGCCACTGCGCCAAGGTCTTTAAGCCAGAGGAAACACTGTTATTGTCAGTTTTTTGGGGGGACAGCCTACATTGGATATCCCTGAGTGTTTTATTTCTGCCAAAAGAAGCAGGAGGGCAGGGGTTAGTCCACCTGGTTAGTAGAAAAGCAGCCTTTAGGCTACAGTATCTACAAAGCTTTCTTCATGAGCCAGAAAACCTAATTTTGTGGCAGACTATATTTTTAGTAAAGTGATCAGTTTTGGATTTGGAAGAATGCTCTTTTTTATTGATTGCTCTAGGTTTGTCCTCAACAGTTTGTTGGGGGGGGGGTTTTTACGTCAGTGTGATCAAAACATGGGGAACTATGGAAGTTTGCCGGATGGACTCGAATACATCCTTATATTGGCTTTTGAAAGAATCAATATTGAGGGGCCCTCGACTGGCTGCTGCTTGGGAGGAAGTGCCAGTGCTATCCGAGGTCATGCTGAATAACAGAATAACCACGGTCCAACACTTGGTGGCACTGGCCGGTGCTGATCTGGATGATGCACCTACCCTGGCAAGAGGACTTGGAGTCCGGTCTGTTCGAGTGGGCAGTGTGATGCTGGAGAAGCTCAGGAAGGCTCTTTCACCTGTGGATAGAGTTCTTCTGGCACGCTGGTTTAAAGGACAGGAAACACCTGGTAATTCTGACCCATTCCCAAGGCTGTGTATTCGGCCATATTTTACTGACTGTGAAACACTGGGTCCACTGCTGGATGTGAATGGAAAAGTCTGGTTACCACTGGACACAGTGACTGGAAAAACACTTTATCAAGCATGTGTGAGGACCTTAAACAAAGAAAAACTTAAAGAAAGGCCAGATACGCCCTGGAGGGAGTATTTTAAATTAAAACCAGAGGTTAAACCCGCTTGGCGCACTCTATACAAACCACCATTAACTAAAAATGTTGGCGATCTGCTGTGGCGCATTTTTCATAGTATTGTCACAGTAAATGCTTTTGTTTCTGTGCTTAACCCTACAGTTTTAGACTGTTGCCCATTTTGCTTGATTAGAGAGACAATTTTTCATTGTTTTTTAAACGGTGTCAGGTTAAAGTCATTGTTTGGACTATTAAATAATTTAGTTACATCATTAGGGGGAATTTTTACTGACCACATGTTTATTTTTGGTTTCTCCTATAGTAACAAAAGGAAGAAAAAAGGACAGCTTTTGAATTTTTTAATGGGTCAAGTAAAGATGGCAATCTACCTAAGAAGAAAAGACCAGTTAGAAAGGGGACAGAGTTGTGATGTTTTCGTTTTTCAGAATCCTGTTAATTCAATTCAATTCAATTCAACTTTATTTATATAGCGCCATTTCACAACAACAGTCATCTCATAGCACTATCAACTGTAGGGAGGACCCCCACAGTTGCAGAAAGACCCCAGCAATCAGGCGATCCCCTGTGAGCAAGCACTTGGCGACGGTGGAGAGGAAAAACTCCCTTTTAACAGGAAGAAACCTCCAGCAGAACCAGGCTCAGGGAGGGGCAGTCATCTGCTGCGACTGGCTGGGGGGTGAGGGGATAGAGAAGAAGAAAAGAACAGACATGTAGAGAGCAAACAGCACGATGGGGACTCAATCTATGGGAGAGAACAAACAAATGTTAATGACCAGCAAAAAAAAAAATATTTCATAGAGAGTGAGGAAAGGAGTGAGGCCCAGTGCATTACTGGAGGTCCCCCGGCTGACTAAACCTATTAGCAGCATAACTAAGGGAGGGTTCAGAAAACACATGATCCCTCCCTAATTGTAGGCTATATCAAAAAGGTAGGTTTTAGCCCTATTCTTAAAAACAGAGATCGAGTCTGACTCCCGAATCCAGATTGGCAGCTGATTCCACAGGAGAGGAGCTTGATAACTGAAGGCTCTGCCTCCCATTGTACTTTTGGAGATTCTAGGTATTACAAGTAAACCTGCATTTTGGGAGCGTAGTGCTCTGTTAGGATGATACGGTAGTATCAGATCTTTTAAATAAAAAGGAGCCTGATTGTTTAGAGCTTTGTAAGTAAGAAGAAGGATTTTAAACTTAATTCTAAACTCTATGGGAAGCCAATGAAGGGAGGCCAGAACCGGAGAGATATGATCTCTCTTTCTAGTACCTGTTAAAACTCTTGCTGCAGCATTTTGGACCAGCTGAAGACTTTTTAAAGATGTTTTAGGACAACCTGATAATAAAGAATTACAATAATCTAATCTCGAGCTAACAAAAGCGTGGATCAGCTTCTCAGCATCACTCTGAGACAAGATGCTCCTAATCTTGGCAATATTACGCAAATGATAGAAGGCAGTCTTAGAAACAAATTTAATATGTGAATTGAAGGACAAATCCTGATCAAAAATAACTCCAAGGTTCCTCACAGAGCTATTAAGAGAAAGAGTAACTGCATCCAAACTGAAAGTTTGATTTGGAAAGGAATTTCTAAGGTTTTTTGGACCAACAAGAATGACTTCAGTCTTATCTGAATTTAATAGCAGGAAATTACAAGTCATCCAAACTTTGATTTCCTTAAGACAGGCTTCTAACTTGGCTAATTGATTAGTATCATCTGGCTTCATTGACAGGTATAATTGTGTGTCATCTGCATAACAGTGAAAATGTATACAGTGCTTTCTAATAATGTTGCCTAACGGAAGCATATATAAACTAAAAAGAGTAGGGCCAAGCACAGATCCCTGTGGAACTCCATGACTAAGCTTTGAGCTGAGAGAAAACTCATCATTTACATGAACAAACTGGAACCTATCAGATAAATAAGATCTAAACCACTGCAACGAAGTTCCATTAAGTCCAACATAGTGTTCTAATCTATCAAGTAGAATATTATGATCAATAGTATCAAAAGCTGCACTAAGATCTAAAAGGACAAGTACAGAAACTAGTCCATTATCAGATGCAATGAGGAGGTCGTTAGTGACCTTCGCTAAGGCTGTTTCAGTGCTATGATGGATTCTAAACCCAGATTGAAACTCCTCAAATAAACCATTTCCCTGCAGGTGGTCAAATAATTGCATAGCAACAACTCTTTCTAAGATTTTTGAAATGAAAGGGAGATTAGAGATTGGTCTATAGTTAGCTAAAGCTCCTGGATCTAGCGTTGGCTTTTTGAGTAAGGGTTTAATTACAGCCGTTTTAAAAGCCTGCGGTACATGGCCTAAAGTTAATGAAGAATTGATTATATGAAGAATAAAGCTACCAATAAGTGGGAAGACTTCTTTAAATAACCTGGTAGGAATAGGGTCTAAAAGACAAGTTGAAGGAGACAAGTTAAGGCTTGAGTAATGTTGGAGTTTAACTATTACCTTAAAATGAGGAACTTGGGTGCGTTTCGGAAGATGTGGGACCACAAGGGTGTACTTTTTTCTTTAAAGGATTCTGAAATTACCTTCGTTGATGGATTAGGATGATTCATTTTCTTTTCAGTATGTTTTTTGTTTTTTTGTTGTTGTTTTTTTGTTTATGTGTATAGCTTTGTGTTGTAATGCATTGTTATTTTCACTTGAATAAATGGATTTTTAAAAACAAACTCTCTCTTGCTCTCCTGCACGCACACACACACACGTCTACCTGTTCACTTTCAGGTGCAGATATCAGACTCCCTTCAACTCCCTCCCCCATTCCCTCTGTCATGTCCAGCATAAGTAAGACAATTTAAATAAAGTATTAAAGTTATTCCACAGCAAGAGGAGTCTATAAATACTATTTATATACAGCATATATCAAATATGATCAGAGTTCCTTTCGGCAAAGTAAATGTGTTTGGCACAATAAGGAAAGCAGATATTTGTTCTGCTTGCCAAGCTCCTGGACAGGACAAAAAAAGAGAAACACTAATTCACAATGTCTAGTGCCGATGTCTGCAACCTCTACCATGAAAAGAGCCAT
This sequence comes from Pholidichthys leucotaenia, assembly GCA_020510985.1. NCBI lineage: Eukaryota > Metazoa > Chordata > Actinopteri > Cichliformes > Pholidichthyidae > Pholidichthys > Pholidichthys leucotaenia. The sequence goes on from CM035840.1 coordinate 441,733,255, forward strand.
TGTGAGCAAATTTTATGCTCAGAAATCGGCATGGAGCCGCAAAATACTTTTTTTCTTTTATATATGACGCTATTGTCTTAGAAATTAGGTTTTACTTGTAGATCTAAAACTTTTTCCTCAAAAATTCCAATTTTCAACATTTCACTGAAAAGTTAGATTTTTTTTTAAATAAATGTATTATTTTTCTTGAGATTTTCCCATTTTCGTTGGATGTCATAAGTTTGCTGTTACTAATACTTGTAAATATAAGACTTTTCTGAAATTACAAATTCTTGTAGATTTATTACTTTTTTCCTCTAAATCAAATAACTGTCTGTTGTAGAAGTGTGAGGCATTTCTCTCAAATTAGCAGTTTTTCTCAGAAATTTGTAATTTTTTCCTCATAAATTTCACTCTTTTCATAAACTTTTTATTCTAAATTTGCTACTCATTCCCATTAAATGGGTATATTTTTCTGTTGTACATTTCTGTGAAAAGTCTAGACTTTTTGTCATGATTCAGTTTAAGTGAGGCTCAAATGCAGAGCTGCCAGAATGAACACTCAAACTCTGTAGTAAAAGTTCACCAGTTTATTGTAAAAATAAAACAAAAACACAACTCTGAATAAAGAAGCACAACTGAGGAAAACGCAACACAAAAGCACACATTTAAATAGACATAAAACTGGGACCCGCTGGAGCGCACGTAGCCTACGGGAAAAGAGCAGACCGAGATAATTAGGGAGAGAATCTCCTGAAGGGGAGAATAATAATGAGAGAGCACTCTTACTTGGTGAGCAGAGGAGCCCAGCAGGGAACTCCTTCCTGGACCAGGGGAAGATGGTGACCTGGGTGGATGTCTGGCATTCTTCTTGGTTAGGCGTGCGTGGTCAGCTCTGGAGCACACACCTACGGGTGACAGCAAACCTGAGAGACAGAAGGACAGGGGAGTAAGACACAGGCCAACCAAGGAATTATACAAACAAGGCTTAGAAGTCTTTGTGGTTGCAAACCTAACGATCCAGCAATGGTTTCTCTACACGCTGGCACTTAAATATGCTGGGTCATCAGGACGTAGTAGATGTGTAATCACGCAGGTGTGTCTGATCCTCCGGAGCCAAGAAGACAGGTGTCATGGTCTGAGCGCCGATCTCGTCCGCGCTTGGGTCATGCAGTGTTTTCTCTCCATTCTTTAGTAATTCCTTGTGGGCTCTCTGAGCTCTTATTTTGACAGCGTCTCTGCGGGGCTTCCGGCTGTCAGAGCCGAGCTCAGCAGTGACAGCTGGCCTTGATCTGACTCAGCTGTTGACGCCTCATCAGCTGACTAATTATCTCGCCCTATTTTAGGGAGCAGCTTCTGTCTCTCGGGGCTTCGATCTCATCAGACGTCATCAGACGTTCACTCGTTGAACATCCCTTCTTCTATCATCCATCACTGTAAGTGTATATCCTGAGAGTCTGTATTCCTGTGTTTGAGTCAAACCTTAGTTGTGTTTTTGCCCCCGTGGCTCATTATTTTGTCATCTGTCTCTCATTAATAAATTATGCAAACTCATTGGCGGCCTATAGCGTCTTATTAGTGGTCCGCGAGGACTGCACCATAACAGTAGATCGCAGCCAGAACAAGACGCCGGTCACCGTGAGTTTGCTATTGGGCTTGTGTTTTTTCCCTTCTCTGGGTGCTCGTAATTCTCGTTAGCATGTCTGCTTTCGAGCGTGGGTATTGCCCCGGGTGGTTTGAGGAGATTGATGGCTACCTGGCAGAAGCCCGTCTCCTTATGCCCACCTTCGCAGCATACGAGCCCCTAGGTCTCGCTCTGAAGGCTTTGCTAAGATACCATCTCACCTCCTTTCCGGAGGGAAAGGAACGGGTGGCGTGGATTGTGACACAACGTGGACTGATAGAGAAAGCACTCGAGAGGACAACCAGGGAACCCTCACCGCCTTCCCCGAGAACGGCGTTCCCGACAAGGGAGGAGGTCCAGGGACTGGGGGGAAACCCTGGCAGGAGGCAGACGGCGAGGCATCTCCGCTCTTCGCCTCGGGAGTGAGCATTGGCACCCGTCCAGCCCAGGTGCAATGTTTCCCTGACTTCTTCTCGCCCTCTGCCGGTAGGCGTCATCACAAAGCCCACGGCAAGCCTCTGCGAGAACCCTGTCCGGATCCAGTTCCGGGTCGCTGTTAGAACTCTGTCTTCCAGCCAGCTGTTTCTCCTGCGTCACAACAGGAGGAAAACCCAGCAGCCTCCGGGTCATCTGTCCTTGCTGTCCCATCAGCTCCTCGTTCCCGGATCACCTCGGCTGTCACCCCCTCCTTCGTTGGCCTCCGTCGGTCTGTGATGACCATGGAAGAGAATCCTAAACGTCTACTCTGCTGGAACAGCACCGCCTGTGGCTGAACAGGCCGATGTGCACCGGTGTTCTACCTTCCAGCATTGGGCGTTGGTAGGATTCAAGCCTGGGCAGGAAGATATGGAGGACAAGATGTTACCCATGCAGCATGTCCCCCCTCTCCACGTCACTGATGAATCCAAAAGAACAGCAGGGCTGCTATAGTTTGGCACCAGCGCCGTCGCGGGAGGTGCCAGAACGATGCTGAGCACAACAAAGAACTGCCTTAGGGGCTCCGACTCCGGATTTTTCCTCAGGGTTGACTCCCGAAGCCTTTCCCGTGACTAGGTGTGCCGCAAGGCAGCGGAGGTTTGAAATCAGGGTTTACCTTCCCCTAGATGGGCTACCTTCCCAGGTTGACGAGCCACCATCTACCCGAAGCATCTGGTTTTAAGGTGCCAGAGATCCGCCCTCGCCCCTTCTCCTATTAGTAAAAGCAGTTCCGCCGGGCTTAGAGACTAAACCACACGGGCAGGCTAGGAGTTGAATTTAGTTGTCAGAGGCTTTTCGAGACGCACGCCATAAGGAGCATTTTATGAGCACTGGGAGCTTAACCCCAGTGCCGCTCCTGGCTATGACAACCTTGGAACCTTGGAGCTCCTCCACGTCTTCCCGGGGGGCCCTCCGTCGCCATCTAGTGGGGAAAGGGAAGAACCAAGCCCTCTGCAGCAGCCTCCATCGGTTCTCAGCGGAGCAGGCTAGTGCGTTTTCATTCGTTTCCTTCACTGAGTGAATTGCTTTGTCTGACCACTGGGGGTGGAGCTCGGGGTTCACAGTCCCCTGAGCTCCCTCCATCTGCTGCAGTGATTAATCATGAACCTGCTTCCTTTGTGTCCCCTTTTCCCAAGCGTTCTTCAGCACCAGGTCTACACCGTCGGACAAGGAAGGGGCCTGCGGCCCTGGAGTACCTGGTTCGGCCCCGCAGCCACGTCATGGGCAAAGGAGGAGGGCAGACTGTCATTTGGAGCCTGCGCCGATGAGTAAGCGTCCCCGGGACTCCACGGAGAGACAGTCTGACCCGGCAGGTCACGGATCCCCTGCCATCACGCCGTGTGGGCCCTCGGCGTGAACGTCAGTGTTGGGGGGTCCTCAGACTGTTGAAACCATCATGCCGGTTGCGGAGGCCGCCGTAGCTGAGTGGAAGCCAGAGGATGTCCTCCTTCCTACGGAACCCAGATTGTCGAAGTCCTGGACGGCGACAGAACTCGAGATCAGGCAAGTGCTCTATTTTGTCTTTCTCTTATCAATTCTAGAGCATTTTTGCCTGTCTCTCGGGGAGACGAGCCAGGTGCAGCCGTCTGCTGCATCTGAGCTTGTCTCACCGGGCTCTGTCGCTGCCAGTGATCCTGATCCCAGTTCCCTTTCTTCTCCTGAGCCTTCTCCCAGGGTCACCGGTGTGGAGTCGATTCCGGTTGCCATTCTGGAGGTTCGGGGTTGGGGTTGGAAGGTGGTCTCTGGTGCTGCCCCGGTCCAGTCGGGGTCCATCGTGGGTGCAGCCACGACCCAGTCGGGGTCCGTCGAGGGTGCAGCGCAGTCTCATTTGGGATCCGACTGGAGGGCAGTGCCGGTTCTGGTGGAGTTCGGAGGCGGAGCTGCAGATCCTTCGCTGAGCCACGCCGGACTGGTCCCTCATCCTTCCCCCGTTCTTTTTCCCCTTCCATCGGGGGCCACTGGAGTTATCCGTTATCGGTCCGGCCCTCCTTCATTTTCCCTCTCTATAGGGGGGCTGTCTCCGAGTTCTCCCCTGCGGTCCTGGTGGCTGAGTGATGCGGGTCGGCCGCCTGGGAGACTGCCTTGCCCGTTTGGCATTCTGGGTCAGCCACCCGACCATTTGGACTTTCTGTTCGGCGACCTGGTTCGGCCATCAGAGGTACTGGTTCTCCGGGATTGGGACTGGGGTAGACCACCCGAACTATTTCTTTTCCCATGCCAGCGATCTGGACGCTGGATGCAGGTAGACCTCCCGAACTATTTGTTTTTTGTGTTATGGTGCTCTGCCTGCCTACATTCCTGAAATGATTTTTTTTTTTCTCTCAGCTGGACTTGATCCTGACCAGGCGCACCTCACTGAAGAACGTGCTAATCACCCATTCGTTCCAGAGTGCAGATTGCGACACAGACCATTCATTGGTGTGTTGCAAGGTCAAGCTGCAGCTGAAGAAATTCCATCATGCTAGACAGCCTGGAAAGGCACGAATTGACACCAGCAAGATGGCCCAACCAGAACTTGTTGAGCAGTTTGCCTCCACCTTTGAGAAGGAACTTGGTGTACCACAAGAAGGAGAATCTGCAAAGCAGAAGTGGGAAGAGCTGCGAAACACCATCCACCACACAGCCTTGGCTACCTTTGGGAGGAAGACCTCGAAGTCACAGGACTGGTTTGATGCCAAGTTGACCGAGATGACCCCCGTCATTGAAGCCAAGCGCTCAGCACTTGCTGAGTACAAGAAGTACCCAAACGAGAAGAATCTCCAGATTCTCAGGGCTGCGAGAAGCAAAGTTCAGCAGACTGCTCGACGCTGTGCCAACGAGTACTGGACTCAGCTCAGTCAAGACATTCAAACCGCTGCCATAACAGGGAACATCCGTGGTATGTACGATGGCATCAAGAAAGCACTTGGTCCGGCTCAGAGCAAGATGGCCCCCCTCAAATCCTCCACTGGGGAGATGATCACAGAAAAGAACAAGCAGATGGAGAGATGGGTGGAACACTACTCCGACCTCTACTCCAGACAGAACACCGTGACACCATCAGCCCTTGATGCCATCGACTGCCTGCCATCCATGGACGAACTTGACGCCGAGCCAACCATCGACGAACTCAGCAAGGCCATTGATAGCTTGGCCGCTGGCAAGGCACCCGGCAACGACGGCATACCCCCCGACCTGATCAAGCACTGCAAGACCACCCTACTGCTGCCATTGCATGACGTCCTCTGCCAGTGCTGGAAGGAAGGTGCCGTACCACAGGACATGAGGGACGCCAAGATCATCACCCTCTACAAAAACAAAGGGGAGAGAAGCGACTGCAACAACTACAGGGGCATCTCCCTCAGCGTTGTTGGCAAAGTCTACGCACGAGTTGTTCTCGTTCGTCTACAGAAGCTTGCCGAACGTGTCTACCCCGAGTCTCAGTGTGGCTTTCGCCCTGAGCGATCAACGGTAGACATGATATTCTCCATCCGCCAACTCCAGGAGAAATGCAGAGAACAGAACATGCCCCTGTACGTCGCCTTCATCGACCTCACCAAAGCGTTCAATCTGGTCAGCAGAGAGGGCCTTTTCAAGATCCTGCCAAAGATAGGATGCCCACCAAAGTTGCAAAGCCTCATCAAATCATTTCACACCAACATGCAGGGGATAGTGCAGCACGACGGCAACGTCTCAGAGCCATTCAACATATGCAGCGGAGTGAAATAGGGCTGTGTACTTGCGCCAACCCTCTTTGGGATTTTCTTTGCTATGCTCCTGAGGCATGCCTTCAGCACAGCAACAGAGGGAATCTACCTGCACACAAGTTCTGATGGCAGGCTTTTCAACCCCGCCCGCCTGAAAGCCAGAACCAAAGTATGCGAGGCTCTAATCAGAGACATGCTGTTCGCAGAAGACGCTGCAGTCGCAACCCACACACAGCAGGAGCTTCAGACCCTGATGGACCGCTTCTCCCAGGCATGCAAGGACTTCGGGCTTACCATCAGCCTGAAGAAGACTAAAGTCTTGGCGCAAGGCACGGAAGCACCACCAACCATCACCATCGACGACTACGAGCTGGAGGTCGTGAATCAGTTCACGTACCTGGGGTCTACGATCAGCAACAACCTCTCCCTTGATACAGAGATCGACAAGAGGATTGGAAAATCAGCCTTCACACTCGCTCGCCTCACCACACGAGTGTGGGAGAATCCCAAACTCTCGATCAAGACGAAGATGGCAGTGTACAACGCCTGCGTCATCAGCACACTGCTCTATGGGAGTGAGACGTTGACAACATATGCCCGGCAGGAAAAGAGACTGAACTCCTTCCACCTGCGCTGCATTCGCCCCATCCTGGACATATCCTGGCAGGACCAAGTGCCCAACACAGAAGTTGTGTCCTGCGCTGGCCTTCCCTCCATGTTCACTCTACTCAGGCAGTGCAGGCTCAGCTGGCTAGGCCACATTTACCGTATGGAGGTTGGCAGAATCCCCAAAGACGTCCTCTACGGAGAACTGGCGACTGGCAGGAGAGACGTTGGCCACCCACAGCTGCGCTTTAGAGACGTCTGCAAGAGAGACATGAAGGCCCTGGAGATCAACACAGAGCGCTGGGAGGACCTTGCAACGGACCGCTCCAAATGGAGAGGCACCCTGACCAGACAGCTCAAGGCGGGTGAAGAGAGACTGACTGCTGCAGCAGATGAAAAAAGGACCCGCAGAAAGAACCGCCACAGACCCAGCAGCACGAAGACCACCCACAAGTGCGACCTGTGTGACAGGGACTGCCATTCGCGCATCAGCCTGTTCAGCCACAGGCGGTGCTGTTCCAGCAGAGTAGACGTTTAGGATTCTCTTCCATGGTCATCATAGACCGACGGAGGCCGACGGGGTGCTCTGCCTGCCTACATTCCTGTAATGATTTTTTTTTTCTCTCTCCTTTTGATTGTCCCCTCCGTAGTCTGAGAGATGTTCTTTTGTTGCCTTAGGCCGTTTATTTGAATTGATTTAAACTGTTTGTATTTCGCTGCTCTTTAGCGTGTGTTTTTTTTTTTTCTCCCCCTCTGTGGTCTGAGATATGCGCTTTTGTCGCCTCTGCCAGTTTATTTGTACTGACTGGAACTGTCTGTATTTTGCCACTGTTTTAGCGTGATTTTGTGTTTTCCCTTCCTGTGTTTGAGAGACGCCTGCGTATTATGGTTGTTATAACCGTGTATCTGTTATTTGGGGTTTTTTTGCTTTGGTCTTCTACCGGTGCACTATGGAGTATATTTGTGTTTTTTTTTTCCTTGCTCTGTTGTGCACCATGCTCATATTTGTTCTGTATTGGCCCTGGTCATTGTTTTTTTTTTCTTTTTGTGACTCTTGCCCGCCAAGCCTTTTCCTCCCTCCTCCCGCCCTGGGAGGGATTTCGTAGCCTTCTGGGTGGGGGGGAGGCTTGGATGTTACGTTTACGCCCAGAGTTCGTCCTTCGGGGGGTTGTACTGTCGCGGTCTGAGCGCCGATCTCATCTGCGCTTGAGTCATGCAGTGTTTTCTCTCCATTCTTTAGTAATTCCTTGTGGGCTCTCTGAGCTCTTATTTTGACAGCGTCTCTGCGGGGCTTCCGGCTGTCAGAGCCGAGATCAGCAGTGACAGCTGGCCTTGATCTGATTCAGCTGTTGACGCCTCATCAGCTGATTAATTATCTCGCCCTATTTTAGGGAGCAGCTTCTGTCTCTCAGGGCTGCGATCCCGTCAGACATCATCAGACGTTTACTCATTAAACATCCCTTCTTCTATCATCCATCACTGTAAGTGTATATCCTGAGAGTCTGTATTCCTGTGTTTGAGTCAAACCTTAGTTGTGTTTTTGCCCCCCGTGGCTCATTATTTTGTCATCTGTCTCTCATCAATAAATTATGCAAACTCATCGGCGGCCTATAGTGTCTTATTAGCGGTCCGTGAGGACCGCACCATGACAACAGGAACAGGAGGGGAGGGGGGGCACACTCGCCTGATCATCACACTTTTAATTAAAAAAAAAACTTTATTCAATTCAATTCATTCATCTTCTTCCGCTTAATCCTTTTCGGGTCGCGGTGGGGCTGGAGCCTATCCCAGCATCTTTGGGCGAGAGGCAGGGTACACCCTGGACAGATCGCCAGTCCATCGCAGGGCCAACCAACACAGAGAGACAGACAACCATTCACTCTCACAGTCATACCTAAGGACAATTTAGAATCCCCAGTTTGATGCCAATTAACCTAACTTGCATGTTTTTGGCATGTGGGAGGAAACCGGAGAAATTCTGGAGTAAACCCACGCAGACACGGGGAGAACATGCAAACTACACACAGATCACTGTTGGTCAGGGGCTGGGATCAAACCCTGGATCCCCCGGCCAAGGGTGAGTTGCTGTGCTGCCGCAGTGCTAACCACTCCGCCACCGCGCCGCCCCAATTATAGGGCCATTTCACAACAACAGTCATCTCATAGCACTTTCAACTTTAAGGAAAACCCCCACAATTTCAGAAAGACCCCAACAATCAGGCGGTCCCCTGTGAGCAAGCCCTTGGAGACGGTGGAGAGGAAAAACTCCCTTTATTGTAAATGCCATATTGTAAATTGATGCTTTTATCTTGAAATTTTTTCACTTTTTTCTTGAAAATCTGGGTGGTTTTCTATTGAATTTGTAACTTTCATCATAAATTATTATTATTGTTATTTTAATTATATGGATGCCTAGAGAATCATCTTGCCTGCATTACAGTTGTATGTACAGCAACATGACAATAAAGGTTGATTTGATTTGATTTGATTTTGAAATTCACGCTTATTTTGATGTATTTGCTACTTCTTGCCATTAAATCTGAAATATTTTATATAATAAATTTGTGAGGTTTTTTGTTGTCTAAAATGTAGTCCTGAAAATGTTGGTCTTTTTCCACATTTTTGCTACATAGATTTCAAAAATGTCCTTATAAATTGTGACATTTTACTTGCAACTTTACAAAATTTCTGTTGAAACTTTACTATTTTTAATCACAGATTAGTCTTTTTTTTTTTTTTTTTTTGTAAATCTGCAGCTTCTCTCCACATAAATTTGCAACATTTTTATGATATTTTTGACACTTTTCATATATGAGTTTGTTCGGTTGATACCAGTGTTTCTGTTGAACCCTCAGTGATTATGGGCAACAGAGCCACATGTGGTTCTGGAGCCACAGGTTGCAAACCTCAGGTCTAGTGCATTGAAAACATAAAATATAAGCAGTTCAACTACGATCATGAAAGATATCCTGCTTTAGTGAACTATGACTTACACACTAAGCTGCTGATTCCTCTTTATATTGCTGGTATAAATGATAAGAATGACTGTTCAACTGCAGCTGCTGTGAGAATGAAAGCACAAAGGTGCTGTGCCTTGGTGCCTGTAGCATGGTGGGCTGTAAAAAAGTGGCACTCTGACCTCTACTGGCCCAGAATGGTTATTACAATGCCTTTTTTTCACAGCTGAATTCGCAGAAATGGTGAGTTAAACTTTAACTCCTCCTAGGCAATTACCTTGATTCTCACGAGTGGATATTTCATGTCACTGTTGGGGGGGGGGGGGCAATAACCATATTTGTTCTCTAGAGTAAAGACTGAGGGCAATACTACAGGTAGTCGGTGCCCAATACAAGATTGCGTTTAGACATCTTTATTTTTGTAATAGAGAAGAGTTCCAACCCTTTAAAACAAAAAAATTATAAAAATGAACTTGAGTCACTGTCTAGATGAAGAGAGAAAATTTAAGGCATTACATGGTGTAAAAACTTCACCAGCATTCATATGAATGTTGCAAGTTTAAAAGAAAAGTCACAATTTTACAAGAAAAAAGTTGATTTATGATGAAAAAGTAGTGAATTTATGAGGAAAAAGATACCAAATTCATGAGGAAAAGAAGCATGTTTACGAGAAAAATTGAAAATTTGTGAAGAAGTTGCACATTTATGAAAAAAATTAATTGATGTGGACAAAAGCAGCCAATTTATAAGAAAATGTCACAATTTGATTTTAAAAAGTACCTTTACAACAAAAAGTAGTAAATTTATGAGAAAAACTTGCAGTTAAAAAAAGTTTTTAAAAAATTATGATAAAAATAGAAAATTTATGAGGAAAAAAGTTGGTTTAAAAGAAAAAAAAAATTTATGAGAAAAAAGTTGCAAATTTTTGTGAAAAAGTTGCTTATTTAAAAGAAAAAAGTCAGATTTATGAGTTGCAAATTTTTGCAAAAAATGTTCCAAATTTTTGAGAAAAAAAAATGCAAATTTCTGAGAAAAGGTTGAAAATTTATTAGAAGAAAGTTGTAAATAAAAAAGTTTCAAATTTGAGGAAAAAGTTGCAGATTTATGAGGAAAAAGTTGCAGATTTTTGAGAAAAAAAGTTGCTTATTTAAAATAAAAAAAAGTTGCAAATTTGTGAGAAAAAAGTTGCAAATTTACAAGAAAAAAATGCAAAAAAAGTTGCAGATTTAAATGAAGAAGCTTGTCATGGCCATGAGCACTGGCTGCCTCCTTCCCGTCGTTTCCCTCCTCAGGTCATCAACACACCTGGGTGAGGAGACGCACCTGCTGCCTTTCATCAGCCAGCATACATAAGGAGCATCTCTTCAGTGCGCTGACGCTGGCTCGTTGGGGTATACTGCCTAAGCAGAGTACATTTGTAGCAAGCGTTATTTCCGTAGGTGTAGTTTCTGTACTCACCTGTTTCTCTTCTCCCTTCCAGGTTGCTGCCACCGTGCGGGTGCGTCTCCGGGGACTACGTGCGCTCACTGCCCCATCATCACTTCTCAGCTGCAACCATTCTCCACCCGGTCAGACACCACCAACTTCACCCTGCTGGTTTGTCTCTTCCCGAGTTCGGGGTTCTGCCGGTTCTCCCTTTATCCCACACAAGTGGCAATTTGGCTCGCCCATTTTCCCCAGTCTCATGCACTCACAGCTCTCGTTCTCTCTCCACAGGCTGCTTCCTCTGGCGAGTGACTTTTTCCATAGGCTGTGCTTCCCTTTGATATTTAATAAACTCCTCAAACGTGTGCTTGTGTTCTCGATTGTCCCTTTGTTGCTGCATCGTGCACGTGAGCTGCCTATAATTGGTAATATTGACAAAGTTTTAAATTTATGGAAGAAAGTTGTAAATTTATGATAAAAAAAGATGCAAATTTATGAGAAGGAAGTAACACCATCATACTCATGAAGTGTTTTTGGAGATAACAGGACAGCTGTCACTCAGCAGGAAAGCTGTGACCCTATGGACATGGATCATTATGGCAGAAAAATCAGGTGACGCGTCATAGAAGAGCACAAGTTTATGTTTTATGATGAATGAGATTGCACTGAATCATACTCCTACTGTACAGTATAGCATGTAGTATTTTAACAGGGCTGTGCTGTGGTGCCTGGTTTCAGTTTGTCTTGACAGCAAAGGACACCTTGTCAACTCATTTATTACCTCCGCCAAGGAGGTTATGTGATCATCGGCGTTGGTTTGTCTGTTTGTTTGTTAGCGAGATAACTCAAAAAGTTATGGACGGATTTTTATGAAATTTTCACAGATTGTCAGAAATGGGGTATCCTACAGATGATTACATTTTGGTGGTGATCCGGATCACCGTCCAGAAGAAAACCGCCATTACGGAAAATGCCATTTTCGTCAATAACTACTGAACCACTAATCCTATCATTGTGAATCCAATTGCTAGTCATATGTTTTCATGGTCAAGGAATCTGAAAACGTACACACAAACACTGTATGGGGGGAGCTGTGGCCGCCATTACGGAAAATGCCATTTTCGTGAATAACTATTGAACCACTAATCCTATCATTGTCAATCCAATTGCTAGTCATATGTTTTCATGGTCAAGGAATCTGAAAACGTACACACAAACACTGTATGGGGGGAACTGTGGGGCTTGGCAGAGGTCTGCGGTCTCCGAGTGCTTTTCTAGTTTATTTTTGCCACACTTGGAATCTGAAGGTTAGCTGTATTTAATGCCCCGGGGTAGGGAACGGAGAGTCACTTTTTAGAAACTTACACCAGAGAGGAAAAACGACCTCTGCGACAGCCTCTGCTTACATTTACAGGAGGACGCATGAGTGGAATGACAAGCTGATACTGGGGGTGGGGGTGGGGGGGTGTCATCTGTTTCTGGTGGGAACTTATCAAGTGAAAACATAAGGCAGAATTTTTTTTTTTTTCTCCAGAGAGCTATATCAAATTTGTTAAATATGTAAAGTTAATAAAGGTGAAAAAATGTGATAAACTATTAAAAATTCATGATTAAAAAAAGTCACAAATCTATAAGACAAAAGTTAAATGTATGGGAAAAGAGGCAAGTTTATTAAGAAAAAGGTAGCAAATTTATGAGAAAATAAAGTTGCTAACTAATGGGGGAAAAGTCACAAATTTCGGAGAAAAAGATCCAGATTTACAAGAGAAAAAAAAATCAATTTCACAAGGAAAAAAAAATGTAAATTTATCAGGGGAAATAAGCTGCCAAATTATGAGAAAAATGTCACAAACTGATGAGAAAAAAATCATGCTTACGAGAAAAAAAAATGCTAATTTATTGGGAAGAGGTTGTAAATGTGAAAAAGTAATATCTACAAAAACTTGAAATTTATGAGAAAGAAGTTGTAAATTTAGATATTTTTCTTGTGGAAAAAAGTTGAAAGTTTACTTTCATCTTTTTTTCTTGAAAATCTTGAACTTTTTCCTGGCAAATCTGTAAATTTTCAAATTAAGTTAATTAGTTTTGCTCATAAATTAGCAGATTTTTGTGATAAATTTGTTACCTTTTTCTTCTGCACAAATTTACAACTATAGACTCATAAATTTAAACTTTTATATATAAATTTGGACCTTATTTTCTTATACATTTGCCACTATAGTCTGACTTTTCCTGTTGAACTACCCTTGCATTCTTTATAGAGATGGCAGGTTAACAGAGGTGATGGTTTTGATCAGTTTGCTAGCAAGCAGATGGTGCAATGATCCAGCCGCATGTCAGTTTGGCAAGGACTTTCATGCCGGCTGCCCTTCCTCCCCATTTTTCTGGCCTTGGGACTGGCACAGAAAGTATTGTTTCGAGCTCCCCCTGTGGCTGGATAACCAACTTTTCTTCCTCCATTTTATTATGCTGAGCACCAAGCTAGAAGGCATATGGTCCAGCTGGGACTTGAACCCATGACCTCCCAGTTGTTGGGGCAAATGCTCTACCACCAAACCGGTGGGAAATGTTACAAAGTTGCAGAAAATGACAGGGAAAAAGCTACAATTTTATGTGACAATAAGAAGAGATTAATTCGATTCAACTTTAACTTCATTTATATAGTGTCATTTCACAACAACAGACATCTCATAGCACTTTCAAAGTGCAGAGGAAAACCCCACAGTTGCAGAAAGACCCCAGCAGTCAGGCGACGCCCCGTGAACAAGCATTTGTCAATGGTGGAGAGGAAAAACTCAGAGAAAAAAGTTGTACATTTATCATAAAAAGCCATAAATTTATAGTGGAACATTTATTATGGCTAAATTGACAAATTTATGTGACAGTTTTTGTACTGGTAACGTATGCTTGAGAGAAGAAGTTGTGATTAAATGCAATTAAATGTGGATAAAATGAATAATGGGATTAATGTGAAAACCCCTAGAAAAAAAAAATCATTAATTTAGAAGGAAAATGTCTCAAATGTATGAATGGAACTTGACAAATTCAGAAAAATAAAGTCCCAAAAAGTACAAGAAAATTTACAAGGACAAAACAAATTTATGAGAAAAAACATGTAAATTTACTAGAAAAAAGGCACAACTTGAACATGAGAAAAGAGTTGATGATTCAAGTAACTTTTTTTTACAGACACTTTCTCATTCCTACTGTAAGGCAAATTTTATATTTTTTGCTCTTAGGTAATTTGTATCTTAATAGTAATGATTTGTATATTTCTCCTTTTCTTTGTCTGAAGAAATCCAGAGTACCTGGATGCAGTGGCAATATGGCCGCCGATTCATCTGTGTACCGGAACTGCGTACCAGATTTCCGGATTTGGGGACCGGAAGTGACAAAGTTCCGTGGAAAGGACGCCTTCGTGTGAGCTGGAACCGGCGACCCTTCTTCGTTCATTGGAGGAAGAAAGGGCAGCGCAGCAGACAGAGGTCTAACTTATTAAACATGCGCAGATTGTATGCGTGTTGCATGGGTAAATATTTACTTTTGTCATTTATAATTAAATATTTATAATGATAATATATATAATTATAATGACTATAATAATGGAATATTTCAGGCAGCTTTGTAACATGTGCTGTTTCAGATGTTGTTGTGGCTCATTGCACAACGTTCCTCACCGTCCTTGTCCCGGAGCAGAGTAGAAACAATGTTGCACTGGTAGAAAAAAGGTTGAACAGTGGACAAAGAATTTCTGTATGTCCAGAGGGACATTTCAATATGTGTGTCTCATCCTGAAGCCTGTACTGGAGAGAATGGACGCAATTCCCCTGGCTGTGCAGCCACCTGCTGCAGATGGAGCATGTGCAGCCTGGATGCGTTACCTCGTGCCTTCCAACTAATCATAACACGCATTACAATAAGCCACTGGGAGCATTTTATGTTGTGTGAAATAAAGATTTCCTGCCTTTCAGCTTTGTGTGCATTATGAAATCTATCAGGAGTACATCAGTAGTAGACCAAAGGTTAAGAATTAATCAGTGACTGAAGGGGTTATTTATGGTTTAAAAATAGTTATGAGGGTATACCATCACCATATATGGTCAGTATGTGAGGGTTAAAATGTGGTGAAATGTCTGCTTTATTTTTATAAGTGGCCACAAGTGCATCATGTGACAAAATCAGGTCACCCTGTATAAGCCTGTGTGTTTTAAACATATTTAGACATATGGATTTGTAATATTAATGTTAATACTGGGAGACTGACATATAATTAAACAAAAAAGTCTTTAAAATTTTATTAAAGAAACAGTGAGGAATAAATTAGAACATCCCCACCTTTAGTCCCACTTAAAATGACTAAAATTAAAAAAAAGCATTGATCAATGTGAACATTTAATAATTAACTGAATATTTAATAGGGTGTCCAAATTGTGTCACCTGACTGTATGTGAATGCCGGACCTTTGTTAAACATGATAAACTTGGTGCATTTTAAAAAGAAGTTTATAACCTGTAGTTCAGCACACCTGAGGATCAGAAAGGCTGAAGATGCAGTGAGCAGAGATGGATGATTTAATATTTCATAGCTCTGACCCAGTCACATCTACTTGCTTGCGGTTGTCCATCGAGTCCGATGATGACGTCCACTTCTATCGGTGAGTCCTTTGATGGCTGTATAGTCCTATCCTGGACCCACATGTCCTGTTGCAGGTAGGGCATGTAAAAGTTGTAGTAGTGGCAGCAGGGGCTGCAGGTGCATTCCTCCTCAGTCTTCTCTCCTGTCTCCTGGCTGTCCTGTCCTCCTCCATCATACGGGTGCCCATAAGGCACTGCTGTCGCCAGGTGTTCCGGTCAGCAGCAGCCTCCTCCAGAGCCTCAGGTCTGATCCTGCACTTCTTTAAGGCCATCTTTAGCTGGTCCTTGTAGCACTTCTTCTGCCCTCCAGCAGAGCGTCGACCATGGTGTAGCTGGCCATATAACACCCTGCGAGGCAACCGGTTTGGGGGCATCCTCACCACATGTCCCAGCCAGCGCAGCTGGTGCTGGGTGATCATTGCCTCAATACTTCTACAGCTGGTCTTAAAGAGTATCTCAGAATGAGGCACATGGTCACGCCAGGTGATTCCCAGGATGCGCTGAAGGCAGCGTATATGGAACCACTCTAGATCCCTAATGTGGCGGCTGTAAGTCACCCAGGATTCACAGCTGTAGAGGAGAGTAGTGACACAGACTGCCTGGTAAACAGAGATCTTCGTTTGAAGATGGAGGTTCTTGTTCTGGAAGACCCGACGCCAGAGTCTCCCAAAAGAAGCTGATGCCTGCCTGATCCTGTTCTGGACCTCACTGTCAATGGTGTTGTCTACAGAGAGGATGCTCCCCAGGTACTTGAAAGATGAAACAACAGACAGCTGTTCACCAGCAACAGTGAAGGTAAGTGGAGTAGATGGGATATTGGTGCTCCATTGGCAGACGACCTCTGTTTTGATGGTGTTCACCGTCAGTCCCATCCTGCTGTATGCTCTCACTGCAGCAGTAAGAACAGACTGGGGATCTTGTGGGCTATGAGATACCAGAGCACAGTCATCTGTATACTGTAGCTCAATGACTCTCACCCTTTGCAGTTTGGTGGTTGCCTGGAGCCTCCTTATATTAAAAAGGTTGCCATCTAGACGGAAGTCCACTGTTACACCGCTGCTGTCCTCAATCTCCTTGTGGAGAAGTTGGGTGACACAGAGCAGGAAGATGTTAAAAAGTACTGGTGCTAATACACACCCCTGCCTAACCCCTGTACAAACGGGGAAGGAAGGAGATTCCTGTCCTCCTATAGTCACCCGAGCAGTCATACCATCATGAAATTGGTGGAGGATATTGACAAACTTACTAAGGCAGCCAAACTTAAGAAGAACTTCCCATAGGAGTTCTCTATGGACAGTGTCGAAAGCTTTGGAGAGATCGACAAAGGCCATGAAAAGGTCCTGGTGTTGCTCCCGACATTTCTCCTGCAGCTGCCGAGCTGTGAAAATCATGTCCACCAAGTTCCTGCCCTTCCTGAAACCGCATTGCGATTCAGGCAGCACTGATTCTGTGATGTTGTTGATCAGCCTGTGAAGCATCACCTTCACCAGGACCTTACCAGCAACAGCAAGGAGCGAAATACCCCTGCTGTTGCCGCAGACAGCCTTGTCACCCTTGTTTTTATAAATGGTGACAATTGTGGCGTCTCTCCATTGTTGTGGGATGTTATCATCGGCCCAGACCTTGGTGATGTACTTGTGCAGGGTTTTTGTACACAAGTAGCCTCCTTGTTTCAACAGCTCGGCAGGGATGTTGTCATTACCAGATGACTTGTTGTTTTTGAGAGAGCGGGTAGCTGATAGAACCTCCAGGAAGGTTGGGGGCTGATCCAGGTCTTGCATCAGAGGAAGAGTAGGCAAGTCGTCGAGAACAGTGGGGTCTGCATCTGAGTCCTGGTTAAGCAGGGTACTAAAGTGTTCAGCCCATCTCAGCAAGATGTTAGGCTGATCCTTTAGGATTCTCAGCCCATCTGCTGTTTTCAGGGGAGTGATGCAGCGATTTGTTGGGCCGTAAATCTTCTTGACAGCATTATGAAATTTTTGCATGCCATTTTTATCGGCAAAGGCCTGGATTTCATGTGCCTTTTTTGTCCACCACTCGTTCTGCATTGTCCGAGTAGCCCTTTGTACATCCCGCCGAGCTCTCTGCCACTGATGCCTGATGATAATGGATGAGGGGTTCCTTAAGGTTGCCTGATGTGCTCTGTGCTTGTTCTCCAACAAGTCGTGGATGGTGTCCGAGTTGTCATCAAACCAGTCTTGGTGGTTCTTTCTCTTATAGCCAATCGTTTGGGCTGCTGCCTCACAAATAGCCAAGCTGATAAAGTCCCACTTCTGGTCCATAGTCTTCTCAGGCAGACTCAGGAAATACTCCACCCCCCCTAGTTTCTCAATCAGGGAGCGCCGAAAGTCATTTCTTACATCCAGATTTGCCAGACGGGAGCAATCAAGTTTCCTCCTTTTGGGGCCTTGTAGTCGCAAGGGGGGGCGCACTTGCATGTGGACCTTGGCCACGATCAGCCGGTGATCTGTCCAGCATTCTGCACCTCTCATGGCACGGGTGATGTGGACATCTCTGATGTCACTGCGCCTCACAATGATGTAATCAATCAGGTGCCAGTGTTTAGAGCGAGGGTGCATCCATAATGTTTTGTATTTGGCCTTTTGTTGGAAGATGGTGTTGGTTATGCTCAGGTTATGCTCAGAGCAGAGAGTGAGCAATCTCACTCCATTTGCGTTAACCTGGCCAACTCCGTGTCTGCCAAGCACTCCACTCCATATCTGATTGTTCTGACCCACTCTGGCGTTAAAATCTCCAAGTAAGAAGATCTTGTCATTCTTGGGGATCCGGTGAAGAGTTTCGTCCAGTAACTGGTAGAAGGAATCCTTGGCCTCACTCTCCGATGGCAGGGTTGGTGCATAGGCACTAAGAAGTGTAGCAAAGCGATTCTTAACCAGGGGGATACGGAGTGTCATCAGTCTCTCACTAATGCCAACAGGTGTTTCACTGAGTCTTGGTAGAAGGGTGTTTTTGATGGCCAGTCCTACACCATACAGATGTTCTCCTGAGGGGTAACCCCTCCAAAAGAATGTGTAGCCCATCCCTTCCTCTGTTAAAGAGCCCTCATCTAGGAGCCTGGTCTCGCTCAGTGCAGCAATATCAATGTTGTAGCGACTCAGTTCAGCAGCAACCAGAGCTGTTCTCCTATGGGGTCTATCAGAACCTCGATCCAGGAGTGTCCTTACATTCCATGTTGCCAGTTTTAGGTTGCATGCTCTCTTTTTATTATTTCGACCGCAGAGGTGGAATGACCCAACAGGCGCGGTAACCTGTTCAGGCGAAAGATGGGTGGGCAATTTTTAGGCCACCTTTTCTAGGCCCCTCCCCAGTTGGGGTGAGCAGTGCTGTCCTAAATAGGGCTGCTCAATCACACAGGGGTCTGCTGAAAACAGCTGCCACCCCAGCTGTTAGCGACCATAATAGCCCTGTGCTGCTGACGTGCAGGGTTATAGCTAGGAGCTCCCAGTAACATTCATACCTGTTCCCGTCGCCACACACCCTGTCGCCGCCAGACTTCAACCAGATGTCCAGGAACGTAAGGCCCACCATGGTCAGAGGTGGACACCTGCGCATTGAATTATTTAGAGTGCCGTAGGGGGCGTGCTCTTCCCAATAGCACCGTCTTCACGATGATGAGGTAAATCCGGTGGCGTGGGTAAGCCCATGACGACCAGTCCCTCAACATGGCTGCAGGAGGCTGCCGGGTCCTTGGTCTTTTAAGTCCTGCCTTTTGCACACCACCAGCACATTGCTTTTCTGTCAGGGGTTGCTCCCTTAGCCTTCACCTTAATAGATTAGCCACAAGGCAGTGGGGCTATTTACCCATAGTTGGGGCAGGGGTTGACGGGCGCCAGGGCGTGTCCACACAGGGTGGGCCTATACGCCGCGTCTCTGGGGCCCCCTGCTGCTCCGAGATCCCCTCCAGTTTAGCCTGGAACCGCAGGGTACCCAGTTACCATGTGTGGCCACGAGGAGGCACTGCAGGGGTCTTGGTGGTAGAGAGGCTATGTACCAGCAGGAGAAGACTTACGCACTCGGCTCCTCTTTTCACCCCCGATGTGGGCTAGCTGGTGGCGGTAGCTGTAAGCAGAGCAGCAAGCAGAAAGCAACATGCAACATATGCCATGCAACATGCACCATCTACAAACATCTCTACGTTACTATACTACTGCACTAGACGCTTCACACGCACCCTGTGTAAATGGGATATATACACACACACACATCTAACATCGCCGTTAACAACACAAAGTTCTGACTCTTCAAATGTTCATTTATTTATTTTCCAGTAAAATACTTCAAACATACAGACACCATAAATTTACACTTCAGTGTTTCTACGTCCCCCAGCTGGCCTGGGAATGCCTTGGTATCCTCTCTGAAGAGCTGGAGCAGGTGGCCGGGGAGAGGGAAGTCTGGGCTTCTCTGCTTGAGCTGCTGCCTCTGTGACCCGGACCTCCAGAAAAGAGGTAGAAGATGGATGGATGGTTTCTTCTCGCTTCGGCTTCTGACTCCAGCATGTCGTGCACAGCAGCCAGAAGAGTTTCACTCCACTTTCTTTCCTAGTAAAAAACACAGGGAGGATGGAGACAGATACTAACAGACAACAATTCTAATACTCAACAACATGTATCCTTTACCTGGTTTAAGGTGGCAGAGGGTGAGGGCAGCAGCAGATGTCAGGCAGATAGCAGTCCCTGAATAAAGACATTTCTGGATCAGAACCATATTATAAAAAAAGATGGCAAAACTGTCAAGGTAGATCAGCTACGCTTGAAACCTGTGGCTCTTCTGCTCATATTCAGTGGACAGAAAAACTAACATGTATGACAGAATCAATTCACTGATACTGTATACAAGTGTTGCATCTAAACAGTCAAAAAGACTGAATAAATCAACCAGATCTTTACTTAAAAAGATTACACATTTTATTACAATTACTGGGAAAAAGGCATTGATAAACAAAAAGGACAGCAGAAACAGTGATGGGATTCCCGGTCATCACTATAAAAGACAAACATTATCACATCAATAAAAACACACTAACATTCTTAAACATTCAAATACATAAACAAAAATACCTACTAAATTAATGTACATCTCTCAATTTCCCCAAAAGAATCCACAATGGGAAATGCTAAAATGTACGCAAATTAAAAATGTTAAAAATACACACCTCTACAACACAGTCCCTAAGAATCCAATAAGTGACATACCAAATTCAGTTTCCACTTAACACCATGGAAACCCACACCTTAGTGATGGGATGGCAGGCTTCGGAGCTTTGAGGGTGTTCCGAGCTTGTCCAGAAAATATTTGGCAAAGCACGTTTCGAGGTATGTATTGTTGATGTCGTACCATGTGACTGGGTCAGGAAGCCATTCATGATTTTGCACACAACATGAAATAAATTGAGCAGTGATACACAATGGAAATCCCCGTCCCTCATGTTTTGTGTTGTTGATGTTTTACTGTGTAAGGGATTGTAAGGGATTTGTCACAGCCAACTTTCAGATGGAGCCAGCACCAAAAACCTGGACTTCTCCTGTTTGGGAACAGGTTGATGGCATTTCTCCCATTGATACATTTTTCACAAATAGTGGCTGTTTACTGTAATTGAAGTGATGGCCTAGTGGTTAAAGCATCAGCTGGGAGGCTGGGATTCAAGTCCCGGCTAAGTAATTTTATTTTTATTTGCAAGGTGAAGTGTGTTGTGTTTCAAAGAGCTTGGATCGTTATGCTGAGGCACTATTGTGCCCTGCATGAGAATAAGGACAGAGGTGAATGTATTTCACTTTCAGTTTATTAAAATGGAAAAAATACACATTAAACCAGTAATGCCCTTGCAAAAATCTGTATGTTGTATACTTTTTGTAGACTACATGGCCTAGTAGTGCAAATGAAGTTTCACATGAGGCTTCATCTATATGAACAATTTTGATGAAAAGCCTCAAGTCTTCAAGAAAGCCTCATCTAGTCATCACTTAAGTAGTAACCTAGGGGTAAAGCATCTGTTCCCATAACTGGGTAACTAGGGTTCAAGTCCTAGCAGGGCCATCCTTAAAATTCATTTTTATTTGCATGGTGAAGTGTCTGTGTTTCAAAGACCTTGGATACAATAACACATCATTGTACTGAGGCACTATTATGCCCTGTATGACAATAAGGACAGAGGTGAATTTACCGGGAGAGACAGAAACTACACTACACTGTATAAACTTGCAGTAGCCCTCCTTTGCACACCTGCATCATCTGTGCTCTGAGAGAGTATTTTCCAAAGCTGGAGACATGATCTCAAAAAATAAAATCTCCTTATTCCAAAAATTATTGAAAAGTTGTTTTTTTTTTCTTAATAAAAATGGATAAGTACCACAAGCACATTCACTATAGTCACCCGAGTTTTATCATTTCTTTTTTCCCTTATGATAATTGAGATTTCTTAAAAGACGGTGCATTTATTGAAATGGAAAAAAAATACACATTAAACCAATAAAAATCTGCATGTTGTATACGTTTTGTCCATTATATGGCCTAGTAGAGAACATGAAGTTTCACATGAGGCCTAGTCTATATGAGCCATTTTGATGAAGGGCCTCAAGTCCTCTTGAAAGCCTCATCTGGCCATCACTACCACATCTTCTAGGGACCATCCCTGTCACAAAACACACACAGCAGCCACT
This sequence comes from Pholidichthys leucotaenia, assembly GCA_020510985.1. Lineage (NCBI taxonomy): Eukaryota > Metazoa > Chordata > Actinopteri > Cichliformes > Pholidichthyidae > Pholidichthys > Pholidichthys leucotaenia. The sequence goes on from CM035840.1 coordinate 441,755,323, forward strand.
ACACAACACAAAAAAGTCAAATAAACCATCACCAAATCCTAAAAATCTCACTATATTAAATCACTTAGCCATTAGACTCTAGCTCCTGCATGCATGTGACTGCTCAACGTGGCGTCCCACAGGAGAAAGCAATCAAATCCACATGCACACGTGTTCCTTCTTAATGTTCTCCCCCACCTGCAGGAACCAAGAAACCCAACCACCAGGTGCTGCTCATTGCAGAAGAAAAAAATGCAAATCAAAGAGGGGAAAACTGCAATGAGAGAAAAATAAGTATAATATACAAGAATGTTTTTTATAAGACTAAAATTGTGAATTTATTAAAAAAAAAAAATCTAAATTAAAAATAGGCAAATTTATGTGTTGCACGTTTTAGAAAGTGCAAAATTATTAGAAAAAAAAGATGTGCATTTACAAGATACCCCAGATTAATGAAAAGTTTCAATAAAAAATGCCTTAAATTTAGAGAAAGAGCGCTGTAAATTTATGTGGAAAAATGTTGCAAATTTAAAGTAAAAAAGACCTGCAGATTAAAGAGGACAAGGATGCAAACGTGACAAACTTAATGCTCATTATCATTACAAGACAAAAAACTGCATATTGGAGAGAAAAAACATTGGAAACGTCTGTGAAATAAGGTGTACATTTGTAACAAAACAAATTTCAGAGGAAAAGGGGTAAACAAATTAAGAAGAAAAAGTTGCAAAGTTAAGAGAAAATATTGCAGATTTACATGACAAAAAGTGCCAGTGTTTAGAAAAGGAGTTGCAGATTGATTTGATATTTGGGAGGGACTAATTAGAAGTTAAGAGGGTGAAAAAAGCTTCAGATTTGTCAGATAAATTGCATATTTGTTGCACATCTTTACCAACCTTCAGCTCCTCAGAGGACGGCTCACTCCAGCTATCCTGTGGCTGTGGGGCCGGTGTCGCCGCAAGATTGCATCCAAAGTGTCGGAACATTTCCTGGTCTCCCGGTTCTGATTGTCGGGGTCCTTGTTACAGTCCTGTTTGAGTTTTGAGAAGCATTGTGCAATAAGCCACAACTACACCTGAAACGCAAACAGTACATGTCAAAATACTGTCTGAAATATTGAATTGTTATAATCAGCTCAGCAACAAGAGTAAATATTTGCCCATGCTGTGGAAATGTGAAAATGACGAGGCAGAGTTTATCTCATGAGTCAGGTTTATTCACATCTTCCAACATCAGCAAAACAGAAAGAGGGAAAAGCACAGACATTCGTCCTTTATATATTCAGGACCTTCAAAGCTCACAGTCACATTGCATTTAATCACAAGCAACAATACATCTTTCCTTAAATCTTATAGCATCCTCCTCATAGTCTTTGGGAGACCAGGAAATCCCCCAAGGTCGTCTCTTGCATACCAAAGACTAAGTTTTCACATCCTCCTGTTATCTCACAGGAGGCCCAGTTCTTTGTTCTCTCTGAGATGTGAAGCTTAAAGTGATACACATGTGGTCCCACATGACCCCCCCAAACATCTAAGATGGAACAACAGAATACAGTCTGCATGTCATGGTAAAATCATTACACATTAACCCACGTGCTGCTTGGGCCTCAGTCTCCTCCCGTATCTGCTGTAAGAGGGCTTCGCCACTTCTGCGGTGTCATCCCGCTGGGGCGCTGCTGTCTTGGGGTGAGAACTGTTTGTCACTCTCTGTGGGTGTTCTGGGGAATGTCCCCGAGGGGGTCTGCCGCGCCGAGGAGCCCTGGCCAACAGCACATCCTCGTCCGCCACCACAAAGGCGGGTTTGAGCCTGTTTATGCCAATCTTTTCCTTCCTGCCCCCCAAATCTAGCAAAAAATGTTTGTCCCCTGTTTCCAGCACTCTAAATGGTCCATCATAAGGTGGTCGCAGTGGTGGGCGATGGGCATCGTGTCTGACAAAAACAAATTCTGCGTTTTTCAAAGCCTTAGGCACAAAAACGCGCGGAAAACTGTGGTGGACGAGGCCAGGCAGCATGCCCGATTCCGTGCCACGCTGCAACCGCTGAGACGGGGAGCTATCTGGCGCAGGATTATCTGGGAGAAACTCCCCGGGCAGCCGAAGTGGTTGCGCAAAAACTAGCTCAGCCGGGGAGGCTTCTAAGTCCTTTTTAGGTGCAGAACGCAACCCCAATAAAACCCACGGTAGCCTGTCCACCCAATTTGCATCCGTCACTGACGCTCTGAGAGCCGCTTTCAATGACCTATGAAAACGTTTGCATAACCCATTAGCCTGCGGATTGTACGCGGTTGTGCGGTGGATCGTTACCCCCCAGGCTACGGGCCATTGCTGACCAAAGTTCGGAAACAAATTGAGGACCTCTGCCGGACGTAATGTCCGACGGGACTCCAAAGCACGCTACCCATGCTGTTAAAAACGTGCGCGCCACCTCCTCGGCTGTGGTCGACGCCAGTGGGACCACTTCCGGCCAGCGCGTGGTGCGGTCTACCATTGTCAGAAGGTGTGTGCACCCCTGTGACGGTGGGAGGGGGCCTACGAGGTCCACGTGAACATGATTGAACCTCTTAGCCAGGATGTGAAACGGCTCCAAGGGAGCTCTCGTGTGTCTGTGTACCTTGGCTTGTTGACAAGCCATGCAGGCTGCTGCCCACTCCTTAACTTGTTTGCGCAGGCTCGGCCATACAAATTTCTCTCCTACCATTTTGACCGACGCGCGCACTCCCGGGTGCGCCAGAGAATGAATCGAGTCAAAAACGCGGCGGCGCCACGCGGCCGGTACCACAGGACGCGGTCGCCCCGTGGAGGCACCGCAGAATAGGGTGGGCATACCATCTTGCAGCACCCTGTTCTCCAGCCTTAACCCTGTTGGTCCAGACTGGAGCACGCGCGCATGTCCGCGTCGCTAACCTGATCCGCGGCCATGGCTGCATAATCTATCCCTATGCGGACTGGGGCCGCCATGGCGCACGAGAGACAGTCTGCCACTACATTCAGTTTACCCGCTACGTGCTGAATATCGGTAGTAAACTCTGAGATGGCAGCCAGCTTTCTTTGATGCCGGCCCGACCACGGTTCTGAAACCTTGGCCATCGCGAATGTCAGCGGCTTGTGGTCAACGAATGCGGTGAAACGGCGTCCCTCCAGCCAGAACTGGAAGTGGCGAATGGCCAAGTGGAGAGCTAACAACTCCCTGTCGAATGCGCTGTATTTTCGTTTACTATCGCGCAATGTCCTGCTGAAAAAGGCGAGTGGCTGCCAAGCCCCGGCTACATGCTGCTCCACGACCGCCCCTATGGCCACATCTGACGCGTCAGTAGTGAGCGCTATGCGGGCCGTTGGGTCTGGATGTGCTAACAACGCAGCGTTTGCCAGGGCTGCTTTAACCTCCGAGAATGCTCGCTCTCGCTCCGGAGACCATTCGATCCTATTTTTGGGTTTTTGTTTTTTGAGTACGGCATACAATGGTTGCATGAGCTACGCTGCGCGGGGGAGGAAACGGTTATAAAAATTCACCATTCCCAAAAACTCCTGTAATGCCTTGACCGTTTGTGGCTGGGGAAAATTTGCTACCGCGCGCACTTTGTCAGGCAGCGGAACCGCTCCTTCTGGAGAGACGCGATGCCCCCCCAAAAAACCGTGCTCTCCCAACCTCCGGAAAACTGCCGTGAGGTGGTTTTTCGTGTTCGTCTTCGGACGCGCTGGCTATTAAGATGTCATCCAGGTAGACGAATACGAAGGGGAGATCGCGCAACACCGCGTCCATCATGCGTTGGAACGTCTGCGCAGCGCCTTTAAGCCCAATTGGCATGCGCAAAAACTCGAATAGACCGAACGGAGTTATTACCGCTGTTTTGGGTATGTCCTCAGCGCGCACTGGGACTTGGGGGTAACCGCGGACCAAGTCTATCTTAGAAAAAACGTGCGCCCCCGCCAAATGAATGGAAAAATCTTGGATATGCGGGATTGGGTAGCGGTCGTGTGCTGTGACGTTGTTCAACCTGCGGAAATCTCCGCAAGGTCGCCACGAGCCGCCAGCTTTCGGGACCATGTGCAGTGGGGAAGCCCATGGGCTGTTCGAATGCCTGATGATGCCCAACCCTTCCAGGTTGGCGAACTCCTCGCGCGCTATGGTCAGTTTAGCTGAATCCAAGCGCCGAGCTTTTGCAAAAATGGGCGGTCCGGTGGTAGTAATAAAATGTTCCACTCCGTGTTTAGCGACGGCTGCTGAAAATGTGGGAACCGTGAGTGCTGGGAACTGAGTGAGCAGCGTGTGGAACTTACCGCTTGCCGTTGTGACGTTGGCTTGTGCTGTGGGCGGGGTCACTCGGGCTGCACAGGGAATAGAATAAAAAGAAAGTGCATTAACCAGGCGCCTGTTAGCAAGATCAACCAACAAACCATGCGAGCACAGAAAATCAGCCCCCAACATATTGAAATTCACTGCAGCTATAACAAAAGTCCACTCAAATGTACGGCCGTGTAGGGACAGAAGCAGAGCCCTCTCACCAAAGGTCTTAATCTCCGAGCTGTTCGCTGCTGACACCCCGTGGCCTCTGGGAACCGCCAGCCAGTCAGCGGAGGAAGGCGTGATGAAACTCACTTGGGAGCCTGTGTCCACTAGAAATTGCCTCCCCGAGTGCGCATCCTTCAAGTAGAGCAGCTTGTTCTCCTCCCCGAGGGCCGCAGCTGCTACCGACCCCCGGTCTTGGCATTTCCCGAGCGCTCTTGAACTGGCACGGTGGTATACATTTGCTTGCCTTCTCTGCAAAGCGGCGATGGTAGAAACAGAAGGTGTCTCCTCCGCGATCCTTGGCCCCCGCTGCCACCGTCATCAGTGGGTCTGCTACCGCCGTCTCTGGCCTCCCGCCATCTCCGGCCATCGCGCCAAACTCCGTCGCTGCCGCGGTGGCCGCGCGCTGTTTGCTGCCGTTGAGAATCCGGATCGCCTCCTGGGCCAGCGCGCGGAATTCCCGCTGGTCCAACAACGGCGAACTGGCCAGGGTTGCTCTCGTGGCTGACGGTAGGGTCCTGAGGAAAATGTGGGTGAAGAGGAAGTCGTCGCCGTCTGAGCATCTCAACCTCAGCATGTTCTCCATCAGGTCAATGGGCGTGCCATCTCCCAAGTCGTTCAGAGCCAGGAGCCTCTCCGCTCTCTCCTCGACTGAGAGAGTGAAACGCTGGATAAGCGCAGCCTTCAACCCGTCATATTTGTTGTTGGCAGGTGGCCGCTCCAATAGGCTCTGCACATGCCGAGCCGTGCGGTTGTCGAGCTTTGCGATCACATGGTAGAACTTCGTGTCATCTACCGTTATCCCCCGGAGGACGAACTGTGCTTCGACCAAGTGGAACCAGGAGCGTGGGTTGTCCTGCCAAAAGTCCGGTAGCTGGACGGTAGCGGCATACGCTTGGCTGGGAGCTCCTGACTCGGCTGGCCCGGGGGAATTTCTTTCATCCATGATACGTCTTAGGGTCACCAGTGTGGAAATGTGAAAATGACGAGGCAGAGTTTATCTCACGAGTCAGGTTTATTCACATCTTCCAACATCAGCAAAACAGAAAGAGGGAAAAACAGACATTCGTCCTTTATATATTCAGGACCTTCAAAGCTCACAGTCACATTGCATTTAATCACAAGCAACAATACATCTTTCCTTAAATCTTATAGCATCCTCCTCATAGTCTCTGGGAGACCAGGAAATCCCCCAAGGTCGTCTCTTGCATACCAAAGACTAAGTTTTCACATCCTCCTGTTATCTCACAGGAGGCCCAGTTCTTTGTTCTCTCTGAGATGTGAAGCTTAAAGTGATACACATGTGGTCCCACAATGCTACACGCATACAATCGGCGCATGTTTAATAAGTTAGACCTTTGTCTGCAGAGCTGCTCTTTCTTCCTCCAATGAACAAAGAAATGCCACCAGCTCCAGCTCACATGAGGGCGTCCTTTCCACAGAACTTTGTGTCACCTCCGGTCCTCAAATACGGAAATCCGATACACAGATCCTGTACACAGTTCTGGTACACAGATGACTCGGCGGCCATATTGCTGCTGCATCCAGATGGGTCGCCAAGAAATTGGTCTCTTTTCTTTAACCGCCACAGTCACTTCCTGGCGACCTGTCACGGTGGTGCTGAAAAAGTAGGTCAAAATTTAAAAAAATAATCCAAAGTATTAACACAGAGATGGGCAACTTTGATGGTAGTGAGGGCCACAATTTTTAAAACTCTCTCCATCAAAATGATGAGCAAAGAGAAATTCCAGACTGTCATTAACAAAAAAGCCAAGAAGAAAAGGAAATATGACGATGAAAAAAAATGTTTTTTAAATATTAGAATCAAATCAAAGCTTTATTTATATAGCACTTTTCATACAAAAGGATGCAACACAAAGTGCCTCACACATTGAACTACAACACAATTAATCCCTCCACACACACACACACACACACACACACACACACACACACACACACACACATCTGCCAGCCAGAAACACACCGCTCCTACTTTTGCCACAACGCTCAGTGGTGTCTGATGTCCCACCAGCTGTGGTCCAGCCAGTCGTTGCCCCGGTCTCATCTCAGCACGGACCCGAACCCAGTCCATGACCCGGAGCAGTTCCTTGCTAGGTTTGGGGTGCTGCTGCAGTCCCGGCAGCTCCCCATTCTCTACCCATGTCGCGTCGTCAAGACACCGCGGCAGCTCCACAGCCACCACCGTCACAGCGCACCCCTCATCCGTCATCGTCCGAAGCTTGATACTGGCACTGAAAACGTCCAATGTCTTCCTAGTGACACCCGTTAGACCGGACCATCCGCTTGTTGACTCGGTCTCTCCCAAAATAGCCGGTCAAGTGCCGGTACTGAAGTCGTCCGTTTCCTCCACTGAGCAATCACCTCCTTGGGTGTCAGCAATCTGTGTTTTAGTTCCGGCATCGTCAGTGGGTGCTTAATGCCACACCACAACGTCATCCACCGGGTCCAGCGATCTCCATCGTCCACATCCGGACCACTCAAACCCAGCACTGTCCTTAATAGCAAATCCCAATCAATAAAACAAGTCACACCCTATAATGTTGTTGCAATGTGATGCCACCTGGAACATAAAGTCGTGCACCGCCTCAGTGTTGTAGCAAGCAGACAGCACCACAGTCCCAACAATACACAGTCTATTACCACCATAGCCATACAGCGGTGCTGGGTTCTTCCTAATCCTGTAGTGCTGGAAAAACTTTTTTACCATGGCCCAATTTAGCACCGACCGCACTGCCGCCGTGTCGAGTATTAACAGTAAAGTCACACCATCCAAGACCACCATGCAGTAAGAAAGCCCATTGGCACTGGCACTCACCGAGTGGATGGTCATCATAGACAGGTGGGCTGGTCTACTTGGCGGGCTCCACGATGCTGGGGACCAACATGTTCTGGTGAAATGATTCATGTGCCCACACTTATTGCACCGCTTCCTTCCCGCAATCCCCACAGACGGCGTCCTTCGGAACAGACCTATGGCTCACTGTGTATGCCTCGCAGTCCTCCACCATGCTGCCTTCATCCTCTGAGTCCACTGCATTTGCAGACGTCATCCATTCTGGTGTCTTCAGAGACTGGCGCCCATTTAGCTCCACGGTTAGCTTATCCGCGGCTTCTAGCTGCAAAGCTAACTCAACTGCCCCAGCTAACGCTAAGTCATTTGGCGCCGTTAGCAACCTAGCCCTTATCGTGACACTATTTGCGTGCTCAGCTAACTGGTCCCATACCGTCTCGTCCTCTAATGGCCAAAACTGGCACACACTGGCTAACTGTCTCAGGTCAGCGACAAACTGTTGAATAGGCTCTCCGACTCCCTGGCATCTCTGGTGAAACCGAATTCATCATACCATCACGCTGCCCGGAGTGGTGAAGTGAAGCCATTAGCTTCACAACGTCCTTGTACAAGTCCGCCTCACTGAGCATCCGTAGAATCCTCTGACCTTCAATGCCCAGGTTGTGGACCAACAACGCTTGCATCCTCGCCTTATTCAGCTTCCCTCGGTCCAATGCTGTGAGGCAGATTTCAAAAGCCTTCACCCAGCGGGGCCACGGAACGAGTCGATCCCCGGGAAGCTACAAGAAAGGCCACAGCGGTGTCACGCACGCCTCCATTAGTTAACCCTCAGTCACCAAAATGTTATGTCTGTAAACCTGGCACGAAGGAAGACAACCGAGAGGTTGCACTAGAACGGGACTTTATTAATATTTAGGTTGCAGTACAGCAGGTGCATCACAGTGTGGGGCGTCCGAGCAAGAGAACCCAAAAAGGTGGACGCCTCCTATTTAAAGGGCGGTGTGGTAGCGCACCCGGAAGGTGACGTCATCACACCGCATTTCACAATAAACCCTTCATCACGCATCACTAGGGAGCCATCACCAGCAGGGAAAGTGCCAAGTCTACGGCTACAGGAACACTACCCCTGAGACCGCCCAAGTCCAACCCGAGGGGTTGACGCTGCAGGTGTGGTGCCACAGTGCATGATCCCCTCAGCCAGGTAGACCAGGTCGATCACAGGCCAGCACCCTGCAGGCAGAAAACAGGCACAATTCCCCGTGGCGGGGCTCCCCATGAGGAAACGCTGGAGCTTCGACAGGGTGATTAAAAAAAAAAAAGGTCATTGATAAATAAGAAGATAACTTGCTGATAAAAAGACTAGACAGTTAAAATGACTAGAAGAATAAAACAACACTTAAATACAGTCAAACAGACATACTGTATATTCATTCACTATTACTAATTTGCAGTAAGATAAGTAATCGTGACATAAAATAGATTTAAAATCATGAATTAAGACAATTAAAATAGGAAACTAATCAAAAGCTAGGTTAAAATAGTAGGTCTATTTGAAGAAAATGATCAAAGTAAAAAAAAATAGTTTTGCTGATAAATATGGTACATTTCTGGTTTAAATTAGCCATTTTTTGCAAATCTATATTTTATTTTGGTATTAGATGTGCAAGCGTCTACTGATAAATTTGCATCATTTTATTTAAAAATTTATAACTTTTTAGTTGTGGGGTTTTTTTTTTTAAATTAGTGAGTGTTTCTTTTGTAAATTTGCCATTTCTTATATAAATTTGCCTTTCACTTTGAAACTTGTTACTGTAAATACTCCTCAGTGAGGACTTGTAACATTTATTGTTGTTTAAAAGCAGCCTACTCTACATTTAGGCTGCATGTCCACCAAACGCGTTTTTTTGTTGCCCGACTGCTCTGAGCATTTTTTTTCAGCATTTGTGCACAGCGCTCTGGGAAAAAAAAAAGTCTGTGCCCTGTATCCTAGCAACAGCTTGTCACTCTCAGCTCAACACTGTCACGCCGCGCCATTCATCAGCGGCGCCACCTGCTCCCGCACCTGCTCGTCATCAACGGCGAGGGATAAGAGCCATCTCGCCCTGAGCTTCGGCCTGAAGCCGTCAGACTTCGTTCCTCACCGTTGTGAGTCATCTACAATCTTCAGCGCAATTGTTTGGGTAAGAAGCCTTACCTTCTCTCTCCAGTCTGCTCCCCTGTGCACAGGTGGATTTCCCGGCGGCGGACGTCTTCTCTCCAACGCCCATTCCTCGCTGTTGCACCGAGCTCTCCAGGTGGCTGTCTCCCGGGTTTCGTCCCTTGCTGTGCCAGCTATCCTGTCATCCAAGTAAGTCCTTCTCCTGCCATAATCCCTCCTGTGTTGGTGTATGCCCGTCACCCTCTCCCTGTGCTTTCTCCATAGGGTTGCCCGGCTGTACGGTCACCTGCCTCTGTGTCTGAAGCAGACGCCGCCACCAACACATTTACACCCCGCAGACACGCACTCATTCACGCCTGTTGTTAATAAACTATTTGAACTACTCTGAGCCTGTGTGTGTGCGTCTCCTGAGCAGTGCGTTATGTCAGTACGGCTTCAGCAGAGCGGCTCGGCAGACGGCGGGCTCGCACACCGTCTTACCACTCTCGAGGTTCGAGTGGATCAAATCGCTTATCAACAACAGGTGATCCTGAACCAATTGGTAGCAATAACAAACCGATTGGACCGTCTGGACCCCCAGCAGCCGTTCCCCCCGGCTCCCCAGGGTGGCGCAGCTCCTGCTGTTCCTGCGGCCGTTCAGCCAGCTCCGGTGGCACCGGCCCGTCTCACACCAATTCCGACCCCCGCTCGCTTTAGCGGAAAGCTTGGCGGAGCGCGGGGGTTTGTGATGCAGTGTGAGTCCGTGTTTGACCGTGTGCCCGGGGACTTTCCCTCAGATCACAGCCGAATCGGCTACATAGGTAACCTCCTGGAGGGGCGCGCTTTAACCTGGGCCTACGCTATAATGGCGAGACCCAGTTATGCCACCCTCACCTATGCCGAGTTCGTGAGGCGCTTCCTGGAGGTGTTCGACCATTCTCGCACCGAGACGGTCCAGGTCGATCGGCTTCTCGCTCTCCAGCAGGGAAGCCGGTCAGCCGCGGACTATGCTATCGACTACCGGGTAGCAGCGGAGGAATTGGGCTGGGACGAACGTTCCCTCTGTGGCCTGTTCCTCCGCAGCCTCAATGACGATCTGAGGGATGAACTGGCTGGACGGGATGTCCCCGGAACGCTAGCGGAGCTAACCTCACTAGCCATTAGCTTGGACAACAGGCTGCGCGAGCGCTCCTCAGGACGGAAGTCGTCTACTTCTCGCCCTCGGGGAGCCTCGCTGCGCCTGCCCCAAGCTCGCCCCCTGGCGACGCCGCCACCATCGCGCCCCGAGGAGTCGGAGCCGATGGTGACGGGCTGGACAAAGCTCTCCCCGGCTGAGAGACAACGCCGCCGTGAGTTGGGTCTCTGCATGTATTGCGGAGACAGTCAGCACACGGTGGAGCTTTGTCCACAGAAGCCAAACGGCGGGGTCCGCGAGTCACTGTAGGGGGCCTCACGGACGTCAATCGGCAAAATCCCCTCACCCAATTGAAGCTGCCCATCCGTTTCTGCCACAACCCCACTGGGCATCTCACCCACGCACTGGTGGATTCGGGCGCAGAAGGCAGCTTCATTTCACAAAGCCTGGCAACCCGATTGGGCATCCGCTGTCAGGCACTGAGAAACCCCATCTCCCTGGTCAATCTCTCTCGTGCCTCCCTTGGGAGAGTCTCACATCAGACCGTCCCCGTCCCGGTCATCATCTCAGGGAACCACCGGGACGAGATAGTTTTCTACGTCCTGCCCAACTCTGTGTCGCCCGTCATCCTGGGGTATCCCTGGCTACGCCTCCACAACCCTGTCCTGGACTGGAAGTCAGCTGGGGTATCGGCATGGAGCACGTTTTGTATGGGCACCTGCCTTCAGTCCGCTGCCTGCTCCCCGTCCGCTTCCCCCCCTGTGGCGGACGCAGCACCTCCGGACCTGTCTCTGGTGCCTCCGGAATTTCACGACCTGGGTATGGTGTTCAGCAAGGCGAAAGCTATGTCTCTTCCCCCTCATCGGCCCTATGACTGTGCCATCAACCTCCGCCAGGGGGCCCCCTTACCTTCTGGTCGGCTCTACAGCCTGTCTGCGCCAGAGAAGGAGACAATGAACACCTACCTGAAGGAATCACTGAGCGCTGGGATAATTCGCCCATCATCGTCACCCGTGGGGGCAGGGTTCTTCTTCGTCGGGAAAAAGGATGGGTCCCTCCGCCCCTGCATAGACTACCGTGCGCTCAACGACATCACTGAGAGGGACCGTTACACCCTGCCCCTCATGGACACTGCCTTCCACTCCCTCCAGGGGGCGACCTGGTTTACCAAGCTGGATCTATGCAGCGCTTACCACCTCGTCAGGATCCGGGAGGGAGATGAATGGAAGACAGCCTTCCGTACCCCGAACGGCCACTTTGAATACCTAGTCATGCCGTTCGGGTTAACCAACACTCCTGCCGTCTTTCAGCGCCTCATCAACGATGTCCTCCGGGATTTCATCGGCCTCTTCGTGTTCGTCTACCTGGACGACATCCTTATCTTCTCCAGGTCCAGGGACGAGCACCAGGTCCATGTGAGGCGGGTCCTCCAAAGACTGCTGGAGAATCGGCTCTACGTGAAGGCTGAGAAGTGCGAATTCTACGCTAGGACCACATCCTTCCTGGGATTCATCATCTCTCAAGACCAGGTGCTTCCAGACCCAGAGAAGGTGAAGGCGGTGGTGGAGTGGCCTACTCCCGCATCCCGGAAGCAGGTGCAACAATTTGTTGGCTTCGCCAATTTCTACCGCCGCTTTGTGCCCAACTTCAGCTCCATCGTCGGACCGCTGACCCGCCTCACGTCCCCGAAGGTCCCTTTCCAGTGGACAGAAGAGGTCGCTGCTGCCTTTAAGGCGCTGAAGGCGGAATTCTCCTCCTCCCGGGTTCTTCGCCAGGTCGACCCCGCGCTGCAGTGCATAGTGGAGGTGGATGCCTGGGACACGGGAGTGGGAGCAGTTCTTTCCCAGCGGTCACCGGACGATGGCGCCAAACGACCCTGTGCCTTCTTCTCCCAGCGCTTGTCCCCGGCGGAGAGGAACTACGATGTGGGGGACAGAGAGCTCCTGGCCATCAAACTCGCCTTACAGGAGTGGCGCCACTGGCTAGAGGGGGCGGACCTGCCGTTCGTGGTCCTGACGAACCACAAGAACTTAGAATATTTACGATCTGCCAAGCGCCTGAACGCCCGCCAGGCGCGCTGGTCTTTGTTCTTCGCCAGGTTCCATTTTACCATCACCTTCAGGCCAGGCTCCAAGAACGGCCTGCCTGACGCCCTCTCTAGGCAGTTTACCCCCGTGGGGGCTGAGGAGACGCCCCATACCATCCTGCCCAGGTCGTGCGTCGTGGGTGCCATCTCTTGGGACATCAAGAGCAAGATCCGGAAGGCGCAGGAGGTGGAACCTGATCCTAGCGGCGGACCGGAAGGAAGACTGTTCGTGCCATCTGCGGTCCGTGGAGAGGTCATCCACTGGCTCCACACCTCCCGGCTCACCTGTCATCCCGGCACCTCCCGGATGATCAACCTCCTCCAACGGTCCTTTTGGTGGCCAGGCCTGCGGAGGGACGCAGCCCGCTACGCCCGGGCTTGCCCTATCTGTGCCACCTGCAAGTCGGGAAATGCCCCTCCAGCGGGTCTGCTCCAGCCCCTGCCCGTTCCTGGCAGGCCCTGGTCGCACATCGCGTTGGATTTTGTCACCGGTCTCCCCGTTTCCAACTCCTTTGACTCCATCCTGACCATCGTGGACCGTTTCTCCAAGGCGGCGCACTTCGTCCCCCTGCGAGGTCTCCCTACTGCCCTGGAGACGGCGGATCTCCTTGTCCAACACGTGGTCAGGCTGCACGGGATTCCGGTGGACGTGGTCTCGGACCGGGGCCCCCAATTTTCATCCGAGGTTTGGAGGTCGTTCTGTAACGCCATCGGAGCCAAGGTGAGCCTCTCCTCCGGCCATCACCCCCAGTCCAACGGGCAGTGTGAGCGGACCAACCAGGAGCTGGAGGCTGCGCTCCGCTGTGTGACCTCATCTAAACCAACGTCCTGGAGCAACCATCTCGCCTGGGTCGAGTATGCTCATAATACCGCTCGCTCTTCTGCTACGGGGATGTCTCCATTCAAGGCGTCCCTGGGTTACGACCCCCCGCTGTTTCCAGAGCAGGAGAGTGAGGTAACCGTCCCCTCAGTTAGAGCACATCTCAGGCAGTTCCGCTCCATCTGGGCTGCCGCGCGTAATGCGCTTTTACGCACAGCGGAGCGCAACAGGACTGTGGCGGACCGGCATAGAAGACCTGCCCCGGCGTACAGAGTTGGGCAACGTGTCTACGTTTCCACCCAGGACGTCACCCTAAAAGGCGAGAGGAGAAAGCTGGCACAGCGCTTCATGGGTCCCTATCCCATCACCCGGATCATCAACCCGGTGGCTGTGTGCGTGGCTATTCCCCCCTCCCTCCGCATCCATCCCACCTTCCACGTGTCGAAGGTGAAGCTGGCAGTCACCGACCCCCTTTGCCCCCCTCCTGCTGCGCAACCCGCGCCCCGGATGATTGATGGCCATCCGGCCTGGTCTGTCGCCTCCATCCTGGACTCTCGACGCCGGGGTCGTGGGTTGCAGTACTTGGTGGACTGGGAGGGCTATGGGCCCGAGCATCAACAGTGGGTACCCTCGTCGTTTGTGTTGGACCCATCGCTCATCGCGGACTTCCACCGAGCGCACCCAGATAAGCCATCGCCAGGAGGCGCTGCTAGAGGGGGGAGTACTGTCACGCCGCGCCATTCATCAGCGGCGCCACCTGCTCCCGCACCTGCTCGTCATCAACGGCGAGGGATAAGAGCCATCTCGCCCTGAGCTTCGGCCTGAAGCCGTCAGACTTCGTTCCTCACCGTTGTGAGTCATCTACAATCTTCAGCGCAATTGTTTGGGTAAGAAGCCTTACCTTCTCTCTCCAGTCTGCTCCCCTGTGCACAGGTGGATTTCCCGGCGGCGGACGTCTTCTCTCCAACGCCCATTCCTCGCTGTTGCACCGAGCTCTCCAGGTGGCTGTCTCCCGGGTTTCGTCCCTTGCTGTGCCAGCTATCCTGTCATCCAAGTAAGTCCTTCTCCTGCCATAATCCCTCCTGTGTTGGTGTATGCCCGTCACCCTCTCCCTGTGCTTTCTCCATAGGGTTGCCCGGCTGTACGGTCACCTGCCTCTGTGTCTGAAGCAGACGCCGCCACCAACACATTTACACCCCGCAGACACGCACTCATTCACGCCTGTTGTTAATAAACTATTTGAACTACTCTGAGCCTGTGTGTGTGCGTCTCCTGAGCAGTGCGTTATGTCAAACACTCCCGCTTTTCCTATCGTCAGACTTTCTACAGATTTTTTAATAGCAGTCTCTAAATAACAATGGACAGGAAACGTTTTCTAGCAGCTCTGGATGTAAAATATGATGACACAGAAAGCAGGAGTCTGAGTACAGACTAGTACTGGCGTCCTATGTCCCGCCCATGCAGCAGTTCTGATTGACTGCTTAAGGTCTGACATTGACGAGCTCAGCTGCAGTCTCTGAAAAGTTGAACTTTTTTCAACTCTGAGTGCCCTGAGCGCCACGACAAAAAACAGCCACCGCCGAGAGCGTTTCAGCTCCGAGGGCGCACAGTGCTGTAAACGCTGGACTACATAGAGAATGAATGGAAAACAGCTGCCCAGAGCGGAAAAAACGCGTTTGGTGAACACACAGCCTTACTGCTGCTGACAGCCTATTAATGCGGTTTCAGCATGCAACACATACATACCTTAAAAGACATACTCTGGTGCACACTGCTCCTTCACTCTCACTTGACCACTCGCACCTAGGTTTCGATTAGTGCTCCCTCTGCCAGCAGACTCTATAACTGCAATTAAGAATGCAGTTCCAAATATGTTCAAATGGGATATAAATAAATAATTGATTTTTGGAAATGGACTGGAGGGTCACAGTGAATGACGTTGGGAGCTGTATGTGGCCCACAAAATATTTCACATTGCTAGATGGTAGATACGTATTGTGGAGGAAAATAAGTTCAGGCGAGATATCGACAAGCTGAAAGGTTGCAGAGTTTTATTTCCTCCAACATAATGAGACGCACTTGTTGCGCTGTGCGCTACAGTGTTGTACTGTGCTCTCTGTGCTGTGTTTGCTGTGTTGTGTCTTTTATATGTTATACAAACAGAGAGAATGCATGTTACATTAGCATATTGATATACATATCAGTCAATACATATGATTAGCATGACCACTGGCGCCCGGACGTCTTCTCCTTAATCCGGGGATGTATAAACAATAGTCATTTGTTCTGGTTGTCCCCCCAGGGGTTCTCTGTCCGTATGTGAATGGTCCTTTGCTTCCTCCGGACCTGTTGCTGAGTGTGAGGATTGAATGTCCATGTAGATTGTGGTGGGTCACCACAGTATAGCTTATATCCTAGCACAATTCCACTGGGGATGTGTAGGTCTGGGTTCCGGTAACCAGTTAGAACCAGAAGCCAGTTTTGGAGCGCAGAAGAAGAGACGCATGGACAATTGCGTGAAGTATTTCAACACTGAACAAGCACTTGCTCTGACTTTTGCCTACTGTGATCCTAAAAGAGATTATTTAGCTTCTGAGGATGATTCTGAAGGGTAATATTTACCTTCTCTGACAGAGCAAGATGGACCGCTGATGCCCACCTTGCATCTGCAGTCGACGGAGCAGCATGTCACAGACAGGCCGATACTACTGGTTCAACTACATTGCCTTACCAGGATCAAGATGGAATAAAACCTTGTTATATAAGATGGATTACATAACTTTCAGTAAAACTGGACTGTGGACAAATTTACATTGAGGATTTTTTTGTTGTTTTTGTTTTGTTTTGTTTTTTTGTAAATAAAGGTGGAATAAATGATATTGTTTCTCCCTTATTTGGAACAACTTTTGGATATTTGCGGGCAGTGATAGATTCTTCACTTTAAACATTATTACTGCAGTTTTAAAGTCAACCAGATCTTTCAACTTGAGAGCTTTTAATTTAAGAAAAAGTGGGTTTGTTGGTTCCCTGTAAGCTGCTTTGTTTATTATTCTAATAGCTCTCTTCTGAAGCATAAATACTGGATATATGTTTGTTTTATATGTATTCCCCCATACTTCAATACAATATGTCATGTATGGGAGTATTAATGAATGATACAAGGTATATAGTGTGGGTTGATTCAGCAAATATTTCACTCTGTGTAGTATTGCAATTGAGTTGGATATTTTACCTTTAATATAATTAATGTGTGACTTCCAACACAGTTTATTATCAATTATTACTCCAAGAAATTTAGTTTCAGATACCCTTTCAATCTCTACATCATTTACACTGAATTTAGATACCGAGTTGTTGTGATGGTTGTTAAAGACTATAAATTTTGTCTTGCTTAAATTGAGCGTTAATTTGTTTGAATCAAACCACAGTTTAAGCTTTCCTAATTCCTTTCCGAGTGTATCCAGAAGTTGTTCCAAATTGCTTCCACTGCATAATAGATTAGTGTCATCGGCAAACAATATTAAGTCCATTTTTTCTGAAACTTTACATATATCATTTATATACATATTGAATAACAATGGCCCCAAAACTGAACCCTGCAGGACTCCGCAAGTAACCTTCAGTAACTGTGTTTTTGCTACCAACACATACATACTGATATCTGTTCTTTAAGTAACTACATAACCAGGACAGTGCTACCCCAAATACCATAATTTTGTAGTTTCTTTAACAATAATTTATGATCCACTGATTCAAATGTTTTGGGTTTTTTTAAGATCCAGGAATACCCCAACTGAATACTCTTTATTTTCTACAGCAGTTGATATTTTTTCTATAAATTCCATTAGAGCAAATGCAGTTGTCCTCTTGTGTCTGAACCCATATTGCTGCTCACACAATAAATTATTCGTCATTATAAAGTTGTCAGTTCTCTCACAGAATATTTTTTCAAGTATCTTAGAAAATTGTGGCAATAGTGAAATAGGTCTATAGTTTGAAAATTCCCCTCTATCACCTGTCTTGTATATCAGAATTACTTTAGCTATTTTCAATGCATTGGGAAATATACCTGTTTGGAGAGACAGTTTACAGATATACATCAGTGGCTTCACTAAGCATTCAATGATAGTTTTGACTAAGAGCATGTCAATACCATCACAATCCGTAGATGTTTTTCTTTTAAACGATTTAACAATTTCAATGACCTCTCTCTCCTAGGTGTTCTTTATGAAGATGGTGTCATGTGGTGATCCTCGCGGATCACCAAGAGACGCCACAGAGTTCACCAGAGAGTTTGGCTAAGATGTTATTTATTTCCAGACGTGACAAAACACAACTATGAACCCCTTAGGGCAAAACACACACATGAACGAGACTTGGGCTCGTAGGGCTAACCCAGCCGCTACAAGCTAACTGTGACAAAACTATGATGACAAACCTGGCATGAAGGTCTCACGGCACTCTCAAACATGACGAGGCGTAGACCCAAACTTGACAAGGAGATGAGACGTTGACAGAATGTAGACCACTAATCCTCCCTCTTACCGTCGTCAGTGCCGGGCTTAAAAGGGCGAAGCACTAACGACGGTAATGACAATCAGCTGACCGGCCGTTGACAGGCGGAAGCCCCACCGAGCACTTTCACAATAAGAGCCCGGTGAGGCCAGAATACAGCCCACAGCTGTCAAGGCAGCTAGAAATAACTTAGCCCGAGCGCGATCAGAACCGGCACTCGGGTCATAACAGTACCCTCCCTCCACGGGCGGACTCCGAACGCCCCAAGGAACCACCCTGCCCCCCCCCCCAGGGTGGGAGGTTGGGGGACAGGTGTGGAGGGAGAGAAACCAACCCATGAACAAGACAAAAAACCATACAAGACAATGACAAGACTAAAAAAACCATACAAGACAATGACAAGACTAACAAGAAAAAATGTACAAGGGAAAACAAAAACCAGAACTACAGGTTCAGAAAAAAATTAAATGCAAGAATAGAGCATACTCGCTCATACCAGACTATACATGAAAAAACAAAAAACAGAGCATTACTCGCTCATACCAGACTATACAAAACAGAAACAGAGCATTACACGCTCATACCAGACTACATGAAACAAAAAAAAACAAAAAACAGAGCACTACTTGCTCATATCAAACTATACACGAAACAAAAAAAAAAAAAAAAAAAAAAAAAAAACCAGAGCACCACACGCTCTACCTAGACTATACATAAGCCAGTAGGGCTACTGCAAGGCATGGGCACTAGATACAAAACTAACCAGGACAAAGAAAAAAAAAAAAAAACACAAATACTAAGACAAACCCAGGGACCACTACCACCCCCCGACAGTTTATGTCGACCGATGGTCAAAGGAGGCGGACCAGGCAGCTCACCAGAGTCCAAAGTCCTGCACGTCCGCTTCTCCGGTGGTCGAACTAGGTAGCCCCATGGCACACATAACAGGTTGGGTGGCCGAACCGAGGCGCCGAACCGGCGAAACAGTCCCTCCGGCAGCCGACCCGTGTCCCTCAGCCACCAGTCCAGGGCATCAACAATGCGCAGCGGCCTCCCTGACGAGAACAAAACTCGGGAGAACCGGGGCGAGCGAACAGGGACCCCCATGGCCCCCGGCGATGATGAAAAGGGGCAGTGATTCTGAGGGGATTGATGAGCAGGACGAGCCAAGAATCCGCTCCGCGAAGAAGGGTCTGCAGCTCCTCCTCTGCCAATGGACCATGCTCGCGCTGCATCACCGCTGGACCCAGATTGGGTCCCAGCTGCACCCACGTTGGGCCCCGATTGGGCCAGAACTGCACCCGCGGTGGACCCCGATCGAGCCTCCAACGAACCCACGTCGGACCCCGATTGGGCCGAAACCGCCCCTGCGGTGGGACCCGATTGGGCCTCTGGTGCAGCTCCGCTGACGAACTCCACCCCCGAACCTGGGACCTCCACCTCGGTGACACCGACCCGTTCCCCGCCGGCGACACTAAAACAAAGCTCGGAGACAGGAAAACCGGGATCAGCATCACCGGTAGCAACGGAACCCAACGAGACGAGCTCGGGTGCAGCAGACGGCTGCTCCTCACTCATCTCCCCGAGAGGCAGGCAAAAATGCTCAACAAAACAGGACAGAGACATAAGAGGGAGCACTTGCCTGCACTCGGGTTCCGTTGCCATCCAGGACTCCGACGATCCGGGTTCAGGGCGACTCTCGTCAGCTGGCTCGGACTCAGCTGCGTCGGGCTCCGCAGGTGGCACGATGTCATCAGCAGCCTCAGGTTCCTCCCACGCTGTTGTCCACGCCGACGACCCGTGTGGCGTGGAGGCAGGGAACCCTTGACCCACTGGCTCGGACCGCTCCGGCGAGGAGACCCGGGGACGCTTCTTTGTCGGCTCAGGCTCCGGGCCGCAGTCCGCTCCTCTCCTCCGTCCAAGACGTGACTGCAGGGCCGGATGCAGGCTATCCAGCACTGCAGGGGCCCTCTTCATCCGGCGACGCTGGCCTGGCGTCGCGGACCGCTCAACAGGGGAGAACACAGAGGCAGTAGGTTTAATAATTTCATCCACAGCAGGTGGAGGGAGCTCGGGGGGCTGCGAACCCCAAACTCCATCCCCAGGAGTCAGACAAGGCAGAATAATATGGTGTGAGAAATTATCGTGCACTTGCCTTCCTTCCGGGGTAGAGATGGTTCCTGCTGTGGGGGACGTCGTTCCTCCCTCTCCCCGCTGGATGGCGACAGAGGGCCCCCTGGGAAGACGAGGTGGGGCCGCTCTCGGAGATTCGCTGACGGGATACGCCGGCAGCGAGTCCAGCCGGGGATTCCGCTGAGGGGTGCCCACGCCGTTACGCCGACGTCCTCGCCGGCCCCCAGACGGCGCGTACTCCTGGACCTGCTCCGGGACAGGACACCAACGCGGGGAGCAGGGATGCCTCCTCCCCTGCTTCCTGCTCTTCTCTTCCAGCCCGCGAAGCAACTCGTGCTGAATGGCGAGTTCCTCCCACCTCGTTATCACCTCCAGGTGGTCGTAACTATCGAGGGGAAGGTTGTCCAAAAGCTCCTCAGCGTAGTCCAAATGCCTGCACACGTCGCTAGGAGCGTCCCACAGCGTAGCGGAGAATAACGTGCAGTCCACGTACTCCAGGACCTCCGCTAGCCTTCTGTCCAGGCGCCGACCGCGACCCCTGGATGACGGCATTCTCCCAGCAACAGGCATCCAGACAGGGAAGAACAAACAGTCCAGTTATGGCACAAACTCCCGGTGAAACGGCGTCTCGATGTGGCGCCTCCGTTTAGGCAACCTGGCAGGAGTATACTGTCATGTGGTGATCCTCGCGGATCACCAAGAGACGCCACAGAGTTCACCAGAGAGTTTGGCTAAGATGTTATTTATTTCCAGATGTGACAAAACACAACTATGAACCCCTTAGGGCAAAACACACACATGAACGAGACTTGGGCTCGTAGGGCTAACCCAGCTGCTACAAGCTAACTGTGACAAAACTATGATGACAAACCTGGCATGAAGGTCTCACGGCACTCTCAAACATGACGAGGCGTAGACCCAAACTTGACAAGGAGACAAGTGCCGGGCTTAAAAGGGCGAAGCACTAACGACGGTAATGACAATCAGCTGACCGGCCGTTGACAGGCGGAAGCCCCACCAAGCACTTTCACAATAAGAGCCCGGTGAGGCCAGAATACAGCCCGCAGCTGTCAAGGCCGGCAGCGAGAAATAACTTAGCCCGAGCGCAATCAGAACCGGCGCTCGGGTCATAACAGATGGAGTCTTTTATAGCAATGTTTTTGCTTATTGTATCACCTGTAGAAGCCGTAACGGGTATTTCTCAAGCCAAATTAGGACCAATGTTAACAAAAAAATTATTAAATTCATCTGCAGGTGAGACTGCATTCACACTCTGAGTCGTTTTTTTTTTTTTTTGAAAGATTGGTTGGATAGCTTGTATTTCTGTATTTATTTCCAAGAATATTGTTAAGTATTGTGCATGTATTTTTAGTGTTATCTCTGTTTTTCTCCAGTTCTCTACTGTAATAGTCTCTTTTGCTGCTTCTCATTATATATATTAACTTATTTTTGTATGTTTTATATGTCTTATTTGTATGTTTTATATGTTTTATATATATTATCATTAAGTCTTCACTCTACTGAGGTACCTTCCTCATCCACTGCTGTGGGCTCTGTGTGACCAGTTGTCTCTCTTGTACAAGACTAAAACAGACAAAAGACAATAATGTGATGATTCTTTAACACTCTCAAAACAACAAATAATAATTTCCATGACAGTACTCAAATAACATTTTGGCATCTACAGACATCATTTTACTTGAATACAATCACTGGCTCCTCCAGAGTAGTTACAAATGCAACATTATGCCAATGAGCTGTGTAACATGTGGCTCTGGAGCCCCATACAGCTTTTTCTGACAACTGCCTGTGGCTTTGAAAAATAATTTCAGCCCCACTGTACACCGTACAGATGTCCTGAAAATACATTTTTGTTTTATTTCTGAGGAAATAAACATTTTGTCTGGTGATGGTTTGGTTTCTGACACAAACACAGTTACATTCAGACTCCAGACAAAAGAAGGACTTGGCTGAACAGCAGCTCTACAGCAGTGCAGAAATCCCACAATCAATCAGCTGAAGTGAAGCAGCTGTTACCAATGGTGATGCGGTCCTCGGTTTGCTCCCACAGCAGCATCTGCTCTTGATGTGATGGATTTTAAAAGAATGGAAAACTTCTGTTGAGATTCCACATTGACACACTGACATGACGTCCCGTCTGCAGATGTGTCATCTGCAAATGTTCTATTCTGCACTTCCAAGGTGTTTTATTACATCTAAGTGGGAAGGCTGCTGAAATGAAGCTGATGCATGAATTCACATTTCCCATTCTGCTGTGTCCTCGCATCATATTCTGCCTTATTAATGCCTTTTTTCTGGTTTTAATTTGTCTCTTTTTCTCACCAGAAGATGTCCTTTACAATTAGTGATATTCATGACTTTCATATATTGGAATAATGATGAAATACTAAACAAAACCAAATATCTAATCTTGTTCTAATCTCATTTTTGGCAAGACTATAAATGTACCTCAACAAGGAGATGACAGCAACCTTTTAAATGAAAAAAGCTGCAGAAACACAGCCACAGTAAACACTTTTAGCAATGCCAGGCTGTTAAAGGCGTAGGAGTTAATGCTAAGTAATCAGTCACTGTTCCCCAGTGAGAGACAATCTCTTGAGTATTTTGTTTGTCAAAGAATCTCCTGCTGATTGGACAAGTCCAAAACACCTCACCTTGGTTGGTTTGGGCTTTTTTGTCAGTTTCCCCTCCTCCTTTCTTCTTCATTATACAGATGCATCTCAATATATTAGAATATCATCGAAAAGTTGATTTATTTCAGTAATTCAATTCATTTCAAGAGAGTTTGCTGGACAGTCAAGCACAGTGATACCATGGTAATTGAACCAGGTTTGGGTACTTTTGGCAGTGTGGGCAGGTGCCAAGTCCTCCTGGAAAATGAAACCAACATCTCCATAAAGCTTGTCAGCAGAGGGAAGCATAAAATGCTCTAAAATTTTCCTGGTAGGTGACTGCGCTGACTTTGGACTTGATAAAACACAGTGGACCAAGACCAGCAGATGGCATGGCTCCCAACTCATCACTGACTGTGGAAACTTCACACAACTTGGATTCTGAGCCTCTCCACTCCTACAGACTCTGGGACCATGATTTCCAAATGGCAGGACTTGGCACCTGATTTTTACATTTACCACTAGCAGTGTGAGAATCTACATACTTGAGTTTGCATCAAGGGGGAATTGTAGTCAATTTTTCAAAACTTCTTCTACTGGCTCCGTTACATGTGGAGGTACAACTGCTCTCATCTTCTGTCCATGCCTTTAAGGGTGAGTTGCACCACCCTGCTCATTTCAGCTGCAGTTTCATTGCTTTGGTCGCCACCCAGAGTTCATGGCCATAGGTGAAAAGAGGGCAAGTAGATCATCAACCAGATTTGCTGTCTAACAGTTATGGCAGACACATCCATGTCCTGCTGTCTCCATGCTCACAAATAAGATCCAGAGGTACTTGACCTCTGCTTGAAGTAGCAATACAGTTAGCACTGAGTTAAGTCAACAGGCCACTCATTTCTGACCAAAAACCATTACCCTGGACCTGAATTTTCCCATCAAAGTGCAAACCACCCAGTTCAAAGTGTTACTCAATAAAGCCAACAGGACTACATCATCTGCATAGAAATTACATATGAGACAACAGAAAATACACTCAGTGTTGCTCTAAATCCTGTTAATAACCTTCATTAACAGAATGAATGACAAAGACCATCTACAGCTATCTGGACACTTTTTTTTTCTGTTACTGTTCTCTCAGACGACAAGGTTTCTGGACTCTCTGCAGACTGCAAAGTGTAAATGTTGACATGGCCATATCTTTGTTTCTCTTCCCCCTTTTTCATTTTCTTCCCTCTTATCTCAGGCCACACACAGAGAGACGAACAAAACCTAACCAAAGATAATCCCGTGCTGCCGGCTGACATCCACTGACCTTTTTACATTCATTCCGTTGCCTGACTTGAGCTAGCTCTTTATTGTTTTATTGCTTTATTACTTTAGCTCTTGAGGATGCATCTGCCTACCCGCTGAAAACTGACCCAGAAAACAACTGAGTGATTTTAAAAGTAAACACGCAGAGAAGACTTGATTAAAGGTCAGTTTGAACTATAATTAGATGAAGCAAACAGACTTTTGTAAAGGTGGAGGCCAAAAATGATTCCTGACTACAGAATGTGTCAGTCAACCATTGTCTGTGCAACACAAATAGTAACCCGCAGAGACACGAACTCTGGTTTATGACCTAACACATAAAATAACTCTTTCCCTATTTTTAAAAAAAAAAAACCAAAGCGTTATGTAGAATCTCAAATGTTTCTTGGGATGTACAAATGCCTTTTGAACATCTACTATTGACAATGTTGTAATATCTAAGTGTAATATTCATGCATTTCAGTTATAAGATAAGATAAGATAAGATAAGCCTTTATTAGTCCCACAACGGGGAAATTCCAGGATTGCAACAGCACAGGGATAGCAACACTCAGAGCAACAATCAGAAGGCAAAAAAAAAAACAAGCAAGCAAGAGCAGCTAATATACATATGTACATATTACTATAAAATATATATATACACACACACACACACACAGACACACAGTGCAGAGCATTGTAGCTGGATGGAATAAATATATGAATATATGAACACACAGTGCAGAGCATTGTAGCTAGATGGAATAAATATGTAAATATATAAACACCCACAGTACGGAGCATTGCAGCTAGGTGGAATAAATATGCAAGTATATAAACACACACAGTGCGGAGCAATGTAGCTAGATGGAATAATATGTAGATATATAAAAACACAGTGCGGAGCATTGTAGCTAGATGGAATAAATATATAGATATATAAATATAAACACACCCAGTGCTGAGCATTGTAGCTAGATGGAATAAATATATAGATATATAAATATAAACACACCCAGTGCAGAGCATTGTAGCTAGATGGAATAAATATGTAAATATATGAACACACACAGTGCAGAGCATTGTTGCTAGGTGGGATGAAACAGCATAACCGTCTATTTAGTTATCCTACATGGTATGATTATGTGCCCATACATATTCTCACCCTCCATAGCGACCGGTATGTTCCTAGTTGTATGCCGGAGAGGACCATTGTGTAAGTCTATTGCATCTTTTGCATTCAAAAAACTATTAGTTTGTTACGTCTTTTTGCTATCTCTGCGAGCAGCCCTGCTTAGGTTGTACAGTCTGACAGCCGTTGGTAGGAAGGACCTACGAAACCTCTCGGTTGTGCACCTGGGATGATGTAGTCTGCTGCTAAATGAGCTCCTCAGTGCATCCAGTATGTCCTGCATAGGGTGGAACTCGGACTCCAGCAGAGATGACAGTTTAGCCACCGTCCTTCTCTCTCCTATCTCCTCCATCGGATCAAGGCGTTGCCCCAGGACAGAGCTAGCTTTCTTAATCAGTTTGTTCAGTCTCTTCCTATCGGCTGCAGTAATGCCACTGCCCCAGCAGACCACTCCAAAAGTGATGGCTGATGCCACCACCGTGTCATAGAATGACTTCAGCAGCGCCCCTTGTACACCAAAAGACCTGAGTCTCCTCAGCAGGAACAGCCTGCGCTGTCCCTTCTTGTAGAGTGCGTCAGTATTGTGTGACCAGTCTAGTTTATTGTTCAGATGAATACCCAGGTACTTGTAGGATGTCACCATCTCGATGTCTGTTCCCTGTATATTTACTGGTGCTGTGAGGGGCTGC
The DNA here is from genome assembly GCA_020510985.1 of Pholidichthys leucotaenia. Lineage (NCBI taxonomy): Eukaryota > Metazoa > Chordata > Actinopteri > Cichliformes > Pholidichthyidae > Pholidichthys > Pholidichthys leucotaenia. The sequence continues at coordinate 441,781,190 of CM035840.1, forward strand.
CCATGCCTGCGGCAGTCCACCACCAGCTCCTTAGTTTTCCTCGCGTTGATCTGGAGGCAGTTCCGATGGCACCAGTCCACAAAGTCCTGGATAAGCCATCTGTACTCAGCTTCATCTCCGCTGGAGATGAGACCAACGATCGCAGAGTCATCAGAGAACTTCTGTAGATGGCAATGTGTTGTGTTGTGTGAGAAGTCCGCAGTATAAAGAGTGAACAGGAAGGGAGCCAGCACCGTTCCCTGGGGGGCCCCCGTGCTACTGATGATCGTGTCGGAAACACAGTCCCGGGTTCTCACAAACTGAGGCCGGTTCGTGAGGTAGTCCAGGATCCATGATGACAGGTGCTGGTCCACCCCTGCGCGCAGCAGCTTGTCCTTCAGGATCATCGGTTGGATGGTGTTGAAAGCACTGGAGAAGTCAAAGAACATGATCCTCACCATATTCCCGGGCTTCTCCAGGTGGGACAGAGAACGGTGAAGGAGGAAGATCACCGCATCCTCCACCCCAATGCCATGCTGGTAGGCGAACTGGAGTGGATCCATCGCTGGTTCCACCAGGGGGCGGAGATGAGCAAGGAGCAGTCTCTCCAGGGTCTTCATCAAGTGGGACGTCAAGGCCACCGGTCTGAAGCTGTTCAGGTCTTTGGGGTGGGAAGTTTTTGGTACAGGTACCACACAAGATGTTTTCCACAGCTGTGGTACCCTCCCCAGTTTCAGGCTCATGTTGAAGATATATGTCACAATCCCACACAACTGGTCTGCACAGGACTTGAGGAGCTTTGCGCTGATGCCGTCCGGTCCCGACGCCTTCCTCGCCTTGATCTTCCTCAGCTCCGTCCTCACCTGGGTCTTGGTCAGGGTCAGGATGGGGGGCTGTGTGTTGGGAGTGGGGGGGGGTGTCGGTGGAGTGGGGAGTGGGTAGCAGGACTTGATTTCTTAGAGGCAGCAGTGGTTGTTGTGCAGACAGGGGGGAGGGCGGTTGGTCAAATCTATTGAAAAACAGATTCAGGTTGTTCACCCACTCCCTGCCCCCCGTGGCCTGGGGGGAGGTATTCTGGAGCCCCGAGATGGTTTTGAGGTTTCTCCAGACCCCGCTGATGTCGCTCTGTTGCAGCTTGTCCTCCATCTTCTTCCTGAAGCTGTCCTTGCCTTCTCTGATCTTTCTCCTCAGCTCCCTCTGTACGGACTTCAGCATCTCCCTGTTCCCCGACCTGAAGATCCTCTTCTTCTCTCTCAGAAGTGTTTTTATCTCAGGGTTGATCCAGGGTTTGTTGTTTGAGTGACGCCGTATGGTCTTGGTGGGAACGGATTTGTCCACACAGAAGCTGAGGTAGTCCGTGAAGGTGTGAATGAGGCCATCGATGTCCTCACCATGTGGATCGCAGAGCTGCTTCCAGGCAGTGGCTTCAAAACAGTCCTTTAGAGTGTCCATTGTCTCCTCAGACCATAACTCCACAGGACACTGTGGAGACACTGTTACAGGACAGTGAGATGCGTGTGTTGAGATCAATAGGCAGCCTTCCTGTGCTTAGTTCAGGCACCAGCATCCTGTGGATATGTATGACGCAAATGCAAACATTCATGCTTCCTGCTCGCATTGTGGTACAAATGTCACATGTCTGAATGCATTTCCTTTGATGATAAAATGCCTTTGATGTATTGTCCGTTGCTGGGTATTTAAGTGGCTGAATTCATATGTTCACCCTCTGTTCTTCTTCTGACTGCTTCTGACTACAGCTCATGAGAGCCTGAGAGCGATCCCCAGCATGCTTATACAGCAGCTGGGGTGAGCTCCGTGATGGCGATGATTTGATCAATAAACTTCATTAAAACTCCAGTCGCCGTGCCTTATTTTAACATCGCCAAGGACACTGTTATACATATATTTGTCTGGTGAAACTGGTAAGATCTCCTGCCACTGGTTTTCATTTGAGTTCTTGGAGTTGGTCTTGTGCATTTAATGATTTACTCAGTAAAAGATTTCTTGGCCTCCTATAAATCCTTTAGAGACATAAATTCCTTTGTGAGTTTTCTGCCAATGTGGTTGACAGAAAACTTCTGTGGAAAAGTAATTAGCAATTCGCTAATGAATGATGAAGCACTGGTGTTTTTGTTTGTTTGTTTGTTTGCAGGGCTGTTGTCAAATGCTCAAGTATTCAGGTATTTATTCTTGATGCAGGTATTTGAACTTCAATTTTTATATTTAGGTCAGAAAGAGTTGTTGAAGCCAGGTTAAGAAGATGTGACAATTAGCAGGCAGCAGTATGGTTTCATGTCAACAACAAGCTGGTAGGTCTGACCTGGAGAACCTGGAGAGAAAAGGAGCAAATTTAATAAAAAAAAAATAAAAAAAAAAAAAGTTTAAAATTTATGAGAAAAAAGCTGCAAATTTAAAAGAAAAAAGTTTAAAATTTATGACAAGGGACTTCTGGTCTGGACGCCATGGTGATAGCAACTTAACGCTGAACCTCCCAGACCCAATCCAAGGAAAACATCTTCAAAATCAGACTTAACGGATTTTTGGAAGAATAAAAATCAAAAGACAAAAACACCATGCCTAACCAAAAACAGAAGAAACTGACATTCCCCAGGTCAGGATGCGCAGCGGCCGCAGAATCTGAACCGGAGGACCTCCGTTCAGGAGACGAGGAGCTGGACCTAGCTAACAAAAAGATTAGCTTGAAATCGCTATTTGATGAATTACGACGATTTCGGGCCGAATTTCATGAATTCAGAGAGAAACTAAAAAGGACGAACAGCAGAATGGACCAGGCCAAAAACCGAATCTTGGAAGCTGAAGAAAGAGTAAAAGTGCTTGAAGATTCTATGCTGGATTTACACAGAAAACAGTCAAGGCTGGAGGCTAAGCTAACCGACCAAGAAGGAAGACAGAGATGAGATAACATCAGAATTCACGGTCTGAAAGAAGGAGCTGAAGATAGTTTCAACACAGTGGCGGAATGCATGGAATCCTTATTGAGAGAGAAGTTGGATATTCCACAAACCACCGATTTGAAGATAGAAAAGGCCCATCGTACATTAGCCGCAAAGCCAGCGGCAGAAGCGCCCCCGCGTTCGGTGGTGGTAAGATTCTCCGATTTCAAAATAAAACAAGAGGTTGTAAGACGGGCTTGGCAGAAAAAAGGATTTATGTATCAAGAGAGAAAAGTCTTCGTGGAGCACGATTACGCCCCTGAGGTTCTTAAAAAGCGACGAGAATATAACGACGCCAAAAAGGTTCTACGGGAACAGAATCTACGCTTTCAGACGCCATTTCCGGCGAAGTTAACGGTCTTTTACGGTGAAGAGTCATGTCTCTATAATTCAGCGGAAGAAGCAACAATTGACATGGCAAGAAGAGGGCTCCCGGTAACGGTGTTTAAACCCGCAGCGAATCTGAGCGAGAAGATCAGAGCTCAAACGTGGTCCACTCAGAGACCTTCAAAATCCACGGGCCAGCAGCGGGAAACCCAGCCTCAGAGCTACAAAGATAAGCTTTCCAGTTCCAGGAAGGAATAGCGACCTTTTTGGGTTTTTTTTCTTTTCAGTCATTCTGCACTTCCATCCCCCCTCCTACAAGGTAACAAACATTAAAGGAGATGCAGAATCAGCATGTGGTAAAACCTTTCATGGAGCAGTTATAGCATTAGAAACAAATGTCTTCTTAATTTAAAGGGAAAAAAAAAATCATGTTAAAATAGAAATGTAACAATGACCCACATGTTCTCTCCACACTAACAAATACTGTATTAGAGTGAATGTTTGCTGTGATGGGGGTGGGAGGGTGCACACAATCTCATAGGGTATAGGCATAAAAAAAAAAAAAAAAAAAAAAAATCATTACAAATTCGGATTGGGATCTGAAATTCACGTTAAAAACATGGGACAACTTACAGAGGTAAGAGAGGGCCCTCAACACGTAACAGAGTTTGAGGAATTTCCCTCAGAGCCTACACTCCATCAGGGCTCTTACAGGGTCTTTAAAGAGACCCCAGCTCAGGAAGTTTTTTTGACAGTTTTTTGTTTTAAAGTTTCGTACACTATGTTCTTAATGTTTTTTATATTCTTAATGTTCTTTCAGTTTCTGAGTAGCAAAAAAGAGGGCCACCACACTGTTATACTAAATAAGAAAATACAATGGAGAAACAGGGTGTAACCAAAATAGCCTCATATAATGTAAAAGGGATCCTGAATCCAGTTAAAAGATCCAAGATTCTACGCAAAATGAAAAAAGACAAAGCAGAAATAATATTTTTACAAGAAACCCACCTAACAGACGTGGAACACACTAAACTCAATAGACAAGGGTTTAAAATGATCTCTTCATCTTCATATAAATCAGGGAGGAGGAGGGGAGTAGCAACATTGATATCAACCAAAATTACATTTGAAAAAAAATCAGAACACAAAGATAAAGAAGGGAGGTACAGTTTGGTAATTGGGCGGCTAGAGGGAGAAGATATCACCCTGCTGAATGTATATGCACCACCAGGGGCTAAATGGAAATTTTATAAAAATGTATTCAACCTAATGATAACTAAAGCCCAAGGTTTAGTGATATGTGGTGGAGACTTCAATCTAAGACTGAATCCATACTGGGATGCAACAGGTAATTCTTCACATCAAAATAACACTCAAAATAGGAAAACTTGGATGCTACTAAAAGAAATGGGAATCTGTGACGTATGGAGGGAATTCAACCCCAATGTAAAAGATTATACTTTTTATTCAACGCCACATTCATCTTACTCAAGGATTGATTACTTTTTTATGTTTAAAAGAGACATTGGAAGAGTAAAAACATGTAAAATAGGACTGATGGATCTCTCTGACCACAGTCCGATCTATATGGACTTAAACATCCAAAAATACACAAATAATACATTTTCCTGGAGGTTGAATTCAAATGTCCTGAAAGGACCACTGAAAGATGAATTGGAATCAGATATTTTCAGATATTTGGAAGAAAACGATAATGGAGAAGTATCCCCTTTAATACTGTGGGATGCGTGCAAAGCTGTAATAAGGGGAAAAATTATTGCAAAACTGGCAACCTGTCACGACGGCCCTCACGGACCGTCACAAGATGCCTCAGTCACCAGAGAGTTTGCAGTGGTAATTTATTGAGGATAAGGCAGAACACTCACAGAACACATACAGTGGCTGGGTGATGTCTGAGCTGGGGAGCACCCGATGCGCCAGACGACAACAGTGAGAGTAAAGTCTCAAAGGAACATACCTGAGAATAACAGGAGCACAATCGGAACGTAGATGAACACCACAGAAGAGCATAGCAGGTGATCATAACAGGATATAACAGAGACTGCCGCGCTGGAGGACATTTAGCACCCGCTTATATCTCTGGCGGCTAATGACCCCAACGCGGCACAGCTGCTGCTAATGACAGCAGAGCAGCAGCTGACTTTGACAGCAGGGAGCTCCCCCGGGCGCCTTCACAATAAGAGCCCGAGGAGCTGGAAGGAACCCTCAGCTGCCAAAGCCAGGGAACAAAAAGATATGAGACCCGAGTGGGGCCAGAACCGACACTCGGGTTATGACAGTACCTCCCCCTCAAGGCCGAGCTCTGAGCGGCCACCAGAACCGTTGAGTCAAAGTAGCCGGCGGTTCCGCTGAAAAGGGGAGAGATGAGGGAGAACCGGGCGAAGCAATCGGAACCCCAACGGCCCCAGGTGAACATGGGCAGCGCGCCTCAGGGAGACGAGGAGGATGACAATGGAGATGAGGGTGAAGAGGGGAATGAGTCTGTTTAGCATCCGGTGGCCGGGGACCTGCAGCTCCCTCACCGAATCCAGGACCTGCTGGTGCTGCACCCACGTCGGACCCCGATTGGGCCTCCGGAGCCGAACCCGCGACGGACCCCGACTGGGCCTCCGGAGCCGAACCCGCGACGAACCCCGACTGGGTCGGCGTGGCACCAAACTCGACCTCCAACCCCGAAACCGGAACCTCTGGCACAGCAGGCGAAAGCAGCCCCTCGCCGGCGACCCTGGGAGAAGGCTCGAAAGAGAGAGAAAACCCGGGATCAGGATCACCGGCAGCGCCAGAACCCGGTGAGATAAGCTCGGACGCAGCGGGCGGCTGCACCCGGCTCATCTCCCCTTGAGACAGGCAAAAATGCTCTAAGAGGTGAAAAAGAAAGACAAAGTAGAGCACTTTCCTGAGCTCGGGTTCTGACGCCGTCCAGGACTGCGAAGATCCGGGCTCAGATGTCAGGAGGTCGTCATCAGGCTCCCACTCAGCTGCGTCGGGCTCCGCAGCTGGCATGATGGTGCCTGCAGCCAAAGAGTCCTCCGGCACCGATGTCCACGCCGGTGGCCCGCATGGCGTGGTGGCAGGAGAATCTCGCCCTGCTGGACCGGACCGCTCCTCCGTGGAACCCCGGGGACGCTTCTTCACCGGCGATGGCTCCACGCTGCAGTCCGCTCTCCTCCTCCGCCCATGGCGTGGCTGCGGAACCGGAACCAGGCTCTCCAGAACCGCAGGCCCCCTCCTCATCCAGCGACGTTGGCCTGACGTCGAGGACCGCTCAGCGGAGGGAGACACAGAGGAAGCAGGGTTAATACTTTCATCCACAGCGGGTGGAGGGAGCTCGGGGGGCTGCATACCCCGAACTCCACCCCTAGGAGTCAGACAAGGCACAACAATGTCAAGAGGAGAGAAATTATCATGCACTCGCCTTTCCCCTAAGGGTAAGATGGTCTCCGCTGTGGGGGACGTCATTCTTTCCTTTCCCCGCTGGATGGCGACAGAGGGCCCTCTGGGAAGACGAGATGAGGCCACTCGAGGCGGATCCGGGATGAAGCTCGCCGAAACGGAGCTCTCGTGACACACAGCAGCCAGGATAGGCGACGAGGAGGAGGGGGCGACAGCCGGGGTCAGTCGGGCATGGGGCGCTGACGGGACAGCGGGCAAGGGCCCGGGAGAAGATGAGGCTGCGGGGATTCCCCTCTGACGAGGCGCAGGAGTGACAGCTGTGTGGGGGGTTGAGCCCTTGCGGCGACCCGGAACAGCATCCAGACGGGGCTCTAGCCGAGGTTGGAAGCCGGAGTGACGACGGTTCCTTGTAGGGGGTGAGGCGAAGGTGAGGTCCGGAAATCGCCGTTCCTGAGCAGAAACGGCGGCAAGCAAGTCAGCAAACTCAGGAAACTCACGCAGCGCTGGATTCCTCTCCACGAGTCTAACCGCCGCCACCACATGCTTCATACACACTGGAGGATTCTCAGCGGAGCAAGCAGCTGCCACCCGGTCCCAGATCTTGTCTGCTGTCATCTGCAGCTTCTCTGGGGGAATCCCGAGTGACGACATGCCCGATGGGAAAAGACCTCCGGATGGTGCGAACTCCCGGGCCGGAACAGAGGCAGGAGCGGGATCCCGAAGCGAGGGGCGACGTCTCCTCCGCTTCAGCTTCCTGCCAGGATTTCCCTCCAGCCCTCGGAGTATCTCACGCTGGGCGGCGATGTCATCTCTCCTCACGCTTACCTCTGGATGATTAGTGAAGCGGGGGAGAGAATCCAGAATTTCCTCGGCTAGGTCCAGGTACCAGGGCACTTCGCTGTTGTATTCGAGGAGGGAGGCGGCGACAAGGACTCTGTCCACGCGCTCGAGGGTGTCAGCGAGAACAGTGTCCTGCCTCCGAGCACGAGACCTCCACGATGGCATGCTTCAACACGGCACCCAGACAGGTAGGAACAAACAGTCCACTACTGCAAACTACACGGTGAATGGCGTCTCGATGCAACGCCTCCTCTCCGGGCGTTTGGCGGCAGTCTACTGTCACGACGGCCCTCACGGACCGTCACAAGACGCCTCAGTCACCAGAGAGTTTGCAGTGGTAATTTATTGAGGATAAGGCAGAACACTCACAGAACACATACAGTGGCTGGGTGATGTCTGAGCCGGGGAGCACCCGATGCGCCAGACGACAACAGTGAGAGTAAAGTCTCAAAGGAACATACCTGAGAATAACAGGAGCACAATCGGAACGTAGATGAACACCACAGAAGAGCATAGCAGGTGATCATAACAGGATATAACAGAGACTGCCGCGCTGGAGGACATTTAGCACCCGCTTATATCTCTGGCGGCTAATGACCCCAATGCGGCACAGCTGCTGCTAATGACAGCAGAGCAGCAGCTGACTTTGACAGCAGGGAGCTCCCCCGGGCGCCTTCACAATAAGAGCCCGAGGAGCTGGAAGGAACCCTCAGCTGCCAAAGCCAGGGAACAAAAAGATATGAGACCCGAGTGTGGCCAGAACCGACACTCGGGTTATGACACAACCCAAAAGAAACTGAGACAAGAAAAACTAATCACACTAGAGTCAGAACTCAAGAACCTAGAAAAAGAACACAAAGACAACACTCATTCTAATGGCTCGCTCAAGATTAAAGAAATTAAAAATCAAATAAATGAGATCTACACAATAGAAATCCAGAAGAAACTTACATTTCTGAAACAAAAACACTATGAAGCAGGCAGTAAATCGGCAAAATTACTAGCCTATAAATTGAGGAAACAACAAACAGAAAGAGCAATCTACAAAATCAGAGACCCAGTATCAAAGGAAATAAAATTCAGAATTCAGGATATTCTTAAAAGCTTTAAGAATTACTACAAGAACTTATACTCCCACAAAAAACATAAAAACGCATCCGAGACATTCCTAAACACATTAAACCTTCCCCAACTTACGAAATCACAAAATAAAACACTACTGTCAGAAATACAACCTAAAGAATTGGAAAAAGCAATTATGAAACTTAAAGCTAACAAATCCCCAGGAGCAGATGGCTATACAGCAGAATGGTACAAAACCTTTAAACAGCAACTATCTCCTCTCCTCCTGAAAACATTTAACTATGTCCTCCACACAGGGGAAATCCCCCCCTCCTGGAGAGAAGGGGTCATTGCAGTTATACCTAAACCTGAAAAGGATAAACTAGAATGCTCCAACTACAGACCAATCAGTGTATTAAATCAGGACTATAAGCTTTTTACCATTATCCTTGCCAAAAGGTTAGAAAACATACTGACAGACTTAATTCACTTAGACCAAACAGGTTTTATAAGACAAAGACAGACACAAGACAACATTCGACGCACTTTACACATAATTCATCATATAAAAAAATATAACTTAAATGCAGTCATATTGGGATTAGATGCTGAAAAAGCATTCGATTCGGTTGACTGGTCTTTCCTATATAGAATCTTATCCAGTTTCAATTTTCATAACAACTTCATTAGAACTATACAGGCATTATATAAAAAACCAACAGCTAAAATAAGGATTAACGGTAATTTATCATCATCTTTTGAGCTGGAAAGAGGATGTCGTCAAGGCTGCCCCCTGTCTCCACTGCTCTTTGCAATCTTCATAGAACCTCTGAGCCAATGGATAAGACAAAATCAAAAAATTCAAGGTATTACACTTGGTCAGAAGGAACATAAAATAGCACTCTTTGCTGATGACATTTTAATATACCTAGGGCAGCCAGACACTTCTTTACCAGAACTAATCTCAGTTTTTTCAGACTATGGAGATTTATCGGGGTACAAATTAAACATGCATAAAACCCAAGTTTTAACATTCAACTATGACCCAAATCATTATTCACTAAGTGAACTCAAAACTAACTGGGAGTTGGAATCTATGAAATATCTGGGGGTCAATATCCCGAAACAACTCGACAAAATTATAACACTAAACTATGATCCACTGGTGACAAAAATAAAATCTGACCTAGCAAGATGGAATATGATACCATTCTTAGGTACTGCACAAAGAATTGAAGCAGTCAAAATGAATATACTTCCACGCCTTCTATACCTTTTCCAAACAATACCGGTAGAACCTCCCAAAAAAACATGGCAGGAGCTGGACAGAAGGATCTCAAGATTCATATGGCAGGGCAAGAGACCTAGAATCAGATATAGAACCCTACAGCTAAACAAAGACAAAGGTGGGCTCGAGCTGCCAAATATCAGGGACTATTTTATAGCTGCACAAATTAAAACTTTAGTAGAGATATGTAACCCAGTCTACACTGCACAATGGAAGGAGATGGAATGCCAAATAACAAGTGACATCCCCCTACAGGCGATAATAGGGAACAATGCCTTACCTAAACTCTTGAATAACACTAACCCGTGGATAGAGACCCCGCTAAAAATTTGGTTTAAGATAGAGAGAATCAAGCTAAAGAGCCCTATCGACTTCTGCAATGGATTGCCTATGATCAAGACTTTACCCCCAATAAAACAGACACTAGATTTAAAGAGTGGAAAGAGAAAGGGCTGATAAAATATTATGATTTTTTTAAGGGGCAAACTTTAAGAAGTTTTGAAGATTTAAAAAAACAAGGTCTAATAAATCAAGATCTTCACAGGTTCTTTCAGCTTAGACACCACATAAACAATATACTTAAAAAGGAGGATTTGGAAAGGGCCCAGTCAGGTGTTCTGAAGGTCTTCTTAATGGCATATAAAGGGATCCCAGGGATCAGATACATTTCTAAAATATACCAAGGTCTTCAAGACTTAAAAGGAGACAACACATCATATATAAAAGAGAGATGGGAAAAAGAGGGGAATTTCACTTTACAATTGGAAATATGGGAAAAGCTAAATAAACAGCAATGGAAAAGTACCTCATCCCTGCAGTGGAGAGAATTTGGATGGAAAAACTTGGTAAGATTTTTCAGAACATCTGCACAAAACAAATTTACCCATAAGGGGTTGAGCTGTTGGCGCTTGTGTGGTGAAAAGACTGCAAATCATTTTCATGTGTTTTGGTCATGCCCAGTTATCCACCAATATTGGACCAATGTACAGACAATATTGGGGAAAATATTCAAAATAACAGTTCCCTTTTCTTTTGTAACTTTGTATTTGGGTTTACTACCGGACTCACTGGAAAGACGAGGAGATAAATACTTATTCAATGTTTTAATATTGGCAAGTAAAAAAGCCCCAACTAAAAATTGGATGCTGAAGGACTGTCCTACACCTGAAGATTGGATTAACCTCTTGCACTCCGGGCAATTTTCCTAAAAATGCCAAAAAATAACGTGCCCAAAGTAAATCGAAAGCTGCTCTTCAACCCTTTGCAGCATCTTCATGGGGTTGGTCTCATTTAAAAGAAAACACTTTGAATTTTTTGGCAAAAAAAACATAATCTCTCTACGTGCTCCGGCCACTGAGTTACAGTCATCTAAACATACTGAACTTGAAGAAAAAAAATTTGGACACGGTGTTTTTTTGGATACAAATGCTTGCAAATAGCACACAGCTGTCCGATCCGGCTGGAAAATGCAACAGAAATGTAGAACCAAGTGCTATCCAGCTGAGATCCAAATTTGGTAACAATACCACAAAAAATGAATATTTTACACAGCTTTGTTCTCAGGCTGTTCCCAGGCGTTTTGGAACTGTGCCAAATTGTGCCAAATGGCACAGTTTGGAAAAACGTCTGTAACTTTTGAATAATTCAATGTAGAAGCTTCATTTTAGGCTCAAAGGAAAGGTCACACTCAGGGCTGTGTCTGTGTGTGTGTGTGGGGGGGGGGGGTCGTCCCCCCCCCCACTACCAAGGACAGAGTTCGGCCCTCGCTACATGACGGATTACACTCGTTGCATGTTTCCACAGCAACGCTGTCACAGCGGCTCCCCCCCCCCCTCGCTACTGTGTGTGTGTGGGGGGGGTTGTCCCCCCGCCCCGCTCGCTACAGAGGATGGACTTCGGCCATCGCTACACAACGGATTAGCCTTATGTGGTGATGTAGGACAGCAGTGCAATCACCGCCCCCCCCCCCTCGCTGCAGAAGAATAGTGGGGGTGGGGGGGGGGGGGCGTTCACAGCCTGTACACTGCGAGCAACCCCTTGTACCGCGGCGCACGAACTTCAGACTTCGTGAACCGCACAGCTGTAATTTACTGATCGGTCAAAAGTCATTTTGGATTACAATTTTCAGGGATAGAGAATAATTTAGCTTATAACACCTTACCTCTTCACAGCGGAGTCTTGGCGAACTTGTCTTCCTCATTGTCAGACGAACGCGACGCTGGTCCGCTCTGGTTCTGGTCTCGCGACTCGATCAAAACATAATTCCATTATTGCAGTTTTGTGCTTCCATGATTGCGGTTTTTGTCGAACGATTTTTCAAAACAAATAACAGTAGTAATTAAAAAAAGACTGGCGAAGGCGTGTGTGTCACTCAGCCTTCGTTGTCAGCCTCCGTCGGTCTATGATGACCATGGAAGAAATCATAATGTCTACTCTGCTGGAACCAATACAAAATAAGCACCGCCTGTGGCCGAACATGCCGATCCACGAATGGCACTCCCTGTCACACAGGTTGCATTTGTGGATGGTCTCCATGCTGCTGGGTCTGTGGGGCTCTTCCTGTGTCCTTTTTTGATCCGCTCCAGCAACCAGTCTTCACCCAGCCTTAAAAAAAAACAGCTCACAAACTTCTCTGCTTCAATTGGCTCACTGCATTCAAAGCGTTGGGAGGCAGGTCCTCCTTCCTAGGTTTTCATTCATTGGCTCTTCAAGGTTTCAGAAACCCAATTCAAGGCTCTTATTAGTCGAATGAGAGGTCAATCAGATGAACTAATCTGTTCGTGGCTGTGTTTGCAGCTTTTTTTTTCAGTGGCGCTTGGAGGCCACACCACCTACACCACCACCATCAATATCCTTATTATGCGTCATGCGCACGAGGGCGCAGAGACTTGCCCGCCCGCGGAACAACGGAGTGCAAGAGGTTAACGTGATTCAAGACATTTACTCGATGGAAAAGTTGACATTCGCACTGAGACAGGACATGGATGGGTTCATGAACTTTTGGCAACCCTGGATCGCATATGTGTCTTCCATTAGATCTAATCTTTGACAAATACCATTTCATTAATGGTCTCGCTCTTTGTTCGAACGCTACTCAGATGCTCTTTTACTTTTAATTACTTAATTTTCTGTTTGTTTGTTTTTTGCTGTTCTGTTTGTTTGTTTATTCGGGTTTTTTTTTTATTTAATTCTCTTTAATTTCACTTTTTCTTTCACTTTAAAAAAAAAAGGGGGGGTGTTGTAATAACTATCCTACCAATGTTGTCAAAGAGCAAAAAATAAGGGAACGTGTGATGAAAATGTAAACAATGCAATGCTGTAATGACCTGTATACCCTTTACAAAAACTTAAATAAAAAAAAAAAAATTATGACAAAAAAGTTGTAAATTTATTTGAAAAAAGTGACAAATTCACAAGAAAAAAGTCACAATTTGATGAAAAAAGTTGCAACTTCACACAAAAAAGTTGAAATTTACAAGAAAAAAGTAGCAAATTTACAAGAAGAAAGGCCACAATTTAATTTAAAAAGTTGCAATTTTACAATTAAAAATGAATTTATGAGAAAAAGTGCACATTTATGAGAAAAAAGTAGCAAATTTATGAGAAAAAAACGCGACTTTACAAAAAAAGTTGCAGATTTAAAAGAAAGAGTTATATATTTATGAGAAAAAGTAACAAATTTATGAGGAAAAAAGTAGCAAAATTAAAAGACAAAACTAGCTAATTTAAAAGAAAAAAGTTGTAGATTTTAAAAAAAAGGTTAAAACTGTCAAGAATTGCACTTAAGGGTGGAAGGGAGTCCTAAACGCTGGCTGTGAGTTGAAGGTGATTTAATTAAACTCACAAATATATCTAAGGCACAAACTTAAAGGCAGGAGGAGCACGGGAGAAAAGGCGTATGGAAACGTCAGGATACAATGATGAAATAAAGTGAAATAGCTTAACGCTAAGACGTGGGACACACGTCTGGACACTGAAGGGTGCCGAGCTGAACTGCGGTGCAGCGTCCCTTACATAGATGATTTGCTGTGACATCACATCCTACACGCGGTTTTGTTTACGCTGCCATATTGGACGGCAAAAGCGAGTGGACGGCACATTCAGCAGCTGTTCAGCGGTGTACCAGATCTTAGTATATTTACCTGATTTCAACCTACATCTTTGTTTTATTTTATGTTGGCACTGAATTAGACTATGGTGTTTCACTGCTGTGCCTTTGGGTGTACAAATCGCCAGAAAAAGGGATCCAACTTGAAGTTTTACCGGTTCCCAGCTGACGAAGATGGGCGCAGGAGGTGGGTGGCAGCGCTGAAGAGGAAAGATTGGTCCCCGTCGCCTTACTCGCGGCTATGCAATCAACATTTTATATCGGGTATGTCTGATGTATCAGTGTCTATAGATGTAATGTTATATCATTGTAAACACTGGTAAATGTTAAAGCATGAGTCTGAATGACTCCATGTTTTAATCCTGTACTCCTGGTTATAAATCAGGTTATCGGTTATAGATCTATAAAAATATTTAATTATTTTTTAATTAATTTAATTGAGATATTATATATGCTAATAATAATAATAATAATAATAATAATAATAATAATAATAATAATTGAATATTTTATAAAATTTTAATAATTTATCACTTAATAGATTCTATATAACATGACAAATCTATACAGTAGGGGTATATAGAGACTAGAGTCTGAATTTGGGAAAAAATAAAAGAAAAATACCTGAGCCTTCACGACATAGTGGACCGTTGAAGTGATGACTGGGGATATCAGCACATTTCTCACAAGCCCAGCAACAAAATAACTATAAGCGTCCAAACTTTTGTAGGCTTTCAGAGACTCTCCAGTGTACCTAGACGGTGTGTTGACCAGGTAGTTGTAGATGTCCATATAGCGTACGTCAGGTTTGGAGCAAAAATCTATGAAACTGGTGAATTTTTCAAGCAACAAGTTGTAAGGGTCCACGCCGATAACACTGATCTTTTCCGTGTACCTGTCACAATGTTTTTTATCTAGTAGTTGCATAACATCGGACAAAGCCAGCACATCTGACTGAGCGGACGCCATGCTGAAACGCACTCACACAGCGCCCGAGTTGCCGTCCAATATGGCGGTATCAACAAAAATCACGTGACGCATGACGTCACTGGCAAAACATCAATAGGACAAAGAGGAGTACAAGAAGTGATGACAGGTGTGGGTAACAAGAGTGAGGATAATTAGACCAAAATAATGACAGCTGTGCCAACCGTGAACTTGAACTAACAAAGGAAGTAAACAAAGAGTGCTGTCAAAATAAAAGCACTGCATAAACGAAGGTAATTGACAATGCAATAAGAAATGTTACAAAAGGAGAAACAGATTGGATAATACAAAAAGGGGAAAATGACCCATCAAGGTGAGGACAAGATAAAAATAGATGGCAATATAATACTACTAAATACCAGTGAAACAGCAGGAGGACAAAAGGAAGATGTGAGGGTAGGTTCATGTCCAAACAGGACATGAACAGGACATATATATATATATATATATATATATATATATATATACTGTATATACAGTATATAACAATACAAAATAGGATGGCTAAGACACATAATGTAAATGAAAAAGACTACAGTAACAAACTCAGAAACAGAAACTCTCATTAACATTGGCGGTGCGGTGATGCAGTGGTTAGCACTGCGGCAGCACAGCAACTCACCCTTGGCCATGGGATCCCTGGTTCGATCCCAGCCCCTGACCAACAATGATCTGTGTGGAGTTTGCATGTTCTCCCCATGTCTGTGTGGGTTTTACTCCGTGAGTTCTCCGGTTTCCTCCCACAGGCCAAAAACATGCAAGTTAGGTTAATTGGAGACTCTAAAGTGGCCCTAGGTGTGAATGTGTGTGTGAATGGTAAAGGGATAGCGCCATTCCATGGTTGCTTCATCCATCCAGGTGGATGCCCTCAATTTCCCCTCTGGGGATCAATAAAGTATACAAAATAAAAAAATAAAAATAAATAAATAAACAGGCAGAAACAAATGCCAAACTCCATCCATCCATCCATCTTCTTCCGCTTAATCCTTTTCGGGTCGCGGGCCAAACCCAAAATCAGATACAGTGCTTAAAATGAAGTGGGGAATGAACTCAAAATAATCAAACCAAGAAAAAGCGTGAGCACGGGTCCCCAACCATGCTCAGCATCATGACAGAGCCCCCCGTTCAAGGGGTGTAACGAGACACCCCAACGTAACATCAAAAAGAAAAAGAAATCACACCAACCCCCACTCAAACAGGAACAGACAATAGCCCATCCAGGGAAGGCGGTGGAGGAACCCAGGCCAGGAGGGACAAAACAAAATACTCGCTCAAGACCCACAAAACAGAAGAGATCAGGTGGCCTACAGAAAACCTAAGACCACCGGGCGAAAAAGTAAGGCAGTTCAGGTAGCCGACTGGAGTCCCAAGACCACCAGATCACAAGGTGGAATAAGTTGGGTGGCCTCCCAGAGTTCCTGAGCAACTCAAGCAGATGGCATAGTCTGTCGGGTGGTCTCACAGCATTCCAACCCCAACGGACCAGAGGACACGATCTATCAGGTGGCCTCCCAGCATCCCTAAGCTGTTGGACCGCAGAGCACAATGTGTCCCTTTCAGGAGGTAGCAGCTGGAAAATGTGCTTTTTGTGAACCCCAGGGACTGAGGCATGGATCCATTGGGCCAGCAACTGAAGAGTGTTGACACCCGACGGTGACTGCTGACCAGCAGCAAACCCAGACAGCGATGATGGCTGACCTGTGAGGAGACAAGGCGAAGAGGACAGCTAACCAGCAGGGAATCAAGATGAAGGTGACTGACAAGCAGGAAAACCAGACGAAGAAGACGGCTGATCAGCAGGGAAACTACATGAGGATGACAGCTGACCAGTGAGGAAACCAGATGAGGAGGACTGCTGAGCTGTGGCGAAACCAGATGAGAAGGACTGCTGACCTTCGGCGAAGCCAGATAAAGATGGCTGATGACCATTGGTGAAACCAGACGAAGTGGACTGGTGACCATTGACGAAACCAGGTGAAGGCTGCTGACCAGCAGCGACCTCAGGCAAAAACTTTTGACCAGCAGCGACCTCAGGCTAACACTGCTGACCAGCAACAAATCCAGACGAAGGTTGCTGACCTGTGATGAAACCAAGCGACTCAGGCTGGGGTGTCTCAAGTCCATCCGCCTGAGAATCCGTCCCTGACACGGCCACCTCAGATGGGGAGGAAGAGACAAACACCGGGTCACTGTCACTGGCAGCAGAAAACCCAGGAGCAGAAGACAGCTACAACTGGTTCTCCCCACCAAGGTTCCAATCTACATTCCTACCCTCACCAAATTGTCATGAGCTTTGAGGTATTGACCGAAAGAATGAAATCGTGGATACAAGCGGCTGAACTGAGCTTTCTTTGTAGGATCACTGGATTCACCCTTAGAGATGGGGTGAAGAGCTCAGTCATCCGGGAGAGACTCAGAGGAGAAGCGCTGCTCCACAAGGAGCCAGTTGAGGTGGTTTGGGCGCCTGATCAGGATGCCTCCTGGATGCCTTACACTTGAGGTGTTTTAGGCACATCCCACTCGGAGAAGATCCCGGGGCAGACCCAGGACACGATGGACAGACTATGTCTCCCAGCTGGCCTGGGAACGTCTTGGTATCCTCTCTGAAGAGCTGGAGCAGGTGGCTGCGGAGAGGGAAGTCAGGGCTTCTCTGCTTGAGCTGCTGCCTTCGTGACCCGGACCTCCGGTAAAGTGGTAGAAAATGCATGGATGGATGGATGGATGGATGACTGGAGGATGGATGCTAGAATAAAGGACTACAGGTCCATCAAGGATAAGGAAAAACTTCAACATGCTTTTATAACTACTAGATTGGATTATTGTAACGGTCTTTTCACTGGACTAACCAAAAAACTATTAAACTGCGGCAGTCTATACAAAATAGAGCTGCAAGACTTAACAAGATCTAAAAGAATAGAGCGGATTACCCCAGTTTTAAAAGCTCTGCACTGGCTTCCAGTTTCCTACAGAATAGATTTAAAATTTTTATTATTAGTTTATAAATCACTACATGGTTAAGGCCCAGGATATATTTCAGAGATGTTGAAAAAAAATATGAGCCTACTAGTGTTCTCAGATCTACTAACTCAGGAAAGCTTGTGGAATAGAGGACCCGTTCTAAATATGGTGAAGCAGCATTTAGCATATACGCGGCCTGTTGCTGGAATAAACTACCAGTTGTTCTGAAGTGTGCTCCAAATGTAAACATTTTTAAAGCTAAAGTGAAATCATTTTTATTTTCTTGTGCATAAATAAATATCTGTGTGTTGCCACACAGACAGTCATTTTAACCTGTATACTGACTTTTGTCATTTTATTATTTTTTCTTTGTAAAGCACATTCAGCTGCCTTGTGTATGAAATGTGCTATATAAATGAAAGCACCCAGGTGCTGTGCCCCAATGCCTGTGGCATGGTCCCATGGACGGCTGCAAAAAAGTGGCAGTCCGACCTCTGCTAACCCAGGCTAGTTATTTAAATACTTTTTTTTTTTTTGCTGCAGCATTGACAGAAATAGTGACTCAAATTTGTGTTTATTTTAAAAATGAAGTCCATCCATCTATCCATCTTCTACCGCTTTCTGGAGGTCCGGGTCATGGAGGCAGCAGTTCAAGCAGAGAAGCCCTGACTTCCCTCTCCCCAGCCATCTGTTCCAGCTCTTCAGAGAGGATACCAAGGCTTTCCCAGACCAACTGGGAGACGTAGTCTTTCCAGCAAGTCTTGGGTCTGCCCCGTGGTCTCCTCCCAGTGGGACGTGCCCGAAACACCTCAAGTGGAAGGCGTCCAGGAGGCATCCTGATCAGATGCCCAAACCACCTCAACTGGCTACTTTCAATGTGGAAGAGCAGCGGTTCTACTCTGAGCCTCTCCCAGATGATTGAGCTCCTCACCCTATCTCTAAGGGTGAGTCCAGCAATCCTACGAAGAAAGCACATTTCTCCTCCCACACCCGAGTTTTTGTTTCAGCAACCACCCGAGCTGCACTCCGCTTGGCCTGCCGGTACACCTCAGCTGCTTCAGGAGTCCTACAAGCCAACCAAGCTCGATAGGACTCCTTCTTCAGCTTAATGGCCCCCCTCACCACTGGTGTCCACCACTTGGTTTGGGGGTTGCCACCTCGAGATACACCGATGATCTTGCAGCCACAGCTCTGGGCAGCCGCTTCAACAATGGAGGTGGAGAACATGGCCCATTCAGACTCCATGTCTCCAGACTCCCTCAGAATGTGGCTGAATTTCTTCCGGAGGTGGGCGATGAAGACCTCCCGGACAGAGGCCTCAGCCAGATGTTCCCAGCACACCCTCACTATACGTTTGGGTCTACTAGGTCTGAATGGCATCCTTCCCTGCCATCAGCTACAACTCACCACCAGGTGGTGATCAGTTGACCGCTCTGCACCTCTCTTTACTCGAGTGTCCAAGACATACTGTGTGTTGAGGTGAAGCCGACTATATCTAGCCGGTATCTCTCAACCTCATACACAAGCTCAGGCTCCTTCTCCACCAGAGAGGTGACATTCCACATCCCAAAAGCCAGTTTTGGACACCTGGAATCAGACCACCAAGGTCTCTTCCTTCAACCACCACCTGATCCACATAACACCGGACCCCCATGGTCCCTCATGCAGGTGGTGAGCCCACTGGAGGGCGGACCCATATAACTCCTTCAGGCTAAGCCCGACCGGGTCCCATGGGCAGAAACCCGGCCACCAGGTGCTAGCCATCAAGCCCCTCCACCAGGCTTGGCTGCAGGGTGGGGCCCCGGCAACCCCATACTGGATGGGGTGCACTGAATCCTTATTCATCATGAGAGTCTGTTAGATTGTTCTTAGTCTGGCCCTTCACCCAGGACCAGTTTATCTTGGGTTACCCTACCAGAGGCAAATTTCCCCAGGTATGAATGTGAGAGTGAATGGTTGTGTGTCTCTCTGTGTTGGCCCTGCGATGGACTGGCGATCTGTCCAGGGTGTACCCTGCCTCCCGCCCAAAGATGCTGGGATAGGCTCCAGCCCCCCCGCGACCCAAAAAGGATTAAGTGGAAGAAAATGAATGAATGAATGAATGAATGAATATAGCTCCTTTGATCACTCGGGCATGCAAACACCGCCACCACGATAAGGTGACGATCCATGAGGGGTTAGTTGTTTCAAAATTATGGCAAATTAAAAGTCGAGAGAATATGGTCATACAATGATATAAGCCTTTAGTAGCACTTAATTTTGACTGTGCGAGCTGAAAAGCTGGTAACAGACAGACAGATACAACCACACACACACAGATGCATTAACCCTCCTGTTATGTTACGGTGACCCGTTTTAAAGTTTGAACATCTAGGAAAAATAGTTAAAAGTATTTTTTCAGTATGAAACTTCTTCTGCATGCCTTAATTAGTGTAATCAACAAATAATATGAAAATGGTTCATCTCACATATTTGCAATCACCCCCTGCATGTTTATATCACATAGATACTGTTTGGGTCAATGTGACCCAGCAGTCAAACTGGAGGTAAAAGGGTTTCAGAAATGTCAGACTATTTCTTTCTTTGCACCTTATTGCAACATATTTCACACACACACACACACACACACACACACACACACACACACACACACACACACACACACACACACACACACACACAGGTGCAGATGTTATGACTTTTGACGGGAACCATTTATGTTCTCGCGGGAAAACTCCACCCATATTCAGTGGACACTCAACAGGGGAGGGGCAAAACATATAAAAGCTTCTCTGCATGGGAGTCCTACCAACATTACACTGTCAGGCAGACCTTTACAAAATGAGCAGCAGAAGCAAAAGGATGGCAGTCCAGGAGGCTCTGGAAGCCATCTTTGATCATGACAGTGAAATAGAAGAGGATGTGTCTGAAGATGAAGATTATCTTGAGCTAAATTCTGATTCTAATGATTCTGATTTTGAACCAGATGAGGGAATAGCTATTCCTGTTCCTCCAAGCAAGACATTTATGTCAAAAAATGGTGAAATACATTGGTCTTCATCCCCAAATGTGTGTCAGGCAAAACTGTCTGCAGAAAACATAATAAAGACAGTGCCAGGGCCCACTAGGATGGCAGTGACTCGTGTGACTGACATCAAGTCAGCTTTTGAGCTGGTCATGCCAGATTCAATACAGAAAATCATTCTGGAAATGACTAATCTAGAAGGGAGGCGTGTTTTTGGGGAGAAGTGGAAGGAGCTGGACAAAACACATTTAGATGCATATTTGGGGCTCCTCATCCTGGCTGGGGTCTATAAATCGAAGGATGAATCAACAGCCAGTCTGTGGGATGCAGCGACAGGGAGGCCGATATTTCGAGCCACAATGTCTCTGGAGACTTTTCGCATTTTCTCCAGAGTAATCCGATTTGATAATCGAGAGACAAGGGCTGGTAGACGGGAGAGACAAGCTGGCAGCTATTAGGACAGTGTGGGACAAGTGGGTAGAGCAACTTCCACTACTCTATAACTCAGGCCCTAATATCACAGTAGATGAAAGGCTGGTGGCATTCAGAGGTTGCTGCCCATTTAGGCAATATATGCCTTCCAAACCAGCTAAATATGGAATAAAAATCTGGGCAGCATGTGATGTGTAACGGATGCCAACTAGTACTGTTCGGCGTAGAACGTTAGTAAAACCTCCCTCCCGAAAGCCTCATACAGTATCGGTAGCGCTGAGCTATCGGTCGGACCTTTAGCTCAGCGCGATCGTGCTGTGTCTCCCATGCTCGAACTGTGTAGTTGACTGAGAGGTCGCGGGTTCGTGTCCCGTGTGGGGCGAACTGCGCAGGATGATCTCTGTCACAGATGCAAACACCAGCTATGCATTGAACATGCAGGTTTACACTGGAAAGCCGGTTGGAGGAGCCCCGGAGAAGAATCAGGGCACAAGGGTCATGCTCGACATGGCACAGGGTCTCAAGGGGCACAACATAACCTGTGACAATTTTTTCATAAACTACAACTTGGGTCAGGAGCTTCTGAAGAGAAAGCTCACAATGGTCGGAACTATCCGAAAGAACAGCGCTGAACTCCCTGCTGAGCTGCTGGTAATCAAGAGCAGGACCCCTCAAACTTCCATGTTTGCCTTCACAGACACCACAGCCCTAGTGTCTTACTGCCCCAAAAATGGAAAAAATGTTGTGCTCATGAGCACTCTGCACAAAAATGCTGAAATAAGCACAAGAGAGGACCAGAAACCAAGCATGATCCTGGATTACAATGCCACCAAAGGGGGGGTAGACAACTTGGACAAAGTAACAGGGTCCTACAGCACCAAACGAATGACTGCACGCTAGCCAATGGTCATCTTTTATAACATGATCGATGTATCGGCCTACAAAGCATTTGTCATTTGGACTGAGATCTTTCCTGACTGGAATGTGCAAAGCTGTACAAGAGGCGCATCTTTCTCGAGGAGCTGGGGAAGGCGCTTGTGACACCGCACATCCAAGGACCCCAGCTGCTGCAGCCACGGTGAGGGAGATCCAGGAGAGGACTGCACCAAGTACACCAGTGTGTGAGGTAAGTAAGTGTTTGTGTGCATATATAAGTGTATGAGAGTGCGTTGTGTGTGTCTTGGGATCAGCAAAAAGACAGCATAGTAAAGTAATCATGGTCCTCTTGGTTCTAGGTTGCTGCTGAGGGGAAAAGAAAGAGGAAGAGGTGCCAGGTCTGCAGGCCATCTGATGATGTCAAGACAAGCATGACCTGTGCGAAATGTGGAAAATTCATTTGCACAAACAGTGTGATGACATGTCACTCATGTGCTGTGTCGACGTAAAGACAGACAGACACACACACCTTGTTCATATTGTGTTATTTTGTTCATTAGTGGTTCACAAACAGTGCATGTATGTAAAACAAAATTTAAATGTTATGTTTCAATGTTATGTTTTATATGTTGGTCTTTCAAAAGTAATAAAGAGGTGAAACATTAAAAAAAGTTTGAACATGTTGGGTTTTTTTTATGAAAAACGAATGAATTATCCTAATTGAACCATTACCTATTAGAGGTAAGGAACACCAATGCACTAAATATTGATAGAATAGTTAGTAATAGAATTAGTAATGAAATATTAACAATGTTTGTTAGGATTTTTTTGGTTTCGGACATCTTTTGGATAATTAAACATGCACTGGGTCAAACTGACCTGGGAACACCATTGTTGTTCCTGACAAATGAACATAACAGGAGGGTTAACTGATTACCGTGTGCCTCTCTGTTTCTCCTAGGTATAATAAATTTACCATTTACCATTATGAGAAAAAAGTAGCAAATTTAAAAGAAAAAAAACTAGCAAATTTAGAAGAATGAGGTTGCAGATTTAAAAGAAAAAAGTTGCAGATTTGAGAAAAAAGTTGCAAAGTTAACAGAAAAAAGTTTAAAATTTCTGAGAAAAAATTAGCCAATTTACAAAAAAAGTCACAATTTGATTTAAAAAAAAAAGTTGCAACTTTACACAAAAAAGTAACAATTTAAAAAAAAACCCAAACGAATTTACAAGAAAAAAGCTTCAGATTTTTGATGAAAAAATTTGTGAATTTATGAGAAAAAAATAGCAAATTTATGTGAAAAAAGTAGTAAAATTACAAGAAAAGTCAAAATTTGATTTAAAAAGTTGCAATTTTACAACAAAAATAACAAATTTATGAGAAAAGTTGCAAATTCAAAAGTTGTATATTTAGGAGGAAAAAGGGAACAACTTCAAAAGAAAAAAAACAAGCAAATTTACAAGAAAAAAGTGGCGGATTTAAAAGAAAAAGTTGCAAATTTATGAGAAAAAAATAGCTAATTTACAAGAAAAATAGTCACAATTTGATTAAAAAAGTTGCAACTTTACACAAAAAAGTACCAAATTTAAAAGAAAAAAGTTGAATATTTATGAGAAAAAGTAGCAAATTTACAATAAAAAATCAAATTTACAACAAAAACATTGCAGATTTATGCTGAAAGAATTAATGAATTTATGAAAAAAATAATTTGTGAGAAAAAAGTAGCAAATTTAAAGAGAGTTGAAGGCGAGCAGGGATCAGAACAGAGGCAGCAGTGTGGAGGAATAAGTTCAGGCAAGATGCGACGAGCTGGAAGGTTGCAAAGTTTTATTTCCTTCATCAAAATGAGACACACATCGTAGCTCTGAGCTACTGTGCTCTTGAGACATGTCACACAAGCTCTTTTATGCAGTGATACAGGAAGAGGGAATGCATGGCACATTAGCATCACAGTCAATACACATGATTAGCATGACATTGGTTGGCTTGAGGACACATGCATACAGTTCCGTCTGACTGCCTCCTGTGGCTCTTTGTCCGTCTGTGCATTGTCCTCTGTATGCTAATTGTTTTCTGTTTCCTCCAGCCCCACTGAGTGTGAATAAGAGTCAATCTGCATTGTGCTGGATCACCCCAGGGTTCCCCCCAGAATGCTTAGAAGGGGCTGTGACACCCACCCCTCCCCCTGTCGTTTGGGCTGCAGCTCCGGTTCCAGCACGTTGAACGGCCATGGCACACGGGGCCGGTACGCTTCGTGCGTAATGGAACAAGACGGCAATCGGCCGGCTTTAGGGAGTGAGGTGCAGGAAGAGCGCTGTAGAGGAGGAGGGGGAGGGGGGTGGGAGTAAGTGTGTGCCGGCCCGGGATGTCAAAGGTGTCTGGGCCGCACAAAAATTGCGTGTGGATCCACAATGGTGAGGGACTTTTCCGGTAAACCTGGTGGTGATCCACAGCGGCTGTGAAAAAAAATTAAGTCTCTGACTCCTCTCGCGGCTCAGTCCAGTGAGGATGAGGGGAAAGCAAACGGCCAAATTCTCCGAGGATGCGTAGCGGCTGTGAAACAACTGCAGCTGTGTGAGGGACTTGGCAGTTTGGCTTTTAGGTGCGGAAGCAGCCATAAAGCCATCGAGGACAGCAATCAGCTAAATTCCCCTTGTGTGCCGTGGCAGAGAAACCCATACAAAGTCCTGTGTGCGGGCTGAACATCTGCTTCAGGTGCGTGAGCAGCCCTGAAGGTTCCGAGGATGGCGATCGGCCGTGTTTCTCGGGCATGTGCAGCGGCGGAGGACACTGCATCAGTCTGTGGAGCCGGTTTGTTCCCGTGCGTGGCGAGCGCTTCGTGCAGTGACCACATAGCTGGCAGTTGCGCTGTCCTTGTAATCCTGCGGGGTGCGTGTGGGGCTTCTGTGCGCTGGAGGTCCGCTGCCGCAATGTGCGTCAGGGTCGGGGAGCTTGGTGGGAATCACCGCAGACGGCGTTGATGAGTTCCCCGTTCAGGCTGCTTCCTTTGGTTCGCTCGTGTCGCCGTTCATGGTGCGTGTCGGTCCCAGCTCTGCCACTGATCCTCGTGGGTGTGGACGAAGAGGTTGCAGGCGTTCGCTGGGCCTCTGGAGTCCACAGCGTGGTGAGAGGGAGCAGACAGTCATTCTCTCTTGTCAGGTCACCAGTGAGGAGGGAAAAGATCAGGCAAGGGGCGCACCATGACACGTCGGGTCACCAGTGCGGAGGAATAAGTTCCAGAGAGATGCGACAAGCTGGAAGGTTGCAAAGTTTTATTTCCTTGATCAAAATGAGACACACATCGTAGCTCTGAGCTACTGTGCTCTTGAGACATGTCACACAAGCTCTTTTATGCAGACAGAGAGAATGCATGGCACATTAGCATCACAGTCAATACACATGATTAGCATGACATTGGTTGGCTCGAGGACACATGCATACAGTCCCGTCTGACTGCCTCCTGTGGCTCTTTGTCCGTCTGTGCATTGTCCTCTGTATGCTAATTGTCTTCCGTTTCCTCCAGCCCCGCTGAGTGTGAATAATCTGCATTGTGCTGGGTCACCACAGCAGTAGCTTACTGATCCTGGAGGTCACAAGAATTCGCTTTACCAACTCTGTCAGTCCATGTCAATCCAATGACTGAATGAGCCTTAGGAAGGTGGACGGCTGAGAAAGATGAGAAAAAGGAACCAAGAAGGAGCACACCAACTTACCTTAACAGCAGAACCTAAACCATGAAAATAGGTCACGGCAGGAGATGAGGAAGAAGCAGGAGGATACAGCAACAACAGAAGTTGTCATGCCCCTTCAATACATACACACATAATCAAAGACAGGTGCAATCCATGAGTAGAACAATTGGCAGCAGCTGTGCAGCCCCGGAGAAATTAACAGCCGGAAGCTGCACAGCACTGTCAAAATAAATAACCGGAAACATAAAAAATATAAACACAACAGAACTCAAAAACATCATAATGTTCTAAGAAATAATAGAAAATAAACAGCAAAATGTTCACTGGGTAGACAAACTGGGCGCGGCTCTAACCCGTGCCCCAGGAACACGACAGAGAGTGTTCCGAAACATGCAGAAAGTAGAACGTGCCAAGATATTGCAGCACTCACCCAGATCCATGACAGATGCACAACTTATATTATTTGAGAAGTGGAATTAGTGGACTTTTAAACATGATTTTTACCCCCCCCCCCCCAAAAAAAAAAAAACTGTATGAGTGAAATGTTCAAACTGACTGAGAGAGCGACAGAGTTTCATTCCACTTATGAAATACAGCACAACAGCACGTAAATGAAAAATTAATGGCACTTCTGACAAAGCTCCATTTGATCTTCCCCACAGTACACAATGTTTTTTTTTTCCTTCAAGTTTCTCCACAGAGGTAGAAATATTTCCACTTCCCACACATGTCAGTATGTGGGTGGTCTGATCAGGTCTATTAACACCCAGCATGCATGCCCATGTGGGCCTCACCATAGGTCTAACCTGGGCTGCCTTATGGGCCCCATGTGGGTTTCTCCACGGGTTCCACATTGGCCCCATCTGTGTTTGCCCACATGGACTTTACCTGTGGTACAGGTAAGCAGGAGATCAGGTGCAAGCTCTTGTTTCGAAGGTTTGCTTGCAGTATGCGCTTTCTGTATTTGTAGACGGCAGGGCAGGCTGTGCTACAGTCATGGCGCTGTCATAAGGAACGTTGACCTTCCTCTGGCCTCAGGTCATGTGGGCGTCCTTTGTTTGCAGTCGGACCATTCTTTTCTGCTCTACACACTTGCTACAGTCACCAGGGCTCTTGGAGGCTGAACAAGCAGTGGGGAGTTGGACACCTTGGAGAGGTGGACAGATGCAAGTGCTTGAAAGTGTAAATGTGAGGATGGGGTTTTGTGAGGAGACTTCTGATGTGTCTGCTCTCCTCAATTCATTTAAAATACATGGAGCAGCCTGAAGAAGAAGCAGCTCTGGAGGGTGTATTGGATGGTTGGGGTAGCTCAGCAGCAGTGATCGGCTGCTATAATCAAAATCTCCACCCTTGACCAACTTTATATTGTTTATATAGTCTGCTGCAGTGAACGTCAACTAGCAGCTCATGGGCCACATCCGGCCTGCTAGAGCTTTCAGTTAAAATTAGGAGTAATAGTTTAGTTCAAACTTTGTTTCACTAATTAATTTATATTTATGAAACAACAGATAGTCAAATTTCTGAGTGTAAGTGAATGCAGCATCAGATTACTGACCCCTCCCTTTCCAGACAGCGGGAGGATGTTAGACAGGAGACAGGCCCACTGTAGATCTTCCACACGTAAACTCACATTATGATGACATCCTTGGCTTCTACTATTATTACGAAAAATGCTGAAGAAGAAGAGAATGCATACCTGCCAATATCTTTTAAGGGAGGTTTTCACTGGGGTGGTGGGGAGTTTTAGAAATAAAACCTTAGATATAACAGAAAGGACTGTATCTTTGGTCATTTTAATTAATTTTATGATATTTTATTTATTTATTGAGAATCAGCGTTGAAATTGTTGTATAACCTGAACCTGAAAGGGGATACAGTTACCATAGCAACACAGCACTGAGTGGCAATCACATGTGACAGCTTTATTTTGTATGCAGCAAAACATAAAAATTACACAAAATATTTAGTCACAGCAGTGCACAGAGTACCTTTTTTTAACTTTAGATGCTAATACCACATCATTTACTTGACTGTAGTGATATGTGGGTAAAGACCAAGGAGCACATAAGTGAAGAACTGATTCAGAGCCTTTAATTATTTATTTATTTATTTAATTTTTTGCCAATTAATCAAGATAGAATGATAAGATTGGCTAGCCACAATAGGTACTCTGTGTACTGTGGTGACTGAATATTGGGTGTATTTTTGGTGTTTTACTGCATATACCCTAATGCTGCCTCTCATTTTTGCCACTCAATGTTTTTTAACTGACATGAGTTCCGTTTGGTGACATCATATGCATACCCTCTATTCTGGCTCTGCAAATTAAGCTTAAGATAAAATATATGTGAAAAGGTCACAATTTTACCACGAGCTTTTCAAAATTTGTTTGGAAAAGTAAAGTCAATTAATTTTAAAATAGGCATAAATTTAGTGAAAAATCTACACATTAATTTGTGAAACAAAATGTTTGAAATTTATGGGAAAAACCCCTACAAATTTCAAACGTACAACAGTCCTAAATTTACAGCGGCAAAAACTAAAATATTGAGGAAAAAAGCTCACAGTTTAAATAACAAAAATCTTTCAAATTTGCAACAGAAAAGTCCTTAATTTACCAGAAAACTTAAAAATTCATGACAAAAAAACACTCAAACTGTCAAGAATAAAATCACATCTCAAATAAGTTTTTAAGTCCAAGCTTTCTTGCTCTTCTTACTCATACTCATCTAAAAAATAACATAAATCTGGAAGGAAAATTAGCATCAAATAATAATATATTACTTATGAGGAATATTAATTTTGTTTTATTATATGAGAGCTTCTGGTTCTCACAGTCTGTGCTGAGAAAAATCCTGGCCCGTGGAACGACCCCTGGTCTAGTGTTTGGACCACCCACCCCCACCACAGTATGGAGCCATACTTTCTGAAAGAGTTTGTGAACACAGTTATAAAGACAATAAAAATGAGCATGTTTGGGGGTAAGGCCAGTTCTGTGATTGACACAGTAACTGCTGTGCAAGTGTGTGGTGTCAGCTTCCCAGTCAGCCCCAAACCTGATGTCATACACGATTTCAAATATCAATCTCAGACTTCAGAAATGGACATTTGAAGCATGACGTGCTGACTGACGGTGTTACGTCTAAACCTGGAGTCAAGGAGAACGCCAGGAGTGGAGCTGAATGCTCGTTTATTTAATATAGGGCTTCATGCACCTAACCATGCAAGCAGGTCAAGGTGGAAGAGACTGCCCCCCTATCTGCAGCCCCTCTTACACACACGGGGTTGGCGGAACCGGAAAATTGCAGCCACCACCTTGTGCCACACAAATAAGAGCTCCAATATGAAACAACATATGAACAATAAATAACTACATCACAGGCGGGAGGCCATAAACCTGCAGACAAACACACGCACCCCATCACATTTCTGATGCATTCCACTTTCCAGCTTCATTTGTGTCAAAGTTTTTGACAGCGGCTGCGTGTGAAGGTAGAAAAAGTTTCTCGATCTGCACCACCTTCCTAATCTCCTGAAACGGACAGAATAGTCTGGATGATGGTGATGATGCCGAGGCCCCTGCTGGGAAGTCGTTTCCACTGTCCAAAATGCAGTCCACGCCCTCAGACACTGGCTGAGGTGCAATAATGTTCCCTCAGGTGGAGACAAGAAAACAAACGTGTCTGGGAAGCAACTTTAAGCCATCCATCATTTCAGAATGCGTCAGCGAGGATTAAACAAACGGCCGTTAGACAGCGATGACACAGGCGGCAAAGCATTGAATAACAAGTGTATGAGAAAATAAAGCAGAAAAAGGTGGCTTGTGAATGAAAGCTTGACTGGAAACTTTATGGAATGTACTATTTCAACTAAAGGCAAACTCTCACCTCATTCATCTGCTGAGTACTTTCCTGATTAAGATAAGATAAGATAAGATAAGATAAGATAAGATAAGATAAGATAAGATAAGATAAGATAAGATACATGTTATGTCTGTAACTGAGGGTGAATGATGAGACAGAGGGTGGAACTGAACGCGACTTTATCGCGGACTCACACAGATTACACAGGTGCTCCCCTCAGGCAGAGGGGTGGTCAAAGAGACCGACCATCATCCCCACAGCCCTTTTATACCCCGGGTAGTGGTGGAACCGGAAAGGTGGAGCCACCACCCATGTCACACAATAATACTTTCTAAGAGCAACACAAAATCCCCCCCACAAAAAAAGGTCCAAAACACACATACAATCAAGACCCTCCCCAATTCAGAACACGAATCACGCACCAAGAGTAAACAAAAACATGTCAGGGCCTATAACATTCACACAACAACTAAGGCTAGGGGGAAACAGGTGGACTACTGTTCCACCCCCACAGGGCCAGACTGATTATTCTGCCGTCTCAATTAAACAAAGTCTATTAAACTAAAACTGCCGTGTTCCGACATAAACAACAAAACAATCGCATTATTAGAATGAATATATATACAAACAGACTATATGTCGTTAAAAAAACAAACTAACCAGCTTATCATTCACACCACCTCCATGCAATAAACACACTGATATAATCACTATGCAGCCTGGGCAATTCACATATTAGCATTATAGCTTAAACACATTGCCCCCCACTACCGTTCAGTCCCAGTGGAGAAACCACCCCCCGGGAACCGGTCAGATGGGTCCCGTCCAGAGCATCTTCTCTTCACGCCCGGAGATGACCCACGTCAAAACCCAGACACCTCCTTCTCGTCATTGGCGTGCCGCAGCTCGTCTCCATGAGCCGTCAGACAGCTGAAGGTAGCCATCCTCCCCAAAGGTCACCACCTGAAGCCACCCCTGGTCCTCCTGTTGTTTACGTTTTCTATGAGCCCCTCTTGACCGGGCCTCCTCCTTGGGTCGGACCACATCAGTGACCCCCTGAGGAGCCCGACTCGGCTTCCAGTGTCCCTGTGTGGCATGTCGTTTTACCGTGCCAGCCGGTCCTGCCCTGCTCGCTTTCATTTTCACCGCCGGCAAAGCCGTTGTGACCCCTTGCTTCTTGGTACCTCCCAGCCGAACTCCAGAAGCAGAATGGGCCCTCCACTCAGCACCACCCACCGTCACGGGTGTCCCACCATGTTGTCCAATTCCCTCAACTAGGGTTACTTGGGCACTGACACCAGAACCCTCCCGCCATGGCCCTGAATGGAATTGGTCCTGCTCATTGTCCAGCTTACTAGTCAAAAGTTCATCCCACACAGCTCCGTCCATCGTTCACTGAACCAGCCAGTCCCAGAGACTACAGCCAGGCCGCTCTTCTCCAACCTGAGACTGTGAAAAGGAACTCCACAGGATTTTCCAATCCAACATCAATCTCACCACTCCCATGGCAACCAGCAACAGCACCGTCATTCCCTCCAGGTCCACCATACAGAAAGAACAGTCATTGCTACTTGGGGATACACTGCAAACAACGATGGGAGGCAAAATTGGGAGATCATCTATGCGCCTCGGATTCCCTCGCTCGAACTTGTAACATGCGCTGGCAAAATGATGCAAGAATCCGCACCTGCCGCAGCGTCGTCCTTTTGCCGAACCCTCTGTAGCCTTATAACGGTGCTTGGTGGACCCACAACACAAACATCTGGTCGATCCCGGGGCAGACCTTATCTTTACAGCCTCAGTGCATTCTTCATCTTTTGCATCATCGTTACTGTCCAGGTCCACTGCTTGCACCGTCAACTGTGGTTCAAAATGGCGATGTGCTGCTCTCTCACCGAGCTCCCGTGATAGCCCGTCTGCTGCTTCACACTTCTGAGCTATCCCAACAGCCATGGCTAACATCAGCTTGCCCGAGTGTGTGATAAGCTTCGACCTTGTTGCCGAGTGAACAGTATGTTCCACCAGCTGGAACATACGGGTGGTGGCAGAACCAGAAAGGTGGAGCCATCACCTGTGTCACACAATAATACGTCCTAAAAACAACACTACAATCCAGTGCATCCGGAAAGTATTCACAGCGCTTCACTTTTTCCACATTTTGTTCTGTAACAGCCTTATTCCAAAATGGAATAAATTCATTTTGTTTTTCTCAAAATTCAACACACAATACTATATAATGACAACGTGAAAAAAATTGAGATTTCTTTCAAATTTATGAAAAATAAAAAACTAAGAAATCACATGTACATAAATTGTTAAAAAACTGCCCTTTCCAGGGGCCATGAAGGACACTAAGTGCACACTGTAGGTTTTGCACATTTATTAAAGAAATGACAAACTCACAGAAAACACTACACATACAAATAAGACACAAACGAAGGCACTGGAGGAGAGCGGACATAACAGGCCAAACTAACCCCTGCCCAGATTAAACCCGGGTATAAAAGAGTCTAGGCCAGACTATACCCCTCCAAACCAGAATATACTCCTCTTGTGTAAAGAGGTTTTGATTGTATTTATGTAACCGGTTGTTTTCTGCGTTATGTGGAATGATGCAGGTCAGCCTGTCACCTTTGGAGATGCTCTCCATTTATTCTGACAATCACAGGACATACAGAAAAACCACACCTTTACTGCTTGCCCACTCCAACTCCTATATAACAACCAAGGTACAAGACAAAAACCAGGAATTAGCCTAATCCCATGAATCCATATGACTAGCAAAAATCCTTGCAAACATTAACAGAAATATATTAAAATTTACACACAAATGGTAAATGAAAATGATATATAAAATAAATTAAAGAAAACAGATACACATAGAATAAAGAATAATAAGATGCACTGGGATTATAAAACTGACACCCACCTCCCCCTCTGGAGAATTGTGCAAAAGAGAGGAAGTGAAAGGCTTGCACCGTTTTTATAATGGGTGTACCAGTGAAGAAGAAGGGAGGGAGGGGCTCCAAGCTTAAACAGAGTGGTTTAAAAAAAACAACTTATAGCCTGTGGAGGAGGAAATCAGATGAGGCAACGAGCTGACGACAGAACTTTATTCTCTTCCAACAGATACAAATAGACTGCCCTGGGTCTCAAGGCGACCACTTTTATACTCTTTATTCCCGCCTTTGGGACCCAGGGTGTGAAACATTAACATACGGGACACAAGACATGTACACACATCAACATACAGTACACAGAGCATGACTTATTACCATACTTTTGCGCCCCGATGACTTCAGGTGTGAACCCTGTCACAGCAGGGGCAAACTCACCTCTTGTCTAGTCTAAAACCCCCTAGCGCCACGGCACCCCTCGTTGTCGCCGCTCCTTTCTTCACTATTGCCATTTCTCACCTCCGTCTCTCCCCTCCCCCCAACCTCAAGCCCTGGGTGGAGTGTCACCTGTTATCATGTCACCAAACAGCCCCTCCCCCCACCCCGAACACCCAGAAAGGGCCCTAACCCTCTGGTCCTTTGGCTTTGGCTTGAGCAAGCGCCCGTAGAGGCTGTAGCGGAGAACTGCTAGTCCGGTCAATGCACCTTCCGAACAAGGTGTGTGGGAGGAAACGTTGGTCTGTGGAGGGGGAGAGGGTGGGGAGGGGACACGGTTAGTTTTATGAGCACGGGTCTCTGCTGGGGGAAAATCAATCTGCGGACCCACCATAGGGGAGCTTGGGCCAACACCACCTGTTCCTCTGCCAACACATAAACGGGCTTAAGCCTGTCAATGCATACAGTTTCCTTATGCCCCCCAAGTCTAACACAAAGTGTTTTGCCCCTGTTTCCAGCACTCTGAACGGGCCATCGTACGGTGGACACAGAGGGGTTCTGTGCGCATCATGCCTGACAAATGAATTTGGTGTTCTGCAAGCTCTTTGGAACGAAGGTGCGGGGAAAACAATGGTGCGCCAGGCCCGGCGCGTTGGCAGCCCCTGTACTGTGAAAAAATTGCGTGAGCAGATCGGTCTCAGCCATGGGGCTCTCCAGTAAAAATTTCCCAGGGATCCGCAACAAGCTGAGAAAAAACAAGCTCTGCCAGGGAAGCTGACAATTCTTCCTTAGGCAAGAAGAGCAACCCCAATAGGACCCAAGGCAGGCAGTCGACCCAATTTGCATCTGTGAGCAAGGCTCTGAGCGCTACTTTAAGCGACCTGTGAAAACGTTCGCACAGCCCATTAGCCTGGGGGTTGTACATGTTGGTGCGGTGAATTTTGATCCCCAGGCTATCGGCCATCGTGGTCCAGAGTTCCAAAATGAATTGCAGATCCCTGTCGGAAGTGATGTCCGATGGGGATTCGAACCATGTGACCCAAGCCAATAAAAGCATGCAAGCTAACTCAGCGGACGTAGTGGAAGCCAGCAGGACCACTTCTGGCCAATGCGTGGTGCGGTCCACTATTGCCAAAAGGTGTGTGAAACCTTGTGACAACGGAAGGGGGCCCACTAAATCCACATGTACGTGGTCGAACCTCCTGGCTGGAATTTGAAATGGCTCGAGGGGGTTTTGGTGTGCTTGTGCATCTTAGCCCGCTGGCATGCGACACACGCTGCAGCCCATTCTTTCACATCCCTGCATAGGCAAGGCCAGACAAATTTTGCCCCCACCAGTTTAACCAAGGTGCGCATGTCAGGATGTGAAAGGGAGTGGACGGACTCAAAAACGTGGTGGCACCAAGAGCTCGGAACCACCAGGTGGGGGTGGCTGGTGGAGACGTCGCAGAGCAAGGGGGGGGGGCACCCTTCTTGCACCACCCTGCTCTCCAGTTTTAATCTAGTAGCCGCGGTCTGGAGCGTGCAAATGTCTGAGTCCCCAGTTTGGTCCGTGGCCATGGGGGGGGGGGGGGGGGGGGGGGATCTATCCCCATGTAGACTGGGAGACTAATGCACGTGACAAGCAGTCAGCCACGACATTAAGCTTACCGGCTATGTGTTGGGTGTCGGTAGTGAATTCTGAAATTGTGGTCAAGTGCCGTTGTTGCCAAGCCAACCACGGTTCCGAAACTTTGGACATAGCGTACGTTAGTAGTTTGTGATCAACAAACGCGGTAAACTCACAGCCTTCGAGCCAAAACTGTAAATGGCGTGTAGCCAGGTGGAGAGCTAACAACTCCCCGTCAAATGTGCGGTATTTGTGCTCATTGTCATGCAAAGTATGGCTGAAAAATGCTAGAGGCTGCCATGACCTGGAGACGTACTGCTCCACCACTGTCCCTATTGCGACATCAGATGCGTCTGTGGTGAGCGCTATCCATGCTGACTGGGTTGGGTGGGTGTGCAAAACCGTGTTAGCGAGTGCTGTTTTGGCATTTGTGAAAGCCTAGACCTGCTCGGGGGGGGGGGGCACTGGTCTTCCTGCTCTCCAAGCATGGGACACAGTTCTTTACCATAGTTTCAATGTCCTTAATACCAGGCCACCAAACTGAATCCCTGCAATGCTGCTTCACCCTGACCACACCCAGGTGACCCTCGTGGAGCATCGTCAGAACTTGTGATCAATGTGCAGTGTCCCCTCACTACACACATACCGTTCCAACAGCTCAGTTCGTCCCTCAACGATGTCCTCCAGAAGCTAGCTAGCGGACGCGCGAATGCTCAAATTTGCGCGTACTCGAGTCTTCCCATTCACTTTGTATGGATTTGCGCTGCCCGTTTGCGTTTGGTGTGAACACACCTTAACTCTGACACTCTGATTAAGTTGCAGAGCTCCCACTCCATCTGTCTGCAGGTGAGTGGCAGTCTCATTTTCAAACTAGCTTGCTCTCCAGTTTTGATACTTTAACTCCGGTGATGGAAGAATCTCAAGGTTGATTACTAGCTAGCGCTACCAAATCCCTTGGATGCACAAATGCTCAAATTTGCATGTTTTCTGCATGTTTACATTAACTTTACATGTATTTGCGTTGCTCTTTAGCACCTTAAGACTTGAGCTTTATTCTATTATTATACTCACCTTAAGTCCTCGGGGCCAAGGTAGCTTTTCTTCACCTGCAGTTGTCTGCAGTAATCACCTGAAGAAACGCTGAAGCAAGAAAAAGGCTGGAGCTGCTTGTACTCACCATTTTCCTCCACTGCATCTGCAATAGTAAGACAAGAGAATTCAAGTTCCTTACCAGACATTTTCACCATTATACTCACCAATTTCTTTTCTGTCTTCCCCGGGTTGCCAGCACCAGTCTCCTTCAGCTTGTTCTATCGTTTCAATGAAATTTTCACTATTTTCATTCAAACAGTTCTCTTCTGTGTCTGTTTTCTGGGTCCATTTAGTAAAACATGGCATGGAATTTATGCACAAAACCTTCTAATCAAGGAGACACCTGTTTTTTTGTTTTTTTTTTTTAAAGCAACCCTTTAAATGTTTGCAAATTAAATTTATTTTTATTCAAAGAGTCATTAAATAAAGTAAAAAAAAATATACAGTGTACAATAGTAAATGAATGTTTGACCCTGACAACTAGTCAGAATGTTTGAATCCAGTTAAATCATGTGACCCCTTATAAACAGTAGCAGAAGTGTGGAAAGCACTGGTTACTTCAGCAGCAGTTTCCTTGACAGACATCAGTGCTGCAAACCTCTATTGTCATTATTTATGAAAGTATTGTAATGGTCTCTGTGTGTGCCCTGTCTCCCTGCCTCTCTTTCTGATTTGGCACACTCCCTGCAGCCCTGTTCGCCACCTGCTGCAAATCTGAGAGGCCCTTTGAATAAGCGACTTTCGCATTACGAGTGCACATGTGTGGACTATGTGAGTTCAAAGTTCACGACTACCAAACATTCCTGTAGCCGCCTTGCTTTTGTATAGAGACAGTACTGTCACACCTTAAAAATTGCCGTTTAAAGTCTGCTTCAAGCTTTAAATCGTCGTTATGCCAGGTGCACATTCTGCCATAGTGAAGTGTGGAACGGCATGTATCATCTAGAGCGGTGGAAAAAGAAAACTTGCAGCATACATGCATGAAACTTCAGGACCAGCGTGTGCACATGTCCGCTGCCATTCACGTTATATACATTCCCCACGGAGCTGAAGGATCTGGACGGACATAATTGTTGAATTAAAGCAGTAAGTCTATATTATAACATATTTACCTCCACCAAAGGGGGAGGTTATGTGATCATCGGCGTTGGTTTGTTTGTCTGTTTGTCTGTCTGTCTGTCTGTCTGTTTGTTTGTTTGTTTGTTTGTTAGCAAGATAACTCAAAAAGTTATGGACGGATTTTCATGAAATTTTCACAGATTGTCAGAAATGGGGTATCCTACAGATGTTTACATTTTGGTGGTGATCCGGATCACCGTCGAGAAGAAAACCGCCATTACGGAAAATGCCATTTTCGTCAATAACTAATGAACCACTAATCGTATCATTGTGAATCCAATTGCTTGTCATATGTTTTCATGGTCAAGGAATCTGAAAACGTACACACAAACACTGTATGGGGGGAACTGTGGCGCTAAACCGCCATTACGGACAATGCGATTTTCGTGAATAACTACTCAACCACTAATCCTATCATTATGAATCCAATTGCTAGTCATATGTTTTCATGGTCAAGGAATCTGAAAACGTACACACAAACACTATATGGGGGGAACTGTGGCGCTTGGCGGAGGTCTGCGCTCTCCGAGTGCTTTTCTAGTTAAATAGTGTTGTGTATTGTTCAAGTTCTAGCAAAACTGACAGGAGTCTAAACCCTGAAGTAGTAGGTACGGACATGCAGGCCTGGATCTAGAATATAGTTCTTTGTATACTGGTAATGAAGCTTGATCTATACACACATGTAATTAAGGCCATTGATAAGTAGGCTGGTATAAAATAAAATTGCAAATCATTGAAAATGTGTGGTACTTATTCTATAGTAGTATCGACCTATAGATCTAAGTAAGCAGGCTATGCCTTGTAGTGAAGTTTACTCAAAATGACAAAACCAAAGTTGAGCTGTCAAACCACTTGCTTGCCTTCTTTGTAGTCATTTCGGAGTCTCGCAAGTAAGGGTGCTTGGTCCTTTGACAACAAAAAATCTGCTATGTCAGCGTACATACAGGGGGGGCAATTTTGGCCAATTTCTGCAAAGTGGCCGCAAATGTAAGCACAACAAGTTCATCCTTGCGTTTGCGGGTACAACCAGGAAGACCACTACGCATACAATATGCTCATAGATCAGGAACTTTCCACAAATTAAATGTATCGATAGAGCGTGTTTGGTAGCCATGTTCCCATGATGCTTTGCGTGAGCCAAGATGCGAAAGTCGCTTATAGGACACTCCCTTCACTCTGCCTGGTGGCTTTATCCTGCACACAGCCATATCCTGTCAGCGCTCTGAATCAATGTTTTATCCTGCCTTGCTGCGTTTTGACCTTTTGCCTGTCCTAGAAACTGCCTTCTGCACTGGAATTATCTGCCTGCTGTGTTCCACCCTGCTATGCTCTAACCCCTGCCTGCCTCTGGATTTTAGAAATAGCCTCTTGGATTGGAGTTGGATGTTCTTGGACTGTGCACACCCTCACCTTCCAAAGTAAGTAGACTTACCAATGTTTGTCATCACTGCCATTTACTCCCACTCCCAGCACATAGGCCTGGCCAGCTTGTCTTCTACAGTCTCCAGGAGACTCCCCTGCAGCTCCACAGCACCTCTAGCTCCTGGCAACCTGCTCTCCCAGTATGGTGTCCCTTCACCTGCTCCCAGCTGCTCTTCTCTGTGAAAGAGTAAGCACCAAGATTAAAATTAAAGCTTCATCATACTGTTTTTCAGTTATACTTCCCTGTCCCTCTGCTCTCTCCTCATAGGGCTGCCAGATCCTCAAGACAAACCTCCATTGCACACAATCTTGCACAATTATTGTAATAAAAATTATTGTTTCACTTCAACTACCGTTTCCTCCCGTGTCTGCTTTCGGGTCATATACCACACACCATAACAAATAGAACACTTAAGATAAAGGAAATGCTTAATAGAGTAAGCACAGTAAGACTCCCAACATCCACTGCAGGCTCTGCTGCTACTGCTGCTTAACAAAGAAGTACAGTAGAGGTGGGTGTTAATGAGATGTCTGGTGAGTTCTGTTCTCTTGTCCTGCTCCAGATTTCCTTTAGAACATGTCTCAGCAGCAGAATCCATGTCCAACATCCACTCCCTTTGTTGCTTTCATCACTCCCTCTTCCCTGCAGAGGTCATGAAAGTTGACCTTATCTTATCTGCTATCGGAAGCGCTGGTTTACCTCAACCATGTTTCAATAAGGGACGTGTTTAATTAACCTGAATCTGGGCCTCATCTAAACACACAACAATGCTCCACCAGTCAGGTCCTTAGTGTGTTCTACTGCAGGGTCCTGATCTGATTTTAAAGGTCTAAAGGAACGGGTGGTTTGAATGTAAGAATCAAAAATGTTTGGGGAGTTGACAGTTTTACTGATGTTTGTATCAGAGTGTTTCTTATATTTGAAGTTATGTCCGCCAAACGGTCCTCGAAGGAAGCAAAAACATCTTCATTCTCCAGGGTTTGTTCTGCTTTCACACAGATTATTCAGAATTCCGCAGTGACAACTAAAAACAACACAATTCTGCATCTCTCTAGTTTTGTCAAATGTGTTTGTGGAGAAATTTTAAGGATGTGGGATCTTCTTGCTCTTCTTCTTTTGGCTGCTCCCATCAGCGGTCACCACACCTGATCAGCTGTTACCATCTCATCCTGCCCTTACATCCTCTTGTCATACTAACACTTTCCACGTCACAGTTTTTAGACTACATTATATCTTCCAACACTCCAGGCATTGAATGGCAACAAAATATGTGTTTCCCATCAAAATGCTGTAGATTAGCTCTACCTCTTCCAGCTTGAAAGCAAAGCAGCTACCAAAGGACAGTCTGTTTATCAGTCAGTGCCAAGCCAAACACTCAAAGAAGAAAAAGCAGGCCGTCAGACCGTTGACTCTGCACATGCTCAGTCTGCAGCTGCTTTCTCTTCTGTTGTTTCATGGCAGCTTGAGTTTCATTACTGCCACCTTCTGAATATGAGTGGTATCTTTAGTCTTGACTTAATTTAAAAGGTTTGTGATTGAACAATATGCTACTATTATGTACAGTTATCATGAGACATAATTGCATTAACTTTATTAGGAAAATGCATTTTAAGTCAGAAAACATGCATAAAACTGCATCATTTGAATAATTTAATTAAAAGCCTTTGTTTTCCTCAGTCTTCTGTATGTGGTTACATGCTGCATCCTGGGTCCTCTTCTGGTTCAAATATGACATTTTCTCAAAAATACGATTTTTTTGTCATAAATATGTGGTGGCCTCCTTTTAAATTTTCAGCTCTTCCTTGAAAGTGTGACCTCCCCCCCCCCCCCCCCCACACACACACATTCCTTTAAAGTTGTCTGTTTCCCATAAAGTTGAGAGCTTTTTCCCTTCCAGAATGCATATTTTTAATTTGCAGGTAACTTGTTTGTAGCTTGTTTCTTACGATTTAATTTCTTAACTTTTAACTTTTGCCTTTGAATTTATAACTTTTGGGACCTTCAGCAGTGAGTTAATGTTTTACTCATTCTAAAGCCGAATGTTGCTTAACCAGTTTTCTGATCTAAGGCCAGCTGTTTATGACAGGGGAGTTAGTCTTTCTTTTCTGGACCAGCTCTGCTGCTGCGCCTCTTCTCTCCTTCGGAACGCGACAGTCCCCTCGTCTTGCGCGCGCCTCCGGCAGCATATAAAGTGAGCCGCGCGCGCCCGCGACAGCAGTCTCCGGTCGGTTCAGAGGACAGAAGACGGAGGACAGAATCGCAGCGCGGCGATGAGCGGCGGCGGCTCGGCACATCTGGCCGCGCCGGAAGGTTCTCTTCTCCGTGTGTGCAGCAGGTGATGCGCCCGGACAGACGCGTCGCATCCTCGGGAGTGCCAACGGAGAGGATGTCGGAGCTGTGGGGCCACAACGCCACCGCGTCCCCGTGGAACCACTCCTCCACGGACCCGAACCGGTTCAGCAGCCTGGACGATATCGACGTGCCGGCGGACGGCTCGCCGACGCTGCGCATCCTCATCTCCAGCGTGTACTCGACTGTGTGCGCCGCCGGGCTGGTGGGGAACCTGCTGGTGCTCTTCCTGATGAAGGCGCGCCGCGGCAGGAAGCACTCCAGCATCAACCTGTTCATCCTCAACCTGGCCGTCACCGACTTCCAGTTCGTGCTTACCCTGCCGTTCTGGGCGGTGGACACGGCCCTGGACTTCAGCTGGCCCTTTGGAAACGCCATGTGTAAGATCGTGCTCTCCGTGACTGTCATGAACATGTACGCCAGCGTGTTCTTCCTCACCGCCATGAGCGTCACCCGCTACTGGTCCGTGGCCTCGGCGCTCAAAGACCGGACCCGGCGGCGGGTGTGCCCGGTGCGCTGGGTGATCGTGGCGCTCTGGGCGTCCGCCCTGGTCGTCTCCCTGCCCACCATGATCTTCTCCACGGTGAAGGACGTGGCCGGGGAGGGTCTGTGCCTCCTCGCCTTCCCTGACGGTCCGCCGTGGCTGGCACTGCATCACCTGCAGAAGGTCCTGGTGGCCTTCGTGTTCCCCATGCTGATCGTCACCGTGTGCTACCTGCTGCTGCTGCGCTTCGTCCGCCTGCGCAGCATGAACAACAACCAGGTGAAGCGCCGCTCGCGGGTCACGCGTTCGGTCACCATCGTCGTCCTCTCCTTCTTCATCTGCTGGATGCCCAACCACGCCATCACCTTCTGGGGCATCCTGGTGAAACTGAACGCGGTCGACTGGGACAAGACCTTCTACATGGTGCACACGTACGTGCACCCAGTCACCGTGTGTCTGGCGCACACCAACAGCTGCCTGAACCCGGTACTGTACTGCCTCATGCGCCGCGAGTTCAGGAAGAAGTTGAAGGACTTGTTCTGGAGGATCTCCTCGCCCTCGGGGCCCAGCACCTGCCACCTGCGTCCGTTCTCAGGGACGGTGAGGGCGGAGCCGGACGACACGCACATCGCCATCCCGCTCAACACCGTGGAGACGGAGAACTGCAGACTGTCGGTGTTGACGGACCACTGCGCCACGGACGCCTTGCCGAGGTGAAAACCTGCCGACAGCGACTTCTGAATGGCAGCTGGAGGATGGTCCAAACGCTCAAAGGAAGATGGAGCAAATTTCCTGGAAACGATCTTAGTAATGAGTGTTTTGTTTTTGGGGGTTTTTTTGTGCATCACCGTGGAGAGCTGGGATCTGTGTTTCTGCGCCGCGCCAACCGTGACAAATTCAGCGAGCGTAAATAAAGGAAAACAGTCTGAATTTATTGTAATTTTTTATCACAACTTAACTATGGATTTTTATGGATATTTAAATATGGATATTTTATCACAACGGGCTCAGGCTATGAAAGTTACTTGTGCGTAAATTACGCGTCTTGGATGCTGTGCGTAAAAGCGCAGCCATGGACGGGACCTCGCAGCTTCATTTAGTCTTGTCGGTTTTGGAAGCTGACTTTATGACTCCTCGGCCTCGTTGACGCAGTGTCGCTTCATCCTCTCTAAAATGCTCTGTGTACACAATTCACGCTCCCTGTAGGGGTGGGGGAGGTGGAGGAATCGTCCATTCAACCCGCTGCTGCTGCTGCTGCTGCTGCTGCTGCTGCTGCTGCTGTTGTAAAACGTCTTTTGTGGAGTAATATTAATGTGGCTGGTGTTTACAGTGTTACAGTAAGTGAATGTAATTAAAAAAAAAGGAAAAACCTTACGATGTTTGGAGAATAAAGTGTTGAATTTTCTGTTATTCACTGTGCGTCTCTCAGCTGTTTGAGGCTTATGTTTTGCTGGTTGTTTGTCTGAGGCTTTTGTGGGTTTTAATAAGTCAAAGATTTTTCCTCCAAATAGAGACACTCTGAAGAAATGACGCTTAAACTCCATTTAAAAATGTGCATTGTCCTCTTGATTTTACTGAACCTCTATAGCAGTAAATAGAATGGCTGTATAATACACAGTGTCTCTTAATTTGCAGCTTGTTTCTCAAAAATGTGTAACTTCTTCCTGCAAATTTGCAACTCCTTTCTTGAAGATTTGAAACTTTCCGTTTAACCTCTTAGCATTCCAGCCAATTTCTCTTTTTTCCCTAAAAAAATTGCAGCTTTTTTCTTGTAAATCTGTAACTTTTTCCTTTAAGTTTGCAACTTTTTTTGCAAATTTGCAGCTTTTTCTCAGTTTTTTTTTTATTTTTTTCTGTAAATTTGCAACTCTTTTCTTGTAGATTTGAAACTTTTATTTTAACCCCTTAGTATACCAGCCAAT
Organism: Pholidichthys leucotaenia; assembly: GCA_020510985.1. Classification (NCBI taxonomy): domain Eukaryota; kingdom Metazoa; phylum Chordata; class Actinopteri; order Cichliformes; family Pholidichthyidae; genus Pholidichthys; species Pholidichthys leucotaenia. The sequence continues at coordinate 441,824,326 of CM035840.1, forward strand.
TTCCCCAAAATTTAGCAAAAAGTAAAGAAAATCAAAATCTTTCTTCAGTGAGTAGAACATTTGAACCGTCTCACCGGCAAAACAACGTGATTTTAAGAGGTTAATACAAATGTGGACCGACTGAAAAGTATGTCCATGTACCACTCAATACTTGGTCGCGGCTCCTTTTGGATTAATTACTGTATCAGTGTGGCGTGGCATGGAGGTGTTCAGCCTGTGGCACTGCTGAGGTGTTATGAAGGTCCAGGTTGCTTTGATAGTGACCTTCAGCTCGTCTGCATTGTTGGGTCTGGTGTCTCTCATCTTCCTCTTGACAATACTCCATAGATTCTCTATGGGGTTTAGGTCAGGAGTGCCATGGGCCGAGCCGGCTGGGCTTTCCCCGGCTCGGTTCTGTTGTGCATGTGCACTTTGTGTATTTCTGTAACCATAGCCACTGCCTGACCGGCAGCTGTTAGCCAGCATCAGCAATCTACTTTCTCCCACGCACCTGACAGTCTGCCGGTCCAACCACGCCCCCTCTCTCTCCCTTGCCTTTCCACCAGCTGTTCCCTATCGCAGTAATTATCCTCCCCGCGCCTCGCCCAGGTACTGCCTAATTGTGAGGCCAGCGATGTTTGTATAAAAGCAGCCTATTGCTGGACCACTGTACGAGTCACACCGTCAATCTTCGAAGGACTTTGCTCACCGCTCTACTGGAGGATCCGGATTGCTAGGCTGTGAGTAATTGTAGCGTTTCTCTGTGCGGTTGTGCCGCTATGCCAGTAGCATTTCCTTGTGCAGCACAACTGCTACGCCTTTCCCCTGTGCAGCCTAGCATCACAAGTGAACTCTCTGGTAGCCCGAGCTGCCTAGCCATTTGTATGGTTTGCCCTAGAACTTGTGCTCAATAAATGTGTGTGTGGAATCCTAGCATTTAAATCCTCATTCTTCATTCTCTCCTCTGTGTGCAATGGTAGAGCGCACAGAGGGTTTATGACAAGGAGAGTTTTCTGGCCAATCAAACACAGTGATGCCATGGTCACTAAACCAGGTTTTGATATTTTTGGCAGTGTGTGTGTGTGTGTGTGTGTGTGTGTGTGTGTGGGGGGGGGGGGGGGGGGGCAAGTCCTGCTGGAAAATGAAATCAGCTTCTCCATAAAGCTTGTCAGCAGAGGGAAGCATGAAGTGCTGTAAAATTTCCTGGTAGACGACTGCAGTGACTTTGGTCTTGATAAAATACAGTGGACAAACGCCAGCAGATGACCACTGTTCAGATAAAAGTAAATTTTGAATTTCATTTGGAAATCAAAGTTCCAGAGTCTGGAGAAAGAGTGGAGAGGCACAGAATCTAAGTTGCTTGAGGTTTAGTGTGAAGTTTCCACAGTCAGTGATGATTTGAGGAACCATGTCATCTGCTGGTGTTTGTCCACTGTCTTTTATCAAGACCAAAGTCAGCGCAGTTGTCTACCAGGAAATTTTAGAGCACTTCATGCTTCCTTCTGCTGACAAGCTGTATGGAGAAGCTGATTTCATTTTCCAGCAGGACTTGGCACCCCTCCCCCCCCCCCCACCCCACTGCCAAAAGTCTCAAAACCTGGTTTAATGACCATGGCATCACTGTGTTTGACTGGCCAGCAAGCTATCCTGATCTAAACCCCATAGAGAATCTATGGAGGATTGTCAAGAGGAAGATGAGACACCAGACCAACAATGCAGATGAGCTGAAGGTCACTATCACAGCAACCTGGACCTTCATAACACCTCAGCAGTGCCACAGGCTGATCACCTCCATGCCACGCCACATTGATACAGTAATTAATCCAAAAGGAGCCGCGACCAAGTACTGAGTGGTACATGGACATACTTTTCAGCCGGTCCACATTTGTATTAAAAAACTATTTTTTTTTTAAATTAATTTTATGTAATATTATTTTTTGAGAAACTGAATTTGGGGTTTTCATGGGCTGTAAGTCATGATCATCAAAATTAAAATAAACACTTGAAATATATCACTCTGTGTAATGACTCTATAGAATATATGGGTTTCACTTTCTGAAATGAGACAAAAAATATTGAACTTTTTCATGATATTCTAATTTTTTGAGGTGTATGAAAAAGAAAAAACAAAGCAAACACAAAACTAAATAAAAATGCAGAGGTGCATGGGAATTCACAAAAGTTAATACAAAAAAAGATATCAAAACCAAAAATAGGCAAGCTTCACCGAACAGAAGGAAAGGGAGGGTAGACACGGCACTACAACATCTGCATGGACTGACACACATACAAGCACCTCATATGAGCCTTGATACTATGATACAATTTATACAACACCAGTTCTCACCTTCTCTGTCACCCGACAATGGCAGAGCACAGAACATTCAGTTTCCTAAAAAGTCAATAAATGGTTGCCAAATCTTATTAAATTGTGTGATTCTATCTTTTAACATTTATCTTATGTTGTGGTGTTCATAGGACTTATCACGGGTAGTGGCTCCACCTTTCCGATTCCGTCGCCACCCGGAGTATAAGACGGCTGTGTGGAAGGGGGAGGGTCTCTTTGACCTCACCTCTGCCTGATGAGTGTCTGTACTGTACAGTGAGTCAGTAATAAAGTCGTGTAATAATTTGCATATACTCAAGATTACTTTTTTGCTATTATGAGACAATAGGAAAGAAAGTGTTGTTGTGCTGTTCTAAACTGTCCAGAAAATTCAGATATTCCAAGGAGAATTAAGAGTCTGGCAACGAAATTTTAAGAATTTGCGATGTCTAAAGACACCAGCCCAATAACAAGCAATCTTGGGACTTGATACAAAGCTATGAAGAAGAGTTGCATCTAAGGACTGACATTTATCACAAGGTGCAGATGCATCTGGGTCTATCTTATGGAGTTTTGCCTTAGAATAGTGAAGTCTGTCTATAATCTTGAACTGCATGAGACAATGTCTTGCATTGTTTGAGCAAGTCATGACATGTTCAAGAGACTTTTCCCATATATCAATGGTATTTGAACAGTTATTTCCTTTTCTCAACACGTTAAAACTGTTAGAGGATGGAGAGGTTGTTGACAGGAGGATGTCATACACTTCAGAAATATAATTACTTTGACATGGTGAGATGTTAAGACATCTGTCTACTGGTGATTGTTGTTAGGTTTCAAATCCTGCTAAATGTTGTTGGATATAATCCCCAATTTGTAAATATCTAAAAAAAAAAAAAAAAAAAAAAAAGTTACTATGGAGTTTAAATTTTGCTTGTAAATGCTCAAAAGTAGCAAATGTGCCATTAATGTATAAATCTTTGACACTGTGCAGTCCCAGTTCAGTCCATGTGGAGAAAGACCCTCCTGGGTCTCCTTGGCAGGTCGTCGCTGGGAGTGCTTTACGATAACCACACTCCGCAGTCTAGCCCCGTTTTCTCCCGGCATTGGCACCTCGTCCTGATGAGCCTCATCGGGGGTCCCATCGTGCCGTCTGGCACCCTCATCCTCAGCCTGCATGACGGCATCGGGTCCATCTAGAGACGGCTCCGCGCGGAGCGGTGTGTGCACTCCCAAAGTGACTTTGTCCACCCAGTCTGAATCCCACACCTCAGCACCCTCCACAGCAGGAACAGGTCGGCCCCACAGTCTACATCCAGACCGTTCTTCACCCGAAATGTTCATAATGGAGAACCCAAGACTGTAAAATAGGTTGCAACTCAACGTTAACACCGGATGCAGAAACGTTAATGCGAACACTGGGCGCCACGCTGTCCTTATACCCGGCCTCCATTTCAACATAGCCCAAAATGGCCAACCTGTTCCACCCATAACCATAAAACTCTTCCTGTTGTCTTCTTATCTGTCGGTGGGGAAACAGTCTCTCCATGGTTTCCAGATTCAGGACAGAAATCACCTCTCCAGTGTCCACTAGGAGCGGAATCTCGACGTCATCTAACGTGACAATGCAGCCGATCCTCCCTGTTGTCTCTGGGGAGACGGTATGCACAACCGTTGGAGTCTTCTGCGCAGCACCTGGTTCTCTCCCACGGCTCCTGCGTACAAAGTTTTTGCACACCCTGGCAAAATGATTCAAAATCCCGCATCTGCCACAACGCTTTCCTTTTGCCAGGCACACTCTAGACTTATAGCAGGGCTCAGTGGACCCACATCCATAACATTTTGGCGTACCAGGGGCAGACCTTATCCTGACCACGGAGGCAAAATCATCCACTCCGTATTCGCCATCACAAGGGTCCAGGCTCAGTGCCTTAGCGCAAGACTCATTCTTCTCCAGAGAGGCCCCTTCAGTAAGGCCCCTCGCGATGGTCTCTGCTGCCTCGAACTGTTGGGCAAGCTCGACAGCTTCAGCTAACGTCATCTCCCCTGGATGTGTCAACAACCTGGACCAGGCTGCCGTGCAGCAGATGTGCTCTCAAGCTGGTCCCAGATCATCTCGTCCTCCAGGGCTCCAAACCTGCATTCTCTCGCCAGCTCGCGGATGTCCGCCACGAATCTTCGCACAGGCTCTCCCAACTGCTGGTGGCACTGTCAAAACTGAATGTGCCTCACGGTGACATTCTCCGGCACCTTAAAGTACCGCTCAATTAGCTGCACCACCTCGTCGAAACTGTCAGCACCTCCAAGGTTCTCTAAAATCCTCTGCCCTTCCATTCCCAGATTATGCACCAACACAACTCGGGCTCAGAGCTTCTCCATCTTGCCCAGGTTTAAGACAGAGATTGCTGGTGAAGGCAGTGAACCAACGAGGCCACGGCACGAGGGGCTCACTCGGGGCCTCAAGAAATGGCCGAAAGCTAGCAATGGAGCGTTCCATTACTGCTTTTATCTCGTTGCCAAATGTTGTCCATAATGTTGGGAATGACGAGTGAGACTTGCCTCGGTTAACAGGGTTTATTCAGGATATAACTATATACAAGGCTTATGGCACTCTCCTGCTGGCCAGGTGGCTTCATGACAAGAGGCAGATCCTCTTCAGCCCACTCTTTTATACCCTGGGCGGTATCACCACCGGAAACCGGTAGTAGCCACCTCGGTCTATCATGACCAACCCGGCCGCCATCTTACTAATACCAGCCAAATACAGACATAACAGTACTGTGGTACTGGAGACATTTTCAAGGTCTCGGTCAAAATGGACGTGTAACTGACTAGTAAATCAAGACCATTCAAGATCAGGACTTGTTTATTTTCCACATAACTAGTATGACTGCAGAGAAACATTTCGCATAAATGTAACAATATAGTCATTTTCAGAATTAATTTTAAGTCCCCACACCTTTTTACACAAGCACGAGAAGATGAGAGGAAGCAAAGAGGAGGGGAGAAACTAAACTGTTGTTTGAACATGTTTCAGTTGATGGGACCTTTGAGGACATGTGAACATTTCATGTTTGTGTTAATTACAGACGGTTGAGGATGTCCGAGGCAGTTAAAGATGGTTGAACTAATATATACATCGTGTACATAGAAGGAAGTGAACAAGTTCGGGCTATTTTTGGCTGGGTAGCAGCCTGTTGGCTGTTTTTGTCTGAGTTGCCCCTCCAGAGGGGGAAAAATTTAAAAAGCTGGCTTTTCAGCATCTGAAATACATTAGATTATTTTCTTGATATATATGCTTTCTCTAATTATTTTGTTGGGATGAAACTTTTTTTTTTTGTAAAATTTGAATAAAATAAGTGACTTTTGTCGGTAAATGTGTCACTTTATACCAGTAAATTTGCAGATTTTTCTTGCTTCTCTTGTAATTTCTTTGATGGAACTTTCACACTTTATCTTAACTTTTTAATCATAAATTTGTGACTTTTTTCTTTAAAAGGTTCATGCTTTTGTAAATTACAGATTTTGTTTTTGTAAATTTGGAATTTTTATATGCGACTTTGGAACATTCTCATAAATTGGCTCCCTTGTTGTTGTCATTTTGAGATGATTTTTTTTCTGTTTTTCTTCTACACTGCGTTCCATGTTATTATGCAAATTATATTTGTCTCTGATTTTCCTAAATAGTTGATGGAAATAACAGTGTAATTTTCAAATCATCAACCGTTGGAGCATAATTCAAATATTTTTGGACAAACCTCCCAATGATAACTATTTTTTTGCAAAAATAAAAAAAACTCAATGTACTGTTCCAAATAACTGTGCACAACAGAGTTTTAAAACATTTTATTGGTTGTAAAGAACTGAAAATGGTCATTTGTTGAATTTGTAGCATTAGGTCATATTTACTGAAATCAAAAGCTATTTCAGTCAAAAACATCTTAACAGGCCAAGTTACATGTTAACGTAGGACCCCTTCTTTGATATAACCTTCACATTTCCAAGTATGTTTTATAAACACTAACTACGTTTGCACTTGACAATATTTGATTTTTGATTTTGTATACTTTATTGATCCCCAGAGGGGAAATTGAGGGCATCTACCTGGATGGATGAAGCAGCCACGGTACGGCGCTATCCCTTTACCATTCACACCTAGGGCCACTTTAGAGGCTCCAATTAACCTAACCTTCATGTTTTTGGCCTGTGGGAGGAAACCGGAGAACTCCCGGAGTAAACCCACACAGACACAGGGAGAGCATGCAAACTCCACACAGATCATTGTTGGTCAGGGGCTGAGATCGACCAGGGATCCCATGGCCAAGGGTGAGTTGCTGTGCTGCCGTAGTGCTAACCACTGCCCCACCGCACCCCCATTTAATTTGTTTACGTGTGTGTGTGTGAAATGACAATAGACATCTTCATGGTGATTGAGATGTTTAGCAAGTTACTGGCTAGATTTAGGGACTATTTTTTTTTTTTTTTTTTTTTCTCAGCTGCACAAAATAACTGGTTAAACAAACAAATCATAATATTTTGTCCAGTATTGCTGTCATATAATAAATTTTGCTTGTTGGAACTGTTGTATAAAAGCAATATTACAGTCGATGTTGTTACGGTACTATGATTATACTGTGGTGATGTGAAAATGATGAGGCAGAGTTCTCTCTGTCAGTTTTATTCACAACACCATCATCTCAAAGCAGAGAAAGAGAATGACACAGTAAACTCTCGTCCTTAAATATCAGGAACTTCACAGATCACATGTCACACAGACCACCTTGCATTATAAAGACAGTCACAATGCATTTCTCTCCATGATATCACTTCCACTGTCTCCAAAGCATCCCTTCCTTAATCCTTTAATTGAACCCCCCCCCCCCCACAGTCTCAAGCCTTGCATACCAAGGCTAAGATCCCTGCAGCTTCCTGCCTTTGTTCTGACCTAAAATGTGAGTCGCAAAACGGGTCCCACAGGTCCTGTGTGTGTCCACCACACAAAGCCCCCCCCCAGCATTTTAGACAAACAGAACAACAAGAGAATAACCACATGCATGCCGTGATAGCATCAATACACATCAGTCCACATGCTGTATAGGCTTCAGCCTCCTGCTGTAGTTGGGGTTCAACGTCTCTGCGGCGCTGTAGCTGGGGGTTTTCCGTCTGGGGGCGAAAACCCTTTGTCCGTCTCTGCGGGTGTTCTGGGGAAACATTACTGTGGGAAACATTACTGAAGCCCCCCGTGGTGGTCTACCTCGCCGCGGGGCCTTTGCCAACAGCACTTGCTCATCTGCCACCACAAAAGCAGGTTTAAGTCTGTTTATGCCAATTTTCTCTTTCCTACCACCCAAATCTAGCAAAAACTGCTTGTCCCCTGTTTCTAGCACTCTGAATGGCCCGCCATAAGGCGGTTGCAGCGGGGTTCTGTGCACATCGTGTCTAACAAAAACAAACTCTGCGTTCATCAAAGTTTTAGGCACAAACGCGCAGAAAACTGTGGTGCGCGGGGCCGGGCAGCGTGCTTGATTCTGTTACTCCGCAACAGCTGAGACGGGGAGGCGTCTGGCACAGGGTTATCTGGGAGAAACTCCCCAGGCAGCCGGAGTGGCTGCGCAAACACGAGCTCCGCTGGGGAGGCTTCTAGATCCTCTTTAGGCGCAGAACACACCCATGGTAACTTGTCAACCCAATTTGTATCAGTCAGTGACGCTCTGAGAGCTGCTTTCAATGACCTATGAAAACGTTCGCATAACCCGTTAGCCTGCGGATTGTACGCGGTTGTGCGGTGAATTGTGACACCCAGGCTGCGGGCCATTGTCGACCAAAGCTCGGACACAAATTGAGGGCCTCTGTCAGACGTAATGTCTGACGGAACGCTGAAGCGCGCCACCCAAGCTGTTAAAAACACGCGCGCCACCTCCTCGGCTGTGGTTGATGCCAGCGGGACCACTTCAGGCCAGCGCGTGGTGCGGTCCACCATTGTCAGAAGGTGTGTGCACCCCTGTGACGGTGGGAGGGGGCCCACGAGGTCCACATGAACGTGATCGAACCTCTTGGCCGGAATGTGAAACGGTTCCAAAGGAGCCCTCATGTGCCTGTGTACTTTGGCTCGTTGACACGCCGTGCAGGCTGCTGCCCACTCTGACTTGATTGCGGAGGCTCGGCCACACAAATTTCTCTCCCACCATTTTGACCGACGCGCGCACTCCAGGGTGCGCCAAAGAATGAACTGAGTCAAAGACGCGGCGGCACCACACGGCCGGTACTACTGGACGCGGCCATCCAGTGGAGACATCGCAGATTGGGGGGGGCATACCGTCTTGCAGCACCCTGCTCTCCAGCCTTAACCCTGTTGGTCCAGACTGGAGCGCGCACACGTCCGTGTCATTAGCCTGCTCCGCGGCCATGGCTGCATAATCTACCCCTACGCTGACTGGGGCCGCCACGGCGTGCGAGAGGCAATCTGCCACTACATTGAGTCTGCCTGCCACGTGCTGAATATCAGTGGTAAACTCTGATATCGCAGCCAGCTGTCTCTGCTGCCGGCCTGACCACGGTTCAGAGACCTTGGCCATCGCGAATGTTAGCAGTTTGTGGTCAACGAACGCGGTGAAAGCGCGTCCTCCCAGCCAGAACTGAAAATGGCAGATGGCCAAATGGAGAACAAGCAGCCCCCTGTCGAACGCGCTGTATTTATGTTCGCTATCGCGCAAGGTCCTGCTGAAAAATGCGAGGGGCTGCCAAGCCCCGGCTACATGTTGCTCCACGACCGCCCCTAAGGCCACCTCTGTGTCAGTGGTGAGCGCTATGCGGGCCGTTGGGTCTGGGTGTGCCAACAACGCAGCCTTTGCCAAGGCTGCTTTCACCTCCGAGAACGCTTGGTTCCGCTCCGGGGCCACTTGATCTTATCCGCGGGTGTTTTTTTTTTTTTTTTTTTTTTTTTTTTTTTTTTGAGCGCGGCATACAGCGGCTGCATGAGTTGCGCCGCGCGGGGGAGAAAACGGTTATAAAAATTCACTATTCCCAAAAACTCCTGCAACGCCCTGACCGTCTGCGGCCGGGGAAAATCTGCCACCGTGTGCACCTTGTCAGGCAGCGGAACTGCTCCTTCAGGGGAGACGCGGTGTCCCAAAAAATCGATCTGCGCCACCCCGAACTGACACTTCGCTGGGTTGATTAACCCGTGATCTCCCAACCTTCGGAAAACTGTGGCCAGGTGTTTTTCGTGTTCGTCTTCGGACGCGCTGGCTACTAAAATGTTGTCCAGGTAGACTAACACGAAAGGGAGATCGCGAAGCACCGCGTCCATCATGCGTTGGAACGTCTGAGCAGCCCCTTTAAGTCTGAATGGCATGCGTAAAAACTCGAATAGGCCAAACGGAGTTATTACCGCTGTTTTGGGTATGTCTTCAGCGCGCACTGGGACTTGGTGGTAACCGCGGACCAAGTCTATTTTAGAAAAAATGCGCGCCCCTGCCAAATGAATGGAAAAAATCTTGGATATGTGGGATTGGGTAGCGGTCGTGCGCTGTAGCGTTGTTTAACCTGCGGAAATCCCCGCAAGGACGCCATGATCCATCAGCTTTCGGGACCATGTGTAGGGGGGAAGCCCATGGACTGTTTGAACGTCAGATAATGCCCAACCTCTCCAGGTTGGCGAACTCCTCGCGCGCTATGGCCAGTTTAACTGCGTCCAAGCGCCGAGCTTTTGCAAAAACAGGCGGTCCGGTAGTGGTAATAAAATGCTCCACCCCGTGCTTAGCGACTGTTGCCGAAAATGTGGGGACCGTGAGTGCTGGGAACTGAGTGAGCAGTGTGTGGAACTTACCGCCTGCTGCTGTGATGTTGGTTTGTGCTGTTGGCGGGGCCACTCGCGCTGTACAGGGGATAGAATCAAGAGTGCATTAACCAGGCGCCTGTTAGCGAGATCAACCAACAAACCATGTGAGCACAAAAAATCAGCCCCCAACATATTGAAATTTACTGTTGCTACAACAAAAGTCCACTCAAATGTACGGCCGTGTAGAGACAGGAGCAGAGTCTTCTCACCAAAGGTCTTAATCTCCGAGCCGTTCGTTGCCGTCACCCGGGGACCTCCGGAACCAGCCAGTCTGTCCGCGTAGGAAGGTGTGATGAAACTCAATTGGGAGCCTGTGTCGACGAGGAAATGCCTCCCCGAGCGTGCGTCCGACAAGTAGAGCAGCTTGTTCTCTTCCCCGAGGGCCGCGGCTGCTACCGACCCCCGGTCTTGGCGTTTCCCGAACGCCCGAACTGGCACAGCAGTACACACTTGCGTGCCCTCTCTGCGAAGCGGCAATGGTAGAAACAAAGGACGTCCGGTCCCCGTTCCCTGGCCCCTGCCGCCGTCGTCGTCAGTGAGTCTGGCACCACTGCCTCTGGCCCCCTGTCGTCTCCGGTCGTTGCGCCGAGTTCCGCTGCAGCGGCCGTGGCTGCGCGCCGCTTGGTGGCGTTGACAATCTGCTGCGCCTCCCAGCCCAGCGCGCGGTAGTCCCGTAGGGCCAACAGTGGCGAAGTGACCAGGGTCGCTCTCGCTGCTGACGGTAGAGTTCTGAGGAAGAGGTGGGTGAAAATGAAGTGATTGTCGTCAGTCTTTCAACCTCAACAACTTCTATCAGGCTCGCGGGCATGTCATTTTCCCCCTCCGTCAGCTCCAGGAGCCTCTCTGCTCACTCCTCCGCCGAGGGGGTGAATTGCTGGATGAGTGCAGCCTTCAACGTGCCGTATTTGTAGCTATCCGGCGGCTGGTCGATCAGGCTCTCCACATGCTGGGCCGTGTTGTTGTCCAGCTTTGCGATTACGTGGTAGAATTTCGTGGCATCTACCGATATCCCCCGGAGGTTGAACTGCGCCTCAACCGCGTTGAACCAGGAGCGCGGATTGTTCTGCCAGAAGTCCGGTAGCTGGACTGTAGCGGCATTCGCTTGGCTGGGGGCTCCTGACACGGCTGGCCCGGGGGAATTTTCTTCTTGCATTATACGTCTCGGGTCACCAGTGTGGTGATGTGAAAATGATGAGGCAGAGTTCTCTCTGTCAGTTTTATTCACAGCACCATCATCTCAAAGCAGAGAGAGAGAACGACACAGTAAACTCTCGTCCTTAAATATCAGGAACTTCACAGATCACATGTCACACAGACCACCTTGCATTATAAAGACAGTCACAATGCATTTCTCTCCATGATATCACTTCCACTGTCTCCAAAGCATCCCTTCCTTAATCCTTTAATTGAACCACCCACAGTCTCAAGCCTTGCATACCAAGGCTAAGATCCCTGCAGCTTCCTGCCTTTGTTCTGACCTAAAATGTGAGTCACAAAACAGGTCCCACAGGTCCCATGTGTGTGTCCACCACAATACTAACTATGGCTGTGAAACTCAATACCCTCCGTGTTACCCCCCCGCCCAGAGGGGGTGGTGCATAGCCATTTAATATTTTATATATTAACAGGCAAATTTGAGAGTTTTATACTTTTCAAAAGACAGAAGATTGTATTTCTTGTAAATGTTTCTACAATGACATGTGGGATCTTTCTTAGCAAAGATTTTTACGGCTTTTTTGTAAAAAGACGAGACGGCGTCCATCCCACTTTGGATGGTGCGTCTCATTTATCTAACAATCTGGCATCTTTTTTATCCAAATTTCCAAAACAATGACTACTCAGAGTTGGGACCAGGAAGCAGAGTCGCAGTCTTACACGCCTCTCTGCAGCTCCTCTTCATCCGCCACCCCTCAACTTAGCCCCTGTCTTCCCCATCAGAGAATCATTGTCTGCTCCCTCCAAAGTAAATAAAAATATAATATATAAGCATCCCAAAGTGATTAAGCAAAAAATTGGTAAAACTCAAATTAAACAAAGCCTCTAAATTGAATGATTTGGCCTCTGTTCCTCCTCATAATTTAAAAATTAGATGTGGTTTATTAAATATTAGGTCTGTAACTCCCGAGTCTCTGCTAGTCCATGATCTGTTAATTATCAGATTGATTTAATATCCCTTACAGAGACTTGGTTAGGGCAAGAGGATTATGTTGGTTTAAATGAATCCACTCCCTCTGGTTATTTAAACTGTCAAAATCCCAGAAGTTCTGGTTGTGGAGGAGGAGCAGCAACAATTTACCATTCCAAATTACTAGTTAATGTAAAGCAAAAAACATGTTATAATTCCTTTGAGGGCCTGGTCCTCAGTATTGGGCACTTTAGCAATTTTAGGTTAAACCCAATTTTATTTGCCATAGTTTATCGTCCCCCATCAACCTACTCAGAATTTTTATCCGAATTTGCTGATTTCTTAGCTGATTTAGTGCTGAAATCTGATAGAATAATTATAGTAGGGGACTTTAATATACATGTGGATGTAGATAGTGACTGCCTTAATGTGGCATTTAATTCAATATTAGACTCAACTGGGTTTTCTCAGAAAGTAGGAAATTCTACTCATTACCTCCACCATACGTTGGACCTTGTTCTGACATATGGCATAGAAATAGAAAATCTTGTCGTGTCTCCTCATAACCCTGTACTGTCAGACCATTGTCTGTTAACCTTTGATTTTACTATTTCTGACTATTTGGCTCCTAAAGAAAAATTATTACAGTAGATGCCTCTCAGATGATGCTGTTACCAAATTTATGCAGATTGTTTCCTCTATGCAATGTCAACACAACGGAAATAAGCTATAGACAGCTTGCTCCTTCTGTAATTGATAACATGGTGGATAGTGTTACAGCTTCTCTGCATCAGACTCTAGACTTGGTGGCCCCCTTAAAAAAAAAAAAAGTAATCAGATTTCTAACTCCTTGGTTCAACACAGAAACTCGTAGCTTGAAACAGAAGACTTGTCAATTAGAAAGAAAATGGCACTCCACTAATTTAGATTAAATCTATTTAGCTTGGAGAAATTGTCTTTTAATTTATAAAAAAAATCTCTTAGAAAAGCTAGAACGAGTTATTACTCTGCATTAATAGAAGAGAACAAGAATAATCCCAGGTTTCTTTTCAGCACTGTAGCCAGGTTGGCAAAGAGTCAGGACTCTGTCAATCCTAGCATTCCCTCAGAGCTTACTAGTCAGGACTTTATGAACTTTTTCAATAATAAAATTTCATCCATCAGAGATAAAATCAATCAGATTCTTCCTACAGTTAACTTAAATACAGTAACTACTACAACTCCTTCAACTGATGTCTGTCTTGATGAGTTTACTCCAATCGACCTTTGAGTTAGACAAAATAGTTTCCTCATCCAAACCTTCAACTTGTCTTTTAGACCCTATTCCTACCAGGTTATTTAAAGAAGGCTTCCCACTTATTGGTAGCTTTATTCTTCGTATAATCAATTCTTCATTAACTTTAGGCCATGTGCCGCAGGCTTTTAAAACGGCTGTAATTAAACCCTTACTCAAAAAGCCAACGCTAGAGCCAGGAGCTTTAGCTAACTATAGACCAATCTCTAATCGCCCTTTCATTTCAAAAATCTTAGAGTTGTTGCTACGCAATTATTTGACCACCTGCAGGGAAATGGTTTACTTGAAGAGTTTCAATCTGGGTTTAGAATCCATCATAGTACTGAAACAGCCTTAGCGAAGGTCACTAACGACCTCCTCATCGCATCTGATAATGGACTGGTTTCTGTACTTGTCCTTTTAGACCTTAGTGCAGCTTTTGATACTATCAATCATAATATTCTACTTGATTAGAACACTATGTTGGACTTAATGGAACTTCGTTGCAGTGGTTTAGATCTTATTTATCTGATGGGTTCCAGTTCATGTCAATGAGTTTTCTTTCAACTCAAAGCTCAGTCATGGAGTTCCACAGGGATCTGTGCTAGGCCCTACTCTTTTTAGTTTATATATGCTTCCGTTAGACAACATTATTAGAAAGCACTGTATACATTTTCATTGTTATGCAGATGACACACAATTATACCTGTCAATGAAGCCAGATGATAGTAATCAATTAGCCAAGTTAGAAGCCTGTCTTAAGGAAATCAAAGCTTGGATGGCTTGTAATTTCCTGCTATTAAATTCAGATAAGAGTGAAGTCATTCTTGTTGGTCCAAAAAATCTTAGAAATACCTTTCCAAATCAAACTTTCAGTTTGGATGCGGTTACTCTTTCTCTTAATAGCTCTGTGAGGAACCTTGGAATTATTTTTGATCAAGATCTGTCCTTCAATTCACATATTAAATTTGTTTCTAAGACTGCCTTCTATCATTTTCGTAATATTGCCAAGATTAGGAGCATCTGGTCTCAGAGTGATGCTGAGAAACTGATCCACGCTTTTGTTAGCTCGAGATTAGATTATTGTAATTCTTTATCAGGCTGTCCTAAAACATCTTTAAAAAGTCTTCAGCTGATCCAAAATGCTGCAGCAAGAGTTTTAACAGGTACTAGACAGAGATCATATCTCTCCAGTTCTGGCCTCCCTTCATTGGCTTCCCATAGAGTTTAGAATTAAGTTTAAAATCCTTCTTTTTACTTACAAAGCTCTAAACAATCAGGCTCCTTTTTATTTAAAACATCTGATACTACCATATTATCCTAACGGAGCACTACGCTCCCAAAATGCTGAATTACTTGTAATACCTAGAATCTCCAAAAGTACAATGGGAGGCAGAGCCTTCAGTTATCAAGCTCCTCTCCTGTGGAACCAGCTGCCAATCTGGATTCGGGAGTCAGACTCTCTCTGTTTTTAAGAATAGGGCTAAAACCTAGCTTTTTGATATAGCCTACAATTAGGGAGGGATCATGTGTTTCTGAACCCTCCCTTAGTTATGCTGCTAATAGGTTTAGTCAGCCCGGGGACCTCCAATAATGCACTGGGCCTCACTCCTTTCTTCACTCTCAATGAATTTTTTTTTGCTGGTCATTAACATCTGTTTGTTCTCTCCAATAGATTGAGTCCCCATCGTGCTGTTTGCTCTCTACATGTCTGTTTTTTTTTCATCTTCTGTCCCCTCACCCCCCAGCCAGTCGCAGCAGATGACTGCCCCTCCCTGAGCCTGGTTCTGCTGGAGGTTTCTTCCTGTTAAAAGGGAGTTTTTCCTCTCCACCGTCGCCAAGTGCTTGCTCACAGGGGATCGCCTGATTGCTGGGGTTTTTCTGCAACTGTGGGGGTTCCCCCTACAGTTGATAGTGCTATGAGATGACTGTTGTTGTGAAATTGCGCTATATAAAGTTGAATTGAATTAAAAAGATTCAATGGATTTGATTATGGTTACACCAGTGAGTGACCAGGTGGTAAAACAGTAATCAATGTGTGAGAAGGTCTGGACTCTGGCTGGGCCATACCAAAACCTAAATCTTCTTCTGGTGAAGCCATTCTTTTGTTGATTTGGATGTATGCTTTAGGCCATTGTTGTGCTGAAAGATGAAGTTCCTCTTCATTTTTAGCTTTCTAGCAGAAGCCTGAAGGTTTTGTGCCAACACTGACTGGTATTTGGAACTGTTCATAATTCCCTCCACCTTGACTAAGACCCCAGTTTCAGCTGGAAAAAAAAAAAAAAACAGCCCTAAAGCATGATGTTGGCACCACCATGCTTCACTGTAGATATGGTGTTCTTTTGATGATATTGTGTTTGTGCCAAATATGCGTTTTGGAATCATGGCCAAAAAGTTCAACCTTGGTTTCAATGGACCATAACACATTTTCCGACATGCGTTTGGAAGGTTTCAAATGTGTTTTTGCAAAATGTAGCCGGGCTTGGATGTTTGTCTTTGTGAGAAGGCTTCCATCTTGCCACCCTACCCCATAGCCCAGACATATGAAGAAGACAGGAGATTGTTGTCACATGTACTAAACAGCCAGTACTTGCCAGAAAGTACTGCAGCTCCTTCAATTCTGCTGTCGACCTCTTGGCAGCCTCCCTGACCACTTTTTTTCTCGTCTTTTCATCAATTTTGGAGGGACATCCCGTTATTGGTAATATCACTGTTGTGCCGTATTTTCTCCACTTGATGACTGTCTTGACTGTGTTCCATGATATATTTAATGCCTTGGATATTCTTTTGTACCCTTTTCCTGAATGACACCTTTGAACAATGAGATCCCTCTGATGCTTTGGAAGCTCTCTGTGGACCATGGCTTGTGCTGTAAGATGTGACTACAAAAATGTCAGGAAAAGCCTACTATAACAGCTGAACTTTATTTGGGGTTAATCAGAGGCACTTTAAATGGTGGCAGGTGTGTGCTGAGTCCCATTTAGCATGAGATTGAGTGTGATTGGTTAATTCTGAGCACAGCCACATCCCCAGTAATAAGAGGGTGTGCATATTTACGCAACCAGGTTATTGTAAGTTGTTTGTTTTTGATTTTTTTTCCTTTAAAAGATTTCAGTTTTTCAATTGGGTTGTACATGTTATAGGTCACATTAATGGTGGAAAACGTTTTGAAATGACTTATTTTGGTCTCTTTTTTTACATCACAAAAACCTGGCATTTGAACAGGGGTGTATAGACTTTTTAAATCCCATATATACATAGAGTGGTGTGGAAAAAGTGTTTGCCCCTTTCCTGATTTCTTTTTTTTGTGTGTTTGTCACACTTAAATGTTTCAGATCATCAAACAAATTTAAATATTAGACAAAGATAACACAAGTAAACACAAAATGCAGTTTTCAAATGAAGGTGTTTATTATCCATCCATCTATCCATCCATTTTCTACCTCTTTTTCAGAGGTCCGGGTCATGGAGGCAGCAGTTCAAGCAGAGAATCCCAGACTTCCCTCTCCCCAGCCACCTGCTCCAGCATTTCAGAGAGGATACCAAGGTGTTCCCAGATCTGCTGGGAGACATGGTCTCTCCGAGTCCTGGGTCTGCCCGGGGTCTCCTCCCGGAGGGACATGCCCGAAACACCTCAAGCGGGAGGTGTCCAGGAGGCATCCTGATCAGATTCCCAAACCACCTCAACTGGCTACTTTCAATGTGGAGGAGCAGCGGTTCTACTCTGAGCCTCTCCCAGATGACTGAGCTCCTCACACTATCTCTGAGGGTGAGTCCAGCAATCCTACAAAGAAAGCTCATTTCAGCCGCTTGTATCCAGAATCTCGTTCTTTCGGTCATTACCCAAAGCTCATGACCATAGGTGAGGGTAGGAACGTAGATTGACCAGTAAATCGACAGTTTTGCCTTAGACCTTAGCTCCCTCTTCACCACAACAGACCGGTACAACGTCCGCATCACTGCAGATGCTGCTCTAATCCGTCAATCTCGCACTCCATTCTCCCCTCACTCGTGAATAAGACCCCAAGATACTTAAACTCCTCCACTTGGGGCAGGAGCTTGTCCCCAAACTAGAGATGTCAGTCAACCCTTCTCTGGCTCAGGACCATGGACTCAGACTTGGAGGTGTTGATTCTCATCCGAGCTGCTTCACACTCAGTAACAAATCATCCCAGCAAGACCTGTAGGTCGTTGCCCAATGAAGTCAACAGGACATCATCATCTGCAAAGAGCAGAGATGAGATCCTGTGGTCACCGAACATGACACCATCCATTCCTTGGCTGCGCTGAGAAATCCTGTCCATAAAGATTATGAACAGGATCGGTGACAAAGGGCAGCCCTGGCGGAGTCCAACTCTCTCTCAAAATGAGTTTGACTGGGTGCTGGCAATACGAACCAAACTTTCACAACGGTCGTACAGAGACCGACTAGCTCGTAACAACAAGCCCGAAACCCCCATACTCCCGAAGCATCCCCACAAAAACCATGAGGGACGCAGTCGAATGCATTCTCCAAGTCCACAAAACACATGTAAACTGGTTGGGCAAACCCATGAACCCTCGAGGATTCTCTAGAGGGTAAAGAGCTGGTCTGATGTGCCACGGCAAGAACGAAAACCACATTGCTCCTGCTGAATCCAAGGTTCAACCAACAGCCGGACTCTCCTCTCCAGTACCTGGACATAGACCTTCCCATTGAGGATGAGGAGTGTGATCCCTCTAAAGTTGGAGCACACCCTCCGGTCCCCTTTTGTGAAAAGAGGAGCCACCACCCCTGTTTGCCATGCCAACGGCACTGTCCCCAAACTCCACGCAATGTTGCAGAGGTGTGTCAACCATGACAGCCTTATAACATCCAGGGCCTTGAGGTACTCAGGGCGAATCTTGTTCACCCCCGGGGCCCAGCCACCAAGGAGATTTTTAACCACCTTGGCGACCTCAGCCCCTGTGATAGGTGAGTCATCCCCCTCTTCCCCAAACCCTGCTTCCTCTGTGGAAGGTGTATCAGTGGGATTGAGGAAATTCTCGAAGTATTCCTTCCACCGCCCGACGATATCCTCAGTCAAAGTCAACAGTGCCCCATCCGCACCATACAGTGTGGACAGAGAGCCGCTTTCCCCTCCTGAGCCGCCAGACAGTTTGCCAGAATCTCTTCAAGGCCGACCGAAAGTCTTGTTCCATGGCCTCACCGAACTCCTCCCATACCTGAGTTTTTATGCTTCAGCAACCACCCTAGCTGCACTCCGCTATGCCTGCCGGTACACCTCAGCTGCTTTGGGAGTTCCACAAGCCAACCAAGCTTTATAGGACTCCTCCTTCAGCTGAATGGCCGCCCCTCACCACTTGGTTCAGGGGTTGCCACCACGAGATGCCCCGATGACCTTGCGGCCGTAGCTCTGGGCAGCCGTTTCAACAATGGAGGTGGAGAACATGGCCCATTCAGACTCCATGTCTCCAGACTCCCTAGGAATTTGGTTGAATTTCTTCCAGAGGTAGGAGTTGAAGACCTCCTGGACAGGGGCCTCAGCCATACATACCCAGCAGACCTTCACTATACGTTTGGGTCTACCAGGTCTGAATGGCATCCTCCCCTGCCATCGGATCCAACTCACCACCAGGTGGTGATCAGTTGACAGCTCTGCACCTCTCTTTACCCGAGTGTCCAAGACATACGGTCGCAGGTCTGACACAATAACAAAATCGATCATCGACCTGCGACCTAGGGTGTCCTGGTGCCAGGTGTACATATGGACACCCTTATGCTTGAACATGGTGTTCATGATGGACAAACTGTGGTTTGCACAGAAGTCCAATAACTGAACACCACTCGGGTTCATTCAGGCAGGCCGTACCTCCCAATCACCCTCCTCCTGGGTCCTGACCATCACTTGTGCCTATGCATGATATGATGGTTCAGAGTACCCACCCTTTTTGGAGCCTCTGACTGGGGTGCTGGAGAGTGCTCCTCTTGGAGACTCCATTGTCCTACTGGGGAACTTCAATGTGCACATGGGCAACGACAGTGAAACCTGGAGGGAGGTGTTTATTATTAAGGGAAAAAAAATCCAAACCTACATGGCCCTGTGTGAAAAAGTGATTGCCCCCTAAACCTAACAACTCGTTGGGCCACTCTTAGCAGCAACAACTGCAATCAAGCATTTACGATAACTGGCAGCGAGTCTTTTACAATGCTGTGGAGGAATTTTGGCCAACTCATCTTTGCAGAATTGTTGTAATTCAGCCATACTGGAGAGTTTTTGAGCAAGAATTGCCTTTTTAAGGTCATGCCACAGCATCCCAATCAGATTCAGGTCAGGACTTTGACTAGGCCACTCCAAAGTCATCATTTTGTTTTTCTTAAGCCATTCAGAGATGGGCTTGCTGGTGTGTTTTGGATCATTGTCCTGCTGCAGAACCCAAGTACGCTTCAGCTTGAGGTCACAACCAGATGGCCGTATATTCTCCTTCAGGATTTTTTGGTAGACAGCAGAATTTATGGTTCCATTTACCATAGCAAGTCTTCTAGGTCCTGAAGCAGCAAAACAGCCCCTGACAATCACACTACTGCCACCATATTTTACTGTTGGTATGATGTTCCTTTTATGAAATGCTGTTACTTTTATGCCGGATGTAATGAGACGCACACTTTCCAAAAAGTTCAACTTTTGTCTCATCAGTCCAGAGTATTTTCCCAAAAGCCCTGGAGATCATCAAGACGTTTACTGGCAAAACTGAGATGAGCCTTTGTTCTTTTTGTTCAGCAGTGGCTTTCGTCTTGGAACTCTGCCATGTAGGCCATTTTTGCCCAGTCTCTTTCTTATGGTGGAGTCATAAACATTGACCTTAACTGAGGCAAGTGAGGTCTGCAGTTCTTTGGATGTTGTTGTGGGATCTTTTGTGACCTCTTGGATGAGTTGTCACTGCGCTCTTGGGGTAATTTTGGTCGGCCGGCCACTCCTGGGAAGGTTCACCACTGTTCCATGTTTTCGCCATTTGTGGGTAATGGTTCTCACTGTGGTTTGCTGGAGTCCCAAAGTTTTAGAAATGGCTTTGTAACCTTTTCCTGACTGATAGATCTCAATTACATTGTTTCTCATTTGTTGCTGAATTTCTTTGGATCGCAGCATGATGTCTAGCTTTTGAGGAACTTTTGGTCTACTTCACTTTGTCAGGCAGGTCCTATTTAAGTGATTTCTTGATTGAGAACAGGTGTGGCAATAATCAGG
Organism: Pholidichthys leucotaenia; assembly: GCA_020510985.1. Lineage (NCBI taxonomy): Eukaryota > Metazoa > Chordata > Actinopteri > Cichliformes > Pholidichthyidae > Pholidichthys > Pholidichthys leucotaenia. Next base: position 441,845,095 of record CM035840.1, read on the forward strand.
CCTGGGTGTGGCTAGAGAAATTGATCTCAGTTTTCCAAAGATGTAATAAACCACAGTTAATTTATGTTTTGACGGGGGGGGCAATCACTTTTTCACACAGGGCCATGTAGGTTTGGAATTTTTTTTTGCCCTTAATAATAAACACCTTCAATTAAAAACTGCATTTTGTGTTTACTTGTGTTATCTTTGTCTAATATTTAAATTTGCTTGATCTGAAACATTTGAGTGTGACATACAAAAAAAAGAGAGATCAGGAAGGGGCAAACACTTTTTCACACCACTCTTTGTGTGTGTGTGGGGGGGGTGCGCGCATGCGTGCGTGTAAACAGTATAGTCTTGGTCTCAGTACGCTCTGGTGTCAGTGTGGTCTTTACTACAACACTACTGAGAGGATTTTTAAGTTTCTCATACATTTGTTAATTTTCATGTGAATTTGGAACATTTTCATGCAGATTTGTACTTTTTCACATAAATTTCCTACATATTTCTTTCAAATGAGTTAATTTTCCCCAAAACATGCAACTTTTCTTTTGATTTCACAACTTTTCTCTCTTAAAGTTGCAGCATTGTGCATCTGAAGTTGTGGCTTTTTTTCCCTCTTAAATTCATGAGGTTTTTGTTCAGATCACAGGGAGCCACTGGTTTAGAGCAAAGGAGCCACATGTGGCTTCTGAGCAGCAGGTTGTTGACCACCTGACTAAGACCTTTGAGGGATAAGATGTGTATTTTCAGCTTCTGGGTTCTGGATCTGATCCGCAAACAGGACTTCATGCTGTGAGCTCCGCACTCTGTTCTCCTGCAGCACAGATAAAACATTGATGTCATTTATTTGACGGGATGAAGGTAAATGTTCTGACTTTAAAGACACGGAGGGGGAGTGTTTGGTGCATCTGTGACTTAAACCCTCAATCCTATCTAATCTTTTTTTTTTTCTTTTTTTTTTTTTTTTTATCAGAGCAGTCTAGGAAAACACCTTTTTGGAAAAGAACCAAAGTGAGAACCAGAGTGAGAGCGGCCACTGAGTATCGACTCAGACAGCCTATACCACCACCAAGGCCTGTGCACCAATTAAAACGTGTCACCTGACTGACCAGCATAAGTACATATTGCAGGTTAAAAAATTTAAACATTTGTTCATAACATGTGCTGGAAGTATACTTTTTTTAAATTTTGTCTTCCGACACCTAAAGACAGCAATTTTGATTTAAAGATGAAATTCTCAGCTCTCCTCCTGTAACAGATTTTTTCCCCATAAATGTGTCATTACATAATCACAGGGAGATGTTTGCCTTAGCTCCCTAATACAGCAGCAGTAGTAGCATGGCTATCTATTTGGAGGAATTTTCTTTGTAGCATGGGAGTAAATCAAGGGAGGACAAGGGGCACATGTCCCTTCCAACCAGGAAAAAACAGAATCTTTCAAATCTGGAACGTTTTTTGTAAATATGAAACTTTTTTCTTTTAAATCTGCAGCTTTTTTCTTATACACTTTCTCTTTTTCTTGTAAATTTGCAACTTTTCTCATAAACTTGCAGCTTTTTTCTTTGAAATTTGGAAGGCTTTTTTTCTCATAAATTTGTTACTTTTTGTTGTAAAGTTGCACCTTTTTTAATAAAGTTGTGACTTTTTTTGTAAATTTGCCACTTGTCTCATAAATTTGAAACTTTCTTTTAAATTTACAACTTTTTTTTCCTCATAAAATTGTTGCTTTTATGTTGCAAAGTTGCAACTTTGTGATTTTTTTTCTTTTAGATTTGCAAATATTTTGTCGTAAAGTTGTGCCCTTTTTAATCAATTGTGTTTTTTTTCTTGTAAATTTGCAACTTATCACATGAATTTGCAAAAATTTTTACCTCATACATAAAGGTAAAAAATTTTTACCTTTACATTTTTACCTCTGCCAAGGAGGTTATGTTTTTGCCAGTGTTTGTCTCTGTTCACACGATTACCCAAAAACTACTGGACAGATTTGGATGAAATTTTCACGAGACATGGTCCTTGGGCTGCAGAAGAACCCATTACATTTTGTTGATGACCTGAGAGTGCATACCTCTGCCAAGCAAGATTACACAAAAACTACTGTTTTTTATTTTGAAATTTTCACCAGAGGAGATTATTGGGTTGCAGAAGAACCCATTAGATTTTGGAGCTGATCTATGAGTGCATACCTCTACCAAGGCCCCATCTTGCAATGTATGGTGGGATGGAGACAGGGAGGTACGGACGGATGGATGGACAAAGGGAGGGAAGGAAGGAACCTTGGCAGAGGTATGCACTCTGAGTGCTTTTCTAGTTTCATCATAAATCTAAATTTTTTGCTGTAAATTTGTACTTTTTTCCTTTTAAATTTTCAACATTCATATAAATGCTGGCTAACTTTTTATTCCATGTACTACCTTAGATTTTCTCTCATGAAGACAATGATGCAAGTTTGTTTTTATAAAGTTTTTGCTTTAAAGGGTTTGAACTGTTACCTATCGGGGCCCCTAAACACAATCTTGCCTATAGCATCCTGACTAGTGTCCCGCTCAGTCTTTACTGTGGAGAAAGTGTTCTGTCTTGGGACTGGAGGTTTCCTGCATCTTACATCATGCTCCAGCAGGATTCAAGATGGCTGCATCCATGCTGCACATCAACAAAATGTGTATAATTTACAATCTATTAGCAGTTCTATTTATCCATCTGTTGGTCATACACATATTATTGCACAATTTCTATCTGAGAACACATCACTGTGGCTTGTTTATGTGGCAGTGATTGTGCAGTTGTGGCTCAGCATAGCTGACAGTCATGTCTTGTCTGATTAAATGCAGAAAAGCTGTGTGTCCCTCACACCTTCACCAGATGGCTGCCCACGGGCAATTCTGACGGACAGGAGAGCAACTGCAGGTTTTATCCATATTTTCATATTTTTTGTTACAGCTTTGAATGTTGATGTTTCAACTCAGTTTGTATCTCCTGCAGGCTCCCATATTGTTTATTGATGTGATGACTAATAATTTTCTCCTCCTACATGCACCCAGAGAACATCTCAAAATTAACAATGATAATAAAACCAACAATAATATGCCATTGTGGAGAAAGGAGGCAGGAGAGGCAACGAGCTGGATGACACAGAAACTTTATTCCTTCTCCAACATAATTTGCAGCAAAAGAGAATCCCGTGTCTCTGTACATTTCTTTTATATCTTTATTCCGATGCATTGAGACCCAGAACTTCCGACAATAACACATTGTTATTTGAACAAAGAACTGTGTGGCACATTAACATGACATAACGTTGGCACCGCTCCAACAACCTTCCTCTCTTAGCGGCACCAGCAGTTGTTACTCTCCCCGGGGGGTGCATAGACCAAACCATCCCATCTGATACCCCCTGGTGACACCTACTACTTCGGTCCATTGTTCTCCCTTCCCCTTGCCTTCTCTGGGTGGAGAACACTCCCACACAGCACCCCCAAACACCCAGAAGGGGCACTAACCCCCCCCCCATCCTTTGGGCTTGAGCCGGTGCCCATAGCGACTGTAGCGGGGGGTCGCCGATCCGGTCGAACCGCCCAGCTGGTGAGTTTTATTGGAGGGCATGTCAGCCTGTGGAGGGAAAGAGGGAGGGGGGGGAAAACACATCAGCTTGGCGAGCGCTGGTCCCTGCCTAGGGATCACCAACTTGCGGAGCCACCAAAGGTGGGCGTCCGCACCAGGGAGCTTGGGCCAACACCACCTGCTCGTCTGCCAACACAAAAGCGGGCTTCAGCCTGCCAATGCTGACAGTCTCCCTATGTCCCCCCCCAAGTCTAACACAAAATGCTTCACCCCAAGTTCCAACACCCTGAACGGTCTGTCTTACGGTGGGCGCAGCGGGGTGCGGTGCACATCGTGCCTGACAAAAGTAAAACTGGCATTCTGCAAGCTTTTTGGGACGACTGTGCGGGGGAAAACAATGGTGGGCCGGGACCGGTACGCTCGCAGCCTCCGTACTGTTTCAAAATTGCACGTGCGGATCAGCCTCGGGCACGGGGTTTTCCAGTAAAAACAATCGGGGAATCCGCAGCGGCTGAGAAAAAACAGTTCTCTCAGGGGGGCTGCCAAATCCTCCTTAAGTGAGGAGCACAGCCCTAAAAGAACCAAGGGCAGGCGGTTGACCCAATTTTTGTCCGCGAGCGAAGCTCTGAGCGCTGCTTTAAATGACCTATGAAAACGCTCGCATAACCCGTTAGCCTGGGGGTTGTACACAGCAGTGCGATGAATTTTGACCCCCAGGCTCTGGGCCATCGCGGACCAGAGGTCTGAAATGAATTGTGGACCCCTGTTGGACGTGATGTCCGATAGAGATACAAAATGTGAAAGCCAAGTTGACAAAAAAGCACACGCCACTTCCGCAGACGTGGTAGAAGCCAGCGGGACCACTTCAGGCAAGTGCGTGGTGTGGTCCACGACTGTTAAAAGGTGCGTGAAACCTTGCGATGGCGGGAGGGGTCCTACCAAATCCACATGGACGTGGTCGAACCTCCTGGCCGGGAGTTGGAATGGCTGGAGGGGGGTTCTGGTATCAGAATCAGAATCAGCTTTATTGGCCAAGTATGCACAACACATACAAGGAATTTGACTTTGGCTAAAAACTTGCTCTCGTTGTTCAGGTGAAGGATTTAAATAAGGATTCAATGACAACCAGAGTATGTACAGTAAATTACAGTCTGTCCACCTTTCTATAAAAGGATGCAAATATATACAGGAATATATGCAGTTATTTACTCGGACTAACCACACTTTGCAGAAATATATGAAAAAATATACAATCACACAGTATTTCAATGTGGACTCAGATTCAGTGATATAATGTGAATGAAGTAAAAAGCAGTGTGAGAGTTATGTGCAATGTAATAATGGATGAAAAGTCATGAGTACAGCAAACAGGTAGGACTAGGTGAATGTTAGGAGTTCATCAGAGTGATGGCTTGAGGAAAGAAACTGTTCCTGTGACGGGTGGTTTTGACCTTCAGTGATCTGTAACGACGACCAGAAGATAGAAGTTCAAACAGTTTGTGGCCGGGGTGTGATGGGTCAGCACAGATGTTTCCCGCCCGTTTCCTGGTTATGGACCGACATAAGTTCTCAATGGAGGGTAGGTCGGTACCAATGATCCTCTCCGCAGACTTAATGATCCGCTGCAGTCTGGTCTTGTCCTGTTTAGTGGCAGATCCAAACCAGACAGTGATGGAAAAGCAGAGGACAGATTGGATGATGGCAGTGTAGAAGACAACCAGCAGCTCCTGAGGCAAATCAAACTTCTTGAGCTGACGCAGAAAAAACAACCTCTGCTGGGCCTTTTTCCGGACAGTGTCAATATGGGAGGACCACTTCAGGTTCCGGGAGATTGTGGTACCCAGAAACTTGAAGGAGTCCACAGTGGACACTGTGCTGTTGAGGATGGTGAGTGGGGGGGAATGAAGGGGGGTGTCGCCTGAAATCCACAGTCATCTCCACCGTTTTGGCTGGGTTAAGTTCAAGATGGTTCTGGCTGCACCAGAGGATCAGCTGCTCCACCTCCCGCCTGTATGCAGACTCATCATCCCGGATCAAACCGATGACTGTGGTGTCGTCCGCAAACTTCAGGAGCTTCACCGAAGGGTCCTCTGAGGTGCAGTCGTTGGAGTAGAGGGAGAGGAGCAGTGGGGAAAGGACACATCCTTGGGGGGCGCCAGTACTAATTTTTTTTTTTTTTTATTTTTATGCTTGTGCACTTTAACTCGCTGGCACGCAACGCAAGCTGCAGCCCACTCTTTCACGTCTTTGCGCAAGCATGGCCAGATGAATTTTGCTCCCACTAGCTTCACTGAAGCGTGCATTCCCGGATGCAAAAGGGAGTGGACCGACTTGGAAACACGACGGCGCCAAGAGCTGGGAGCCACCAGGTGCGGGCGGCCGGTGGAGATGTCGCAGAGCAGGGGAGGGCACCCTTCTTGCACCACACTGCTCTCCAGTCTTAACCCAGTTGGCGCAGACTGGAGCGCGCAAATGTCTGCATCCCTGGCTTGCTCTGCGGCCATGGCGGGAAAATCTATCCC